>OY735222.1:11692124-11859624 GCA_963457665.1 Thysanoteuthis rhombus | reverse complement strand
TTATAAGAAAGGAATGACAGTATTGGAAGTTTGGTTTGAATTATTGGAATTTTATTCCTGATGTTTCGGCCGGTTTCTGGACTTCTTCAAAGGTAAATGATGCAATGAAAGTGACAAGACAACTTTTTATTGCTGGAAATTTTGAATTGAGTATTATTTCTTTGAAATGGTAATTATGTAAGTATGTGGAAATGTTATGATAGAAGTATGTGTTCCTGATCGAATAGAAATTTGAAACTTGCATCAACATAAACAAGGAAAGAGCATATCATTTGTCTGGTTTTGGGTAAGTGGTGTTGGAGATTTCTTATCTATGTGTGTGAAAATGATATAAAAGCTTGTATGTAAATGCGTAAGTAATATATATCAACAAAGATATGTAAATGTGATATGCAGATCATATGTATATAATTATCTATTTTTGTGTCTAGGTTTGTTTGTATCTATCTATTTTGTGTGTGTATGTATGTGTGTCTATACACCTATATATATATATATATATATATATATATATATATATATATATATATATATATATATATATATATATATATATATGAAAATATCATTTGTGTTGTATTTAAAAGCCAAATGGAAACAGATAAAAAGTTGTCCATTGATCGCAATGAAGTGAAACAGATCAATCACAGCTAAACTATAAATATCTATCTACGTATATGTATATATTCTCAGTCTATTCGTTCTTTACAACATAACAGTAATGTATTGAGAAATGGATACAGAATTACTATGAATTACGTAATATTATATAGAAACTTATTTGAAATTATCTCCTGTCATCACACAGTATCACTTGCCCTAGACAACATAAACAGAATAAACAATTAAAGAAAATTCCTTCAGCAGCCCTATTTTCCTCAATTGTTTATTCTGTCTATATTGTCAAGGGTGAGTGATGCATTAAATGTGTAATGACTGGAGATCATTACAAATGAGTTTGTATATAACATAATGATATATATATGTATATATAGATATATATATGTATGTATTAGAAAAACACTTATCTTTGAATGATGCAAAAGCAACAAAAATTCCCTCTATGCTTCTACGTCTTTAAATCACTTCTGATGAGTGTCTCTTGCAAAACGCAGTGTTAAGACTCTTGTTTTTTTTTTCTAATATTATAATGCTCTATCTACATATTATGTAGATGTTGAGTACTCAAAAGGAATTATATGAATTCAACATCACTGCCTTTTGAGTTCATATTTTGTAGTAGTAGCTGGATGATATATATATATTTATATATATATATATATATATATATATATATAAAGAGAGAGAGAGTTAAACTGTAAAAAGTTGAAACTGCGCAGGAATGTGCTGTATATCTAGAGTTGTATGGTTTCGAAGCGAACAAACTTCATCTTCAGCAGAAAGGTCTGACATCTTCAGCATTAGGTAGAGCAATATATGGTTATGTGAAATCATTAAAATGAAATATTTTCATTCCAAGTCCACTGTGTTGGTGTGGGTCAGCAAACTGGATTGGCGATAGTAATGGTTGTCATGAGAATCAGTTACTGGCTTCTGTGAGTAGGGGGTGTTCCAGGAGTCAGGACTTCAAGAAACAGGTTGACATGGGAACATTCTGGGTGAGGAGAGGAAAAGTCTTATAGAATAAGGGGATAGAAACTAGGATAGAATGATGATTAGGAATCCTAGTTTTAAAGAACCATTTGAAATGATAGAGTAGTTTTATTGTTAGGAAATGCACCAGCGATTAAAGGCTCTTATATTATTATCAAAGCAGTCAGTTTGACTGAGTTTTGATTTTCCTTTAGTATATATATTTGTTTATTCATTCTATTCTTTGAATGTGATTATGATTTTCCATTCCTTGGGGTTGTGTGGAAAAAATATTTTTGATTCTTGATGTATATCATAGTCTTTTGGCTTATGGGTGTGTGTTAGTTACAGCTTATGAGCAGTTCGGGTATTCTGTAGTGATGGTGATAATCTTATAAGTTGGAGTTGAGTATCAGTTTGTTCAATTTGATATTGAGTCCATCAGGGAAAGAAGTTGTGGAAGTGATATCCTCATGTTTTCATGATTCTCAAGGATTTTTGTGGCCTTGTAAGGTATAATCTTCTCAATCCTTCCGGTAATGGACAATTTAGCATCATGTGAAAGTTATGATTTGGTAGGCGAAAGTGCTACTCTAATGGGAATAAATTGTTATAATTGATGGATCTATCTCTTATTGAGTTGGAAGGCCATTCATATTTCCCTACGTATTGTATTTTTCATTGTGTGCATTCAAGGAGGCAGATAATGGTACTACTTTTGCAATTGGAGCTATGGTAAATATTGAGGGTATTTTGGGTAGTAGAACTGGTGGAGGGAGTAAAAGGTAATTACAACCAAAGCAGTTTTTGCTATTGCATGGTTGGAGGAATCTAATAGTTCTGGGGTTATTTATTTCATGGGATACATTATCATCTGTTATGATATTACAGCTAATTATGTCAAAGAAAGGATGCCTGATTCCTTAGAGATTTCTCTACATTCATATTCTAATGTTAGGATGTCCCATCTGTTTTTAATTATTTTTGATATTGGGAGTAATTGTATTGTGAAAGGTGGTTATGATTGGTATGCAGTTTGATCTGTTTCTGTGAGTTAGTTTTAAGGTATCATCTTTGGGGATAGGGATTGCAATTTTGATTTGATTATTAATTAGGGTGTCAGAGTATCTGAGTGTATTGGTGTTTGTGTTTATTGAGTTCACGGACTTCGGAGTGAATCCTTTTGATTCTGAGTGCCTGTGAGTATGGCAGGTCATTTTCAAGGTGTAAGGGGTGGGCTGACTTGTCATGTTGGTAATTATATGTACCGGTTGGTTTAATACATAATGAGGTTTGGAGGAGTCTTGATATTGGGGTAGATGTGAGTTATTTCAAATATATTCGTGTGTGTGTGCGTATATATAATATATATATATATATATATATATATATATATATATATATATATATATATAATCTGGCCTCACCTTAAAAATCCATTGCTGGTGAGATATTCTGCACACAGGCCCCACCGTCAATGGTCTTCCTGCTGTGGATATCAACCCCAAACAATCTTGGCTTATGAAGCCATTCATATATATATATATATATATATATAGGTACACATTGTATTCTATGTATGTGGAATGGAGACATCTAGTGGTGACGATTTAAACCATTATTGATTCGATGTTGTCACTGAAAGAATATGTTTAGTGCAGGAGAAATAGGTAAAACACAAGCCTAGCTACTGCAGGGTCAAACTCCAGTCTTCTATTCCGACTGAAAAGGATTATTTGTTAATTACAAAAATTTAGGGAGGCAACTCCTTACCGATTGCATTTTCAATATTGGAAATGAACTCAGTGAGTTGCCGCCCATATGTTAGATGAAGATTGTCCTTGGTGTTCTTGTTCTTTCGGTGGAAAAAACAAAGTCAACTCCAGCCTCCAACTTGGATTGGAGTTCGACAGGAAAACGAGGTCGGTTGCCAAGTTACATCAGGGCTGCACAACTGGTTCTTGAGTTATTCAGAACGGCTGGATACTTCCCGTGGACAGACCTCGTAGTTAGCCAAGATTGTAGAGTTATTTTAATGCAAACGACCAACACACACACACACTCACCTCTCTCGCTCGACCCTCTGTAGCTAAACTAGTTATTCAGGTGCCATAAACAATAAGTACAACATTATTCTCCTTCCAATCTCGGTCTTTTCTATAGGCTTAGTGTTGTTTACATTTTCTTGTCAGGGCCCAACGGCGCGGCATGATACAAGACACAATACTTGTTGGGACAACCAGAGGGAAACATATTCTGGGGGAATGTGTTTAGACTTGACTGATCATGTTTAGATTAGAAATGGTCACTGAGAATATTGTACTGGATTCTTGTTTAAAGATGGAGACGGGAGCAGAGAAGGGGAAAAAATGCAAGAAAGAAAAATGGAAAGAATAAAAATTAAAAAGAAAAAAAACTGAAGTAATTAAAGAAGTAGATATGTATACAGGGTGTCTACTTCGGATTTTAAAATCTAAATAGTTTAGTTTATTCCTGTAGACTTTTTGAGGAGCATAGAGCTTCAACCACTCGGTTACGCTTTCAGTAGCAAATACTGTATTTCTTGGGTAATACGGTTGCTAGATTCTGTGTGAAGATAAGTATAAAATTGTAGCCCTTTATACTTGAATGTTCCAAATATATGTAAGCGCAATCCTTACGTTTTACAGTAAGTGCCCAGTATTTTTACTGTTACGTGGGTAATTCATCCACCATTGTAGACCTTGTGCATTCAATTTGAAGTCGTTATTTTTAATTTAGTATTTTTTTTAACTTGATTCAATTATTTGAATTTATTTTAGTTTTTTTCGTAGAGTATTCGTAGAGTATTACGACGTAGAAATAAATATTGGTGTACTCAAAAATTATTACTAATCCTTTCAAATCTTGGCCCCCTAGTTATTTCGCTGACTGCTGAAATGTTTATGTCTAATTCAATTTTTCAAGGATGGTGTGCTGCATAAATCAAATTGATTCTTTTGTAGATGGGGTGGAGAATTCCGTCACCTCCGTCATCGGATGGGCTTAGTTTTAGTAATACTTAAAAAAAAAATTCTGTATACATTTGTGTATAGCATATTTCGCTACAAAATCTTTCGTGTATCACCAAAAGAAATATGGTATTTTTTTTTTTTAATTTTTATAGGGTGAAGTTACTAGATAGCTCCACACACATCCTCCTCCTGTTAACCAGAACTATTATTATAAAAGTTTTTTCGGCTTCAGAAGAGAGAGAGAGAGAGAGAGAGAGAGAGAGAGAGAGGAGTAATGAATGACAGTGATAGTGAAAGTTAAGTTCTCTTTGCTCTCATTCGACCATGAGCACCCTCTTCCATTTTTACCCTTCTTATTTACTTTGCAAGGCTGGGTGAGGAAGGAGAAGAGAAAGGATAAAAGACTCAAGAACTCACCTCATAGTCAATAATTGGACAACCATCGCATCAAAATTTGATCTTATGTAAAAAAAATTCCATCAAAGAATAAATATGGTGATAATGATTTTTACTTATGACATCACTGGTGTTTTCCACAAGAGAACATCTAAAATAGAGTAAAATACATCTAGAAACATTTGTATTTTATTAATAAACCCATCAGAATGAGGACCCCCAAATCTCCAATTATGAAAAATAAAAACATTTCTAAGAAATAGAGTACTAATGCCAATTTTCAAGTCTATGGACAAAACGACATGGCCAGGAGCTTTGTGACACATAAACGAACACGCAAATACATGCATGTATCAAAAAGTATATCAACCCTCACCATCTTTGATGGCTATGGTTGCTCAATATAAATTTTATTGCTGTAAGATACAATGCTTAGTTCTAATGGACAGCAATTAAACCCTGGCCTTTTTTACCCAAACATCAAATAAGGAAGGAAGTAATAAAACTCATGAACATGTTAAAGCAAATAAATTAACAGGTTTTATTGGTGTGAGAAGATACCAGAGAGGAAATGAATAATAATCAGAAAGTGTCATGGATCATGCATGCAAACTATCAGAATGATGTATAGAATAACAACTCATACTTAGAAACATTTTTCCTAATTACAAAAGGTTAATTTCTTTTGAAGTTCACTGAACTCATTCTGCTGTTGATCTTGAGCCCCCAAACTGTTCAGATTTGTAATCATGGTAAGAAGATCTTCTTGAAATCTGAGGCTTTGTTGAATAACTTAATGTTTAACACATCCAATTTTCACTGTGATTGATGATTATGTCTTATGATATAAAAGAGAAGTTATAGAAAATTCAAATTGAAGAACCACTTCGTTTGTGTGTATGATAAATACATACATATATACATATATAATATATATGGTACAGATCAGGTTAGCAATATAGTATAATATAAAGTAATGTCTGATATGTGATAGATTCATTTCGTAGAGTGTTCGACATATTCAACTTTATACTTCGAAAGTCAAGTTGTTTTAGAGTAGAGCTGGAAGATATGGATGAATCCACATTATATATATGTATAATATATATATTATTATGATAATTAAATAATTGTGTTATATATATATATATATATATACATATATATATATATATATATTTATGTTTTTATGTTATTAAGAAACGGATATATAATCCTACTGTGTTATATTACATAAAAACTATCAATTAAAATGATCATCCGTTATTACACAGTGAATGTACCTTTTGCCTAGACAATGAAAATAGAATAAACAATTGAAGAAAGTAAGACTGCTGCAGAAATCAAACCTACGACCGATTGGGTGACTGCTTCAACGTAGCATTGCTCTTATTGAGCTAAACAGCCGCCAGTAATGCAGAGACCCAAATAACTGTCTCAACTTCAATTCCCTGTCTTGTTTATTCACAGTCTATATCTGCTGTATTTGTTTCTTTCACCGTGACAATTATGTTATTAAGAAATCTATCAGAATGATTATGTATAGAAATCCTTATTTGAAATGATCACCCACTATCACACGGTGAATGTATCACTTATCCTAGACAACACAAACAGAATAAACAATCAAAAAATGTGGGGTTGACACAGGAACTGAATCTGCAACCGATAAGGTAGCTGCTTCAATTTAGCATTGCTCTCACCAGGTTCGATTCCTGCAGCAGCTTCACTTTCTTAAATTGTTTATACTTTTGCGTTGTCTAGGCCATATGGTACATTCACTGTATTATTCTATATGATATAAAGCAATTCATAATCACACACACACGCGCACACACACACACACACACACATTGTTTGTTATGTGGATGCTAGGTAATCTGACAAAATGGTGGTGATTTGACAATTGGTAGGTGAAAAGAATTTGAGAAGAAAACAAATGTTACATCTTAAAACTTTTTATCACATTGCCAGGTTTTTATGCATTTTGTTGGTTCCACCAACATTTTCAAAAAGCACTTGTAGCAGTGCAGAAAACTGTATGCTGTTTACATGTTCAAGTGTAAGGAAAGAAAATTTTGACCAACAAAATGTATAAAAGTCTGTCCACATAATCATAGAAGTTTTTGAGATGGAGCACTTCTCATTTCCCAATTGTCAAATAAGTATACAATACATTTTATAATCATCCCTGTTCACCTTCAAATCAACAGAATTATTACCAAAGATTTCTGACTTTTGTACACATTGTTCAATTTTGTCTCAGTATTTTTCTCATTTTTGTATACTTTAATCTTTGGTCCAAATTCTGTCAATTTTGAGGCTGTATAAGGATGTTAAAATAAGCTTTTAAAAAGATATTGGATTATATATTACAGAGACATACAAGAAGTAAATAGATATCAACACTTTTGCTCTATCAACTCCATTTGAGCATTTATAGAACAAAAAGAAGTTTAGATAAAATATATTGGGTTAAGATATTAAAAAAGATTATCTTATTTAATGCTTTAGCCACTTTAGGAGCAACAAATTGTCTTGGCATAAAATTAACAAGTTATGAAATTGCAGTTTGTGGTATTTTGGACAATGCTTGGCGTAAGAGATTCAGTAAATCTGGATGTGTTGCTGGCTTTTTAGACTTCTTATGCAAGTTCTTATCTAATATTATGCATACATGTTCAATGGGATTCAGATAAGGGCACGAACTTTACCAAGGAATTCATTTGATGCAGTTTTGGTCTTTCCCCATTCTCTTATCTTTCTTACAATGTGGTATAGAGTTCCAACTTCCATGGGTGAGCAGTTTTCCTTTGCCACTTTACTACTTGAAAATATTGGCACAAGTTCTTCTTTGAGGATAGAAATTCATTTCTTCCCAAATCAATGCTGTGTACACACTCAATCAATTGTGATCGTTCAGTGTTTCTAATTGCTTCCAAAACCATGACTGATAAGCCACCGTGATTAAATGTTGGTTGTTACCTGTTATCATCAAACTCCTGACTGGGTAATCTTCCGTCAAGTATCTGAAAATTGTAGCAAATCTTGATTCATCAGGAAAAATTATGCTGTGCCAAAAAGCCGAGGACTTGTTGCTCAACTTGATTGTCCGCTCATTCCTCTTCCTGATAATAATTGTGAAAAAGGGGCTTTCTCCTGGCTGCTCATCCATAATGATCAAGTTGATAAAGATAATCTTTTGCTGTTCTTGGATTGATTTGAAATTTTTTGTCACAATTCTGAAGCTTTTGAACGAGCGTTGTTCTCAGCAGATCTCAAAACAGCACAAATACATATTTCAGAAAGTTCAGGTCAATCAGGTCCTGACTCAGTTGATGGTTCACTCTTTTCTTTAAATTGAACTATAATTCTGTCAACAGTAGAAAGGGTATTTAATGATTTCTAGCTATTTATCTCTGTGACAGCCCAACGCCATACCAATCAACAATCTTGCCTCTTTGAATATATATATGAATAAGAGATATATATATATATGCTCTATCTTGTCAGTACAATTCCTGATCACAGGAAATCCTTTTTTTTCTCTCCATTTTCTGTGTACAATAAACACTGGCCATGTCATCATGGGTTGCATAAATGGTGACCCATGATATCATGATTATATAAATAACGAAGGTTCCTGCAAAATTGAAACAGAAAACAGGATTTTAACTCAGTTTGCATTCACTTTGTACAGATGCCCTTAGGAAAAGTATGAATCCATCTCTTCTGTCCCCAAGTATGGGTGAATAGCAGAGCGCTCTGACAACAAGTCTAGTAGACGAAAAACTCTGAATTCTAACTGGGAAAGTCAAACCCCACGTTTGGCTAAGTGAAAAGCTGTCAACAGAAAGAGGAGGGAACATGTTCTAAAAATGTGTGGTTGACAGGTTTCTGGTGAAGTTTTGATCGGGCATGTGTATAGGAAGCAGAAAGCGGATTATAAAAATAAAGGAGAATAATCCCGAGCCAGACCTTCCCCTCATAGGATTCAGGGGTGATTTTGAGGGTCAGGAAAAAAGCAAAAGTGCGTGTACCATAATTCACAGCGAAACATATCTTCCATCCAAAATTGAAGCTCAATTGGGGATCAGATGCCGATTATCTTCGGTGAAATACAATATGTTGATAAATTAGATGATTACTTCCTGTCTTCTCATTTTTTAGTGCATCTCCCCGTTCCGATCAATCCCCGAGGTTTTACCGTAGGAGTTGATGTAGGTCACAGTGGGATAGATACATTCAAGTACTCAGCAGGCTTGTGAGTAGGGATAGAGAGATAACATTTAGTCAATAATACACTTGTTCTGATGACATACCTACTGGGTGTCCAAAAATAAGTATCCACACTTTTGTTAGTCAATAGCAGGTTTGGTTGTTACCTGAAAGTTAATCAATCTTCATAATAAATAATAAATGCTACAAAGGATACTTCAGTCAGGTGTTCATTATCATTGGGTGACAGTGATAGCAACGGGCTTTAGAAACTAGGTATGAGACAGTAGTTCCCAACCTGGGGGTTGTGCAGGCCGTGGGGTCAATGGTTCTCAACCTGATCTGTGGACCTACCCTTCGGGGTTGTCAAAGGTATCACTTGGCATTCAGTAGCTGGTTGAGTACACAGACCACTCAAACGCCTGAGGTCATTGGGAGAATTCATTTAAAAAATAAGGTTTTCTGGTAATAAAAGGGTTAGAATCCACCGTTATACAATAAGGTTGTGTCTAGGAGTCATGTTAGGGAGGATCACAGAGGCATCTATCAGGGATGAGTGAAATGACCGGTGACTGTGCCCCGCCCCTTTTTTTCAGGCCACGGCCTACTTGCGTCCTCCTAAGTCTGTCCCGAGTCTGAGGGCCCGAAGCCCGAGCCTCTTAATACAGCTCTATGTACCTATAATGTGGATATCAATCTTACTTTTCCACCGAAATACATTAACTCTATTGTCACAAGTTACCTTACTACTCTCTGACCTAATTATGTTTGTTTATTTGTTTGTTTATACCTGTGGACCTCATGTGAAGATAGGGTTCTGCCAGCACTCTGCAATAGGTTTTAGAAATAGGTTTACGAAACGTGAACTGTGCTGATTCTGTGCCAGTAACCATTATGCTGCTCTGAACGCCCATAAAAGTATGGAATGTTTCTTAAATTTGTGTGTCATACTGGCATTTTGATAGATTTAATATGTTTAATTTATGTACAGGTCCAAGATCAATGTTTTGGCCAAGTCATTAATCTGGGAAGACTTTAAAAATAAGTAGCATATATGTCTAAAGCTAGAAAACAAATAGTTCATTTGTCTAAAACCAGAAAATAAGTAGCATATACATTTAAAGCCAGGAAATAAGTAGCATATATGTCTAAAGTCAGAAAATTAGTTGCATGCACGTCTGACGCCAGGAAATAAGTAGCATATATGTCTAAAGCCCTCTCAACCAATGTTCAGTCTTATTGGTTGTAGAAATTGTGACACTAAAATCTTCCTCTCTGTTCACACTTTTAAATTCAACACGATGAATCAGTATTTTTCGATAAAAACTCTGTTAGCTATCAACAAAATTTGTAATCTCTTGTGCAAACATCAACTCGCACACACACATACACACACACACTGCTTAGAGGGAACAGTGCTCTCAATTCTAGCTCCTTTTCTCTCTCTCTTTCTTTTTTTCCTCTTTTTTTTACTATCTATTATTGTCTGTCTCAGTGTCGGCTGGTGGATGACTGCGTGATTACAGAACCCGTATGATCACAGGAGGGAAGATGCCCTACACATCCCTCTGTCTAGTGCATGCTTCAACGCCTTGTGGCACCTTAGGATTTTAGAAGAGATCAGTCATTGCTTTTGTACCAGAATTTTGATTCAAAACGTGGTGCCATAGAATTTTTGAATTTTTTTTTTGTGATAACCTGTTCTTGATAGCGTAAAGAGATAAGCTTGAAAGAAGGGTGGATGTCTGTGTTAAAAAAGAAAATATTTTCATTCTGCAATACAGCTGAATATTTAGCTGAATGAATAAGCTGATGAAGACGAGATACTGATCTACAAACAAACTATTTTCACTTGTTGTTAGTTGGATGTGTAAAGTTTACCAGAGGATGTTGTTTTACTTAGACAAGTGCTATGATAGAGACCAGCCTGTGTGTTTGACTGCAGCAGGATGTGTGTTTGATCCGAGGACAGTAACAAAAATGCTGTCTGGACCAAAAAGCTGATTCAACGATGGATCCTTAGAAGTAATTTTCCGGGACTGGTTGAGTGTCTGGAATTTATTCATGATTATCAAAAACTGTCGAGCAAAACTGTCTACGGAAGGTTTCTTAAGTTTTTAAGTGATTCTGGCTGGGTGGCTTTCTATGTAAGTGTTGCACATACAAGCCTCCATTGGAACTAGAGAGCTGAAGATTTGAACATTTACTCCTTATTATGTCTAGAAAAATAGGTTTTTAGTGAAGGGCTCAATTTACAGTGTAAGTTTATGCTAAACTGGTCTCTTAGTTTGTGTTTGGCGGTGTTCGTGTTCGAAAAATTCATGTTTTTGGAAAATCAGACTTTTGTAGTGATTACCACCAAACAAAAGGCGAGAGAAGTAATTTAGTCATTGATCACTCTTTTTCCCGATTTTTCGATTGATCACCCCTAACATGGCATGCTGTCAAAAGATGATGGTCACATGGGGGTTTCTATTGAGTGATATCCAGACCTGTTGAGAATTAGAGTAATTAATCAATATGCCCACACCTGAGAGTAGTCCAAGTATGAGAATCTGATAAGAAATTGATGGATGTCTCCTATTTGATCATTAATCTCTGCCTTATCTGATCTCCCAGAAAGAACACATCAGGTCTTTTCTAAACACTAGGTACTCCAGGCATAAATAACATTATGGCATCCTTGACTTGAATATCATTCCTTTACAATTCTAAATGGGAAAGGTTTTGATTTTCAGACGGGTTGAAACAACTTCACTGGGACTTCAAAATTCTGTTAACTGTGTCAGGCTTACGGACGTATAGATCCATACTCACATACCTGTATAAAATATGAAATACAACCCGCTTTTATATACATATATATATATAATATATATATATATATATATATATATATATATATATTCTAGAAAGCTTTACAACATTGAACTCTAAATCTTTTTCAAAATTTTTTGTCTCTTAAGTCACTTATTTCCCAATATCTGTTAATGCAATTTATTCAATTTTCTTCAATGTTTTCTTCCCTGTTCTACATATACTTTGTTATTGTGGTATTATGTGTAAATCTTCTCTTGTTGGAATCATCAGTTGTGTACCATGTAACTATTCTGGGGATTTTGTATACATATATATATGTATATATATTTTTATGTAAATATTAACAGGTGTGTATATCTGTAATATTTAATGTGTTTTTTATATATCTATAAGTTTTCTTCTTCATCAATCTTTGTATCATATTAAGCAACTAGCTCTGTTCTGTCCCCCCAACTTAAACATGGGCATGTGTACTTGGTCCTAGGGAAATGTTTGAAGGTAAAAAGTTTAGAGAAAAAATTTTTTTTAAGGGTTTGAGAGTGGTTTCTTATTTATAATGTAATAAAGAAATAGAAATGTCAATAATGATAGTTTTGGCTCAGTATTCGTTCTCACACTGATATAGTCCTTTAGAATTTTGAGCAAAATAGGGTAAAAAAAATGAAAATGAATTGACATGACATATTGATAGGAGAATTTCATCAACTTTCCAACAGTGTATCTTGTCAATTTTTATTTGTTGGACATGAAAAGTTATGTACTCCATAGCCCATAGTCTATGGATAGCGGATTTATTTCTAGGTGGAGATTCTGTTGCTCATAAAAAGTTACTTCCAAAATTGGAACTGGGATATGAATGACATTTCATTTGGATAGTGATTTGTTAGGGATTGCAAATTGGACTTCTTCCTCCTCCAATCAATCATGGCTTTCTTGAGAACCGCTCATCCAAACAACTTCAAACTCATCACTGCACTTCCTTTGGTCCTGAACTATGCACCCTACCATTCCAGTTTCAACCTAATACAGTGCCTGGGTCTTGAGATAGATTATTGTCACTAAGGCAGATGGTGGCCATTTTGAATTTCAGGATTTTCCCTTCACACAATTTTTTTTTCTCTCATTCGGAACGTATTGAAGATACAAAATCCATTGAGCTTATTTTATTGCAATTTGTGAGAGGTCAACTTACATTTTTACTGGGCTTTTTCTATTTCATTATATAAAACAACTGTCTCTGTCACCCCCGCCCACACACATACTCTCACACATCTCAACCATAGGTGCAGCTCAATCAAATTTAACTTGCATACTCAATGGACTTGAGAGAAATTTTTCAAAGCAAAAAGAGAAAAAGACTTTCAAGAGTTTTAAAGTAGGGGATTCTATTTACAATGTAACTATAATGCTAAACCAAACCCTTATTTTCCTTCCAATATACGTACTAACTAGCTAGAAACTGCCCGATAGTGCAGTTTCCTGTTAGTACCTAATAAAATAGTTGAAATCTTTATCGTAAAACCCTATTTCTGTTGTTAAAGAACAATTAATACTCTCAACATTTGCACACATCCACAGGTGCACACACAGGTACTTAAGGACATGATAATTTGTATCAAGTTGTTGGCTTAAAATCTGAAGAGGGTCCCGCTCCATCCACTGTTACCTTCTCCCATCAGAATACCTTTAATGTTTAGTCATTACCAGGTAACTAGGTAGACCTCTCTTGTCCACTGCTTCAAAATCCTCACTTGTCTGTCTCCTCGACTTTCACTGTATAATTAACTTCAGTTTATGAGAGATTTTCGTTGATGCCAACGTTCAGTCGGGGACGGAGGGATGTAGGAATCCTGAATACCACCTCCTCCCATAGGACATAACCCACCTAGGACAAAAACCCCTCGGTTAAAGTGTCAAGTAAGACTATGAACATTGGCTTAAATTGTAAAGTAGGACAAAACCCTTCAATTGAATTAAAGCATGACAAAAGCTCAAGTAATTGACGACTATTAAATTTCTTTTATCTCCCTTATTATCCTAACTTGAGAAAAAATTGTTTACCTGGTTTTATATTCTGATCTAACATTTTTAAAACTCAACATTGAGGCCTGGGGTTAAGAATAGTATTGTTGCTGTATAGGCTACATATTTGTATACACATGAAGAAAAACATGTTTAAGAATTTTGATTAAAAGATCATTTTTGATATGAAGAACTAGAAAGGCTGGTACTTTGACCCCCCCCCCCCCCCGTGCACATGCATGGTTATCCATGAAAAAAAAAAGAATAAAAACTCTCCATCATAGTTAATAATTGAAAAACCGTCAGCGTCAAAATTTGAAGTCATGTAAAAAAAGAAATTCCATTTGATGAATAAATATGGTCAGAATCAATTTTATTTATGACATCACTGGAAAACATCAAAAATGGAGAAATATCTAAATTAAATAAGGTCCTCAAAAGGTCAAAAAAGTTTTTTTTCCAAAAATGAAAAAAAATAAAAAAACATTTTCAAAAGGGATCTGATGGGAGTACTGCTGCCAATTTTCAAGTCTGTTGACAAAACAATATTGCTCGAAGCACGAGGACACACGTGCACATTTAAAAAGGATAAAACCCTTCGTCACCTTTGGTGGCTACAGTTGTTCAATTACGATTTGAAAAGCCTGTATAGTATTTTTCCTAAGAAGGTTTTGCCCTACAATCGCTATTCTCTTTGGGGATTAGTGTTTGATTATGCAATGGAGTTATAGGATGAGTTTCCCAGCATCCACCTTATTTTTCTTAGACAATGTGGTTAGAGAGATTTATATTCATAGCTTTTTTCCTCCTGAGTCTTGTACAATGGCATTATCATCAAAATGGTAATAAAAATTTTCCTATTTTGTTGTATTTTTTAAAATTCAGCTGGAGTATAACATGAGTTGTGGGAGATATTTGTATCAGCAAAATTGTTAGCTTTAAGCGGAAGAGTCAATCATTACAAACAAAGAAAAAACAGAAAACATCACGCTGTTTATTATATTGATAGATTTGATGATGTATATGATTCAGTTGAAGACGAAATCTCATTGTCAAACTATAATTAGAGTTAATTTAAGAGCAACAAGAATGTTCCTCACCAAAATTGGATTTGTAAACTGATATGTAAAATTCATATTTCCTTGCCATGATTTGAAATCACAACCAACTGATCGCCGGGAGGCTGTCTTACTGACTGAGCCATATCCTCAAGTCTTGGATATTAACAGAAATCTATCACACAGATTCACCCAGGCTTATTTCATTCTAATAAACAAGTACATCTAGTCAAGAAAATATACTCTTATAATTTCTATTGATTACATCTACGATACATGAGTTACAGAAATCATCTTCAGTTAGAATAAAAGTTGGAGTGGAGTTTGACCCTGCAGCAGCCAGTCTTGTTTGATTCTTTAAACCCAAAATGAAAACTTCTGAAATAAATAGGACAACTATTTCTCTTCTTCTGGTTCAGTCAGATTAGAATAGATCGATAAACAATCATATTAGCAATACATTATCCTCCTCTCACTCTCTTCACATGAGTGGGTCGACAGCACCGATTGATATCAGCTAAAAAAAGTCTTCTAATCTCATAATGTCACTTAGCTCATCAGGATGTTCGATTAAATAACTAAAACTCAGTTGTATTTATTTTCGGCACAAATTAGTACAACTTGGTGGTAGCGGTGGTGGGGGAAGATTTCAATTGATTAACCAGTTTGAAAATCCTATTCAAAATAGTTGGATATTTTATAGTTGGATAGACCTTGTTTATATGGTGACAGATTTGCTCATCATCACAGGAGAGCTTGGAACAGTCCCAACGATCATTGCATAGAGAGATAAAAAGAACTAGAATTTTTTTGAAAGAATCAAGACCATCCAGATGACAGCCCTACTTAAATCAGCAATAATACTGAGGAGAGTCCTGTAGTGTTTACGAGATTTGCTTCACTTAATCTCCAGTTACAACTGGTGTGCAAATTACATGTTTTTTTACAAGAAATCTATCTGCTGAGTTTTGCAAGGAAAGATTTAAATAACATCCTTTTCCAATAATAATTTTTGACTAGTATTTTCTTTCATGTTAATTTTAGATGCAGATACTCAGACCATTGATCTACGGCAATAAGAACATAGCATAAGCTAGAAATAAACTCTTGATGAAACTCCTTTTATCTTAGGAAGCCTGCCTATGTGCAGTAACTGCTCTACCAATTGAGCTACTAGAAGATTTACCCTTGTTATTGCTTATATGTTCACTAGTCATATTAGTGATTGTAGAATTATTTTGAGTTTGGTATTCATCAGATGGAGCATAGTCAACCACTTTAAATTTCTGACTAGTATTTTCTTAGTCTTGATTTTAGTTGCTTTTCATCGCAACTATCCAGGCTGTCAGTGTTCGGCAGATCAGAAGTAAAGAATAAGCTCTTTGCAGAACTCAATCTTGCATGCCTTTTACCTCGAGAAGCATACCTTGATAATCGA
Organism: Thysanoteuthis rhombus; assembly: GCA_963457665.1. Classification (NCBI taxonomy): domain Eukaryota; kingdom Metazoa; phylum Mollusca; class Cephalopoda; order Oegopsida; family Thysanoteuthidae; genus Thysanoteuthis; species Thysanoteuthis major. The sequence goes on along the minus strand of OY735222.1, from coordinate 11,843,086 downwards.
AGCGATATCCGGTCACCTTGCTATCCCAGATTTGCTCAATAACAAATATAGTTCACCGTGCTTATTATGCAAATACTGATCCATGTTTATTAATACAATCCCACGCAAGTACACGTTCAGCTCGCAACTCCTTTGTGCATTGTGCGGGTTTGAGCCTCTGAAGCTTTTGTTGTCATTTCGACCATTGATCCACAAAAGAGAAAGTTTTATTGGATAAATGGCAAGTGTTACTACAAATCTTTAATCTGCTTAGATTAATCCTTCATTCAGACGGATTTACTGTTGACCTTGTTGTGGATCACTGATCTGACCTACTCTCTTTGGTAGTTCGGTGTATAAGTCCAGAGAAACATAGCGGAGAATTCGTCCAGACTGTGACACTCATCCTCTGGGATGGAAGCTTATAGCATTTTGATCAAATACTTGCTCATTGCATGTGTTTATGTATACAGTAATACCTTGATTAGCGCTCCAGATTCATTTCTACAGCGCTATGCAGTGTCATTATAACACAGCGTAAATAGATATTGTGCCAGCAATCCTTTAATAGTATATGATGATGTTGTTGAGTCTCAACAAGATGTAATGGATTAGTATCTCATCTGGTTGCTACTTTCCGGAGCTGGTGAAATATGACTAGGTGTTCATATATATCATTGGACGATAATTTTTTACTTCTGCCCTCAGAGTTGGGGAGGTATATGTTTTAGGTCCTTCCTGTCTGTCTGTCCGAATGATATCTCCGAAAGAACTCAATGAATTTCAGTGAAATTTTGTGGAAGGGTTGGCAATTAGGTTAGAAAGAGTTGGTTAAATTTTGGGTCAGACCAATGCACAATTACTTCCCTTGACAATGGTGCTGGCAGAGGTACGTGCTCTCTGAGTACTTTCTACTTGTGTATGTGTTCATCATCATACATAAAGCATTATTAATCAAAGTGCATAGTATACAGATATTCCTGAGACCATCCATAAGGCTGTCTTATATCATTATTTATTTTGCAATTCTAATATTACTAGATTCATTATGAAAAAGATACTTGCAAAAGAGCACTTAAGCAAACCCATACTAAACAGGGTTTTACTGTAGTTATGATTTGAAGATGATGCATATTGATTCTCAGCTTTCTTTACCTCTAAGCAAAGCTAAGTTGTTTCCCGTGTCTCACATCACACGAGGGAATGATTTTTATCTTCATTTACTGAATGATTCATGGAGACCCAATCATTGTTCATTGCAATCGGAGGTTTTCACAGGGCTGGGATGCTAGTCGAATACCCAAGATAGACTGCCTTACTTGGCTGAAGTGCTTTAACTGCCCTGCTATCTATTCATAGCTGAAAGGAGAAGTAGATTCATGCTTTTCACAAGGGCATTATTGTGAAGTGAACATAAACTGTCCCCAGTTAGGGTTTGAACTTGGTTTGCTTGTTCCATTCTCCATGTCATTAACTGTTTTGCCACCTGCACCTCCCTTGATTTGAAGAAATACACTTTAATTCTTAGCTTTCTTTACTTCAGGAAACCAAGATTATTTCTTGATATTTCTCTCATGTTTACAAACCACAGAACTGATGGCATTCGAGGTGCTCCATTTTGATAATGTTATATAGGTATTTACTAATCATTATCTGAGATTGCACAAGGCCTGAAGTGTGGAGTTCTCATTTAGGATTTACTAATCATTATCTGAGATTGCACAAGGCCTGAAGTGTGGAGTTCTCATTTAGGACTTACTAATCATTATCTGAGATTGCACAAGGCCTGAAGTGTGGAGTTCTCATTTAGGACTTACTAATCATTATCTGAGATTGCACAAGGCCTGAAGTGTGGAGTTCTCATTTAGGACTTACTAATCATAATCTGAGATTGCACAAGGCCTGAAGTGTGGAGTTCTCATTTAGGACTTACTAATCATTATCTGAGATTGCACAAGGCCTGAAGTGTGGAGTTCTCATTTAGGACTTACTAATCATTATCTGAGATTGCACAAGGCCTGAAGTGTGGAGTTCTCATTTAGGACTTACTAATCATTATCTGAGATTGCACAAGGCCTGAAGTGTGGAGTTCTCATTTAGGACTTACTAATCATAATCTGAGATTGCACAAGGCCTGAAGTGTGGAGTTCTCATTTAGGACTTACTAATCATAATCTGAGATTGCACAAGGCCTGAAGTGTGGAGTTCTCATTTAGGACTTACTAATCATAATCTGAGATTGCACAAGGCCTGAAGTGTGGAGTTCTCATTTAGGATTTACTAATCATAATCTGAGATTGCACAAGGCCTGAAGTGTGGAGTTCTCATTTAGGATTTACTAATCATAATCTGAGATTGCACAAGGCCTGAAGTGTGGAGTTCTCATTTAGGACTTACTAATCATAATCTGAGATTGCACAAGGCCTGAAGTGTGGAGTTCTCATTTAGGATTTACTAATCATAATCTGAGATTGCACAAGGCCTGAAGTGTGGAGTTCTCATTTAGGACTTACTAATCATTATCTGAGATTGCACAAGGCCTGAAGTGTGGAGTTCTCATTTAGGACTTACTAATCATAATCTGAGATTGCACAAGGCCTGAAGTGTGGAGTTCTCATTTAGGACTTAACTCACTATAACAAGATGAGCTTACTAATCACTACTTCATGACCAGGTGCTCCTTGTATCTAGTAAACTTAGTGTGGCATAAGGCCACAAGTGAACTCTCTATGCAGTAGTAATAGCTGGCTTGACTAGTTCGCTATCTCTCTGACATTGATTTTAATACTTCACTTACTAGGCAAACTATTTTCAATAATCAAATTTGCGAGGGAACCTGATTTAAAAAAACAACTTTCACTTCTACATGTATAAATGTATGTAAGTATTGGATTTTGCCTTGTTTATGGAATTATCCAAATGTTTATAAACTCAAATAAAATATGCACTTGAATGGATAAGTAAGAAGGAAGCTTACTGGGGAGAAGTAGACATATGAATGGCTACTGATTGGACAGTTTCCGTTTTGAGTAACCAGGATGATTCTAATTTTAATGTAACTATTATAAATAAGTGTTTAGAATTTAGTAAAGAGTCATAATGTGTTGAAAACATTATAAAAACTTGATTATTATATGGGGAAAGAGCGAAGGAATCATCGCCTAATGAAGAATCATTTTGTATATTGCGAAAATGTCACTTGGTTTTGCAGAACCACTGGGAAGGTTGTGCAGAACCTTGGGGCTCTGCAGGACACAGTTTAAGTATATGGCAAAATACTCTACATGAATAAAATGGAATTGGATTTTCTTAATCTTCCAAGTGCAATTTTTCAAAATAAGAAAGCACTCCCAGTTTTGCAAATTTCTTCATCTCGGCTTGGGTCAATCAAGTGCACAATTTTAGCTGAAAGGTGGCTCAAGGTCATGGAGAACCGGGGAGGAAAATACGTTTTGATGACTGAATGATGATGCTATGAGTTTAAATGAATAAAATATTTCGTCAAAAAAAAAAAATGCTGGAAACTTTTGCCTCAACTTGAGGCATCAACTTGTTTATGTCTGCACTCATTCATATATGATGGCTGCGTCAACAGGAAATCAACTGATTATGTGTATCTTATCAATTATTGCTTTTCATTAGCATATGTCACTCTAGCAACTGGAAGAGCAAGTCTGTCACCAAACACGACATGAGTATAAAATTGAGCAGCAGGGGGTGCAAATTTGAAAGCCATTAAACGAAAGGAGCATACTTGTCACATCATTTTTTTTTTTTCTTCTCCCTATTATTCATTTGTCCTTCACCCCTTTTTTTAATTTTGATTTTTTTCTTATCCTACCATAGTGTCTTTCGGGACTCCAGTTACGAATGAAAAAAATTATACATTCACCTCACAAAACAGGTATGAACGCAACACTAAGATGATATACAAAGTCTGTATGGAAATTATGGAGCTATCTCATATTAACATGAAAATAGCCTACCTAGGGCAATGGCGCCTTAGTTCCCCTTCTTAGTAATCCCTTGGGGTATCACACACCTATTATCTCAGCATCCATTCTGCTGATCAAAATAGTCTACAAAGGCCTCTTTCAGGATTATCATCAGCTGCCTCATTGCATTCTCCCTAATTTCGTCCATGGTCTCTCTGAGAAAAGTAAGAAGTTGCAAGTAGCCGGGGTGAAACAATGTTTTGCAAAAAAAAAAAAACCCTGTATGAGATGTGAAGAATGACTTGCTCGGTCATTATGAATACAATAATAGTATAGTATACAAGTACATTCAATGAAATCTCACCGCAGACTGAATACACCACCCCTCTGGGAAGTGTCCGTTCATACATGTTCAGTAAAGTACCCTTAAATTTGGTAGTCAAATTCCATTAAATCTGCACAACCAGTTCTCAAGGTATTCAAAATCCCTGGATACTTTCCAGATCTTATATAGTGATCTATACACTCACACTTGCACTCAGTTTGCGGCTGTACTCTTCGATCTCCGAGCCGCAGAAACAATTTTTCCACTAAGCTCATTCCCAAATTTTACTTAGACTCAGCTCAAACCAGAAACCATGTCAAGTGACACTCGGGTTGTGGCCTTGATAATTTCAAAAATGCGCTCATGCTCAAATCTCACAAAATCCAAAGCTATACTACACTTGGTGTCATCTGAAATTTCAGAGCTCCATTCTAAACCTATACTTATCCCCAAATTAATTTAGAACAATCCTCACATCAACTCTAAAAATATGATCCCCGTGAGCCACACTCCACTCAAAACTAATCTCTATTCCAAAAGCTGAACTCACTTCAAAGTCTCTTCAAAAACAGTCACACTCCAAGTTGCACCATTGCTAAAGCCACGGCTAATTGTAAGTTACATTTTACTACCAAGCTATCCTGGATCTGATTGATCTTCCAGCTTGTGCATCAATAATCTTTAGCAAGTGGGTTTTTGAGACTCGCCTACCTCTTTCTTTTGCTATTTTCAATTGTAGCTGGGGGGGGATAAGTGGATTCTATTCCTGGCTTTGTATTCAGAGTTATCCTTCTCCTAGACTGGCTGCTAGAGAGTTCAGTCTGCTCTGCTATCTTGCCTGTAGTTGGGAGGGGAATTCATGCCTTTCCCTAGGGCATTAATGTGAAGTGAAATTGGCTCACAGTGTTCATTCTCCATGCTGTTAACTACTCAGCCACTCAACACCTTCTAAGTTATTATTGTTGAAAATTTACGTTCCATCCCAAACTACAGTATCATGGTTGCCTTCAACTCATGGAGTTACCATGAAACCATCTTCCAGATGAGAATGCACCTTAATTCTGGATATTTTTGTATCTTTAAGCCGTACTCACCCACCAAACTCTGGTAAATCTGAAAATTTGATATGATCTGCTGCTAAATCAATGGCTATCACTAATCTTCTTCAAATACACATTGACTCATTTTGGCTACAGCTGACATTTCTGGGTGAACGATTTCTACGGATCAGTCATTTTATCAACACGACACGACTAACACATCTCACTCTCTGTCTCTAACCATAACTCTTTCTTTATGTGATTATTATTATTATTATATTTTTATCTTGCTATTTTTTCCTCTTTCATTTTAAGTACCAATACATCTCAATCTCTATCTTTCATAATTATATATATACATGTGGGTTCACTACACAAACTAGTTCATGTTTCTGCCCTCTCTAGACCTCTTCGTAGTATAAAGTTAAATGTATCAAGCACTCTATGAAATAAATCCATCACATATCAGACGTTGCTTTATATTATGCTATATTGCTAACCTGATCTATACCATATGTATTATATATATATATATATATATATATATATATACACAGACAGTATATGTGGTACAAATCAGGCTAGCAATATAACATAATATGATAATATATCAATAATATAAAGCCACTTCTAAAATGTCATGGATTTATTTCATAGAGTGCTCGATACATACAACATTTTACTCATGGAGTTGAGTTGTTTTAGAGTAGACCTGGAAATAGCTAGTAGGTTGTGGATTTGCTACACAAACTAGCTCATGTTTCAGCCCAGTTTGGGCCTCATCAGGCGAATGATTGTCTATGTTTTTTTTTGGTCTATTTATTGGGAATTTGGTGAGAATGTTGCGAGTGTGGTAGTGGGTGGTGTGGTGATATATATATATATATATATATATATATATATATATATATATATATATACATACAAATGTAAAAGAGTGAGTGATTTACATTTTTTGCCACCAACAAGGATAAAATATTACACATTCTTTCCTTTTGTTTTTTTCGTTAGTATTGGTCAACCCTTATAATCTCTTGAAAAAGGCATATGGATCAAGGTTACAATATATTTTGGGTCATTTAGAAATTGTACAGTTCCCTTGCTTAGTGCCTCAGACATCAGTGGCGGGGTGCTGCCTGGGAAAGGAATCACTAGGCACCAGGCTTCAGTTAATTTGCTAGTGTCATGAATTGACCAGGGCAGACTTGACCTCTCAGACGTGTTGACATCATGACTCGTACACAGCGGCACAGCAGCAGTGCTGACAACGGCAACTGGCAACTGTATATAATAAAAACATGTTCTTATAGCTTACCCATTATTTTAAGTATATCTGAGGTAATTAGGAACCGTCAACTAGTTTTCAAGTTGGTTTGACTGACTATGTATGTATCACGAGTACAGGTTGCACCGATAGAGCTAGAGGGCTGAAAAATTAAACATTTAATTGTTATTATGTCTGTAAAAAAACATTTTTCTGTTTTTTGAACCCCCCTCCAAAAAAAAAGATGTTTAGTGGGAGGTTCAATTTGCCATGTGAATTTATGCTAAATTGAGTCTTAATTTGTATTCAGCAAGGATCGTGCATATTTTTATTTTAATTCTAACTTTCAGTGATCATTGCCCAACAAGATGTGAGAGAAGTAATTTATTCATTGATCACCGCTCTTTCCAATGTTTTAATTGATCACCCCCTCCTTGAAACAGTTACGTGACGGTTTCTTTTGAGTTACTAACCAGTAGTAGTTTTTTTTAGTCTGACCTCGAACAGGAGGACGAATTAACATCCGGTTTCAGGTGTCGCTGGACGGAGGACAGTTTTTTCATAAGTCGGACTGTCCCGCCTAAAGCCAGACGTTTGGGCTCCCAGATAGGCAGCGATAAAGAGAAGAGGAAACCTTGCCTTCGTATGATGGCTTCAGATGCAATCAGCGCTAAAATACTAGCGTGATCATTGTCTCATTTCCTCACCTTCCTTACAACACGAATAAATGAAAGTTTCTGGCGGCTTTGCTTTACAAATAAAAACCCGTGATATATCATTGGTTACGTTTCAACAGCTCGTACTTATTTAACGTAGAGATAATCCATGCACTAAACTTTTCATCTCTCCTTCCCATCTCACAACCTGTAGGGAGGGAGGGAAGGAATGAAGGAAGCAAGCGGGTGGAAAGCTTGCCGAGAAGAAAACAGAAAGATATTACACGTTTTCCTTTCACTCGTTTTTACCTTTACTATGGTTGTTTAGTTACGACAGTCATCACCATTGATTTCTTCCCGCCACTGCCCAAGTATGTTTGTATTTCTTTAGTCCGCCAACCACGTGACATGGACATCACTGGCGTGACAAGGGAAGAAAATGATGGGGTCCAGACGACCCCAACTTCTTCAAGATTGACGCTCGTGCAGAAATGAAGAGAAAAAATGCAGGGGGTTGGGTAGGACGAAGCTAGGCCGACAGTAAGACATGAAAAAAAAATCTGAGCCAGTTTTATTCTTTTTCAGCCCTTAAAAATAATTGTGAAGGCTAATCTATCCATTTTTAGCCATTTGAATGGTCACAAAATGGCTGACAATATTTTTAGTGTGATTTGGCGTATTTTTACGTATTTCTGAGGTTGATTTAGCGTGAATTTTTTTTCAGTTGGCTTCACTACCTTCTCAGTTACTTTTAGTTATACTAAGGGGTTATATAAAACAATTCAGTTATTTGTCAATACGTGTACTGCTGTATGAAAACATCTACTATTATCGAAAGTCTCTAATAAGGTCTTAGTATGCCATCTTGAACATTATTCCTTTCCAGTGGTCAGACTGTGGTAAACTTCTAGTATGTCATTGAGCACACCTGATAGTACACACACACAAAAAAAAACCTTTGAAAAAACTTACATCGTGATTTTTTTATCTTCAATGGATAGAGTGGGTTTTTTATAAAGCCATCTAATTTGCCAATTTGAATGCCAACTTGATAATTATAGTAAAGTAATTATAACAAGGAACTTTAGTGCATGCTTCTAATAATAAGTTTCCACGGAATTACAAATCAACCCACACTAAATCTTTTCCAATTCACTGTACTATGAAATTCGTGGTTATCATTAATTAACTATTTTTTTCTCTCCACTGTATTCATTCATTTATTTGTATATTTACAATTTGTGAATGGTGAAATGTTTGTTTATCAAAAGCTCACGGTACAAAATTTATGGTTGGGGGTGTGTGTGAATGAGTTTAGACGGGGATTTCTGCGAAAAATTATGCGTGGATTCGCGCGCCCGTAACATGGCAATGGATAACTGAAATATACAACCCCTCCCCAATGCTCTTGTGGCAGATCCACGAACTAATGGCGGCAGATTCAAAACGTGCCGAACAACAGAGCGCAGGATCAGTGAGATACAATTTGAATATTGTATTGTGACCAACGCTAGCCTTCAGTCCTAGCTTCCTTCGTTTGGGGTGAATATTAGCCGCTCTCAACAGAGAGCGGGAATTTGCTGGGGACGAGAAGATTGAAAATAGGGTCGAGGAAGCAGCAGATGTGGTGTGTTGTGACCTTCTATTGGTTGCTGTGGATACAGACACCCACTCCCCCACGAGGCACCTGACTTGTTGAATAGAGTTGGGGATTTGAACTCACCTGTAGTAATTCAGTTGTTCTTGCTTACAATGCAGTTGGAGTTTTTTTTCTCTCACTAACAAAGTCTTCCGCCTTTATTACTCTGGTAATATTTATTACAGGTGGTGAATAAGCTTTGCCTATACCTAGCATAAAGGGTTTTCAGCATTTTTCCACGTAATGGCGGTCATTTTAGCCTTTTTTTACAACTCCTGCCCGCTTCTCCAGAATTGGGGCAAATAGTATGTACTAATCAGCACTTGATGTTGGTGTTTCATCCTTGAATCAGAAGGCGACTAGCATTAAATGGATATTTATCAGACCCCCCTCTGCATATCAGATTGATAAGGAGAGATAACTCAATTCGTAAATGTTTATTCCATCTTTGCTTATAGGTGTTTTCAAGAGGTTAGCTATAAAAATGGCTATATCCGTTTCACGTCAGCAATAAAAATGGCCGACAACATTTGCTATTTTCGCAGAGCAGGAGATACTATTTATGGTTTTGATATTGTTTAGAGTTCTTGTCGGATGGGGTGAAGAAGGGTTATGAGTTATATCTAATTATATTAAGTCAAGCGAAACAAATTAAACAAAGAAATCGTTTCATCACGAAGAAAAAATATCTGATTTTCAGAGGAAAAGAAAAAACAATTAAATTTATTTTAATTATGTAATCTATCTTGGAGAAAAAATTCTATTCTATTTTATCATTGTGTATAAGGAAAAGAATTCAGAAATTAAAAAGATATGCCTCGAAAGTTAATTAAACTGACTGTGTAGAGAAAAATTATGTCCTAAGTTGAAGAAAGAACAATATAAAGTTTAACGGAAATAGCCATACTGCTTAAGTTAAACGGAAGTAGTAATTTCATAGCTCACTTCTTGAAAATCCTGTACACAGAAATAACCTATTTTGACCCTAAATGACAAAGATATTTATTTCCAGCAAAATGATTGGCGCTATTTTTGTGAGTTCTATTGATTTGGGAAATGAAAAGTATTTCAAAAATCTTTAACTATTCCTCTGCGAGAAAAAAGGGGTCTATAATCTTAGCTTGATACGAAAATGTACCAAATGAGTTCATACTACACACAAATAAACCATAGGTTAAGTTGACCAGGAAAAGGTTACACGAAAAGGAACCATGGAAAATTTGTAATTTTGTCTAGGAAATAAAGTCATAGGACAAAAAATCCAATTAATTTAGAGAATGTTGATGATAAAAGTCTCATTGAATTTATAGTAGTAAAATAAGTAATCCTTAGTGAAATAAATGCTAATGATGTGAGTCATATTTAATTTAACTAGTCCAATAGAGCATGTTTGGAAGCAGGCTGGACATTTTGGTGTTCGTGGTGCAGCCTGCCCTAATTGTCATGTAAATAATAAGATGCTCCTTTGTTTATAACGTTCTAAATAATAACAACAATCAAAACGGAAATATCGTTGTTAGTAGTAGTATTAATATAAACAGATTTTTTCGAAATGCCGTTACGTCATTTGAACTATGATAATGATGATGATGATAATCTAGAGAAAAATTTGGCGAAAACCATCCCTGATTCTCTTTCCTAGAATGCTGTAATGTCATATTCATGAACGCTGACAACATATATTCAGGCGAAAAATCATAACCATTTCAAGATGAATTTTTATAGTAAACTGTCGAGCACCCCTACATCCTATTTACGTGCACTCCTACGAGGGCAAGATGTGACACAAGGTCGAGTTTAATGTGGGAAAGTGGAGCAATAACCTATTTTGACCCTACTGCAACCAAGGTTGTTGAGGCATCGGGACATTTACTGCAATAGGATAGCGCTGTCCTGAGGTTACGTGCTTCCCTGCAGCTGGGCTGAGTAATAATAAGAGAACCCAAGGACAAATCTGAAGATTCCCAATGCGCTTAGCAATGCTGAGCCTCAGTAACTTTCATTGGCTATGGCATTGCACCTGCTCATTTGGCTGGCCAGAGTCAGTACCAGCTCCTGGCCAAAGCCGCAGAACAGATACTACACTTGATCCAAGCCAAAAGGCCAGAAAAAAAAAAAGACAAGTCTGCCCCCCTTTCATCTTGAGAATCATAAATCCCAACATCTAAGTTGATACTGCGATGTCAGGTACATGGACCAATATATCTGGCAAATGGCCAATTGTCGAGTTATCTTGGTGCACACACACACACACACACACACACACAAATGGAGATTTTTCAAATTATAGTGAGGAAGTAGTAAATAATGAAATAAATAATACTTTGAGACACTTTCTAGAGTAAAAATGATTATCCTTTTTCTCTCCAAGATTTCATTCAATGCCTCTTTTTTTGCAAATTTCAGTATATATGCTCTTTTTAAGGTATATTAGTTTTTCCAACCAAAACCACTTTTAATAAATAATTAAACGATTTATTCACAGGAGGCTTATGCATTTTGTAATAAAGATCGATAGATTGGACAACCACTGGCGAAATCAAAATTTACCAATGCTGGAATTTTTTCGGAAAGTTCCCTCCATACAACCCCTGTCTCTCTTGGTTCCTCGGATGTGTACATAATACTCCAGCTTGGCTACACAATAATGTTATTCATCTATCTTCACTCTACCCCAACCCCACAATACACACATCACTCTACAATACATATCAAGACATCTGCTTATATCACGCCCACATAAATGCCTACTCAGGAATATACAATAGTAGTATTAAGTCCTTTATCTTAAACTCCTTAAATGCTGCCCCATCCCACCCGCTGGTACAAATGCCCCCCCCCCCGCCCCTCTATCAAATCCTAATAAAGTATGACGTATTTTTAATCACTTTAAGCCATTCAACAGCTGGAATTAGTATGTATGAGTGCAAGCAAGAGTTATAGATGTTGGAATGTCTGTCTGCACGACCCCCCCCCCCCCGGAAGAGATTGGATTCTGATATACTGTTATATCCTTTTTATTACACCTGTGATGGATAATGTTATTGTTTTGTACCTATGTTATGCCGAATCTGCGAAATTAACAAAATATCAAATTCTTTTTTTTGCAAAAAATATCATAAGTTCATATATTCATAACACAGATATAAAACCATTTTTTTTTCACAATAAAAAAATTAGTAAAATCAAACTGTTTTTCAAAAAATAAGTAAGTACATAGTTTTGATTTTTTTTCAATCAAAACAAGGATATGAAGCAACTATTTTTTATGATCAAAAGTTTACGCAATCAAAAAGATACAAACAAAAAGATAATTAGATTTTGCTAATTAAGCAATTTCACCGTTTTGGTATTCCCATAGTTCAAATTATATATATATATATATATATATATATATATATATATATATATATATATAGAGTACAAATCAGGGATGCAATATAACACAGTATAATATAATATAATGCAATATCCTATGTATGATAGGTTTATTTTATAGAGTGCTCAATACATTCAACTTTAAATGTTGAGTTGGTTTAGAGTAGAGCTGGAAATATAATAGAATGGAGATTTACTACCTAAACAAATGATTGATATATATGTGTGAGTATGTATGTTTTCAGTCATGTGTGTGTTGATCATTATACCACATACATGCACACTCACTCATATACATTGATGGGCCAAAACATTATGATCACTCGGGGTCAGCTCAAGGGTTTTAATGGCATTGGGCAAAACTTGAAATTTAATGAAAGGGTTTTATGCATCCTGGGTGGGGCTTGAAATTTGTGCCTAATTATATTCTAATGACTATTTTTTTTCAGTTTGGATTGCACCCCTAGGAGCTTCGTGTCCTAGGGGACCGTCTAGGCTTGCCGGATGGATGTGCCAGCCCTATGACCACCTACTCGATAGGGTGCTGGTCACCTGTATGTCAGCGAAAAAACTTACCTGATCAGGTATGGACTTGACAAGATTTTGAGAGGTCTTGCAAGGTCCGTGCCTGTAGACCTACGGCCCCATATACAACAAGGATCAGTATACTGTGTGTTGTGATGCATTCCTTCCTTCGACTTGATTAAAGCTATCTTGTGATATGGTAGTCCTTCTGTTGACTCATACTTGATGGGATAGCCTCCTAATACTCCTCGTAATGATAGGTTTTGGTTGCAGGGGGCCAGGGAGCATCACTTTGACCCTAAGCAGAATGCACAGATATTCTGTTATTGGTGACATTTGCATAGCTAATATCACTCCATATTGAAACATGTAAATGTCAGATATTTTAGTAAGAACCAGATGTACTATCCTTTCAAAGAGTTCTTTGGATGTTTGAACTCCTTGTTGTTTGCATTGTTTACACAACGTTTCGGCTGATCCATTCAATGACCTCCTTTATGTGTACTGTCCGAATGTAATGATGGTAAACAGAATTTTTTTTTCCAATGGTAGCAACACTCATAACGTAGGGTTTGGGTGTTTGCCTTTCTTTATTTGGCCTTTGAATGTTAAGGACCCTTCTCAAAACTATTGCCAGTATCTATACAATCAGTATTGACAAACTCTCTTTTGACATTCATTAAATGTCATAATCCTGCGATCATTGGAGCCCAATATCTAAAAAAAAATTACAGCAACCATCAGAACAGACCATAGTAATATGCCATGTGTATTTGTATATTTATTTTTTGTCTGTTACACCCCAAAGGAAAGGAAAACGTGGTGATATAGTACGTATACCAGATTGCTTATATGAAAGTTTTGTTCGTTGACTATTGAAACATTTCATCTAATTCATTTCAGTTTTACAGTTGGTAAAGTAATTGGAAAAATAGCAATTTCATTTATACCATCATTTTTTACAGCCCACATATGCAAGTGAAAAAATAATATGAGTGCTAGATTCGGGGAAAATGTGTTCACTGCTATTATAATCAGGATGGATTATAGAACAACATGGCTATGCAGTGTAAATTCTTCAGGGAAATTAATATGCTAAAACTAGAAACACCTGTGCTAATTCCTGTGTGGACTGTAAATTCCATTAATTGCTTTTGTTGGAGGCCTTCAAAGATTAAACAACTGTAAATATATGAATAAATATATAAATTACTGTCAACAACTTCTACATCGATCAACTGTTGCTATCAAAGATGGCGAAGGGTTTTACCCATTTTTATATGAGCGTGTTTTTATATGCTTATATTTGTGTGTTCCAGCACTCCAGGCCATACCGTTTTGTCTGCAGACATGAAAATTGGTATCAATACCCACTAGACCCCTTCTGAAAAAATTTTTTTTTTTTTTTTGAAAAAAGCTCTCTTGACCATTTTGGGGGACCTTAGTCTGATAAGTTTATTAATAACATCTAGGTTCTAGCTTCTTTTTTTTTTAAATTTTAAAAACCCTCTATTTCAGATGGTTTCCAGAGAACACCAGTGATGTTATGGATAGAATTTATTCTGATCATATTTATTCTTTGATGGAATTTTCTTTTACATGACTTCAAATTTGACACTACGGTTGTTCAATTATTGGCTATAATGGCAAGTCAGTTTTATCTTCATTTATTTTTTCCACTCATTATGGAAAAACAAATATGAAGAAGAATAGAGGATAGATTCAAAAGGTTTGATTCAATTTTCTGCCAACCTTGTAGGTCAGTCAGAAAGAGCAGCTGGTTTGGTTAAGCAGACTCCCCTGAAAGGGATTCGAGTTACAGTTACACTGAGAGATCATTCTCTATTTCCAATCTACTCAGCTCACTGGGCAAAGTGTCGTTTACTTTTTAATAGTAAGGTGCAGGTTGGTATTAAGAAGAAATAGTAGATAATTAATCAAAATATGACCTATTTGAAGCAGTGACCATCTCTCCAATCATCCTCTAATGGTAACATACTATCTCTATAAAATTCTTTAGTATTAATGGTCATAAATCAAGTAAAAGTACAAACTATGGCTTCCCTATTATTGAACATGAGGTTCAAAATGCTTAAAAAGATGATATTCTACAGAATAAATGTCTGGTGAATATGGAGGATGCTGCAAGACATGATATCCTGATTCACTAAGCTTCCATATAGTCTACTGAACAAACTAATATAACTGTCCAGTGATGTGGGATATTTTTCACAGTTTCTGCTGCTCTCACTGTTGGCCAAACCCTACAAATGTTGTAAAAGCTATGAACTTTATCTGTAATGTTTCCAGGAACATCAGAGATTCTTATCTGTTGCCACCATAAATTATCAGAGGTCAAGAACCTTATCTAAGTTGAAAGGAAAAGAAAATTTTATACTCAGGCCATAGATTACATTCTTTGCATTGTGGGTAGATAAGAAGGGAACTGCGGAAAAATCTCATAATATAGGAATGGGTAGACGTTCATTATTAACTCAAGTACAACGCAATCTCTATATAATGCAACCCTCACTTGTTTTACATCAGTAAATATGATAGATAATTTTTTACCAAATTGTGGTTGCAGTTTTAATTCACTGTACATTTCTAGAGTAAATCATTAACAGTATATTTCTATAGTAAATCATCAATTGTATATTTCTATAGTGAATCATTTACAATACATTTTTATAGTAAATCATCAAGTGTACATATCTATTGTAAATCATTAAGTGTACATATCTATTGTAAATCATTAAGTGTACATATCTATTGTAAATCATTAAGTGTACATATCTATTGTAAATCATCAAGTGTACATATCTATATGCTTTTCTGTAGTAAATCATTCACAATGCATTTCTATAGTAAATCATTCGCAATGCATTTCTGTAGTAAATTGTTCGCAATGCATTTCTGTAGTAAATCATTTGCAATGCATTTCTGTAGTAAATCATTTACAATGCATTTCTGTAGTAAATCATTTCCAATGTATTATGCAATATGATGTAATCCAAAGATAGATCAATAATTCCATGTTTCTTTGCAATGGCCAAAATTTATCTCAAACAAAACGGAAAGGTCTCTAGGTTGGAAAGGAAATAAAAATCAGTTTTTACAGAAAGTAACAGTGGAAAAATTTATATTTCAACTAGAAAATACTCATAGAGCAGATACCTCAACCAATGTCGTTTCATTGAAACTTATTGAGAACTTTTTAAGATATTGTGTGGACCGTCTGACAAATAGACTGAGTAAATATATTTACCTTTCCCAACTCTGTTGGTAGTAGTAAATAATTCAAAAAGAAAAATGGCGCACTCCTAATGGATAAATATTCTATCTTGAATAAAAGCTACAAGTTTATCTACTAATCAGTCAACAGCTTATCTCATCCGGAATGGTACAGGTTTGGATTGGTACTTATTAAACGCTTATCTGCCTGAGGAAATTAGTTCCCACTCTTTTTTTCATCTTATCATTAAAACGGGGGAAAGGTTCCACAATATCCTCTGCTCAGGGGGAAAATCTTGAAGATTCTTGGTGACACGGATAACCTGAAAACAGTAAAATCTCTAATGTATTTGGAATGCTCCTTCTTCTTTGCAACATTCTGACCCCAGCCACTTTTCAAATTTGGAGCGGGGGTAAAAGTGAACAAGTTCTCAAATCAAAACAGGAAGTTTTCCAAGTGTAAAAATGTTGATAGATTATTAAAGAAAGGCTTACAAAATGAGATATGATATACAATAAAAACATTTACACCAGTGCTACTGCTTTGTATTCTTTATATATTAGGGTGTATCCAAAGTTTTTTTGTTTTTTACAGACCTTTACCCCAAATCTTATTTCATGTACACATCTGAAAGCTCTGACTCCATTATGTTATTAATGTAAGTTTTCACGTGCTTATAAACGTGTTCTCCTCTATCTTCCATTTTAAATCTTCATAATCGACAACTTACAGTCATCCACTTCTAGGCTTTTATTTCAAAGAACAAGTTGCCACTCTTTGAATGCTTAAACCAATTTTTAGGAAGTACAGTCAGGTATTGTTACATTTGTTTCCACTTGCTGAATTCTACGAGTAACTCCAGCAGCTTTGAGGTCCAATTTGAAATAATGCCTCAAAATTTCCCGAATCTTAATACTTGTTTCTGCCATTATAACCGCTAAAACAAAAGATACATCTGATTAGTACTGATCATTGAACAAAGGGCATTCTTTAAAGATTTGCTCTGACCTATCTCCAGTTGATGGACACAAAAATTGCACACCGATCAACGCTTATCCATTTAGCTTCCATCTAGAGTTGCACACTTCTCCCATCGTTTGATGCAGTTGTGGAGACCTTTCTTGTAGAATTGTAAGTTGGAATTACACCTGTATCATCATCATGGAAGTGCCTACCTTTCAAATATAATATGGAGGAGAAAAGGTGGTGATCAGATTGTGCCATGTCAGGAGAATAGGGGAAATCAGGAAGAATTTCATAGTCGTAGTAACATGGTTCTGTTTGTGCAAGATTCCAGTTCAAATTCTTGTTTAGACTGTTATTGATACTTGATATTAATATCCTAGAGGAAGGTGTATGAATCCACTTATCTGTTGACAGGATAGGGAACATAGATATCTTGACGAATTGACATCACTGGCATGCCACAATAGTTGATGGAGAAGGAGTGGTTGAGTGAGCCCTTGGGCAAACCATTATCCGGTAACTATTTTACATGCACAGGCTGTAGCAGGTAGAAGCTGTCACCCTCTTGACCAGATCTTCCCCACTCACTTGATTTTCCAACATTTCTCAAAAAAATTTGAATATACTGTTTATAGATACCCTTAACACTGAAGAAACATATTCAAGCTAAATTGTAAAGAGTGGATTATTTACCATATATTTCAGCAGATAAGGTGACCTTCAGATAAGACGAGACTCCAATTTCTGTCTGAATTTCATGGTTTTAGCTTACTGTTTAGCCACTGTTTTTGTATCTCTCCTGATACAACCCCATTTTTTGGGGGGGGATCCTTCAAGTGTTATCATATCCACAGAAATATATGATAACAATTTTGAATTTTCCTATAGAAAAAAAGGAACGAACCTCCTTCCACTCTCTATAAATAGAGAATATCCTGATAGATGAAGAGATATACTTCAATGTTATAAACCGTCAACCAAAACTGTCAAAATAGATTTCTTCAGTTTTCAAGTTGGTCTGGCTGGCTATGTATGTATATGTCACATATACAGGCTACACCATATAACTCGGGGGCTGAAATTTTTCAAAAATTTACTCCTTATTATATCTAGAAAAAAAAAAATCTTTTATTTTATTTTCGTTTTTTTAAATTTGCCCCTAAATAGCTTTTTAGTGTGTGTGTGTGTGGGGGGTTCAGTTTATAACGTAAGTTTATGCCAAATTGATCCCTCAGTTTCTGTCCAGCTGCATTCATGTTCATTTTTTTTGAAAATTCAGATTTTTTTCAGTTATCATTATCCAAAAATTCATCTATATTATTGATAGAAAGAGAAAAAAGGAAATGTAGTAAAGACTTAATTATCCTTATTTTGAACTTTTTTCATGGACTTGAATGTGCACGCATATATATATATATATATATATATATGTGTGTGTGTGTGTATACATACATACATGATTATGAATTGTATTTTATTATACTGAAACTTATTTGAAATGATCTCCTGTTATTATACGGTAGATTTATCACTTAGCCTAGACAACATAGATGAAATAAACAATTTAAGAAAATGGAGCTGCTGCAAGAATTTTCTTTAATCGTTTATTCTATTCATGTTGTCAAGTACAAGGGATGTATTAACCATGTAATATTAGGAATACATTTCAAATAAGAGTTTCAGTATAATATAACACAATTCATTATCATATATATATATAGGTATATGTATATTTCTTTTTCTTTCCAATCCTATATCATTTTCTTTCTTCCACTTCATTGAGTTTGGAACTGATTCCATGGAGACTTGCGCTCTCCTCTGCGTTTTCATCCTCAGCTTCCTGCAATGAAACTGGGTCACAGTGCTGCTTCCCCCCCTCTTCCCTCCCCTTTCCCAAAGCAAGATCGATAGAGCAGAAATTTTCCGTCACAGACTTTGTGGCCTTGAATGATTTTTGCAGTTGGGGATTCCAAAAGCAAAACACGGCCATGATGCAAATAAATCACTCGCCCGTTTCCTGCGTGACGATTTTTATCTTGTTACTAAATCAGCGATTGAACAATATTCTAGAAAGAAGATACATGCAGAGAAATCCACTTATTGTGATCACCTTTGGATCAGGGTCTTTCAGATAACAATTACAAGCTGATAACATTAAGCAAAGGATATAGAATTTTGAACAACTTACATTCATTGTTAAAAACGTGAGTCATATCATTTTTGTCTTGATAGTTCTATGTAGATATTGTCGAACGCCCAAACTGGAGTTGACTAAATTTTTCTACCAGAACAAGAACAATCCTCACCAAAATTACAAAATAAACTGGTATGGAAGCTGTCTTACTGACTGAGATAAATTGAAAAGTCTTTGATATTAACGAAAATTACAGATATACCTGGGCTTATTCCATTCTAATGAATAAATAGATATGTACAAAAAATATATATTTTCACATAATTTTTCATTTATGATATATACTATACAAAGTTGCAGTTATCATCTTAAGTCGGAAAAGAAGTTGGAGTGGAATTGGACTCTGCTTAATGTAATTTTTATTCAATTTTAAATAGTGTTTTGGTCAGACTGATTTTGATTAAAAAAAATGACAGTCTGATAACATTAACCAGGATTATAATTCACAGTTTCTTTCATAGTTATTCTTTGCCTACTACACAGACAAAGATGATTATCTGCAACATGCACTTAAAGTCTGTAGACACTTCAAGGATGGCTGGGGTGGAGGGCTAAAGTTTGTATTTTGCAGTTCAGATTGTTGTTTGATGTTAACCAAAATAGATTTTTCATGCATTCATTTACTCCAAGAACTCACCAAAATATCATAATTATCACTGAAAAGTTACCAAAATATTAGGGTATATCAGTTATATTTCATTTTTACAGACCTTTATTCCAAAGCTTATTCTATTTATATATCTAATGACTATGAATGATTCCTATATATCATAAATATAAGTGTTCAAGTGCCAGTGATTGGTTTCTCCTCTAACTTGCGTCTTAAACTCTCACAATCAGCAACTGATGACCATGTGCCCATGGGCTTTATTGCTAGGGCCAAGACACCTCTCTAAAACACTACAACTAGTTTGGGGTGGTACAATCAGATACCGTTTCATATCGTTCCACTTCCCGAATTCTGTGAGCAGCTTCAGCGGCTTTGAGGCCCAATTTAAAATGGTGCTTCAAAATTGCCAGAATCTCAATACTTATATCCACCATAATAACATCAGAATTAAAGTTACAGCTAAATTTGATATTGATAACAATATGATATATATATATAATGATAATGTTAACTCACCATCACAGTCAATAATTAAATAATCATAGTGTAAAAAATTTGAATTAATTTAAAAAAATTCCCTTGAAGAATAAATTGAGTCTGGATAAATTCTACTTATGACATCACTGGCATTCACCAGTGGAAAACAACTAAACTAGTGTAAGAAAAAAAAAAGACATCTAAGAAAGAGACATCTAGATTATCCAGAATCTAGATGTCAAAATAAGACCCCAAAATGTTCAAAGAAGCTGATGCCGATTTTCAAGTCTGTAGACGGAATGGTATGGCCGGGTATGCTGGAACACACAAAAACATAAACAAACACTCGCACATATGAAAAAAGGGAGAACCCTTCAGCATCTTTGATTACTGCAATTTTTCAATCATATAGTTGAGTCAGAGATAGTCTTCAGGTGGGTATATAGAATAAGATTTGAATTAAACATGTGTAAAAAATGAAAATACTTATGCTACACCCTAATGTCATAAGATCAATAGAAATTCGAACATTACCTCCTCAGGACTTACTATTCTTTGGAAAAATGGCAAAAGAAACGAAGGAATCGGTCTATTTTTTTTATCATTAAATGAAGCATTCTAACCCATTGTATCAATTTTGATTCCTATTTACCTCCATCATACTTTTTTAGTTTTTATCACAACTAAACTTGGGCTGTCACTAAATTGTCTCAGTGCCCAGTAGTGTTTTTTCTTAGAAAATATTGTAAAAGAAACTATTATGAATGAGAACTGGTGATACTAAAAAATGAGCATGTATTTATTAGATATGTAAATATCAGTGTATGTATGTGTGAATATACATGCATATGTGTGTGCGTGTGAAAATACGTTATTGTAAAATATGTAGATAACAAAGATACATAGATAAGTCTGTCGCCTGATGATGAAAAAAGCATTTATTTTATTCAACAAATATTCAATTCACTATCAATTTTACAACATAGTCTCTTTCCTTATCCATGCACATAACCCGTCACTTTTCCATTAATCACATAAATTAATCATTATATTATTCTTTGATCAGCACTTTTTTCAATTTTTTAATTGATCATCCTCCTCATGGCATGCTGCCAAGAGACACTTGTCATATGACAGTTTCTATTGAGTGACTGAGCAGACCTATATATAGTTATATATATATATATATATATATATATATATATATATATATATAACAAAACCTCTGTGTGTATGTGTGTGCATATATGTATATACAACCACTATCCCCACAAATGACCTGCCAGACCAACTAGCCAAGTGGGTGTCAGATTCTTCCCTCTTTGGTCATCTGCATGTTTGTTTTTTTTTTAGGCTGCAACCTAGAAAATTTGCATGAATACACTACCAGGCACCAATCAGAAAAATACCTTTTTGGGTCTGCATGGTCATTTTGGACCAACAATAACTAAATCTTGTTATCTTTTTGAGATAATTGTAGATAAAACATCTTTTTTCCTTCCTTAGTTAATTCTTCTACTTACACGTCCATGCTAGGATGATTCATTTATGCTAAATGCGGATGTGTGTATACATATATATATAATGGAGTGAGGATTTGTTACGCAAACACGTTTATTTGCCTGAAACATAAAGGTGTTTGTGTAGCAAATCCTTACTCCATTATATCTTCAGCTCTACGCTGAATCAACTTGATGTTTGAAGTTGAATGTATTAAACTCTCTATGAAATAAACCTATCATACATTGAATATTATATCATATTATATTATATTGCCTCTCTGATTTGTATAGTGTGGTATATGTATATATACATGCATATACCCCTGTTTTGTTAAAAGCCCATACAAATATTTTAATTAACTTCCCTTGTTTATGTACCAGTGAATGCATGTCTGGATTCAATGTGTATTAGTATTTTCCAAATGTTTGGATCTAACGCTTCCGACTGTAATTTAAGAGAATAGTTTTCCCCAATTCTTGTGAAAAGTAAACAAACCATTCAAGAGTCTGAACACTGAGAACTGAGACTGATAAATGGTCTGTTGATTGTCTACGGGTTAGAAATCAATATTAAAAGACCATTATGTTCATTCACCCGTGTCCCACTGGTTACCTCTCCCTCCCAACCATCCCCACCTCTGGCTAGTCTTCATATTCTTTTTATTGGCTTCATTTATGAATCATTGCCTATAAAATCTTGTATTTTGAGCTCTAAAAAAAAAAAGAGAGAGAGAGGTCTGGTTGGTTGCTCAAGAGAAACCAATGTGACTTATGCCATGCAGAGGGTGATCAATTAAAAAAATGGAAAAGAGGGTGACACAAACTAAGGGACCAATTTAGCATGAATTTACATAACACATTGAAACCCCCACTAAAAACCTTGGGGGGGGATTTTCATAAAAAACAAAAAAAAAGTTTTCCTAGACATAATAAGGAGTAAACATTTAAATCTTCTAGTTCCATTGGTGCCCTTCATACACTTGATACATACATACACAACCAGCCCTCCAGCCAGCCAGCCAAACAAACTTAAAAACTGAAGAAACTTGTGTTGATAGTTTCAATGACAGTTTTGGTTGACTGTTTCTATGAAAGAAAAGAAGAAAGTGGCCAGACTTTCAGTTCCTAACTTACAAATGTTTGTTTTTTGAAAATTCGGACTTTTAATGATCACTGCCCAACAGAAGGTGGATGATTCATTGCTCCCCCTTCTAGCTTTTTAATAGATCACCCCAAAACGGCATGCTGCCAAATGATGTTCCCCACGTGACGATTTCTATTTAGTAATTAACCAAACCTAGCAAATATTAGTTTCTTGAAAATTCAGATTTTTAATGATCACTTCCCAACAAAAGGTGGATAATCCATTGCCCCCCTCCTTCCAACTTTTTAATTGATCACCCCAAACGGCATGCCGCCAAATGATGCTCGCCACATGACAGTTTCTATTTAGTAATTAACCAAGCCTATTCTTTTTATTGGCACCATTCATAAATCATGGTCAATGTAAACTTGTTTTTTGAGCACTAAAAACAAGAAAAGGGGGAAGTGTCTGGATTTCAGTTCTTAACTCGACTAACATTTTACTTATATGCCCTTTTTTCGAGGGTCATAACTCTAAATCTACCCTCCTCTGTTTCTCTCGATGATAAAGCCACCCTTCCCCTTCATTTCAAATGTCCCTTCCTTCCCACAAATAATTCATCCTGTCATTTCTTTCTTCTTCTGTCAAAGTCACCACTCATAAAACACTTGAACCAGTTTTAAGCACAACTTAAATTGTTCCATTTCATTTTACTTCCCAATTCTGCAAGCAATACCCTACACTTGTGATACCAAGTCACAATTGTCAGGATCTCAATACTTGTATCCAATATATTTGTTGAGGGAGGTCCCCATGTACAAAAGAGAGGCCCCAACTATCTCTGTATATTTGTAAACTAGACCATGTGGCATAAAAAGTTAGGGTACACTTTTGATATCATTATGCCCAGTAATGACGTCATAAGCTATGTCGTCCACCGCTGGAAGAGTACTATACTTTAGTGATAGGGAAAAACAAAAAACTCAATATCTTCAGAAGTATACACCATGAAACAAAGATTAATACCTTAAAATGTTTGTATTAAAGCCCTCTGATAATTACTATTGGTTTTATACTAATTTGGTCACCAGGGGTCAAATAGTCATTGAACCCAGATATAACTGAAAATTTCATCTCTCTTGGGGGAAAAAAATCCTTTCAATGTTTGGAAATAGAAGTTTTTACATCAGTGATGTATGTTATAATTAGAAAACTTTCCATTGAAGATATTTATAGGGTTTTAGGGCCTTTTCTTACCAAAATTCTGCTCAAATAATTTGTTGAATAATGGCATTATTGAAACTCGTACTTATGCCCCTGGGGACCCTCCTAGGCCACTTGTCTAATCAACCATCAAAATATCTGGCCTAGGAGCATTCGTGCTCACTTTTGAAAATACAAACTTTTTAGTGATCACAGCCCAACAAAACGCAAGAGAAGTAACTTATACTTTGGTCTACCCCAACACAGCATGCCCTCAAGTTTCTACTGAATGACTAAGCAGACATATATATATACATGAAACTCTAACATATCCCACCACATTGTTCACCCTTAGAGATGGCCTTAACCATATAGCCCACCACCAGAATACTCATAATCTCAAAAACTTCAGCACCATTATTAGTAAACCCCCATTGAATACACGGACATACTATTAATGCACCTACGATCCTACCCCACCACTGATATCTATCAAGTAAGGTTCATATGTAGGCACTTATTGGCTATTTCGCATATAAACATATCTATGCAAGGACTTTACACCACCTGACTAAGTACCCAAATAGCTTAACACTGAACTATTACCTAGTTCTCCAATATCCATGATATTCTTGAGAATACCCACTTCTTTTGGCCTGTACAACCAATAAAATACCCATAACTGCTGCTACTACTTCTAACAAAAGATTCAACCAAATCACCATAGATTCCTTGACAGACATAAGACAGTCCAGACTCACAACTAAGGCCTCCCACAAATGCTCATTTTTGGTGTCCATTTTTGCTTTCAAAGCAAAACATCTGATGCTAAATTTGTTACCTATGGAAACCTAACCTTTTAACCACTAAAAGGTACACATGTGCTACTGAAGATGGGAACCCTTTCCGAAACTTGTATAGCGTACTAATTGATGATTAGTTATAAATCAATATACAAAGATTATGTTTATTCATTATCAATATGCAATGTAATCTTATGCTAAATTGGTCCCTTAGTTTTTGTCCAGCAGCATTCACATTTTTTCTGAAAACTCAGACTTTTAGTGATCACTGCCCAACAAAAGATGGATAATTCATTGATCTCCCTTTTTCCAACTTTTTAATTGATCACTCCAAAATGGCATGCTGCCTAAAGATGCCGGCCCTGTGACGGTTTCTATTTAGTGACTAACCAGACTTACTATTTCTATCGGCTCCTCTTGTAAACTATAGTCAATTTAATCTTGTATTTTGAGTTCTATATTAAAGAAGAAAGATAAGAACAAAGTGTCTGGAATTTCAGTTCCTAACTTGATTTAGATTTTTAATTATATGCACTTTTTTGTGGGTCAAAACACTCTTGTAATGATAAAGCCTTCATTCTAAATCTTTCTTCCTTCATAGCAATAATTCATCCTGTTATTTAAAAAAAAAACAGTGGAATATCTATCTTTTCTTTCTTTCTATCTTTTCCCTTTCTTTTACTCTTGTCGTTCATGTATATATTCTTTAGTTAATTCATTCACTAATATTTGTTTGCCAGTATATATTTATTAATATGTAAATATTTGTTTATAATTCGACAATTCAAAATTCAAGAGAAATTTATAGAAAAAAATGGTGTTACATCTCAAAAATCTTCTCTGCAACTGCTGCGAGTCTTTTTGAAAAAGTTGGTGATAACCAATGAAATGCATTAGAGCCTGCCCAATTTTTGAGATATACCATCTATTTTTCCCTTAAATTTCTCTTGACCTTCCAGTTGTCAAATTACCACCATTCTGTCAGATCATTGCACATCCACACAACAAACATATATTTGTTAATATACATATATATTATGGATTATGTGCAATTTTTAAGGGATAGGACTCGTGTCAGAAGGTTTCTATAGCACTCTGAAAATATTCTTTTTTTCCCAAGATCAATAATACTAATTGTCTATTTTTGTACTAAACAACTTCTGTGTGATTACCTAGTGAAGGTGAGAAATTTACAGCATAGTGGACTTGGTTTTAGGTTAGGATCTCAAAATGAAAACCCGTGGTTAAAACATGGAAATACTGACCATAAGATTGCAAATTAAAACTTTGAAGCCAGATAAATGAAATTTTTATTCACAATCCAAGAATTAGAGCCACGACAAACTCATACCAACCTTATTAAAATTTTGTCTTTGGAGCCTCACTTTCATCAGTAAAAAGTAGAGGTTTTCGATTCCAGTTGAGTCAAAGTAAGGATATAATGAAGATGTTTTAATGATTTTTGGAGATTTTGATATTTTCTCTGAATAAAGATTCTCTAATAGTAATATAAACTATGTTGACTGCACTAAGGTCAAACTTTCTTGCTTCATTAGGGTCTTAAAAGTAAACAGAACAGATTTTATTTCTCTATGCAATATTATTCCAAAACTATGTGTCCCATTTCAACTCCTTTATTAGTTATTCCCATAACTGCGATTTAACAAAATGAGTTGACCTCAGTTGAGAGAATAAATTTTCCGTACATGACGTCACTGGTTTTTGGTGAAGTCATCGTCATTGTTGTGACATATGAAAATGAAGTCAAAACTCAAATAGTAGTTAGACAAAAACATTGTGAACAGTATAGTCATATAGTTTGGTAGAAGCTATTGTTGGCAGGGGTGTCTGCTGACACTTTTCTGGGTGGTCAATAAGCATATTTTAGGGGGTGGGACATATATCTTCTCCCTGGAGGGGGGGCTAAAGGGTATATTCAGAATATATCTTTGTGGCAACTATGTTAAACAAGAGGCATACTACCTGCCATTTGTAATGTAAGCAAGTACGAGTCACTGCATGACCCAGAGGTCAGATGGTTTACTTGATGGAGATGCATGACGTGACCTTGTGGTGATACAATGGAGTGAGCAACGGCGAATAATAATACCATCTTTTTATACAGGAACATTAAGTTGGGGTTACATACAACAGTTGTACTGCACCATCATCATTTATTGACTATTATCATCAAGCTATTCCTACTCTCAATCCCCCTCCCTTGGTGAGAAGGCCTGATCCAGGGGGAGGGAAAATGCCTCGTTTTGGCCCCTACCTCCCAGCATGTGCCCATAATCATTGGGTAATGAATAAAGTGGAAATCAGTTTGCGCACACCATCTCACTCTTCTGGCTTGGTGGGCTTTCTCAGTAGCTTTGGAAGCTGAGAAGGCTAAGGTGACATGCCAAGCTGTAGGTTTTTAGTTGGAGTAGCTTTCTCTTGGTGGGACTGCTTTACAGGGTTGAAGGGTCCCATTGCCCTGCTATTTTACACAGTAAAGCAAGTGAAACATTCTGACATCGAGAATGTTAGTCAAAATGAACCAATATGCCATTGATCTAAATCAATCACATTCTCATAACTATCTCTTGAGTTCATCTCTTCTAGTAAAGCAGTTGCTTCTTCCACTGGGAAACTTAATTTTTGTGATATCATAGGAGCTACCATTTTGTTTCTTGACAATAGATTCCTGTTTCAAAACCTCGCTGTTTGCAGACTGTACTAGGATAAGTTCATACTGACTCTTGGTGACATCTACCAATTGGTTGGTACACTAAACACCTTTTTTCATGTACTGATAGGTCATTTTTAGCATAGACAGATTTTTGAAAAGTGGAAGTACTCACTAAAGCTTATACATCATGTGTGCAGGAAAATAAACAATGACACATGCACACACACACACATACACGCACAGATAGGTATAGTGCTGCAAAAGAATTGAGCTGTTTAAAATGTTGGTCAAGTCACAAATATAGAATTTGCTAAGTGCGTCTTCAATTTTTTAACAGATTCCATTTAATTAGATTTCTGATAATCGTATTGAGCTGTCTGGTTCATAACAATGTTTGAATTAGTTTGGTGTGGTAGCGTTTTAAATATAATATATATATATATATATATATATATATATATATATATATATATATATATACATACGTGTATATATTTATAGAGAAATGGATCTATATGATTTGACAGAATGATTATAAATTGTGTTATGTTATGTAGAAACTTATTTGAAATGATCTCCCATCATTACATGGTTAATTTATCACTCACTCCAGACAATGTAAATAGAATAAACAATTAAAGAATATGGGGCGGCTGCAGAAACTCAACGTCTGTTTAGCTCAAGGGTAAGAGCATCGCTTCATTGAAGCAGCTACCTTATCAGTGGCAGATTTGATTCCTGCCTCAGCCCAACTCTCTTTGATTGTTTATTCTATTTAGGTTGTCTAGGATGAGTGATAACATTAACCATGTAATGATAGAATATCATTTCAAATTAGTTTCTATATAATATTATGCAAATTACAATCATTCATATATATATATATATATATATATATATATATATATATATATATATATATATATATATATATATATATATGCCATATAGGCCATTCAATTAGATTCCTGATTACCATATTAGACCATCTGTTCCTTATCAATATTCAAAACTGTTTAAAGTTTGGAAATGAAGGATTATTATAAATAATATGTATCATTTAATTTGATTCCTGAATATCATATTGAACTGTCTGATTAATACCAATATTTGATATTGTTCAAGTTTTTTCTGTTATTATTATTATTATTATCATTTTTTATTTTTCTATTATCCAGGATTCCAATATGCCAAATGGTTGTCAACTGATGAAAGAATCAACAGAAGCCATGAATGTCCCTCTGG
The DNA here is from genome assembly GCA_963457665.1 of Thysanoteuthis rhombus. Taxonomy (NCBI): domain Eukaryota; kingdom Metazoa; phylum Mollusca; class Cephalopoda; order Oegopsida; family Thysanoteuthidae; genus Thysanoteuthis; species Thysanoteuthis major. The sequence continues at coordinate 11,814,352 of OY735222.1, read as the reverse complement.
CACAGAAACTTGGTAAGTTTCATAAATATTCTGCAATTTATAGCAAATCAATTAGGTTTATTTAAAATACTTATATACAAGAAAATGAGCCAGGCTCTTTCAATCGTATAATAGATCATAACATGATAGAAAACATAGGTGTGTTTATGAAGGCCAAACTAGTTAGGAGAAAATTTGGGAAATTTCACCAGCTACGGAAAGCAGTGAGAGATGAATGGAACATGGTGCAGTACACTGTAAACAATTATTGGACAGCTCCACCAAAGGGCTCAGTTTTCTGAAAAAAAATTAGGGAAAAGCTATCCTATACTAAAACCTACTCTGTGCACAAACACTGCATGCGCTCTTGTATAGAACTCAAGAAAGTTCCAAGTTTTTGACGAGCGCCAATTTTTCTCTGGAGAATTTCTGAAATTACTTGATGAAGTGCATAGAAAGAAAATTTAGTTTGATGACGCAGGGTTGCAAAATTAGTAATTTTTCTTCTAAATCTTGCTGCAATTTAACCAATAAAAACCTATGTTTAATTTTTAAGTTTTTTTTTTTCTAGATAGTCACACTTCTGAATTGAACATATAGTTTTGTTTTTTTTTGTTTTCAGATAAGAAGTTCATTCAACTGTTTTTTTTTTTTAGAACTGTCTGGGGTTTCTAGGCTTTTTTTTGTTACTTTAATATGAAGAAAGCTCAAGTTCATTATACATTGCAAATTCTCAGTTTGTTTATTATTCAAATTTTTTGATTTGCAAACAAAACAATTAATATGGCACCCCAGCAATGTTGATCAAAAACCTTCTCCCTCTCAGCTATGTTTCAACTTATGGCTCATGTCATACATGTAGTTTGTTATTTTATATGGCGTATTATTGTTTGTATTGTCTATGGATAATACTTCTGAATTATCACTTATTTTTCCACTGGCAGGTCCAGAATTTTGTGCTAGTATATATATATATATATATATATATATATATATATATATATATATATATATATATATATATATATATATATATATATATATATATATATATATATATGAATTATAAATTGTGTTATATTATACAGTAATATTAAGCTAAACAGCCACCAGTAATGCAAAAGCCAAATAACTACTTTCAGTAGTAAGAGCATGACCATGTTGAAGTGGCTACCCTATCGGTGGCAAGTTTGATTCCTGCAGCTACCCCATTATCTTCAATTGTTTATTTTATTTATGTTGTCTGGGGTGAGTAATATATTGAGCGTTTAATGACTGGAGGTCATTTCAAATAAGTTTCTATGGAGTAAAACACAATTTATGATTCATTCTGTCAGACCAAATATGTCCATTTCTCAAATACACACACACACACATATATATATGTCTTGAGTGAGTAATATATTGAGCGTTTAATGACTGGAGATCATTTCAAATAAGTTTCTATAGAGTATAACACAATTTATGATTCATTCTGTCAGACCAAATATGTCCATTTTTCAAATACACACACACACACACACACACACACATATATATATATATATATGTATATATATATATATATATATATATATATATAAAATTTGTGATGATGATATCTATCCATCATAGTAGGAGATGACCAAGGCTTCAGTTCCGAGTTGTGCAGTTGCTTTTGACTCATATTAAAGTGGGGGAGAGTTCCATAGTCTTTGTCCTCTCTCTCTCTCTATCTCATATCTGTCTTTCCCTGAGTCTAGAGGCAAGATACAGTCAGGACAGCTGGAGACAAACAGAGATGTAGTGGATAACCAGGTTGCTCAGTGTGTCATACTGTGCATTTTGTGCTTCACAATGGATTGCTAATAGTCAGTTGCCTTTCTACTCACTGAACCAATTGTTGGACGCCTCCTGGGACGAAAGGGACTTAATTTGATTTTAGTTGCTTTTCATAACTACTACTCAGGCTCTCAGTCTACAGCACTGAGTAAACAGCACCGGCCATGAATAAATGATAAGCTCTCACTGATACTTCAACTCACATTCCTCTTTTTTTTTTTTTCTGATTATCCAAACCAGCTGCTCTTACCTATTGAGCTACTAGAAGTCTATAGTAGGCAGAGGATCAAATCTAATCTTTAAACCTACCCTTCATTCACCCCCACCCCCGGTCTCTCAGTGCCAAAATGTATTATTTTTTTTTTTTTTTACATTTATATTATTATTTGCATCAATGTTATTCGAAACTGACAACCAGAACAATTAATATAGGTTTCTTCAACTTTTAAGTTGGTCTATCTGTCTGGCTGGCTGACTATGTATGTATCATCCATACAGTTTACACCAATCAATCCAGAGAGCTCAAAATTTAAACATTTACTCCTTATTATGTGCAGATAAAACAGTTTATTTACTTCCCCAAAAAAATTTTTAGTAGGGGGTTCAATTTGCAATGTAAGCTTAGGCTAAATTGGTCCTTTAGTTTGTATCTGGCAGCATACATGCTCGTTTTTTTTTGTTTTTTTTTCAGAAGATCCAGACTTTCATAGTGATCACTAACGAAGAAAAGACGAGAGAACTAATTTAATCCTTGATCATCTTTTTTTTCCAATTTTTTCAATTAATCACCCCAAAAAGATGTCGGTTACGTGTTGGTTTCTATTGAGTGACTAACCAGACCTGTGTTGATTTTATTTTATTAATCCCTGATGTAGACTTGACATCTTGAGTGGTTGCAATGAAAAGCAACTAAGATTAAGATGACACATGTCGAAAATAGATGATGATTGACTATACTTCATCTTGTACAGGGGTCTTCAAGTTTGAAGTAATCCAAACCAACTAAACCCAACATGAGCGAATTGTGAACAAGCTTCTGAACAAGGTTCTCCAGTACTGTGTCTAGCTAGATCAAGTTTTATGACTGAGAATATGTGGGTGTGTCTCTTTGAAACTTAGCCTAGAATTGAGTTACTTGTTCGAAAGAGCCAACTACATCCATCTCATTATGAATGTAACATTAAATTAGATTATATCACTGACAAATACCACGTCTACTGTCTGGTCTATGGTATTGATATATTTTACACTATATTCTTAACGAAGGTGATACCAACCTTGCTAGAAAGGGCAAACAGGTATGCTGGAGGGAAGATTTTAAGAACCCCTGATCAAATAAAAAATAGAATCAAGATTATATTGTTGTATAACAGTTATCTCATTAAACTGGCTTCTTATTTCTTTTTTTAAAGAAAAGAAACTTATAAAATCCTCATCTCCTGAAGTCATTATTTCCAGCTTGACACTTTGAGTAATCGTTAAACAAGATGATGAAATAATTTTTATTAATTTTTACCCTGTGTTCTCTTTCATCTTGATTTCTAGTTGCCTTTAAGATGAAAGAAAATACATTAATACTCCTCTCTGTGCAATCCCATTTGCTTTTGTGCTCTGTTTCAAATATTTTTTGTAATAAATCTAGTAATGTTGAATTTCCCAAATTGTTTATGATAAAAAAAAAAACAGCATCGTGGACAGTTTCCGAGAAACTGCATTCTGTACACATTGGTTAATGTACCATGTGTACAAGAATAAACACGGACATGTACACAATAATTTATCTTGAAGTGATATAGCGGCTGAGTGATATTTCACCAACCCTGGAAAGTAGTTACCAGATAAGATACACTGTACTAATCCATTTCATCTTGTTGAGGCTTAACAATGACAACATATATTTCAAAATGATTATTAGTGCAATCTCAATTTATACTATGTTATGATGACCTTGAATAGTGCTATTTTGTTTAGCACAGCATTTTTTAAGAATATATCTTGAGTGCTAACATAGGTATTGCTGTTCTAGTCAGAAATTGATAGTATTAATGGTTAACGGTATTTCATCTTGTTAAACTAAATGAAGATAACAAGTCTTGTTGGTCACTCAATAGAAACTATCACATGACCAATGTCTTTTGGCAGTGTGCCATATTGGGAGGATCAATTGAAAAAATTGGAAAAAAGGGGTGATCAATAAATTACTTCTTTTGTCTTAGTGTTGGATCACCAAAAAACAAATTTTGAAAAAACAAGAGTGAATGCTGCCAAATGCAAACTAAGGGACAAATTTAGCATAAAGTTACATTGCAAATTGAAACTCCACTAAAAAACTATTCATAATTCTCCGACTGGGCAAAGCACAATTTATGAAAGAAAAAGAAAGAACATTTTTTTCCAGACGTAATAAGGTGTGATTGTTGAAATTTTCAGCCCTCTACCTCCAATGGTGTGGCCTCTGCACGTGATACATAGTCAACCAGGCAACCAGCCAGCCAGCCAGCTGGACTGACTTGAAAACTGAAGAAACCTATGTTGACAGTTTTGGTTGATGGTTTCTAAATAATAATGGTTGACCGTGCTTCATCTTCAAAACTAAATGCAGTTAATAATTCCAAGATGATGAAATAGTGTATACATAGTGATGGCAACAGGCAGGCCAGACGTACCACCCATTGCTGTTATCGATTGTGGAGTTTAGTGTCAGTGCAGAAGATGACGACGACTGCAGATAGTGTTGTTCGCTACTGTGACTGCACTGTTCATAATAAAATCAATACTGGTCTGTATTTTAATCTCTTTGGCAAAATAACATTAAGCAATGATATGTCTATCAGGGAGAACAAGGGCTTCGTTATGTGCTTAATTATCCATAACGTGATGTATTGTGTATTTTTCATTAATAATGTTGCAACTATTTTAATCTGCATGAATGTTATTACATTCCCGGTAGTCAGGTACGGATCCAACAACACCCCCCTCTCCGACTGGGCAAAGCACAATTTATGAAGGAAAAAATCTTAATATCAAAGTGAAGAAATTTTATGAATAAAAGCACAAATGATCCACGGTAATCACAAATAAACCATAAAAACAAAAATGTATTATTTTGTTTTTTCATCGAGTAAAAGTAAGATGTCTTCCATTGATTTAAAAAAAAAAATTTTTTTATTAATGGTTCTGTGGTGAATTTTTTTCAAATATTTTTTTCACTCTACTCTTGTCAATTCTAATGCAAAAAAGGCTCCGATTCAAATCTGAGTCAAAATCGGTGGATCATGTATTATATTCTTGATTCTGATCTTTGAAAATTTGTTATTTGTAAAAATACATTTTTTGGATCCCCCCCCCCCCCGCTCAAAATCCTCGATCTGTCCCCAATAGTAGCGCTCACCATTCTCCTTTTTTCCTCTTTGTATGCCGCAGATAATCTCCATTTTCTTTGTGGTATACTAGATAACATTCAAAGCTTGAAAAATCTCACACAGAAAAAGCAAGCATTTTTTCCATCTATTTATTTGTAAAAAAAATAATAATTCTTTTTCACTTGGAACTTCCTCTGCTCAAAATCTTGGATCGGCCCCTGGTAGTAGCACTCAGTCTCCTTTTGCTTTTTTTTTTTTTTTCTCTTTGTATGCCACAGAATATCTCAACTTTCTTTGTGGTATACAAGTTGACATTCTGAACTTGGGAAAAAAATATCCACAAAAGCAAGGGTCAACCTGTACACAGGGTTATGGCACATTAACCTTTGAACAATCTCTGGCACACAAGTGGAACAGCTTGTCTAAATGCTGATTTCGTTTTTTTTTTATGGGTAATGTTGGTTGGTATTCTTATCAAGGTAACTGATTTGCATACCAATGTGTCAGATGAAAGAAATGGTGGGGTATTTATTATCTTGATTTATTTTTTACCAGATGAAGCATCATTAACATTAATAATCCATTCATGCCTCAAGTCAGATTTTTCAAGATATTTGGTGTAGTTTTCAAGTGTAAATGAAAGGATGCGTTTGTGTATCAGTGTAGTAAAAAAAATTTAGAAGCCTGTTTCTTATCATCTTGAGAGTACTGAACAACTGTAGACACCAAAAGTGGCAGAGGGCTCTATCCTTTCTTACACGTGTGTGTGTGTGTGTGTGTGTGTGTGTGTGTTCCAGCACTCCTGGCCATACCGTCTTGTCTACAGACTTGAAGATTGGCATTAGTTCTCCACTGGACCCCCTTCTAAAAATGATTTTTCTTGGTGGAAAAAAAGCATTTTCTACCTTTTTGGGGGGGCCTTATCTTGATGGGTTTATTAGTAACATCTAGATTATTCCGAATCTAGGTGTTTCTTACTCTATTCTTATAATGGCTTTCTTGGTCCCCAGTATCCACATTATAACCGGGGCGCCTGTAATAATAATATCTTATTTTATTTTTTTACGAACTGACACAACCATTCTTTATTTATTTCATCTTGATTTTAGTTGTTTTCCATCACAACTAATCAGACCATCAGTCTATGGCAGATAGTAAACAACGCAGATCAGACAATAAAGAATGAATTCTTGCTGAGACTTAAGCTCGCATTCCTTCTACTTCAGGAAGCCTTGTGGAAATTTATTTAAAAACCTGTTGGGTTTAGGAGTTAGGGTTAAGGTGCCTGTGTGATGCAGAATTTAAAATGTATTTTTATTGATTAATATCTAATTTTCATTTTTTGTTTATGATATCAAAGGATGCTTATTTTTGTTTACAAAACATATCAGAAGTGTCAGTTTATTTTTGTTTACAAAGTATATTATGATCATCAAACGATATTCAGTTTCTGCTAAAAATATAACTGTTTATTTTTGTTTACAAAATATATTCAAATATCAAATGATTTATTTTCTGTTTATATCACATTTTCAAAATATTAATGTTTATTTTCTTTTTATAAATATGTTCAGAATATAAAAAAATATTTATTTTGTCAAAATTTTTAATAGTATTAAATGGTGCTTATTTTTTATTCATAACATCTTCTGTCGTATACAGAAAATATCAAATGCAGAAAATATCGAATGCATATTCACTCTTATGCAAGAGGATAGTATTCAAGGATATCACACACCCTTTCGCTATTGTGAATCGAACAGGTTGTCGTAATTATCATTTAAAGGCTAATGGGTTGCTATTACAGATTAGAGCATATCATCTGAGATTAGATTAAGGAAGATCAGTTTCAGATTTTATTAGACATCAGTTCGGAAGTGAAAGAAGAAGATTATTACAGCTTCCAGTTCCTGAGTGTGTGAACCAATAATTACAGTTGTATCAATAATTCCCAGAGTGTACATTGCAGCTCCCCGGGCACTGCGGTTATCTCCCAGGGATGACTGAGATTTTGATAATTCCAGTCAATTGTTTTTCAATACGCTGATGCAATAGGAAGCAATATCTAACTAGCAAATCATGAATCACTCCATCTGGTGTTGAAGTATTGAACTTCACTCTACGGAACACTAGATGGCACTCTGCCGATAGACAAGGTTTGCATTCCTTAAAATCTAAAACTGTGTCGAACATTCTTGGTACATAGTATTTTAATATTAATAACCGCAGATTCTCTGCGGCTTAATTGTACATTGAATCTCCTGAATGATGGTGTGAGCTATTAAGTTAAATTAAGTGTTTAAATAAAAATAAAAAGTTTAATACAAGTTAATGATATGATTTAGAAAGTTCACTCAAATTATATATTAGAAGTCATCATCCAAAACTGTCAACAGAGGTTTCTTCAATTTTTAAGTGTATCTGGCTGACTGTGTATCAGGCTCACAGACTGCACCAATAGAGCCAGAGGGTAGAAAATTTGAACATTTACCCTTCATGTCTAGAGAAAATGTTGTTTTTGTTTTTTGAAAATCCTCCTCTGAATAGGTTTTTAATGGGGTGACAAATTTGCAATGAAAATTTATGCTATATTTGTCCCTCAGTTCCTATCGAGCAGCATTCATGCTTTTTTTTGAAAATTCTGATTTTTCTTAGTGGTCATTGCCCAACAAAAGGCAAGAGAAGTAAGTTGATTTTTCAATTGATCACCCCTAACACTGCTTGAGTGACTAATTCTTTAAGGTTTTGATCCATTGACAATAGTCCTTGAACTGTTCCCTCCCCTAATTGCTTGTCATCAAGTATCCAGGCAGCCTTGGAAAGTCAAAGTGACTGGGGTTGATCAATGAATTCATCTTTGACACCATCTTTTTGTTTTTTCAAAATCGCGACGAGAACAAGTCTGTTAAGTTCTTCTTTTTGTTTTTCCTTCAGCTGATTACCAAATTGTTCTTCACTTGCTGATTGATTCACTCTAAAGATGCCTCTTTTAAAATAATTAAATTCCAAGAATAACAGACAAGTCTTTCTAATCTTGTCATTCTATCTAAAAAAAAAAATATTTTTTCTTCACCCTACCGGTGGTTTTGGGTGGGGGGGAGGGTGTTCAATTTGCAATGTAAGTTTATGCTGGTTCCTTAGTTTCTATCCGACAACATTCATGCTTGTTTTTTTAAGAATTCATACTTCAGTGAACGCTGCCTAACAAAACGCAGGAGGCATAACTTATAAATTGATCATCCCCTTCTCTTTTAAAATTTCTCATGGCATGCTGCCAGAAGACATTGGTCACATAACGGTTTCTACTGAGTGACTAACCAGACCTGGGTTTTTTTTTTTTTGTTGTAGTCCTCATCTACATATAAATTGAAAAAATTTTATTAAATAATCCTAAGCATTGTGAAAGTGATGATATAACACAGAGGGGAAAAGATAGGAAGAAGCACAAATATTGGAGATATGACAATTGTTGTTGAAACTTTGGCTTTACTTCAATATATCCCAACAATGAAGAGAGACCGCAGTGTGTGTGAAAGATTTGGCACCAGAGTATATTCCTCTGAGTGAACTGAAATACCACTTGGAAACTAATCATTGCAATATGACTGATAAACCTTGTGACTTTTTTTATCAGAAAGTCAAAAGACTGAGAACACCGGAAAAAGTACTAATTTCAAGTATTTGTCAATACCAAGCAATGCTTTGATGACATACTACAAGGTGACACATAGTCACTATATAGTTGTGAAAATAATCCTCATACACTGAGGGTGCTGTGATTTGAAAATGTTTCGGAATCACTGAGTGATACGATTAAATCAACTACAGTGTTTGACTTCAATTACAGGGCTGCCATTTCTGGTATGTTTGGTACTATGCTCAGAAAATTTGGAATGTTTTGTCAATTTCCTCTGAAATTAATATTTTTTGTAATAGTCAAGCAAATATGTATAAAACTAGCATATATCTATAAAAAATGATGGTGTTATTTATGTATGATTCAGTACTAAGGAGTCCAAAGCTAATTTATTAGGTAATTAATTTTTGCTAATTCAAGTATCCTCGTTTTTATATTTTCAAGTCTCAACTCAACCTAAGCTGTTTTGATATGTGATCAGACATAATCTTAACAGTTTCTCTGACGTAATCTCCTTTGATATGTCATAAAGGACCATTTTATGTTTTTGCAATCCTTTAATTGTTTTATTAGCTATGCTATTCTATTTCACATGGATCAATCCATTATAAGTTCTAGGTTACAACGGGAATTAGACAAAATAGACATACAATCATACATTTATATAATTGAACATACTGATTCGCTTATTTAGCTTTTATATGGATTGATAATTCATTTCCCTTCCTTCTAGTTGCAATATCTAGAAGTATATAAGGTAATAGGGTGTAGGGGTCTAGTGGGCAGAGAAGAAAATGAAGGTGAAAATGGAGCAGTTTTTTAGTATTTTAGTAAAGTTTTATTAATTTTATTTTAATTTGATAGTATTTGGTAATTTTTTCTCAATTCAGTACTTTTATGGATGATATGGTATGTTTTGGCCTAAACTTTTGGTACATCTGCTAAAAGCTCTGTGAAAGACCTGTTCAATTACATAACTCAAAGGATGAATTCAAATTCACAAAGATATACAGTTTCTTCAGAATATTAAGCAATATTATTGAATCACCACAGCCCCCACAAATGGCCAGACCTACCATCAAAGTAAGTTACTGATTCCTCTCTCTTCGAATGTCTATCTCCTTATCTATGTGTGTGTCTCTTGGCGCTTTCAGTCACATTGGGATTACAACCTTATAAATTTGCATAAGTACATCACTAGTCACCATTCAAAAAAGTGCTTTTTGGGTCTCTGGGATCATTCTGGACCAACAATGCCCAAAACGTTTTTTTTTTTTTTTTTTTATTTTTATTTTAAAGATAATTTTAGATGATAAGTTCTGGTGCACGTGAGTGCTATGGTGATTCATTTATGCGAGGTACAGGTATTATTTTTGATATTGTCCGTTTTATAAAACATTTTCAGACTATAGAACAATCTTAATTTTTCTTTCACAGAATGTCTTCTGAGTATTACATGAATATTTGTTGTCTTATGAAACTTGTTCATTATATTAAACAATATTTTAATCTTTTTTATTCATTGATTTTTTGAAAATTTCAGCCAAGAAGACTGGGAAACAAGTGTTTGTAAGCAGTAACATGACCACAGATCAAATACTGACCCCGTTGGTTGAACAGCGGATATTTGAAGAGCTAAAATTAAATCCAGATAAATTTTGAAGGTAAATTCTTCATTTTGACTGAGCTTTTTTTTGTCTTGAGTCAATGTTTCCCAAACCCATGTTCACAGTACAAACGAGGGTCACTAGGATACTTCCGAGGGTTGCAGGTGGGTGTGAAAAAAATATTTAAAGGAAATAAGAAAATGTATAAAAATGTTCCAAGTGAAAAATTACTGCAAAAATAATTACATCCCTATTTCAGAATATAAAATGTCATTGAGACTCTGGAACTGGTGGGATATGGTTGTGAGTAATGAAGTATCTACAAATGAATGAAAACTCCTGAAATAATCCAGTCTATTCAGGTCCAATACTTATACTTGATTATTGAATTTAAGTGAAAGTCAGTAACATTTGATGGATAGAACTAAATGAAGAAACATTGAAATTATTATATCTCTGAATTTTTGAGATGAAGCATTATTATTATTTCTCGCTGAGTCCAACAGCCGAAACATTGTATGAAAAACAACCAAGATGAGGATGGTCCGAATATCAATAGAAATAATACGTTGAAATTATGTTTCCCATCCTAATGGTTGCCAGGCCAAGAAATACTGTGTACAGGCTTGTAGCCAAAAAAGTTTTAGAAACGCTGTCTTTAGTTCTGAAATGAAGCATTGTTATAATTTTATGAATTACCTAGACTAGTATCTTCATCTTTGTTCTTTCTAAGAGGAAATCCTGTCTGGTATTGTCTGAAGTTCTGAGATAGAGCATTATCAAAAATCCACAAAGTATACATTCCAGTTTTTTCATCTTTGTTATTTTGGGCATAAAATATTGGCTGATGTTTTCTTTGACCTTCCGTAAGTGAATGCTGTATCTAATAGCCAGGAGAGCAGTGCTGCTCATGAGTGGCTCCCTGGTGTAAGAAGGATGCGAGTTCAAGTTTCAGCTTGGGCTTATTGTTTATTCTTTATTTCCAATCTGTGCTGTTTCCTTGCTGCTGTAGACTGACTAAGTGAGTTGTAATAAAAAGCAACTCAAAAATTTAGGACAAAAGAAAATACAAGTCAAAAATTATTATTGGTTGACAATACTTCATCTTATAACATAAATTAGGGTAATATTTCTACTACTTATACAACTAGTGTAATTAAAAACAATAACAAATATAATGATATTTTTGAAAAAGATTCAAATTTTATTCTTGGATGAAGTATTGCAACATAATTATTAATTTTGTCTAGTTTTTATCTTCATCCTTACTTTCAGTTGCTTTTTATCACAACTTTGAATTGGACCATTATCCTATGGCAATGATTAAACAGCGTAATCGGAAAATAAATAATATAACAAACATCTTTTAAATTAGTTTATATAAAACAGGAGTTCTTTGAGTCCCAAGTCCTCTCCTCATGATCAGAGGATTCCTCAGTTCCTCCTCCATTTTGAATAGCCATCTAGTAATTTTTTCACCATTATACTTTCCATTATACATTCCTCCCTTGCCTGATATTTCTCCCTTGGGAGCCATTTGAGAATAAAACTATCTTTATTAGTCAAATATGAATGAATGGCTTGGTTTTCGAGAATGAAGATTTTGAGAGGGTTTTCCTTGATTATAGGATCTTAGACAGTAGGTTAAACCACAGAATGAAAAAAGATTTTTTTTTTTTCATCTCTTACATCTCTATAAAAGCTTCGTATTTGATTGTCTCTTTGTAGGTAGAATAAGTATTCATAGAAAAAGACTGTGTAAGCTGTTTATTGTAAGATGATTCCAACTAAAACCTTGAAGCATTCAACTTTGACCTCTTCATCTTTTTGTATGATTTCTCTGAAACTTGACAATAATGGCAACCTGTTCTTGCGGGCTCTGCGTAAAGAAGGATAACAATGACAGTCTAATTCTTCTGTGACCTACTTTTCCATAATTAAAACAAAAAAATTTGTGTGGGCTGATTTGAAACCTGGTAGGAATTTTTTTTTATTAGAAACATGAAGTAAGGTTTTTATGAATCCTCAATATAAGTACTTTAAAAAAAAATGTGCTGTCAATTTTCTTTATGGCCCAGTGTGTATAATTTCCAAGATGGCATCCAAGATGGCCACCAAATACCTACAAGGCTCATTACTTGTTCATTATTCACAAAAGTTTTTTCAACTTTTTTGTAGTATCAAGTGTGCTTGATAACCTATCAAAATTCCCCCACAGTCTGACCATTGGGAAAGGTATAACTTTTAAGATGGTGTCCAAATTGACCGTAGAATTAGTTGGCTTTATCAAAAAAAACATCCTACCACCAAAATAATCACAATAATGTATAAGTTACTTCTCTTGTCTTTTGTTTGGCATTGATCACTAAAAAGTCTTATATCTTAAGAAACAAGTGAATACCATCAGACATAAAGTAGGGGGTCAATTTAGCATAAACTTAGATTGCAAACTGAACCTCCTACTAGAAACCTATTAAAAACCTATTTAGGCAGGAATCTTGAAAAAAGCAAAAAACTTTGTTTCTAAAACAAATAAGAAGTAAATGTTTGGATTAAGAACACTCTGTTGACAGTTTCTAAGAGCTCATCTCTGTAACCTGATTGAAGAGGAAAGATTTTCTGAAGTTCAGAAAAAAAAGGATTCTAGTAGAAAAATATAAATAAAGCTGGTATCTTCATTAAAACAAAGGCAGGTCAAACTAAAAATTCTGTACCTCCACTAACAAAGTCGAACAGGGGTTATATATATTTCTGTTTGTTGGTTTGTCTTTCTATCCACTCTGTATCTCCAAAAGTTCTCAATAATGATTTTCCATGACATTTTTATGGAAGGATGGGCCATGGGTGATGGAAAAATTGATTAAATTTTGGGGTGGATCCAGGAATTTTTTTAGGGATTTTGGAATACATTTTTCTGGCTCTTCAGATTTAATAACAGTGATGTCATCATAAATGAATATGACAACCTACCTTGTTGTTGGTCTCCAAATTATTGACGACATGTGTCTGATGAATATTATTGTGAGCTTTTATACCATCATAGTCTGGGATCTCTAACCTGATTGTTCAGTTTTTAGTGACAATGACATCCATGGAGATGTGCACTCTCTGAGTGCTTTTTAGCTTCAACTCTATAAGAAACTGTCAACAAAAGTTTCTTCAGTTTTTAAGTTAGTCTGACTGACTGTGTATCACACATACAGGCCACACCAAAGTGCTGAAAGTTTACACATTTACTCCTTCTGGGAAAAATGTTTTGTTTGTTTTTTTTTTTTTTTTTTTCAAATTCTTCCCTGAATAGGTTTTTAGTTGGGTGTTTAGTTTGCAATGTAAGTTTATGCTACATTGGTCCCTGGTTCGTGTCTGGTTGCATTCAGGCTTGTTTTTTTTTTTTTTTGAAAATTCTGACTTTTTAATGCCCAATAAATGATGATTCATTGATCTCCCTCAATTCAGCATGCCGCCAAAAAAAAGGTTCATCAAATGACAGTTTCTATCAAGTGACTACCCAGACCTGTTCTAAGTTTGTTTCGAAGAGAGATTTATTGCTCTCACCTACTTAATAATGAGTTTAAAATTAGATTAGACGTTTAATGTTTATCCCAGCAGTAGGCTACAATTTGTGGACATCACTTCCACCTTTTCAGCCATCAGAGCCATAAGTGGAATCAGCTGTTGAATTAGGTTGTTCAACTGCTATTCCCTTTCCTTTACTCGAATATCTGGCTTGTTTTCTAAAAATAAATATCAGAATATATCTTCTTCTTTTTTTCTGGTAGGGACTGATAAAAAAACAAATGTCTTTTTTAATAATGAAAAAAAAACTAGTCAAAAATTAATAATGAACATTACTGCTCATCATTAATTTTTGACTTGTTTTTCTTTCTTTCATCTCACAGTTGCTTATTATCCCGTAGCGATAGGTCACTCTGCTCTACAACTGTAATTGCAATGAAAAGCAACTCAAGTTAAGATGAAAGAAATGCTGGTCAGAAATCAATAATGGTTGATAACGCTCCATCTAATAAATATAAATCAGGATGATATTACTATTACTATTCCTGAAAATTCGTTCAGGAATACAGGCTACAAAAATGGTAGAGGAAATGCTTGAGTGAGTCGAGTAGTCATACTTTGAAAATACTTCCTACCAACAAGATTGGGCCTTTTCTGTACAAATCTAACGGCTAAAAATATCTCACCGTTTCATCTAAGTGCATTCCCGCATTGAAGGTTTTTCTCAATATTTTGATTTGAGTTGTAGGATATAACGATGGGCTGTGTTGCTTAGCAACTGCCGGGTCAATAAATCGTCAGGTCAGCAATGGTGTGAGATGTGGTCTAATGATGACTAAACAGTTGACGTAATGCAGAGAGACCTCTCGAGTGGAAGCTCTAGGTCATATCTTAGAATTTGTGGCTGTAAGGTTAATAGTTTAGGTGGTGAGGTTGTGGCATAACGGTTACCAGCGTGGAAAATGGTATCAGCAGACCGAGTTAATTGGTGTTGCTAGAGATTGGAGGAGGAGGGGGGCACCTTGGGTTGTCCCCTCCAACATTTAGTGAACTTTGATGAAGAGAATTACTTTTTAACCCTGCACTCTTTGCTACACATTAATAAAGTATTTTGATGAAAAAACTACTCTTTTCGTTCTGTAATATGACTAACTGCAGAGACTTCGTTTATGTTTAAGAACTGGTAGTATTCAAGAGTGGCCGGGAAAGACAGGAAGTTGCTTATATTTGAGAATCACTAGTATTAAGGAATGTCAAGGAATGGCAGGGATAGAAAGTACTTCCCCGCAGCTAGGGATAGTGGGGCAGTATTTTCAGTATTTAGTGAGATTTGATAGGAAAGGGAAAATTTACAATAAATAGACATACAGTATTACTTAATTGGTGAAAAACAATGCCAAAGGCTGAGTTATTATTTATGCAATTCATGTACGTACAAATAAGTGGCCGGGGGGAACATTTTCAAATAGGCCATTTCCCCCTCAGCTATGTCTACGTTTGAATGGCATAAATCCACTTCTCCCTTAACTATTGGTAAATAGTAGATTGGAGACATTTAGTCCTGTAAAGTAGTTATAAGATTACTTTGACTGAAAAATCAGTTGTAGGTGGTCCTAAACCTGGATAAAGAAAGAGGGTTAGGCATGGGCCTTGCAGCTCATTCAGTCCAATTTTGATTCACACGGGTGTTTTCACGGAAACTATTAACCGTCCTAAGCACAGTTTGCTTATATCTATAGAAACACTGGGAAAAAAAATACTGAAGAAAATCATATAAATTGCATTGACAGATATCAGGAAATAGATGACTGGAGTGACACAAAAAAAATCTTGTGAAAAAGTTTAATCTTTAGTGTTTAAAGCTGTAAAGCTTTCTAGACTATATATATATATATATATATATATATTATACAAATCAGGGATGCAATATAATATAATACAACATCTGATGTCTGATGGGTTTATTTCATAGAGTGCTCAATACATTCAACTTCAAACATTAGGTTGATCTTGAGTTGATTTAGAGTAGAACTTAAGATTATATATATATGTATATATATGTATATGTATATGTGTATATATATATACATACATATGCATATAGTCTAGAAAGCTTTACAGCTTTAAACTATGCCTCTGACCGATATGTATATTTAAACATACATTGCTTAAAATAAACAAAGTCTGTCCATTTAATTCTTTGTTAACTTTTCTAGTTTTTCGTATAAATGTTTTATTTATGTCATCAAAGCCTTTTTTGAAATTGGACAACACAAAAATTCTATACAATACCAACTCCAAGAAGAGACTTCAAATGATGGAAGCTCTTCGGGTCAAAGCAAAACAACCTATTATCAATAAGATATCTTCCAACATCAACATGGATGTTCTTGAATGTGTTTAGTGTCCATGCATGCAGATGACATCATCAGCGCATTGCGCTAGGTTCAGTTACACATCTAAACAGATTTATTTATGATCACGCTAGTTAAAAAAAGACATCACTTGAAATATAAGTATAACATCATGATGAAAAAAAATACTAATTACTCTTCAAATACCGCTATCATATTTTATTGATAATAACTGATGATAGTTGAAAGCTCAGAAACCACCAACTTTGGAACATTTTTTAAAAAAACTTGGATGACATTGTTAAAAGGTTTGTATGCAAACTGGAAATGCTAATAGAAACATTAAATAGAGTTTGTCTGTTATTTTTAACAATAAATGCTTATAAGAAGGATTTTGTGCCTCGTTATGCTCTTTTTATATACATGCATATATATATATATATATATATATAGATAGATAGATAGATAGAGATACATGACAAAAGTAACGAGCCATCTCTATTTACAAACAAAAACCTTTATTCAATTGTCTAACAATTTATGATTATCTTATTAGGTTATTGTGTGTTTATATACATAGTTATGACAAAAGTAAAATGGCCCGAAATTGAACCTATATTCAACAATCCAAGTTCGAATATACTTCATTATGCAAGTTAAAATGTGGCCGTTTTGATATTAGCAGATTTTATAGATTTTACTCCTTCAGGCTTTGAATCAGTCAGATCTGCTATCTTCTCTTGTGGGATAGCAAACTAGGCTACATTGGAAATGCAAAACAAATATATTTTTGTAGAAAGTTTCTGGACATTTTTCTTATTCATATTTGACATAAAACCTCATCTTTAATCAGAATCAGAACCTTGGATATGGGATTGAAGACTAAGAGAATGTGCTTAAAAATGCTAATTCAATCTTACGTGACTACCATACAGGCTTTCATCATCATCATCATCATCAGTCGTTGGACATAGACCTTCTCTAGGATTCTCCACACTTCTCTATCATGGGCATTGCGGAACCAGTACTTTCTGAAAACCTTACCTAGAATTTCCCAATCATGTAGAAAATTACCTTTGACCACAAAACTGAAAAATAACCACGAACAATGCAAGTATTACATACAACCATATCGCACTGAATACACTGGTTCTCAACCGATCACTGAAGTTAAGCAGCATCAAGGATAGTTTGTGATCAGATCAGATCTTCCAAGCCTTTACATTGAGACACTCTCCCATTCACACACAAGGATGGAAAAATCTCATACATTTTATGAAAAGTCAATTTCAGTAGCTGATATGTCCTGAGACATAATTTTAGCCAATCTTAGATACATAATTTTCTAAATTTTATGAGGGAGGAGTCTCACACTATTTTCACTCATTTTTAACATTAAAACTTGACAGGTGTGTCAAATATCAAATGAGTGACTGCTTGAGAATACCTGGGGTCATATGCAAGATGAAAGACTGTTTTAAGAATACCCAGGTTGGACAGGTTATTTGGTTAGTTAACTCAATTTGGGAGGATTTTTTTAACAGTTAGTAATAACAAATTCTCAAGGATCAACACGACTTCCAAAAAAATTGTCTCACGTTCTGTCCCAAAATGTAGGACATTCATGCCGGAATCATATCAAGAATGAATTCCTGTCAAGTGATCCAGTTTTCAAATTCAAAACAACATAAGAATATAGCATATTCCATACATGTACCATCATCAGCTTTTTAGCATCTGTCGTTTGACATAGACCCTCCCCAAGATTAGCTAGATCTCTCTATCATAGACATCTCAGTGACAGTATTTTTTGAATTTGTCTAGTTCGTCATGCCATTTTATTTTCTGTCAGCCACTGTTGGCCTATAATCTCTGGGGATCTGTGTTGTTAGCTGTAATGTTCAGTGGTTGTCTGCCATTCTCGCAACATGACCAGCCCATTGACTTTGAGTTTTTTAATGATTTTGTATCATATCTCTTACTCTAGTTTTTTCTCTTATATTCCTTGCTGTTTTGTGATGTATTCATCTGAGGTTGAGCATGATTCTCTTCTGTACACGTTGCATGGTTCTTAGTTTTAGGGTCAATCTTTTGGTTAGCTTCCATGTCTCAGCTCAATATGTGACTATTGGGAGGATGCATCGGTTGTAGACCCTTCTTTTCAGGACTGATGGGATTTTCTTGTTCTTGAAGATAGAGCTTTCTTTACTGAAAGGTTGCAAACCTAGAGTGGTTCTTTGCTTGATTTCTTCTTTATTTGAGGATTTCATGGAGAGTCATTGTTCTAGGTATATGTAATGGTCTACTTTCTCCAGGTCTGTATTTTGCAATATTGATCATTGTCCTCATGTTAGTTGTTCTGAAGAAACATATGTATGATTTTAGTAACAGCAGTTGTAGTAGTTGTAGTTATTTTGGCAGCACATAGCAAATGAACACACAGACACACACAGAGCAGTGTTTTGCTTCCATGAGTTTGTCATGTTGATGTAGTTTTGGTTATATATACTTAAATTAGCTCAATTATAATTAGGATGTACTTGGTTATGAAGGAATGAGTTTGCACAGAGCAATGAAGCCTCCAATGTACCAAAACAGAAAAAAAAAAGCAAGAGAGGTTGGTTTCGGGTTACTGTCCATTTCAAATGAAATAACTTTTCTATTTCCTTTGCGTACCTGTTGCTCTCCATCATAGGATGCTGGCTGCAAATCATCTCTGTCAGGTGCTAATTGGGTGACTAATTAGAAGCTGCTTGCTCCCTCCACAGGTAATTAGCTCTTTGAAAAAAACGGAGATCCTCTCTTGTGTCATATCAAGTACATTTTCTCAGTTTTATGGCATATTGATGCTCATATAATGGCCATTGGGGATCAAACTATCATTTTTAAAAACATACTTATAGTCTTTGATCCCCCTATTCAAGGTTCTGATTCTGACTGAGAATGTGGTTTTATGGCATATTGATGCTTATATAGTGGTCATGTAGGATTGAGCATGCATCCTTAAGTACATTTTCCCAGTCTTTAATCACATATCCAAGGTTCTTACTCTGATTCTGAATACAGCTAAAGGTTACAAATGTTGGGCTCTTGGGATCAAACTCACTACAGTTGTAATGGCTTGCTAGATTTATTTGCCAACCTATACTCAATGTTGAGGTACCCGCTAATGTTAGTCTGATAGAAGGCCACATTCAAGAGCATTCTGTAAGGATCAAATTCTCTGTAAGAATGTGCTCCTACGTTTCAAGATACTTCAACATATATGGTTCTCAGCCAGTTTGCTGGTGTCATTCTACCCTCTGTTGAACAGTTGAAGGTTCCTCTCCATTGTCCGTTGTGGGCTACTCTCTGGGCAGTTGGCATCCATTCAACAATTTGATTCGCAGGTCCTGTTTAGGGAGCTTTAAGACATACCGCGACCAACAGAGGTATGGACTGCAAATGGTGATTGACACAGGGAGTAGTTGTGATGTGTCTCTGACTCGAACATTTGACAAATAACTCATTCCATTTGATGCTCAGGATTTTACATAAAGATGTAGTATCAAAGATGTCCAATCTCTTCTAGGTTAGTGATGATGAAACAACGGCAATCCAGGGGTTTTTAGTTGACACACCACTGACTTTGAAAAAAAGAACTTATTTAATTTCTTTTTATTATTCTGGTTTTATAAGTATATTTTGGAATTTCAAATTATATTTTATGATAATCCTGGTTTTAAAAATGTATTAGAAAAATAGGCTGCTTATCTATTAGCATTTACTTAGAACTAAATTAAGCTCAACTTTCAAAAATAAGAAGATCCCATTAATCCTTAACAGAAGGGTGTATAACCAATGCATCCTCCCAATAGTCTCTTATGGAGCTGAAACCTGGAACCTAACCAAGAAACAGATCCACAAATTGAGAACCATGCAAAGTGCACATAAAAGAATTATGCTGGGCCTCACATGGAGAGACCACAAGACAGCACAGTACATCCAGGAAAAGACAGGAGTCGGGGACATCAAGGAATCCATTAAAAATCTCAAATAGCAGTGGGCTGGCCATGTTGCAAGAATGGCAGACAACCGATGGACATCGCAACTCGCAACATGGATCCCCCGAGATCACATGCGTAACTGAAGCTGGCAGAATATTAGATGGAGAGACGAGCTAGACAAATTCAGAAAGTACTGGCTCGGGGACGCCCATGATAGAAAAGTGTAGCAAATCCTGGGGAAGGTCTATGTCCAACGACGGACATTGAAAGACTGATGATAATGATGATGAAATTACATGAATACATTTAAATGACACTCCCTTAACAGGATCATTCAAAAAATCAAAATGTTAAAACCATGCTATTAAGGTTCAGCATCACTGTCTTAGATGGTCTTCAGTTGCCAAGTTTTACAACCATAGAGCATCATAAGTATCGTGTTCAAATTAATAAACCTCAATGTGCTTTTAAAGGAAAATTTCTTGCTGCTCTTTATTTTTCTCACCAGGTTTAATGCTACCATTGTTTTCCAAATCCAGTGTTCCATATCTTGGTCAAGGTCAATAGTGTTGCTGATAGAACTGTCTGGGTTATTTATTTGTATCCCCATGACTACGAATTAGACACTAGGTCGAGATTAAGGTGGGGTCCCACACGTCCGAAAACGTGCAGGCAGAGTTTGCTTCCCGACTCCATGCGCATGATTTCGCATGAAATCGGGACAAGCTGGACTTTGTTTTCAAGGCTCCCTAACTTCTCAGCATGCTATTGCACGGAGTCATTAGGGCATGCTTGACATGTGTTGCAGGACAAATCCTGCCTTTGCTCTCAGGACAAGCCTGAGCATGCTGGTCTTTGGTTCCAGGATGGGGACAATCCCGGACCGTGATCGACTTCTCAGCCAAAAGGCCGATAAAGGGCCGATCGTCTTCTCCACCCGGAGGCTTCGAAGAACAGATACTACACTTTGATCTTAGCCAAGAGGCCGAGAACATTGTTCACATTCCCATAAACCTTTTTCTTATCCTGTGTTTCTTAAAATGGTGAATGAGTCGACCAAGCTTGAATGAAATTAATTTGGAGTGTATGAAACTATAGAGGTGAATGAAGAGTGGGTGAAATATGTAGGGTGGAAGACTTAATTTACTCAGATATTTATATTTTTTCTATTCTTGAAAAAAAAAGTAATTTTGTGGTAAACATGTATAATAAGAAGACATTATTTCTTTTCTCTACATATTTTTAGGATGTCAAAAAAATTTTTTTAAATAGTATTCTGAAGAAATTATGACTCCCCACCACCCATTTATGCTCATTTTTATCTCGTAAATTTAGTGTAAACTTATGTTGTAAATTGAACCCTCCTCTGAGAATTGGAAGGTTGGAGAATTTGAGGGGAAAAAAATTTCCCTACTCATTGAGGTGTGTGTGTGTGTGTGTAGAATTTAAAGGTGCTACTCTGAACGCTTAGAGCTAAACGAGGTCCAGATATATAGATGCATACGTATAAGTAATTGTCAGAACACATGAATAACTTGGGCCCAGCAATAGTGTTGAAACCAATCTGCTGTGGGTAGTGGTGATTAGAGGGTTCTGGAAAAGTGCCCATCAGGAAATCTTCCCATCAAGAGATTGGAACCCAGAAAAATGCCCATTGGGAAATCTGCCCATCATGAATTTATCAAGGGAGGAAAATTGCCCATCAAAACATATTTGCTGTTCATTTTCAATTAATGAATATTTGTTCTGGGTGGTCCTGATTGGAATTCTGAGAGCGAAATAAAAAGAAATAAACATGGCATAACAATTAGAAAAAAAACTATTCATTCAAAGCAATAATAATGTAATGCTTTTCTTTGATGAATTCTCTCATTTCTTTTCATTTTTAATGAATAAAAATTTGTTTTTTTGAGGTTTCCATTTTTAATTAATGAAATTTTTTACACCAAAAAAGCCCAAAATCTTATTTAAAAAATTTGATTATTCAAAAATGAGAAGAAATAAGAGAATTCATGAAAGAGAAACAAAAGTAAATAGATACATTGTATTACTATTGCTTAGAATTATTTGTTTTTTAAAATCGTTTTGCCTTGTTTATTTCCTTTACTTTCATGCTTAGAATTCCAATTGGGACCATCTTCGCTAAGTTCTGTCAAAAGTTTTTGATAAAACCTCATAAAATGGGCACTTTTTCTTGCTCATTAAATTTCAGATGTCCAGTGTGTGAAAAAACCCCAAAATTCAAGATGGCCAGTGTGTGTGTGGGGGGGGGGTTATCAATTAAGAATGAGAAGAAATGAGAGAATGATGGGTAAAATTATGTTTTGATGGGCAGTTCTCTGCCCTCAATAAATTCCTGATGGGCACTTTTCCAGGGCCCTATCTCTTGATGGGCAGATTTCCTGATGGGCACTCATCCAGTTACCGTGATTAATAACAGCTTCAATAATAACAGTTATATGCATAACAGATGGGATATATGTGAAAAGGTTTTTTTTTTCTCAACTTCCCAGTGACCAATGTCTTTTGGCAGCATGTTGTGTTGGTGTGATTGATCAAAAAATTGGAGAAAGGGGGTGATAAATGAATAGGTTACTTCTCTCACCTTTTGTTGGGCATTAAAACATCTGAATTTTCAAAAAACATGGGCAGACATTAAGGGATCTATTTAGCATAAACCCTCATTGAAAACTGACCCCCCTCCACTGAAACCTCATTTTGGAGGGGAATTTAAAAACCAAAAATATAAAACATTTACCCTACTCATTGAGAGGAGTGTGTGTGCGAAATTCCAAGTTTGTGCTATGAACGGTTTGGGCTGGGTGAAGTCTGGATATATAGATATTAAGCCTGAATAACCTGAACCCAAATAGATATATAGATATGTATTAATGTCAAAACATATGAATAACCTAAACCCAACAACAGTATCTAAACTGTTGTTGTGGGTAGCGGTGATTAATAAGTATTCAAGAAATCAGTGAATGAATGCTTTTTATTCATGATACTAAATGAATTGAAAAGAAAAAGATGGAAAAAATTTTTTTTTTAAAATGAGGAAATTTGGTCATTGGTGAATGAGACTTTGTTATAAAGATTCAAGGGGGAATGACACTTGGGTAATTTAAGAAATGTTCTTCTAATCAATGAAGACATCTGTTGGTACTTGATGTTCCCTGCTCAGCATATTCTTGATCTTTCTGGCACTGATGATAAAGTCAATGTTTGCTGCATAACTGCTGATATCATCCTCAAGTAACTGAAGATCAAATTCATTAAGATAGTAAATGGTTTACCCAGAACAACTACTTTACCTTCTCCGTACCCCAGGTGCCCGAGAAGTTATTTTCATACCTTTTTTTTTTTATGATAATCTAATGAAAGTGTCTGCTATGATAATAAAAAATAAAAAAACAGAAAAAAATAGCAGGTGATGCGTTGAATCAGTGAAATGGCAAATTTTACTTATTTTTTGTTTTAAAAAAAAATGGGTTATACTTGGATTTGGTTATATTAACTTTTGGTTGTAAAAAAATGTGTTTTTTATCCTTGTTTTGATTGAATGAACTTTTAATCAAATCAAAACTACGTATCTATTTATTTTTTGTAAAAAAAGTTAAAATTCCTATAATTTGGCATGAAATGTACAGTCACTCGTTAGAGCATCTCAATCCAGAATGTCGTAATGAAAAGCAACGATATTTAGATTGAGTGAAACTAGCAATAAAATGATGGTAATAATGAAGAGAGCATCAACCCAGTTGTTTTGATAAAAAAGCAACAATAAATAAGATGGAGTAAAACTAGTGATGAAAACTTCATACACAATGAACAATGTCATTTTCTTGGTTCTCTATCCGTAGCCATGAATTCTTCTACTTAAAGGTAAAAATTTTGTTGATGAAAATATCTCCTACCCACCAATAGACCTTACCACAGTAACAGGTAATTCAAATTCAGGTTGTACCCACTTTTCAAAAGCTCACTTTATGGCATTTTCTCAATAAAAGGCAAAAAGCGAAAGATATAACCAGCTTTTGATGTATAGCAAGCTGTTTTAGAGAAATAAAATAATAATAGTAAAAATTCCTTATGTGGACATTTCAAATAGTAACTCCACCTTTGCTTGGTGGTAAAAAGAAAAGATAGTCAAAAAAAATGAAATAAAACTAGAAATAAAATGATAATAATGAAAATTCCTTATGTAAGATATTTCAAATAGTCACTCCACCTTTACTAAGTGGTAAAAAGAAGAAATGTAACGAGAAATGAAATAGTAAAAGATTGCATGTGATATTCTATGGTTCAGACATCTTTTATCTGCATCAACCCCACCCACCACCATCATTGCTATTAGTTTCTTAATGTTTCTCCAACTTGTTGCCATGCAAACAATGAATAATGAAACACTATTTCTAAAGCTACAGGAAAAAGATAAATGGTTTCCTTACTCTTCTTTGGTCAGTGAATAGTGAGCAGTAAGAACAGGTGTGGTCAAAATCAAACAGCCTTTATTTTCCTCATCAAGAATTCCTTAAGCCCTTGATCTATACAGAAAAGGCCTTGACCTGTCCAAGAGGTGCGAGTTGCTTAGTGATCAATGGCACGAAAAATGGAATTGGCAAATCGAGTTCAAACTCTGGTTAAGGCCATGTATGTTCACTTCACATGTTTATGTTTATGCCCTTGGTAAATGCATGGATCTTTTCTCTATACAGCTATACATGAAATAGCTGGACATATTGGACCCTTTAGTCTAGGAGAAGAACCCTGAATCCAAATCAGGGAGTCTCCTCAAGGTGGATTGAATGCCAACTTCGATATTCTTCTGGGAGGTCATACAGTGAAACCAATGCTAAATGTATTGTGCTGCACTTTCCTTTGGACTACATCAGCAACGATGATAGGGGGATTCTGTCAACTGGGCATCCAAGGATCTCTATACCCCCCCCCCCGCCCAGGCTTGCGACTTTGAAGGGTCACTTCAGTGTCGTTCCTTTGTCTATCAAGGCCTTCTAGTAAGCAGGCAGAACAGCTATGGTCAAAATTGAACAACCATCTTCTTCCTTGGGAATTCTTGAATCCCTTGACCCATTTACAAAAGTCCTTGACCTGTCCACTCCGCTATTTACTCATGAAGTATCCAGGCTGTATTTGTAGGTCAAGCAACTGGGACTAATCAATAAATTTCTTCTTGAAAACCATTTCTACAATTTTCAAAACGGCAATGAAAACAAGTCTGTTAATTCCTTTGTTTTTGTCCAGCCGACCGTGAATTTGTTTTCCATTAGCTGATTGATTCACTGTTAAGGTGCCTCTTTCGATTTAATTCAATCCCTGAAAGAAAGAGAAAGATTATTTTAATATTTTACTAGTTTACCACTTTACCATATTTAGATAATTTTGCAATTGCATTATACTTATAAAATATTAAAAGCATTATGTTGCACAGCATTTTCTTTTTTTTTTTTTTAGTTCGATATTTCCTGAATAAAGGTAAAATTAAGTAAAGAGTCAATTTCTCAAATATAATGTAACGTAGAATTCCATTTGTACTAAGTTATCTAACCAGGTATCATTGATGGCGTAAACATGACAGTCAACAAGTGCACATTGCTAATTCTGATGTGTGGATTACTAGTTTTATTCAATCTTATTATTGTTGCTCTTTCTTACAACACCCCAGTTTGATACACTCTTCATTATTACTAATACTAATAGTGTCTATTGCTTTGCTGAAGGTATACCCCAAGCTTTGTCAGTATGTTTACTCAGTATTTTGAAACACAGAGTACTGTTAACTGAAATTCTTGTATTGAATGTGGGTAAAAAAACGAAATTGAACCATCAGCAGTAGTAGTTGCAGTTATATTATCAGCAACCACTCACACTGCATAACAGCTTTTTTGTTTTAGTGTTCACATTACCTCCTTTCCTCTCTTTCTGCTTGTTATGTCACAGACAGACTGACAACTTGCTTATTATATGAAGAATTTGATCACTTCATCTTATTATCATTTCTTTATCATCAAAACACTATAGATTAATATGATTATTTTATACTAGTTTTACTCTATCTTATCATTGTTGCTGGGTCAAGATAGTCTTCATTATTTCTATTGTTTTATGAGAATCCGTCAATCAAAGCCATCATCAAAAGGTTTCTTCAGTTTTCAAGTTCATCTGGCTGGCAATATGTATATGCATAAGGACTAGAAAATTCAAACATTTATTCCTTATTATGTCTACAAAAAACTTCTTTTCTTTGTTTTGTAAAATTCCCACCTAAATAGGATTTTAGTGAAGGGGTTTAATTTGCAATGTAAGTTTATACTAAATTGATCACTTTGTGTTAAGGAGCATTTATGCTTGATTCCCATGGGGGGGGGTTCAATTTACAATGTAAGCTCATGCTAAATTGGTCCTTCATTTTGTGTCCAGTAGCATTCATGCTTGTACTTTGAGAATTTGGTCTTTTTTAATGATCAGTACTTGATATAAGGTAAGAGATGTAACTTATTCATTGATCTTTTTCCAAATTTAAAATTGATCACCCTCAACACAGCATGCTGCCAAATTATGTTGCTCCCATGATGGTTTCTACTGTGTGACCAACCTATGTTGATAGCTTTATTCTATCTTCCGGCTTAGTGACTACTTATTTCAAGTTGTTGTTTCTTACAGAGCTTCAGGGAAGATATCTGAGGATAACTTGTGTCTCTTTTCCTAAATATTCCTAATGAAAATTCCCAATAAAAAAAAACATTAGTAAATTCTATGGAAAATGAAATGATGAAGATGCAGATTTGTTCAGATGAGAATAAACAAACACTTCAGACCTTTTCCAAGACTTTTAGGCCATGAACAAAAAAGAAAATAGAGAGTAAAAAGAGATGAGATGGATTTTCAAGATGGTGAATTTGTGGCAATTAAACTCTAAAATATCTTTGAAAAGGGCAAAAGAACATACTTTCTTCTTTCATGTTTCACTTAATTAATCAATGTTTGTTTCATCAAAAAATTTTGTGCGGAATACGTGGAAAGAATACATATGGTTCTGCTTTTATAGGTTTTCACACCTGTTTTTCTGTGTAACTCTCAGCAGCAGCGAGCAGCCAAGAAATTATTGCGTAGGTGGGCTGAGGTGTATATACATATATATATATATATATATATATATATATATATATATATATATATATATGTATATGTTACTATGATTGTGTATCTGGGTATTATCATTAGGTTGGCTTGTTTTGTTTCTAGAAGCAATGGAAATCAATTGAACAACAAAGCCTTTCGTTGTAATACTGTATCGAATTCTTATCAGATAAAACATTGTCAACCATTATTGATTTCTGACTAGTATTTCTTTTATCTTGATTTCAATTGCTTTTCATTACAATTACTTAGACCATCAGTCTACGGCTATCAATGGTTGTGATAAAAGGGAATTAGGATTAAGACGAAAGAAGTTCTAGTCAGAAATGAATGATAGTTGACAATACTTCATCTAATAGATGATCAAGGGCATGGTGATTGAAACAGATTTAAAAAAGGGGTGATCAATGGAAAAGTTACACCAGTGATCACTAAAAATGTCTGAATTTTCTAATAACATGCCTGAATGTTGTCAGCCAGAAACTAAGAGACCAATTAAGCATAAATTTACATTGCAAATATTGGAGAGGGTCAAAAATTGGAAAAAAAAACCCAACTTTTTTAGACATAACAAGGAGTAAAGATTTGAATCTTTAGCCCTCTAGCTCCATTGGTAAACGACATACATACTTAGCCAGACAACCTATGTTGAAAGTTTTGGTTAACGGTTTCTAATATTAACTACACACTCCGACAGAGTTGGCATCTTTTATTGAAGATAACATTTCTACTCATAATCTTCTTGTGTACATTTAAACAATGACATCTAATATAAAAACAAACACTGACGGGAAAATAAAGAGTAAGTCTATATGATTAGGTTTTCTCTTCTACCAATTCTGAAGCTCTTGTAGCTCAAATAGTAGAGCAGCTATCATATATAGACAGTCTTCCTGAGGTAAAAGGGATGCGAGTCTGAATCTCGCCTACAGCTTACTCTTCAGTTTCATTTCACACAGTTTACTATTGACCATAGACTTAACACTCTGGGTTGTTGCAATGAGAAGCAACTAAAATTAGGATGAAAAAAAAATGAATGAAGTGCTTTGTTATTGTACATTAATCTATTTGAACTAACATCTTCATCTTGGTTGTTATGATCACAATGTTTCAGCCATCGTACCTGCCGGCCTCCTCCATGTGTCTGTTGTATTCATACTTGTGATGATGACATTGCATTTTCCTGGGGGTGCAATGGCTGAGTAGATAAAAATCACTTGATTATAAGAAGCTAGTATTATTCTAAATTTTTATGACCACTTTTTACCTTTGTCTTGATTCATAAGTTGCTTTTTATCGCAACTAATAAATCAAGATGAAGGTAAAAAGGAGTCATAAATATTTTGAATAATGATTTATAATACTTAATCTAATAAAAATTAAAAAAATGTATCAAAATACTGAAACCACTTGAAAGTAAACTAACATGGCTGCCAATCAGAATGAAGGATTGGTTTAAAGGTGTTATTAGAATTTCTTTCTTCCGGTTGAATCCTGATAGCTCGATTGGTGGAGCAAGCCGAGGTACGTTTCAAAGTCCACCTGAAGCTTATTCTTTATTTTCCGATCAAATGTCGTTTACACACTGCCAGAGGGGAATCTCTCTGAAAAAAATGTTGCAATAAAAAACATTCAATGAATTAGGATGAAAGTAAAAAGATGTCATAAAGATTAGAAATTATAATGATCTATAATACTTCAAATGAAGATTCAAGAAATGAAAAAATGTGTACAAAGCTACTCGGGGAAACTTTGTTTATGCATGGTCATCGTCTTATTGATATACCATAAATTTGTATTCATGATTGAGATACACTATCGATTTTCTGGACCGTAGGGGGCTTATTGATTTTGCCAAACCAACAGAGGTAACATAATAATAATTCAATAATAACTTGTATTTATGTACATCTCATATCTTTAAAGCATTAGGATTGTTTGAAACTTGAATTAAGCAAATATCAAATATGAATCAAGTGGGATACATCAATATAAATAGACCAGATATACATATATATATTAATTGAAGGTTTTCCCTGGAGTACAACATCAATATAAAGCTGCTTTATGTGTATTATACACTTGTTTGGGGCTTGTATTCTTATCATCCACAACAAGTGTTTGTGGACTATTTTTCTTTATATATGGTACACAGAGATTCCGTGGCATTTCTTGAGCCTATGAAGCCATCCTTCATTGTAATTACACTCATGTTCCAATTAAGGTTCTTTATGGTACAACTCCTCATTAATGTCACCTATGGCCACTCAGTGAACCAGTGAAATTCAAGTGTCTGCTTGTAATTTTGTCCAGATGAAAAGACATGTCAGGCAGCTTGTGAGATTAAACTCAAGCACTCGACTCAGTCAAGTCAACTCTCTTTCTGAGGTTTCTCAACCGCTGGTCTAGTTGAAACAAATAAGATCTTTTATCATATATGTATATTATATTTTGTATAATATTCAACTGGATCATTAGATATTTTCCATTGTATTTATATACACAAAATTGTTTTTAGATATATTTCAAATATTGGATAAGTGCAGATATTTTTCAATGAGGTTCAGATATTTTTGCAAGTAGAATAATGTTTGAGATAGCAAAACTGTATCTCAATTCAAGATGCTTTGTACATACAATGAATTTAATTATTTGTTATTCATTATTTTTTGATATGACATGTTGTGAATGAAGGCTTGATGATATGTTAGGTATTTTAGATAATGTTTTTAGCATCTAGATTTTTTTGGATCCGTCAAGACAGATTATTTCAGGGTGAGTGAACTCTCCATCTAACTTGATAGGCTGTCAGGTTACTTTTTTAAAAAAAATCTAACAGACTATTGCCAGGCCATCATTTGCCAAAATATTGGTGTTGTACCCGTGTGATTTCTAAGTCTGTATCTTTTTTCTTGGTTATTCTTTATAATCTGTAACCTTTTATCTAATTAGTCAATATTTGTTGATAAATGGTCCTCTTATATATTCTTTGTCTTCTCTTCAGAAATCATCTCAATGGCAGTAATCATTTTTGGGGGAAGACTATGTCGACATCTTTTCCTATCATGGAAACTTGAAAGCAACAAATGATGGATTTCAAGGAAGTTGTTTGTTTCAGTCTGGTTTAAAAAATCTAAAAGTTTGAGAAATAAATTTTCCTTTGTAATATTCAGGCTGTTTTTTTTTTTTCTTTCTTTTTCAAAAATATGCTCTTTGATTTTTGTTTCTGTTCTTTTTTTCTCATCTCAACTTCCAGATGAAGTAGACAAACTCTCATACATATACACACATACACACAAATGATACTTTATATAATTGCTTTGTCATTAAAATCCTTGAAACAGTTACATGATAAACAATTGATGATCCCAACAAGGTACAATTTATACATTGTACCATAATAACAGAGTATATCTGAAACATGGGAAAAAACGCTGAGGAAAATTACATAAATTGCATTGACAGATGATGGGAAGTGGGTGATTGAAGTGATACGAAAAAATCTTGTGAAAAATTTTTTTTTAATGTTCAGTGTTTAAAGCTGCTAAGCTTTCTAGAAAATATATATATATATATATATATATATATATATATATATATATATATATATATATATATATATATATATATATATATTCACCTGCACACATGTATATATTCAAAGGAGAGTGCAGATACAAACACACACATATATACATTTGTTCTTTCTCATCTCAAACCTCCAGATAAAGTAGACAAACACATGTATATATGTATTCAAAGAGAAGTTCAAACATGAACACACACATATACATGTATATATATTTATATATTCACCCATACAGGTATGTATATCATCAACGGTAAGTGCAAACACTCACACACACAAACACACACATATATTAATATTTCTTATTTTCATATTACTCACTGAGTATTTGGTCGTGAATAACTCTTAATTATATTATCTGGCCTGCATACTGTGCATTCATATTAAATTTGTCCCGTCATAGTGAATGAGTTTTTACTGTTATAGAGGAATATATAGCCTTTAGGTAATACAATTTTGTTTGGATATGATTTAGTCAGATTTTGAACCTAGATAAAAGACGTGAAGTTTGTAACTTTCAATTCTAACTTTATTAAATGTGTTTTCTCCTTAGAATTTGTTTTGGCAACAGATATATTCCAGCTTGTCGTACCATTTTCAACCCACAGTCGACCAATTTACGCAAGCTTTCATTCTCTGATTCTGGATAATGATACTTTTCTTTCAAGGTATGCTAACATCTTTATGGTGGCTGTGTGAGTTCTACCAACAAAAAAAAAAAGAAAGGCCAGTGAAAACACTGTGAGCATGGCTTCTGGCTGGTTAAGAAGATTGTCTCTGCAGCTGAGTATACATTGTGTTGATATTATTTTCTGTTTCTACCTCTGTTCCATAATAGATGAAATATATGATATGATGGCTTGGTTCCATGAATGGAGATCCAGGTATGTTTTCTATGTCTTTTCAGGTTCTGAGTCGGCAAGCCTGTATGTGAATAGCCTAATAGCCTAATTCTTCTTCTTGAAGTGCTGGCAAAAGATATGGAAAGACAAAAATTGGTCGAGAGGATGTGAGATTCAAATATTGACTTGTGACAAACCTGAGGAAGGCTAGAGAATGCATCAGCAAGGATAAAAAAACAAAGATGAGGATACTAATTCAAAAAATCCCTGAATTTGTCTAGAAGAGCTTTTTTTTTTTTCACTGTAAACAATAAGGTGCAAGAACGGAATTCTGATTTAAAAGATTTCAGCCCATCATGTCGAATAATCTAATTTAATGTAAAGAGGAAACCACATCATAATCACTTTGGAAGAGAGTCTTTTTGATAACAATAACCATCTGAAAAAATTGAAGGAAGAATATAATAATCGGAACAATTTACATTCATTGTTATAATTCTACATTCATTATCATGAATTCATTGTTATGTTATTCAATTCATTGTTATAAACTAATGTTTTTGGAGTCTCGAAATTTGATTCTGCCAAAAGGGTCATGTTCCAGGCAAGACTTGTCGTGATGTAAAGTGTTATTGTTATGGATTTAAGTAACTTGTTACGTGTTATTCTTAATTTAATCACACAATGAAAATAGTCTTAATAGATTTTTTGTTCGGATTTTTTCTTTCTTTTTAAACGATAGGAAATACATCTAATCAAAACACTGACAATACAATTTACTCTACCTGTATTTAAAGGTGTGTAATTGTTACATTCCTATTGTGTCTTTTTTTTTCTACTTCTACACAAAATTTCTATTTATTTATGTATTTATTTTGTGTAAAAATAGAAAAAAGGCACAACAGTGATGTACACAATTACAGACCTTTAAATACAGGTAGAGTAACTCATGTTGTGTTTGTGTCCTGATTAGATGTATTTTCTATTATTTAAAAAGAAACAAAGGGAAAAAAAGCCCATACAAAGAATCTATTAAGACTATTTTTATTGTTTCGATTAAATCATGCTGTTCACAATAACACATAACACCTTATTCAATTCTATAACAATAACATTCCAAGTTCCAATCAGTGTTTCCCAAAATGCGAACTTTTCAGCAGAATTAAATTTTGAGTCCCCAAAAATGTTCTTGTACTGAAATTCATTTTTTAAAATCTTTTCAAATAAAATGTTAGAAAGTAACTGATTTTGATAACAATAATCGTTTGATAATATTATCTATAAATATAATAAACTGGTTCCTCAGTATTTTTTCTCTGAAGACAAAATCTCACTCCAAATTATATTGTTTAACAAATTTCCACTATTTTTTTGTTCCTGGGTAATAAGTGTTATTTTCTTATTGATTCAGTCTGAAAAGTATGGAATATAGCTATTATTCCCTTTGAACTCTGATCATTTGAAATCTACTTATTTTCTCTTGAACAACGGGTGAATTTGCTCGTTTTTATTTACGTAAAATAAGAACAACAACAGCATATGAACCTGACTGTCCTGATCACAAAAGCAAAGTTTGGTGGTAACGATAGCCATTTTCTATTCTCTTCACACATAAGCAATTGGAAAACACTTACTACCCAGGAACAAAAATTACATAGCACTGTGCTATTACAGTTAACGCGGAGAAATCTTTTGGCATGAGCTAAATTGTTGCTATCCACATTTTTTCTTTCAATCATTTTTCAATGCATACCTAATAACAAGAAGTTGAGGAGCAGGTCACTTTGATACCCTCTCCCAATCTCTCCACCCACAAGAAAATTAAGGAGAGCCTAATGTAATGGCTGGACTCCACATGTTTAGGCTTGAATGAAAAAAATAAAACAAAACTCCACAAAGAATGTCGATAAAGTCCAGCATACAAGGTATAAGGTTAACCATGCTTTTTTGTTATGTGGCCTTTTAATAAATCAATTCAACACTCCCTCCATTTGTTTAGGTGGGAAGAAGAGCTATTCAATGAAATACAGTACAGATGTGTATACACACACACATATCACATACGTAAAAAGCACTTTTGATATACAACTGCCTGTGTGTGTAGAGTGTACAAAATCATATAGAAACTAGTTGTTATATCACTGGTTGAATTTATTAGACAAATACAGGAAACCCTGGTACCGCACGTAAGACATGGTCCAAGTAAAGAGTTTGTGGTAGGGGGATGCATTTAATAGCTTAACGCATTTTCTTGCTAAAATTTAGTAGAAAACAGTGATGCCTAACTTTTTATGAACTTCTGAAATGATTTTATGCATTGATAAATTTCATCTTCATGTTCGCAAAAACTTTAATGCTAAAAATTTTGGGTAAATTAAACGCATTAGTGAAAACTTCATTTCTCTATCAAGAAACATGTTGATTACCTGCTCCCATCTGGTAACATCGATGGTCTGTCCTTATAACTCAGCAGGAGTCAGGAACGAAGTCTTACCAGAGGGTCTGCTTATGTCAGGAACAAAGTTTTACCAGAAAGACTGCTTATGTCAGGAATGAAATCTTACCAGAGAGACTGCTTATGTCAAGAACATAGTCTTACCAGAGAGACTGCTTATGTCAGGAACATAGTCTTCCCGGAGAGACTGCTTATGTCAGCAACATAGTCTTCCCAGAGAGACTGATCATGTCAGGAACATAGTCTTACCAGAGAGACTGCTTATGTCAGGAACATAGTCTTCCCAGAGAGACTGCTTATGTCAGCAACATAGTCTTCCCGGAGAGACTGCTTATGTCAGCAACATAGTCTTCCCGGAGAGACTGATCATGTCAGGAACATAGTCTTCCCAGAGAGACTGCTTATGTCAGGAACATAGTCTTCCCAGAGAGACTGCTTATGTCAGGAACATAGTCTTCCCAGAGAGACTGCTTATGTCAGGAACATAGTCTTACCAAAGAGCCTACTCCCAGCAGGAACTAGTCTACCAGTCCCCGTCTGTCATTCTGCCAGCTGGGAAAACCTCTTATTCTTTCATATGAGGGGAACTGGACTGGAAACCAGTGAAGGTAGCTGGATTGGGAACCAGTAAAGAAGAGAACAGAAGCCAAGGACAAGAATCACTAATTGGATATCAACCCTTTTCCCCTTTCCTTTTTGGTCCACTCTAAGGACGTTGACTCCTGATGACAGATCGCTTTGCAAACACAACTTAGAGGGCAATACAAACAGTATTGCCTAATAACTGACTGAATTGAGAGTTTACGATACTGTCTCCCAAAGTGAAATACGGGACTACATGCCATACAAAGCACCGGCATGCAGTGGCCAGTATCAGAATAAATTTCTTTTGCGTGTATTATTAATCGTGTGTGCTAGTATGGTGTGCGGTTGAAGGCTGTCCTTTCAAAACTTGTGTACTCCAATGACTACTTATATAGGCAGTCACTGGGTTATGAACAAAATCCATCCCCTAGTCTGTCTTCAAGTTGAAATTGTAGGTAAGTCACGATAGGTACCAACTGTTCTTATTTAGTATCATTTGTCAAAAATCTGTTCTGGCATATATACTGCTCATAACAGATTCTTCGCAATCTTCTTCACTTACTGCATGTGAAGAATTTAAATCAGGGGTTGCTAAACTTTCTAGGCCATCAACCCCTTCATAAAATCCTCATTCCTTCATCAACCCCATAGCAGGGCAGCCAAAAGAAGGATATCTATGGTGCCAATAGCAGATCCTAAAACGGATCAAATCTTCCAAAAATGTACCAAATACATCGTATATTATTATGAATCAAAATTGGAAGAGTCACAAGAAATCAATAATAAAATTCAAAGTAGACTAGAACATGTGTCAAAGTATGTAAAACATACCATATGTTCAGTATGCCCCTCCCGTCGTTCATCAACTCCCTTTCAACTACCTGACATTTATCGATCGCTTGGATAGTCCCATCGACCACTTTGGCAACCCTCGTTTTAAATCATTGAAAAGGCATCAAGCTTTTCTCTGGACTGAAATAAGTCTAATAGGATTATTATGCTGATTTTGATTGACTAACCAACTTTTCTATTTCAATAATCAAACTACTGCGTTGCTTAGTAATAATTGTAGCTTTCATTGGAGTAGGGCCTTTTGTACGCTTCATTTATCCTTTGAAATTGTTTCGATTATTGCCCGACTGTTGCCTAATGATTTTCCCATGAACGATGACGTTTCGTGCCTTTCCAATTGCTTCAATATTTCCATTTCATTTCCAATCGTGATTATTCTCCTTTTCTTTGATGCATAACCAGCATTTGCATTGAATTTATGCTTTGAAGGTATCATTACAAGGCGAAATAAGGGAAATGAGCCTAAGACGATTACCGCAACTTTTGTATTGTGTATATGATGAATAAATTTGTAGGTTTATCAGACCTGTCGGTTAAGCATAGTTGGTAAGAGAGCCATCTACTAATCATTTGGTCGTGATTTTATAACATGGCAGGTAAGTGCTCATATTATGAATGTGTTTGGTTTTAACGTGAAGAGATAGATAAACAGTGGAAGGTTCTCTCCCTTAAATCTGGTGAAGATTGTCATTGTTGTTACGGTAGAAATATAAAGTCCACTCCAGGCACCAAATTAGAGTTTGACAAGATTTAAGCATTTGATGTATTTAACTCAAATTTTTGATATATTATGTTTTATGGCAATCCATTCATTATGAGTTGTCCATAAGTTGAACGTTCTTAACCAAAGTACTCACTCTATAGTAATACAGCAAATACTTAAGGTATATATGAACAGTAAGTCTATATGAGATGAGAACATTGGTCTGTGTCCTGCTTGAACCTATAATGCAAAATAATAATTTCAGAGGTGTTCCTTGAGGGCATATAGAGAATATTTTGGTCCCCCTCACAGAAGAATTAGTGATTGCACACTCTTGGTGAGGGTTTGTCATGGTGTAAGATGAAAGTTGTCTGGAGGTCTATGAATCATTGAAAATTGTAAAAAAAATTATCATTTTAATTCATTATAGTTTGTTCTTGCGAACAATAAAGCGTCACGTTGAACTATGGAAGTAAATTCATTCTCGAAAATAATTCAACTCAAAAATAATTTTAATTTTTGTATCTCAATAGATTGTTTTAATCCCATTGTTTGTGTTTGTTTTTTGTGTTGAGATGAGCTGATTTATCATACACTGAGTTATCCTTACACCAACCTGTTGTGTGCTGAGAGGTCGGCGTTCAGTTATCGGTGCTGGGTAGACTTGCATCGAGAAGTCAGGTCACAACTTTTTCATATATATACCAAGTTAGCAAGCTCATCCTGCAGACTATTCATTAGTAGAGCGAGTTCAGTCTTCACTGAGTTAACTGCTATTTTGGCTCTGTTCAGGGTATTAGCTCAAAAATTATTTGTAGTTGGTAATTGGTTGAATTTTTTCAACAGACACAACTTCATATTCAGTTGCTTTGACACTTGTAAAATATTGGACAGATTAGTGCATCATCGGGATTGAAATATTGATAGGCTGATGGGAATGAAATGGGACAGGGTTAGAAAAGTGCATCAGTTGCAGCAGCAGCCATATCAGGTCTTCTGCTGGTCAAAGGCCTTTCCCATGTTTGGAAAGGCAGGGGCTAATTAATCTTACCCATTGCCACTATTTTCAGATGAACTGATTTTGAATTCAGAGTTGTCGCTCTCCTAAACAGATTGCCTCTCAAAAGTCTAGACAGCCCAGTCTGCTCTGCTATTTTACCCATAAAAGGGGAGGGAGTGTTCATGACTTTTCCAAAGGCATTAGTGAGAAGCGAACAGCTTCGGCCTGAGTTTGAACTCAACTCCTGATTGAGTTGTCCAAGCCAATAGCCGCTATGCCAATCACACAGCTAAGATACATAGAGTGATAAATATAGATACATTTAGATGGAAACAGAACGAGAAAGACTGCTATCATTTTTAATTTCCCTCTATCTCTTTTATTGCTGCTTTTTAGACCAACACTCTGATTCAATAAATTCTTCATTATCACAATGGCAAACTGCTGAGGGGCAATTCTCCCCAGGTGTCACCATCAGAGGGGTAACACAACTGCTAAAAAAATTCCATGTAGTTTCTTAGGAATTCTTTGTTTTTAATAAAACATCAGTCTGTCCACACAATATCTCAGAGAGTAGTCAATGAATTTCAATGAAATATTTGTGGGAGGGTAACCAATGGAGTTAAGAAGGTGTGGTCAAATTTTGGGTCTGATCCAGGAATCTTGATTGAGAGATATTTTTCTGGGTTTTTTAAATTTTTTTTTCAAACATTTATGTATATGTTCATGATTGTCTACATAATTTTTCCAAAAGTTCTCAATGGATTCCAATGAAATTCTCTGGAAGGGAGGATGATAGGCCACAGAAGAAGTGATTATATTTTAGGAGAGTTCTATGCTCAACTACCTCCCCTACCTCATAGTTTTAATCTACACCACGTAATATTGCTGAATTTCATGTCTGTCCACACA
Organism: Thysanoteuthis rhombus; assembly: GCA_963457665.1. Taxonomy (NCBI): domain Eukaryota; kingdom Metazoa; phylum Mollusca; class Cephalopoda; order Oegopsida; family Thysanoteuthidae; genus Thysanoteuthis; species Thysanoteuthis major. The sequence goes on along the minus strand of OY735222.1, from coordinate 11,775,991 downwards.
ATATCTGCAAAAGTTCTCGATGACTTTCGATTAGATTTTGTGGAAGGGTTGGTAATGGGCTAAATCCTGGGGTTGATCCATGCACAAGTACTTCTCCTGACAATGACGTAGGTAGATGTTCTCCAAATGTTTTCTAGTTTTACTATATAGTTTTTAAAGATACTGAATAAAAACATTTCAATGATTCTCATATTTACTTTCTTCATATTATTTCACAGCAAGGGAAAATTGAAAACTTAAGATGAATGGAATTGTTATCAAATGTCAACTTATGCCATAACATTCAATGATATGGGAGAAACATGATGAATAATGAATAGTATTAGTAAAATAAGATCACCAAAATTCTAGATATCCTGGGAAGAGAGCAAGCTCTGGGAGAGGATGATACCAAACAAAGGCCCACCACTAATTATTACTGTTATTTTGTTTCTAGTTTTATTCGATCTTATTATTGTTGCTTTTTACCACAACACTCTGGGTCGATAGACTTTTCATTAATAATCATTGCTACCCACAATAGACTGGTTTAATCACTGTTGCTGGGTTTAGATTGTTCACATCTCCTGACATTTATATTTATCTATCTGGACTTTACCCAGCCCTAACTATTCATAGTAGAAACTTGAAATTTTAGCATAAACATTCCCCTCAATGAGTACAAGAAACTGTTTTTTTTTAAAAAGGCTCAATTTACAATGCAAGTTTATGCCAAATTGATCCCTTAGTTTGTGTCCAGCAGCATCCATGCTTGTTTTTTGAAAATTTGTATGTTTTAGTGATCACAGCCCCAAAAAGGAAAGGAAGGTGACCTATTCATTGATCACCCTCTGTCTCAATTTTTTAATTGATCACCCCATTCAGCAACTAACCAGGACTCTTCTTTTTTTTAACTCATAAATTTATGATTCGAAACATATGGGTGGTATTTTCATTGAGGTGACTTAATTTTACCCCCACCACGGCTTAATCTATTAATATTATTTTGTGACAAGATTTATTCCATCTTGTTGTTGCATGTCAAACTCGTGACACTACAAATAGTTCACCAGACTTGTTTGCTAAACATTGCACGAGACAACCAACAAAAAAAGAGTCATTTCTTGTTTGACAAGAAAAATTATGTTTGAATGAGAATCAACTAATGTATAAAACTGTTAAGAAACAAATGTATGCTCGTACACTTACACACAACAATATGCATAAACACTTGTACAGACAAGTGCATATTAAGGTCAGATCCCGGATCTCGAGCTGAGGGTGAGAGGTCCAGGAATTTGAGAAGGGAGGGGACAAATCCATTTTTTTTTTTTTTTTTTTTTGTAAATAGATATGTCAAAAAGAAAACATATTTCAAACATCAAAAACAAGAAAGTAACCAGCATTCCAAAAGGAATTACGAACCACCAACACCCATATATGCTGTGTTGTATGTGATCAATTGAGAAGTTGGAAAATAGAGGTGATCAATGAATAAGGCACTTCTCTACTTTTGTTGGGTCGTGATCTCTAAAATAGGTTTAAAAATAACATAGCATAAACTTACATTGCATAGTGAAGCTCCCCCCCTCCCACTCAAAACTTATTTTAGAAGGGAATTTCTAAAAGACCAAAAAAAGCATCTTCCCTACTCATTGAAAGGAGTGTGTGTGCAAAATTTCAAGCTGCCACTATGAACAGTAAGGGCTGGGAAAATTCTGGATTGATAGATAGAAATGTCAGAACTCATTAATAACCTTAACCTAGCAACCGTGAATAAACTGGTCTGTTGCGGTTAGTAGTGATTAATATGTTTACTTACATTAGAGTCATAGTTACATCTTACTTATATGTTTTAGATAAAAAACAAAATAATAAATTCTAGCATTGATTAATATGTTAATAAGTTACATCTCACTTATACATATTAGATTCAAAACAAAATAAATTTTAGCATTGATTGATATGTTCACTTACATTAGATACAAATACGCCCTAGATATCAGATATCAACGAGACAAACAAACGATCAGCATGATTTATTTCATCCCTGAGTTCAGTCTGACATGAGACTGAGCTGAGGGAAGTCAATGTCTAAACTGGGACAAATGTTTTTTTGGGGTTCAAATAAAATCAATACAGAGACTGCATTCCCTGGCGTTGTGACATCTTTGTTGTTATTCTCATCACTCTTGAATAAAAAAAAAGCAAATGGTTTGGTAGGATAAAGAGAATAGAATGGTAATTCCGTTGTCAGCAAGCATTTTGCTATTTCTCATCAGCTTCTGAAAAATCGATTCCACAAACGTTTCAGATTTTCCAGATAAACCAATTTCTTTTTGTAAAGAGTGGTTTATTCGGAAAAATATTGGAATATCAATTGGGGTAGCCAAATCAGACATTTTCTGGATAGATCTGGCTGATTTACTTCCATTTTAGCCATTAAAAATCTACAGCAGCTGAAAATCTATTGATTTAGAAAAAATAATCAGTAACTTTAATAAAAGTAAATGTATGATTATTATTAATTTGTCCTAGAGTCATGGTGAATAGTTATTTTATTTGATAAGTGGGCTTTAAATGAGTGTATATAACATTTTTAGCCACTAACTTAGCTCAAAATAGGAAAATTTAGCCATTTCTAAAGATAGTTTCAGCCTCAAATAACTAACCATATTTGGCAGCACTGAAAAAAAAGCTTTGAAAAGATGAAAGGGAATTTAAAATTACGATTGGAATGTGAAGAAATTGAATTTAGGGAAACAATTGTCAGTGTGTAAATTACACAGATGTCTGCCAGTATGTAATCTGTGTGTGTGTAGAGTGTGTGTGGAGTGTATCTTCTAGTTCATGTGTGTATTTTTACAAATCCATGAGTGTATATATGATATATATATATATATATATACATACATAATCGAGAAAAAGAAATCTTTTTAAAGAGAATTGTTTATTTGTATTTTACATCTATGTACATATTTGTTCTTTGAACCTTATATATGTACAGTGAGTGTGTATATATATATATATATATATATGTGTGTGTGTGGTGAAAAAAAGACAATACATACACAGTAAAATGTTCAATCCATGAGATTTATATGCACCACTGAATCAAGTGCATTGACAAGGAAGGTGATTATGTTGGAAAATAGATATCTGGGATGGCTTACCATATCTGGAGAGAGAAAGGCAAACATTCTGAAAAAAAGTCTAGATTATAAACGAGGAATGCTGTTGGAAACTTTGAAAAATCAAAGAAGCAGTGCACGTCGACTGAGTGTACAAGTCAGACAAATGCTGAGTTCAACCTGATGTGGCTTCCAATATTCAAGGTGTAGAAATCCAGGCCTAACAAAGAAAGGAAAAGAAAACCCCAATCTTATGTAATAAACGTTGCTACCACAGGAGAAAAAAATTATGTTTACCCTCATCACATTCGGATAGTATACCTGAAGAAGGCCATAGAATGGATTGGCTGAAATGTCATGTGAACAACACAAACAACACGGAGATCAATCGTTTAAAGAACTCTTTGAAAATAAATATCTCTTGTGTGAAATGAATACATTTTTCATCATTAAGCTATGAACATATATACATGCCTACCTACATATACATACATATATATATATCCAGTACTGTAGTCCAGAGGTAGGATATTGGCCTACGGGTCCGAAGTGAAGGTTTCAATTCTATTCAGGGTTGAGCACTCTTTAAGTGAGGTAACTCATCCATCTTATGCATCGGAATAGAGCATTCTGGTAGATGAGTGATTTCTGTGTAACATAGATATATCGCTTAAATTCAGCCTTATTGACTGTCCAGCAGAGGTAGGATATCGGCCTACGGTTCCAAAGTGAAGGTTTCAATTCTGTCTCATGGTACTGGATTGGATAATAAAAGCCTATAGCTACACTGAAGAGATGTAATACATCGAAACAGCTGTCTGTGGATGACACAATAATATGTATATATATATATATGTGTGTGTGTATGTAGTAGACTAGAATATTCAAACTATTTTTATTTCACTGATGATAACCCACTATAAATATGAACCTTCTACACTCTGAGGGCAACCAATTCAAATCTTGCCAGTTTTTATTAAATAAGGAATATTGAAAGAAAATGAATTAAATCTATACTTTGAGAGGTAGTCTGACTCTAGGTTCTTTCCTGATAATCAAAAAACATGATGATCTTTTAAAGAGGAATTTAAATTGAGAAATTAATGTAGTAACAATTTACGAACCTAAGAATTATACGTATCATAGTTCCATTGTGTCAGTAATATTTGCCTTAATTCCCAACCACTGATAATCCATTTCTCCCCGATTTTTAAAGCATTTTTATAGTAAAATTATTCGCATTTGCAATTTACAGTATAAATATAAGAGCCTATCAGGTCAGTAATGCTTGCATCTATTCCTGACCACTGACAATACCGTTCTCCCTGATACATTTACAATATGCATATAATAGCTATACTGTCAGTGGCGTTGGAATAATTCCTAATCCACTGACAATTCTTTTCTTCCTGATTTTCAATGCATTCTTATAGCAAAATAATTTCCATTGAATCTACATTATAATTTTTTTAGGCCGAAAAGATGATACTCCAAGCATCCACCCCCACTTAAAAATGGAGTTGTCCTATAGGCAAGACAGTGATCGAACGCCGAGCTAAAGCCATGAAATTCAGACTGAAATTGGGGTCCCATTATACTCTATACATCCAATCGCCAAAATAGACTTGTCGTACTTGAAACCATTTTGATGGAATTAAAAAACCCTACTCTTAGTAAGATCTTCTATAGACATGGGCAGGGAGTACTTTTTCGTGTTTAATAATTGAAAGCCCTCTCCCCACCAAAAAGAATAAGATTGCCTTCCACAATGAAACCTACGAGTAAAAATCCTTACCGTTTCACTTTCACTAAATTGCGATTAGTGGATCATAAAAAATCGTCAACTTTAAAGATCTGGATAATGACTAAAGGACCAGTGAAAATATGCTTTTAGTATTTGCTTTCACTCTATGTTATAAGTAGTGGATATTAGTATCTAACAATGTGAATAAGGAAAGTCAGTTCAGGAAATAAATTTTACTCAGACCGAATTATTTAGGGTAGTAAGCGAAATAACATCAACCCATGATATCATATCTTCTATAAACAGGTTGGGATGAAATAAAATCTTATCTTGCCTGCAGGTACGTCTCACTTTTGAAGCCGTGAGAAGAAACTTTGATTTATAGGTTGTACTTTTTATTTGAAACTCTCAACATAGGTTTTAGGTTTGTCTGGCTATCAAACAACCATAGCCACCAGAGATGGCAAAAGGGTTCTATCCCCTTTTTATATGTCCAGGTGTTTGTGTCTTCAAGCGCTCATGGCCATACTGTTTAATCTACAGATTTGGAAGTTGGCAAATATTCAGCTAGAATCCTTCTAAAAATGTTTTTTTCTTATTTTTAGAAAAAAAGCTTTTTTTAACTTTTTTGAGGCCTTATCATGGTTTATTAATGAATTTCCAACATCTAGATGTTTTTATATATTTTTTTCAGGAGGTTTCCAGTGAAGTCGTTTATATAATTCATTCTGACAATATTTATTCTTTGATTAAATTTCTTTTTACATGCCTACAAATTTTGATGCTATGGTTGATCAATCATTGGTTGTGATGGTAAGTCTATCTATCTATCCATCATACGTACAGCCCGTGCCAATGGAGCTAGATGGCTGAAAACTTGAACATTTACTCTATGTGCAGAAAAAATGTTTTGCTTTTTTGAAGATCTCTCCCCTCAAATAAGTTTTCAGTTGAGAGTTCAATATACAATGTCAGTCCATGCTGAATTGGTCCCTATATGTGTCCAGCAGTATTTGTACAAGTTTTTTTTTTTCAAATTCAGATTTTTTTCAGTGATCACCACCCAACAGGAGGTGAGAGAAGTAACTTATCCATTAATCACCACTTTTTCTAACTTTCTTAATTGATCACCCCCAACGCAACATGCTGCCAAAAGACTTTTGTCACGTGGCAGTTTCTATTGAGTGACTAACCAGACCTGTTTATATTTATTATTCAATCTTTTTTTTAAAAATTAAATTCCTTTATTTTACCAAAAGTGTTTATCTTGTGGGAATGCTGAACATTCTGCAGAAAATGATTCACTTCAATAGAATTATTGCAACACTTCCATCTCTGCAAAAACCTCATTTAGAATAAGATATATATATATATATATATATATATATATATATGTGTGTGTGTTTTTGTCTGTATCTTTGTGCAGTGGTTGCATTTGTGTGTATGCACATGAATATGTCTGTTTCTCTGTAGTGCATGTGAGTGTGTCTGTGTGTATGTGTGTGTGCTGGGAGGATGTGTGTGAATGTCAAGGCCAATTTGGTATTAATTGTAAAATTTTTCCCGTTTCTCCTCCTTCTTCCTCTTCTTCTTCTCATTATTACCATTATATATCCAACCACCATTTCTTGAATTATTTTTCTTCTTGTGTAATGTCTGTGAACTAGAAAATCCAAAACCCAAATATTCTGTTCAACGATCAATTCGATTTCCATGTCCAAATCAAAGGCAGAGACTTGAATTCTTCTGAGTCCCCCTGAGAGAGAGAATGAAGAGAGATAGAAAATGGAAAGAGAGAATGAGAAAAGAGGGGATACGATGAAAAGACAGAGAGATTAAAAGATGGAGGGAGAGAAAAGGAGATAGAAGCATGGAAAGAGAGAGGGGAGAAAATGAATAGAGAGAGATGAAAAAGATTTTTAAAAAAGAAAGGGATGAAAAGAGAGAGAGGGGGCAGAAAAGGAATAGAGAGAGGAGATAAAAAAGTGAGGAAAGGATGAATAGAGGAGATGAAAAAGAGAGAATAAGAGGAAGAGAGTGATTATCCTCTTTGAAATGAATGCAGTCTGGGCAACAAATACCAGGGCGGGAGTTGAGAAGAGATGAATGGAAAAGATCAGAGAGAGAGAGAGAGAGAGAGAGAGATGATGAGTCAGAAATGCAGAAGAGCAACGCCATTCCGAGTGCTTGACCTGAATTCTTGGAAATAGAGCATTACAAATGCAAAAGTAAAAAGCTTTTTGGCCAACGATTTTAGGCAAGTAATGAATTCAGGCCATTCGATAAGAATCTGAACTGCTGAGGGGGCATCTAAGAATGGAAAATGTTTCTTTAGTATTCATTAAGATAGAATTAGGATTTATGAAGCCTTTTCTCTCCATACACACACACGAATACACGCACATACACAGAGGCATAAAATGACGGTTCGGCTCCATGGACAAAGACCTGTGAGGGTTTTCCACATCTTTATAGATCCTAAACCCTATATTAGAGCTTTCCAAAGTGTTGCAATACTTCAACATGACAATGACAATCTCTAGGTGGGTTGAAAAATTGAGGATAATTTTGTATATGTCTCAGAAGATACTTTTCCTGAGTCAGTTGAACTGCTAGGATGACATCATATATTTGGATCAACAATCAAAAATTCAAGTGATGTGTCAGTAAAGATTAAAGTTTTAAAAAGTATGTCGCCAATAAATAAGTTATGAACATATGAACAAAAAGATAGATAAATAGATAGATAGATAGATGTGCATGTATGTATTTACATACCAAATGCATTTATATGTATGGTTGTACACATTACATGTATGGATGTACATAAGTATAAACATATATATATATATATATATATATATATATATATATATATATATATATATATATATATATATATAAATAGATCTATGAAAGTGGGCTGGGGAAGGAATGTGCTCATGTATAATATATGCATATTTCCTTCCTCATTCCACATTCTTATCACTGGAGTGCATGAAAATTCAATAATGCATTCCTTCTATATATATATATATATAGATAGATATATATATATAAACACAGAGAATAATAGACTGCATCTACTTAGGTTGACAATAGGGTTAACAGGTTCACTGCCACTATATGTAAAGGTTTAGCCCCCAAGCCAAAAGTAGTGTTCCTAAAAAAAACCCTATTGTAAGCCAAATGGTATAGAGAAAAGAAGCAATTTCCATTCATTTATGTAAGAAATTTTTTTTTAATGTTTTTAGACCTGAAAATGTTGATGATTGTATGTTAGGCTGAGTCATCAGACTTTGGGGTGGTGAGAGGCACAGAAGGCTAGGGCGTTAAGAGTGCGTGTTGTATAACATCTCACTGCTAAACAAATGCTGATCTCTACTTTCGCTTCAAGCCGAAATAATGGCGAAAAGCAAGGATTCCTACATATATGTGTGTATATATATATATATATATATATGTGTGTGTGTGTGTGTGCATAGATCATATAGTACAAATCAGCTTTGCAATATTATATGATATAAAGCAATGTCTGATATGTGGTGGATTTATTTTGTAGAGTGCTCAATACATTAATTTTAAACTATAAGTATTAAGTTGGTTTTGAGTAGAGCTGGAAATATAGTAGGAAGTAAATTCGCTACACAAACACGTTTATGTTTCTGCCCTGTTTGGGTGGCTGCAGGCGAATGATTAATCATGTTTTAGATTCCTGTTTCGGGAATTTGGGAAAATTATTGTGGGTGTTGCTATGGTGGGAGGAGTTTTTATTCTGTTTTATTGTCATTTTGTCAGTCAAGTTCGTAGTATGTGTGTTTTGCTGGTGGTTATAAGTTACATATCAAGGGGTAAGGACTGGGTGAAGGAATTATCTCTAAGTGGATGCCAAAATATGTTCTAAGGGATGTCTTGAGTTCAACCTTGATTTTTACCATAGATTTATTACTTATGTCAGGGTCCTTTATGACCATGGTGGATTGGATTGTTCTTAATTTACTTAGACCGGGCGGGGGGAGGGGGAGTAGCCAATGTTGCCAAGGGTGAACTGTCTTAATTTGGATGATCAAAAGAAGAGATAACTTGTTTATTGATCACCTCTTTTTTCAATTTTTGAAGATGCTGGTCATATGATAGTTTCTATTGGGTGACTAACCAGACCTGTCTAGCGCTATTCATTATATCTGTTTCTAGATTAGAATTGGTAAATTTCCAGATTTTTTTCTTCTTATTATTTTTTTTGTTTTCCTGCCAAAAAAACATCAACAACAGCAAAAAATAAAACCGACAACCTTTCCCAAGGTGGAAGTTGGAAACACCTCAATTAAAACCACTTTACTTTTACCCATGTTATTTCATGTCATATGTTAAATGTTATATCGAAATATTTTGCATCTATACAAGGATGAGTCAATAATTATCTGCACTTTTGTTATATTATTTTCTAGGGTGACCATAATGAGTTTTGTACTTGTGTGTGGGATTGTGGTATGTTTGTCAATGCTACCATGAAAATTTTGTCATTGAACAGTCAGTCGCCTTTGTGTTACCATAGAGTAAACATGGCCTCTTTGCTCTCAGTTAGCACAGAGGAAGAGCAACAAGCAGTGATCCATTTTTATGGGATGAAAATGTACCAGGGGCTGAAATCCATTGAGGGCTTTAAGTGCAATATGTGAACATTGTTTTATGACAGTGGAGTGTATATTAATGGATCACAAAGTTCAAAAATGGGCCTGCAATTCGAAGCAAACGCCAGTCTTTAGTTAAAAGGTGTTTTGCTTTTGCATGACAATGAGCACCCACATGCCCCTGCCCACACTGTGAAAATGCTCCTGGGACTGGGGATTCAAGGTATTGGAGCATCCTCTTCATAGTCCTAATCTCAGTCCTACAGTTTACCATCTCTTTAGTCCACTCGTATGACACCTCAAGAGATCGTCAATTTGCCATGGACCAAGATGTGAAAGACGCAAAGTGCATGTGGCTAAGAGGCCAACCAAATGCATTTGTTTCTGAAGACACATCCCAACTTTCGGAACTCTGGGCCTAGTGCATCACAAAACAAGGGGACTGTATTGGAAGAAAAACGTTTGTAAGTCCTGCACTGTTGTTCTAATAAACTATCATACCAAAAGTGCAAATAATTATTGACTCACCCTCATGTATATATTGTGGCATCATATGTTAGATTGAAATATATATACATATATTTCAATCTAATATATCATATTGAAATAGATCATATAAATTTATATGTATAATAACATCATGTATTTAATTCATATCTCTTTCTATATATATATATAGAGAGAGAGTGAGTAATATATATTTCATTGAAATAAATAATTATCGAAAAAAAATCATATATTATGTATTCTAAAGAAATATATTATTATAGAATATACTATATTGTTATAGATATTGTAATATTGTACAAGGTTTATTCAGAAAGTCTACACGCATTTTGAATGTCTCTAAAACTGGTTCCCATGCCTTGATGTAATTTGGTAACAAATCACAGGGACCTTACTGCGTTTGCATGAACAGGTGCTCTCCCACGAGTTTACTCAGTCTTGCACTTTTTTTTTTGCAAAGCATCACATCATTCACATCTGTTATCCCCCTTGTAATACACATTTGTTTCTCTGCAACTTCTGACTTTTCTCAAAGAGATTTAAGACTGTGGATGAGATTAAGGTAAATGCACTGAAGCAGCTGGTAGAGGACTTTGCAGGCTGTTCTGAAAAGTGGAAGGGATGCAGTCCCAAGGGGGAGTACTTAGAAAGTGACAAGAGTGTGATTGCTCCTGGTAGGCTATTTTTTTGTTTATACCAAATGGTTGAAAACTTTCCAAACTGACTTCAGATACGTTTTGAGTCATGGCACCCATAGCATATGAGGATTTTTTTCAAGGCACCTCAAGTCAAAAAGTACGAAACAATTGCGTTTACTTTCAGGTTTGTCAGATAAACATAAACAAAACTGGTTAGTCACTCAATAGAAACCATCATGTGACCAACGGCTTTTGGCAGCATGCTGTGTTGAGGCTGACTATTGAGAAATCGGTGGAAGGGATGATCAATGAACAAATAGATAATGATGGTCATAAAATTTAAAACAACCTGTTTGAATCAAAAGCAATAATAACATGAATGATAAATTCTTGTACAAAATTAATTATAAAAAACATTTCTTCTGGGAAATTTAGATGATCTGAATGGATATCTAACTTATCAGTCTTTATAAATACAAGCAGGGTATTTTGATTCATGAGTCCAGGATTTGAATGAAATGAATGGTGAGTACAAAAATGCATAGATAGTGAAGTTCTTTTTTTTGTCTAAAACAAAGAAGAACAAACAAAAAATCTGAATGTGTTTCATGATTCATAAGAATTCCGGAAATTCAGACTAATTCTCTCTCTGTGGAAATATCTAAAATCCTCAGTGCCTGCCTCTGATTGTGTGTCTGCCTCAGTGTGTGTGTGTGTGTGTGTGTGTGTGTGTGTGTGTGTGTGTGTATGTGTGTGTGTGTGTGTGTCTCTCTCTCTCTCTCACTGTGTGTGCATGGCAGTATGCGTGCGCGTGTCATTGGCTGTATATATGTTATTTTTATGAGTATCTGTCTGTATCTGCCAGTGGGTATGTGTGTACATCTTCCAGTATATGTGTGTATGCACACATCTGTATGTATGTATGTATGTGTGTGTATGAGTGAGTGTATGTATGTATTTGCATATGTATGTATCTGCCAGTATGTGTGTGTGTCTGCCTGAATGTGAGTGTGAATGTGTGCATGCATGGAAGGGGGAAGGGGAGTCTGAGGACTCAGGAATTTGAAACATGCCGTAAGCTAGGAAGACTAAAACCATTGAAAAACAAGGCAAGAAAGGTTTTTGTGAAAAAAGAAAGAATTCATTTGATAATTGTGGAACCCTATGCCCTGATTTCCCTTTCTTTCAATTTCATGTTCTGATCCTTGGTGGGAAACAACATCATTTTCAAATGAGAAAATGTACTAAAACAACATCGGGGATGATATAAACAACCAAAAACAGTAAATATTTCATCAAAACATGTCCCGTTCAGAGTTAACAATTCTACTGTTGATACCGTTCAACATCAATTCTTCCCACTTCCAAACAATCTTCCAATGATGATATACCATCTCCATGAAAATTCTTTAGGTTTAGTGGTCACAAATCTAGTTAAAGCACAAATTATGGCTTCCCTATTATTGAAACTTTTATCATGGATCTGGAGTTTAAAATGCTTCAAGAGACGATAACCTGTAGAAGAAATGTCTTGTGAATATGGAAGGTGCTCCAAGACTTCACATTCTAATTCTCTAATTTTAGACAAAGTCAACTTAGAAGTGTGGAATGTTGAACTGTCATGGAGCATTGCATTCAGTTCCTGTGGGGCCTATTTTTCCAACTTATTAACCTTCCTATTACCTTGAGATGACGTGATGTGATCAAAGTCTTGCAAAGTGTGCGCAAAACAATGTTCGCCGGTTGTCGCTGTCACTAATTCTTCACCATTAAGAACATGTTTGTGCCTCCCTTGAGGCTAATTATTAGTATCCATATAACTAGACCGAAACCTATTGAATCAATATTGAATAGTATTGACTGTAGTACTATCAACTCCAAATGCTTTGTTTCTGTTATCAGCAGCTTGAGTAACATTGTCCTAATTTGAAATCATAATTGAATATTAACTTCTTGTACCCTCCATTCCTGCTAAGGGCTCAAAAAATGTCCAGTTATAATGAATTGCATTGAATCTACAATGAAATGCATTTATATTAGTAAATCTTTCTCTTTTTGCATTATTCTCTGCGATATTGAAAAAGAAAAAATGATTTTTCTTGAGGAACAACTCAATAAGGCTAATTACAAATTGCGTTATAGTATATAGTAACTTATCTAAAATGATTTCCCGTCGTTACGCACTTGATATATCATTCAATTTAGGCAACATAAATAGAAAAAAACAATTTAAGAAAATGGGACTGCTGTAGGAATCGAACCTGCCACTGAGAGGTAGCTGCTTCAACATACCGATGCACTTACCATTGTGCTAAACTGCGTGCTGATAAGGCAAATACTAGTCCAAGTAATTCAATGAATTGAACAACTGTAGCCATCAAAGATGGCGAACAGTTATATCCTTTTTTTAATATTTGCCTGAGTTTATATGTTTGTATGTTTCAGCTCTTCTGGCCATACCGCTTTGTCTACAGACTTGAAAATTGGTGCCAGTAATCTAAAAAACCCCCATCTAAAAATTTTGTTTCTGATTTTTGGTAAAAAAGCTTTTTGACCTTTTTGGGGTTCTATTTTGATGGGTTTATTAACTAAACGTAGATTCTTGTTCCTAGATGTTTTTTGCTCTGTGAAAAATGCTGGTGGTCCTAAATAGAATTTATTCTGACCATATTCATTCTTTGATGGAATTTTTATACACGACTTAAAATTTTGATGATGAGGGTATTCAATTATTGCCTGTGATGACGAGTATATATTTCTTTTCACTTATTTTTTTCTCACTTTCTCTCTCTCTATCTCTTTCTATCAATATACACTGTATATTCTTGAATACAAGTTTTTTTTTCACTACAAAAAATGGCCACAAATCAGCAGTTTAACTCATACTCAGGTCAATCAAAAATGGCCAATACTTTTGCTTATATGAAGACAGCGTTTATAGACACAATGTATGTTAGCAAGTGATAGGGCCAGTTGTTTTTTCACTCATGGTTTCATATGAAATATCAATTGGATAATGTATGACATGTATTATGTAAGATTAATTCAAAATTTTTTTTTTCAAGTTGATTTGTCGTTACTGATGAGAATTTCACATTTATGACTTGAAAACAATGACTATATATATATATATTGGAGACGAAAGAAATTCATGTTTCGGTGAACCCTGACCGAGTGCCATAATATGGGGAATTCATGAGGAGGCGATATCTCTCACGATGATGTTATGACAAAATAACAGTAGATAATAGCGGCTGTTTAGCTCAGTGGTAAGAGCAATGCCAGGTTGAAGAGGCTACCCTATTGGTCGCAGGTTCAATTCCTGCTGCAACCTCATTTTCTTTAATTGTTTACTCTATTTTTGTTGACTAGGCCTAATGATATATCAACCGTGTAATGGCATGAGATCATTTCAAATAAGAGTTTTTATATAATATAGCGCAATTTATAATCATATTTATATATATGTACATAAATTTCTTTCTATTCATACATGTATATGTATGTGTGTGTATATATATATATATATATATATATATATATGATTGTTTCATCTCGTCAGAAGATAGCTGTCCCATCCCTCTACCTGGTCACCCTGCTTTATTCCACCATACCCATGTGCCCTAAGGTAGCTCTAACGACCGATGGCTGATCTGCAAGATCCCAAACTCACACGACAAACAAAAGTCAGACTGCTTACATGATAGATTGAATCTGTCTGTCTTATGTCCTTTCATGTGTCTCTCGTCCAGGGTGTGTCTTACACACCTTGCTGCATGTATAGATAGACCACTTGGAGCATGAAGCTAATTTATTACATAATTAATTTTTGAGTATTCTAATCTTGAGGTTATTTTTAAGTCTTGATTTAACTCAAACTGATTGAATTGGTGGGAAAAAATAAGAAAAAAATGTGGCCGAATTTGACAAATCTGGCTATTTTTAAAAAGCATTTGGCCATGAAATTTTTGGTTTGGCTATATCTACCCATATCACACGTATACATAAAGTATTTTAGTAGTAATAGTCATACACCTAGTGAAAAGACAAAATCAGAGGATTTTGGCCTAATCTAATATGCCAATTCATTGTTCCATGATGTATTTAAACTTTGAGCCATTTTGACTTTTCCGTAGTATTTTTGATCAATTCTTTTTTTGTGTGCTGAGATTATAAAGAATCATTATTGTTATTTCTGAATTAAACTGTTTTTTGTGGGGTTTTGGCCAGAAACTTATCCAAATATCGAGCAACTTCCTTATCATCTTGCAACAAGTCACGAAATATGCTACATTCAGATGACTGGAAAAGGAAGGACAGTGAAGATTGATTCAGTGGGTCCCTCGTTTTCCTTTAACCCAGTATCTCTCCCTGACCTTGTCTATTTTCATAGCAACACTCTATCACATTTTATTACAACTCTATAATTGTTTCTTCTCGCTGAGGAGTTAATCTATTTCGTATGGACCAATCCATTATAACGTTTAGGATGTAACAGGAATCGGACAAAGCATACAACCATACAATTGATCATGCAATTAAACATAATAATTTGTATGTATGGCTTTTATATGGATAGATATATTTTATAGGGATAGATATATCTTTCTGACTTTTCATTCATGTTACAAACTCTCCCTCTCTCATACGAGATCTTGAAATTTGAACAGCATGCATGGATTGAATTTGGTACAGTCTTTTCTCAGTAACCTTTGTAAGCAGTACCACGTATGAGTTTGCTGTATAAATACCCTAGGAGACTACTTTGATGGAGACGGAGGAAACTAGGTGTCAGGGTTAGCGATCGCACTACTTAGCTTGTACTCAGCACTAATTATTTACTTAGCTTAGCTTTGTCGATAATGGGGTGCAAAGTGTGGCTCAAGCTCTTCACAAAAGAAATCGATCCGCGAGACGAGCTAGCTAACCATTGTGCCAAGGTAACTGCCCTACTTAAGTGCAGTACTTCAATGAATTGTGCTCACTTACGTGGGCTGGTTTGGAAAGTGAGTGGTCTTCCCCCAGTCTTACGTCCATGTCCAACATTGTCAAATGCCGAGGTGGTGATTGCAAAACCAGTGTCGCTGTCAAAAATGCACGGGCCACCCCTCACGTCCACCCTCTAATCCCCTCCCCGTCACCAGCACCATCACCACCACCACCACCAGCACCACTACCGTCTGTTCCCACCTCCGAGTTTTCTTTCAGAAGAAACACAGCAGGTTGAAACATGTCTAGCACCTTGGTTAGTAGCAGAATCTGGTTGGCAAAACAAAAATCAACATCCTATCCTTACCCCCACCCGCTCCGTGCACTGCCCCCCCCCTCCGTGCACTGCCCCCACCCCCTTACCGACCAACAGCTATAGCTGCGGTAGCAATTGTTGCTATAACAACGACAACATGACGATGACTGAGGCCAGCCTCTCTTCAATAAGTGGTTGACGACACCAACAAAAAAAAAAGAGTAGTAATAGTATCCCTGATTGTAAAAAAGAGACTGGAGAAAAAAATATTATTATAATTAATTACGATCAAGCCGTCTACCGTGGTGCGAGGGTTAATTAGCTAATGTCACAGATTGAATCCTAAGCGTAATGCAGTCTTCCTCAACCTCTTCAGCCGAGAGGAACTCTTGAAATAAATTTCATAATTCAAAGAAACCCTGCTAAAAAAAAATATTATACGAATTACACTGAATTGGCGAAATAGCCTAATTGGCGAAATTTCCGTTATTTTGTAAAAAAAAACAACAAAAAAAACTTTGATTGTATAAACTTATGATCATAAAAAATAGTCGTTTTTATCTTTGTTTTGATTAAATACTCAATTGATCAAATTAAAGCTACATATTCACAAGTTCGATTTCACTTTCATTTCATGAACTTTTGATAGTAAAAAAAATAGTTGTTCTTATCTTTGTTTTGATTAAATGAACTTTTTATCAAATCGAAACAACATATATATTATCTTTTTTTTTAAATTTTGCTAATTAGGTAATTTCACTAATTTGGTGTGCCTTTTTGTCCAGCCCCCCCCCCTCAACGGACAAGAACTGACACATCCGCGTGTCCAAAAATGTATACGTACAGGCTAGACTTGTGCAAATTCCAAAGGGAGTGGTTGACAGATAAGATAACATCAGGGATGGAAATGGGTTTCAGAACTAGGTATACGTTAAGGTTTGGTTTTGGGAACATTAGTCAACATTGAACACACAAGAAACCTGGAAATTGAGAAGTAGGTATACACCATACCTCCTATCCAATTTTTTATACAATCATTACCTTGGTGGATATATTTTCTGCAATTTTTATTGAAGTGATGTATTATTTATGGAATCTATCTATCTATCTATCTATCTATCTATCATCATCAGCAGCAGCCTTTTAGTGACCTTTGTTGGACATGAACCACCCCAAAGATTTATAATAATAACATGAACAGGACAATGAAACTAATCCTAGTATTCCAAGGGAAATTATGAATCACCACCATCCATGTAAGCTGCTTTTTACCTCATGAATTAACCAATGGTAATGGCGAAATAACCTCGATGAAAATATTACCTGTATGGTTTGAATCATAAATTTTTGATTTAAAAAAAAACCCCAAAACATGGACATGAACTAAAGGACCAGTTTGGTATAAACTTTGATTGTAAATTGAACTCCCAAATAAAAACCTATTTGAGGGGTGGGTAATTTTCAAAAAACAAAAGAACTATTTTTCCCTACTCATTAGGGGTGTGTGCAAACTTTCAAGTTTCTACTATGAATGGTTGGAGCTTGGCGAAGTCTTGATTGATACATACATACATACATATATATATATATATATATATATATGTATATATATAACACATGAATAAACTACACCTAGCAACAGTGATTAAACCATTCTGTTGTGGGTAGCGGTGATTAATAACTGTAGTTATTATTATTGATTATTTTTGCTATCTATCTATATTCCTGTGGTCTAATACTACTATAACCCAATATTGGGGCAAACGTCATCAAGATTGTCCACTACTTATTATATAATGATAAATCTTAAATTATCAAATGAAGCGTAAGTCAGGGGCTTTTTTCACGCATGCTTAAAATTTTTGCCAAACCTCCACAACCTCTTGTAGAGTTGAATGGAGAAAAAGTCATCATAAGAAAGGTCACAGAGGAAAAAAATGTCTTTGGAAAGAAAAAAATGTTCAATAAAATATTAATATCTTAATTTGTCTTGTAATGACGTAATATTTTTAATAAGATAAGTAATATTTTAATTCAATTTATTAATTAAATAATTTAAGAAAAAATTTGAATGAATAAAGGTTAAAGCATATTGTTTTTCTTCCTGAATTCTATGTGGGATCCCAGTTGAGAGAAGCTGCTGTAACAAGCTCAGTCTGGCATAAGGCCACAATAGGCTGGATATTACTTGCTTAGCAATCGAGTCTGGCTGACCATTACAACTCTGTAGTTAGTTTGATTCTGACTTGAAGCCCCAAACTTATGGCTATGTTCCAGACTAAATTAAACTTAATGAATACCCATGGCACTTCAGCATGTGGTAAGATTTAGCAATCAACACGCTTGAGTAAAAAAAAATTTACAAAATGTATACATATATATATATATGTATATACCATAATACAAATCTGGGATGTAGTATGATTTAACATGATATAATGTAATACAATATCCAATGTATGATGGGTTTATTCAATAAAGTGCTCAATAAATTCAACTTTAAATATTAAGTTGGTTTAGAGTAGAGTTTAAAATATAATGGAGTAAGGATCCGCTACAGGAACACGTTTATGTTTCTGCCCTGTTTGGGCTTCTTCAGGCTATTCAGATTCCTTTAAATAAGCCCAAACAGGGCCAAAATATAAATGTATTTGTGTAGTGAATCCTCATTCCACTATTATATATGTATAGCTTTGGCTCAATTTTTTTCACTCAGGAGTGCATTCTAGCTGATAAATATAACTGTATAGTGGGTTTGATCCTAACTGAGTGCATACACTTATCGCCATGTGTCAAACTAAGTTAAGTTTAATGAATGGGTGCCTTGCTATAGAGTAATGTTTAGCAAACTTGCCTTGCAGAGTTCTATCACTACTGTAGTGTGTTCAGTTCTCACTGGGTGACCCACATAAGCTAACCATCATAAAATATCAATTATGAATGCCTTGCCATGGGGTAATAGTTAGCATGCTAGTGTAAACAGACCTTCCTTTCTGTGTAGTGAGTTCAATCCTCAGTGAGTGTCCCATATTTGTGACCTTGTGCCAGACTGAACCGAACTTGGTAAATATCTATCATAACTAGGAAGCACTCAGTGCATACCTCTGCTGATACTATAAATGAACTAATAACTGAATGAATATCAGTTTATATATAGCTACGATGCAGGGGAAGTAACCATGTTTCGACTTTCAATATTTCTATTAATTCTCCCTCTTCCAACCTCGTAGGCCGAGGTATATCATCATCTTTAATATTGTAGGTAGCAGTAACAGCTGTAGTAGTAGTAGTAGTAGCAGCAGAAGCAGCAGAAGTAGTAATAATGGCGTTGATATGCAACTCGTTAGGAATAGTTATGACATAAATCTTCGTTAATCAGACAGAAGTTAGCAACTCATTATCCTATATATTATTTTGCCCGTTTGTAGGTACGAAAGCTTTCTAATTATCATTCGTTTCCTCTCTGGTATTTTCTTACACCCATAAAACTTGTTGATTTATTTGTTCTCACATCTTCTACGGTTATATTACTCCCTTTCTTTTCTGGTGCTGGGGTTTAAAAAAAAGAACAGGAGTCGATTGCTGTCCACAGGAAGTAAAGCTTAGTAACTTGTAACAATGAAATTTGAATTCTCATTATCTTTCATCCTTTCTCTTCTCCCTCCCTTCAATACCCAACCTTGCAATGTAATAACACAAGGGTAATAATGGAAGGGAGTGCTTATGCTTGAATGGGAGCAAAAAAGGATTCAACCTTCACTACAGTTGTTATTCATTAATTATTCCGCCATTCATAAGTCTGAAGCCTAAAAATTAAGTTAGAGTTGTTGACCATAGGAATGTTGGCTGATAGCAAAAGCAATCAATATCAATAATAATAGTAACAGATATATTAGTTTCATTTGCCTTTACATGTTGTTATAGTCAATGTAGATATTTTCCATAGGTAATAAACTACTTCAAGTACTAAGAACTTCTTTGTTCAGCAACTTTTTAGTTTTATTTGTTAAAAATGTATTGTAGATTTATAATGTGTAAAAGCTTTTAAAGTTGACAACATATAAATACTTCTTAAAGGTCGATGGATAGCTTACTCTGAGTAAGTACTCCAGACATGTATCCGAGATATATATATATATATATATATATACAAAAGAAGTGTGGAAATTCAATTGATGTAGTGAAATATGTTTTGATGTTTTGATGTCATCGTAAACATACTGAATTTAAAGAACAATAAAGATATAAAAATTTCCACACTTCTTTGAATTATTGTCTCTATTCAATGTGTTGAGCACTCTTAGAGGAATTACCGTAAAATATATATGATTTGTGTATATTTTTAACTTACCTTCTTGCTTAAGCACACACACATGAATTGCTATTGTGAGATAGTTACAAAAGTGTGTGAAAAGATTATATGTTAATCACATCTTCGTACACTTCTCTCTTTTACATTCAGTATGATAAATTGAAAAATTATTGTGAAAAAAGTAATGATATTATTGATAATTTTTGACTAATTATTATTGAAAATGCTTTGTCAAATGAAAATGACTAAAAATAATAAGTAACAATCCACTCGTATAATAATTAGCAATGACGTTTTGTTCTCTGTCACACTAAGGGACACAATTGACGCAGTAAAATCTGTCCTGATGTCACAGTAAACATGCTGAATTTAAACAACAATAAAGATATATATATATATATATATATATATATATATATATATATCTTTATGGTTATTTAAATATATATATATATATATATATATATATATATATATATATATATATAGTAATAAAATCCCCAAAATGATAAAAAGAATCTGTTGGTGGTCAACAGAAAGCTATTCTCCAAGCTCACGTCTCTGCTCATCTCTATCAGCTACATGTATAAAATGCATTAATGCTGTCATTTTTGACAGCACAGGTAGACTAATGATCATTATACTTATATCAGATAAGATATAAAGATATATAGTGAGTAAAATTTTGGGGCATATTTGTACTTGTATCTCAATTTTCTTCTAATTCTATAAGCTGTTTTAACTTCTATTATTTCTGGATCTCAATCCATTAATTTGTTCTGATTGTTGACAATTCTCTGTGAAAGGAAGTCCCTTCTTGGAATTTTTTCTACAATGATCCATATATATATATATATATATATTTATAAATATATATATATATATTTTTCCATTCATTATAAAGAATAATTTGGCTAGGATGTTGTTGTTGCCCCTTATTATTTTAAACGTTTGTATCACGTCTCCCATTCTGTCTCATTTTCAATTCCTCTTTGCTTCAAACGCCAGCGGATGCTGTGACAGAAGTTGACATTTTTCGCTTACAAAAAGCAAAAATCTCGGTCATAACAATCCATTTACACCCTCTGAACTTGGCAGCCTGCTAGAAAAAGTGCTGCTTTATGTCTTTTCTGGGGGGGAGGGGGCTGCTGTTGGGGGAAATGCCGTCTATATATCTGATGAAGGTCAAGAACCTGAATTATGACTGAGAATTTTTGTCATAATATTCTAGAAACAGTACATTTTGGTGCATGCATCTTTGTGTTTTCATCTGGATTATCTCATAAAAAATAAATTTCCCTGCGCGTAAACGTAACAACAACATTTTTTTTCTTCCACTCATATTAGAAACCGTCAACCAAAAATGTCACCATAGGTTTCTTCAGGTTTCAAGTTGCTCTGGCTGGCTGTGTAGGTCTTATGCATACAGGCTGCACCAACGGATCTAGAGGGCTGAAAGTTTCAACACTTATTCCTTATTATGTCCAGAAAAAACATTTTTCTCATCTTTTTTTAAAATTCACCCCCTAAATAAGCTTTTGGTGGGGCAAGGGGTTCAACTTGCAATTCAAATTCTTGCTAAATTGATCCCTTAATTCATGCTTGTTTTTAGAAAATCCAGACTTTTTTAGTGATCGCTGTCCAACAAAAGGCAAAAGAAGTAACTTGTTCATCGGTCACCCCTTCTTTCCAATTTTTTTAATCGATCACCCTTACACAGCATGCTGCTAAAAGACGATGATCATGCAACGGTTTCTACTGAGTAACTAACCAGACCTGTTCTCCTTTCACCTATATTTTTTTGCACTATAAGTCTATTTGTGGATATTACAAACTAATCATGAATAAACAAAGAGATGAATAATGTGTGCAAGTGTAAACATATGTTATATGGAGTGATCTTTGGTGCATAGACACTTACATGGGGTACTCGATGGAAAGCTAATTCACTATACTTCTATACAGATATGTATGTGTTGATGGGGAGGATTTTTGGTGGTTAAGATAGTTGTTTATTTTCTACCTGTGCCACTGTACCCAGCTGGAAGCAAGAATTTTGAAAAAATATTTTTCAAGGCGTGTAACCGTATATCTTCTTACACTTATATTTCCTGGTTTTGTCCTTGTGCTACATTAAGATATCTCTCTCTCTCTCTCTCTCTCTTTCTCCCTCTCTCTCTCTCTCTCTCTCTCTCTCTCTATATATATATATATATATATATCTGTGAGAGAGAGAGCACTTGCATGTAATTATCATTTTTTATTTCATAGTTACTTATATCTGGCAGAGGATATTCATATAAAGAGAGTGTAGAGTCCAATACATGAGAGTATATAACAGCGATTTTCAACCTATGTGCCCCAACACATTAGTGTGCCAGAAAGTATCTGTAGGTGTACAATGGGAGTTTTGAGGTGGATTGATCCTCTCTCAAACAAGGGCCGTGGGATAGTGTTTCCAGTATTGATACAAAAATAACATTTGAATACATTCTAATATTGCTGGTACTTTTACAGAGTGCATTATCCCTCTCTTTTTCAATGATGCAAAAATTAAATGTTCATTTAATTATTCATTTGGTACACTACAATAATAGCCTAATGTAATACTAAACTAAATCTAGTAAATAACCGTTTATGTACTTCTATAGTACAACATTTAGTTAGATTGCCTCACAGACCTATTTGCTTGTTGGTTGAGTTCGATCCTGACTGGGTGCCTTACTGCCATGTTCTGGTACCAAACTAACCTAAACTTACTAGATGATTATAACTCCAGTTATATTGGTTACTTTTTATTTGGGGAAATGTGTGTTATACAGGTGAACAGAGTACTCTTTAATTAGTTAATATCTGGATTTCTTAGTTGAAGGAATATCATAGCACTAAATTTTATTCAGACTTTTGTCCTCATCTTGGTTCATTTCTTGAACACAACGATTCGGCCGTTGTACCCTACGGCCGTCTCCAGGTGATGAATGGGTGTATTTTGGACCATCAAGACTGAGAATGAAGGGAGGGCGTCCTCGTCTCAACAGTCGCTTGGAACATGTGCATTCCACACCAATTACACATTGACACCAATTACGACCAACAACAGTGTTTGAGACCAAAAATCGACTACAACCGAAATTAGAAAGAGGAATGTGCACATCCTGAGCAATCGTCAAGAGCCCACCACCCTCCGTCCTATCTCGATGGTCTAAAATACACCCATTCATCACCTGAAGACGGCTGTTGGGTACAACGACCGAAACGTTATGTTTGAGAGATGAACCGACACGAGGACAAAAGTCCAAATCAAATTTCACATAAGAGCTCTCTTCAGTTACCATATTCCTTCATGTATGACACGATTCTTGCATAATACGAGTACGACATACGGTGGAAAATAGGTATAAGATAAGTATAGCCTCTTGTATAACATGGGGACTCGATTTGGTATGACAGTTTGGCTAGAACTGACAAAATAGGATTCTTCAGTTTTCAAGTTGGTCTGGCTGGCTTGCTGGCTATGTAAGTATGACGTCTACAGCCCGCACCAATGGTGCTAAAGGGTTGAAAATTTCAACATTAACCCTTTATTATGTTTGGAAGAAACGTATTTGTTTTTTTTAAATTCACCCCCTAAATAGGTTTTTAATGAAGAGGTTCAAATTGCAATGTTAGTTTATGCTAAATTGATCCCTTAGTTTGTGTCCAGCAGCATCCACATTTGTTTTTGAAGATTCAGAATCTTTTAGTGACCACTATCCAACAAAAGGTGAGAGAAATAACTTATTCATTGATCACCCTTTTTTCTGTTCTCATTAATCACCCCCAAAACAGCATGCTGCCAAAAGCTACTGGTTATGCGACCGTTTCTGTTGAGTAACTAACCAGACTTTTATATTTCTCTGTCATCCAAATGGGCTTAATTTTAGTAATATATACAAATTTTTTAAGTGGACATTTGAGTATTGCACAACCCGCCCTTCTGTATTTTCACTCAGATTTGAGTACAAATTTTTTTTTGTTTTTAATGTAAAGAAATATGGTAATTACACAAATACCGATCGAGAGACACTGCTTTGCAGCCGTGATATGATCATTGCCACCATTTTATTTAGTAAGTCGTACCAATATCAAGGCAGACTCTTCAATGCCCGCTGAAGACATTCTGAAAATATGACTGAGAAATGGAATTTTGGATCAATAAAATATACAATGCATTATTCATTTATTCATTTGTTGTTGCTTGAAGCAAACTAGTCAATGGATCGAGGGTTAGAGGCTGAGGGCCTTTGGCTTGCCTTGAGGAGCATAATGTAGAGATTGGTCTCACCCTGTGTAAGGAGGATTAACAGGATCAACCACGGTTCCCAGCTCCCTACGGTACCTAGTATACCACGATTTGACCGAAACAGTATGCATTATTATCCAACTTCAGGAATCTTCTAGATCTAAAAATTATGAAAAGTGGTTCTGATAAGTATAGCTTAAATAAGAAGATATGTTTACTCTTGTTAGTATTTCAGTGTTTATTCACACTATCCTCAGAGTAATGTGGGTGAAAAGCTGAGTATTTGTAAAAAATCTTGTTTGTCAATTTCCTATTGATTACCTCCTCATGTCTTTCAGAATTATTTGTTATATTTATTTAAAACACTGATACTGTTATGGTTTTAATCTTCACGACCATCACTCATACTGGAGTGATCCTGCAGGCAATTGCTGCATTTTCAGCCAGTAGGTTTCGCAAAGTGGATTTGTTAACTCCACACTCATCCTTCCTCCTATGTCCGGACTTGGAACTGGCCGAAAGATAAATTGGAGTTGCAAGGCTATGCCTGTCTTGAAAATCAGCACTTGCAATCTAGGATTTCAACCTTGGTTTGAACACAGCACTAGTATTTACTGGCACTAGTGGGAAAATCCAACTACCTCAACTATCAAGCAACTTGATAAAAACACTAATACCCTTGCATCACTTAGTTTCTGTTCTATCCTTTTCTTATCTAGGCAGCTACTTGCTTCATCGATGCCTCATTCCCTACTTATTCCCTATATATCTTGGATCGCAACACAAATATCTGTACTACTACCCCCCCCTCTTGATGCGTTTATTGGCTTCCTGTACTTGCCAATCAGAGTTTCCACTCTGAGAAAACTGCTGGTATATTCTGTTTGTGATGAGAAGAACAGAACAATAACATGTGTGGGTGACTTGAAGGTATGTTAGAATAGAACAAGATGGTCCTAATAATAGTCGTGTAGTGAAAAACTAGTTGCTCTTTTAGGGAAGAGAAGATGTTTTTTTTTTTGTTTTTTTTTCTTTTGTTTTTTTTGCAGGTTATCACAGAGAAGTGTAGAAAAGATGTGATTGCTTTCTTGTTTCTTTTTAGTGGGGTTGTCAATGAAAAAATAACTCGCTGTTTTGGAGGGAATAGATTGTATTGTTTTTTTTTCTTCAGGGAGGTATCTCGGTAAAAAATGATTTGCTGTTTTATTGGGGTAAAGATGGGGCTGTGTTTCGAGGGAGGATCGTCACACTGAAAATTATAAGCTGCCTCTTTTTTTTTTGAGCGGGAATTGGACTCTTTTTTTGGAAGGGGGTTGTCACAAAGTTGATGATAAGTTGCTGATTTTTGTGGGAGAAAGATGGGTCTATTTGGGGGGGGGGGTCACACTAAAAAATTAATTATTTTTTTTTTTGAGGGGGAGGGATGGAACTTTTCAGATGCAGGTGTAACAGTTACTGCTTTTTTTGGAAGGGTGATGTTTCTCACAATGAAAAATAAGTTGCTATTCTGGGGAAAGATATAGGACTGATTTTTGGATCTTTACTAAAAAAATTCATGTAACATTGTTTTAAGCATTCCTTCTATAAAACCTTTGACAGCATTAAAAACCTTCTTAAGATCATCATAGACAAATAACCAGACACTGTTTTCAGAAATATTGACCAATTTAGAGTCATCATTTTTTTTTCTTCATTTGTCAGTTAACGCCCTTTGGTATTTCTCAATTTTATTCCCCAATTGTTTTTAGTAATTTAGTTTTGTGTGTGTGTATGCTGGGGAGGGGAATATGAATAACATTTTTTGACAAAGACAGATTTGTTATTAATGTTATTGAGAGGAATATCGATAAAAAATACTCACAATAAGATGCACTATACATTACTGGGTTCTTGAACTTTTTCAAAGCTCACACCCTTTCAGATTTCAAAATCTTTCTCACATCCCTTTATGTTGAAACTAAAAAATGGAATTTGAAAAGTTGAAATTGGCAAATATCAAAAAGTGCAAAGAAACAAAATGTTAGAATTTAGCAGTTTCTGAAATTAGGAAGCCTGTATCAAGATATTGCTGATAAAACCATTTGAGAGTTGTATGCATCAGTAATAAAACAAAAAAATGTTTGTTTGCCAGCCTCTTTTTGCATCCAGAATTGCTTTATGCATCACTCGAAGGGTGCATGCACACCAGGGTAATTCATTCAGGCCTCACAAGGCAACGGCAGCAAGGTCATTATTGATGGGAAGTCACACACCATTCTGGAAATCATAAGATATGGATTTCATTTGTGACAAAATCATGCAAACATAACGGTCATGTAACCACATTATGTATTCAAAATGGCCGCCATATTCAGGGATTTCATTCATGTGTGTCAAAAAGTTCTAAACGCACCTACAGCCTGAATGGGTTAAGAACCACTAGTGTAAAAGAATAAAAACACTGCTAAAGTATATAAGAGAAGCCAGGATGTGGGTGTCAGTGGAATCAGGTTAGCAGCAATAAGGATGGGCACCCGGGTGGGAAGTGATGAGTTTGTAAAGGAGTAAAGGATGTAATAAAGAAAAATGTTGATAGTAAAGTTCAAGGTCACTATCATATATATATATATATATATATATACATATATATATATATATATATATATATATATATATATATATATATGTGCATAAGAGTGCGTTTCTACCCCATCCCACATGAACATATATATGTGTGTGTGTGTGTGTGTGTTTGTGTGTATAAAGGATTAGTAGTGCATTCCTATAAAAACCTTCCGTAAGCCAAAATGGTTTAAAGCATAGAAGTAATTAGCATTGATTTGTATAGTGAATACTTATTTAGCATTCCTAATGAATGCATGTTAGACTGAGTTGTTGAAAGTGGATGTTGTGGTACATACAAGGCCTGGATTAGCTTCAGATAGAACAGGTCACCATTCATACGTTCATATATGTGTGGATTTACACATTTTCCTTGTTATCTATACCATCTGTAGCTTGCTCCAACAACCGGCTAAATAATACTCTTACAGAATGGGATCCAGAACAGAACTTCACTTGATGCTGTTTTCAATTAAGGAAGGATAATAGCTTCAGTAATGTTTGCCTTAATTAGGACCACTGAAAATCATCTTCTTCCTGATTGTCAGTGTATTAAATTGGAGGTTGGCAAATTTTATTCGAGGTGGACTGGATTAAAAATGGTCTATATCTTGTGGGCCAAAACAAACAAAAATAATCATTCATAAGCTTGATTTTTATAAAATTATTTTCTTAAATTAACATTTTTCATTAAAAGAGTATATACCCATATGAACATCCATGTCCTGTCAATCATCGAAAACTACAAAATTCTTCTTTGGGACAAAATATTGCTTAATTGTGATTCAAATTCTATGTATATCGATAGAACAGTAGGAATATGTAATATTTTTAGCAACGAAACATTGATTTGTTTAAGGCCACTGCCAAAATGAGGCTCTGTTTTCCAACACTGAATTTCATTGTTTGCTAACCAAAGATAGATAAAGAAAACAAAGAATGTTTATATGCAACGTCATATATTCGAAGAAGACTGCAGGCCAGATTGAATGAGGCTGCGGACC
The DNA here is from genome assembly GCA_963457665.1 of Thysanoteuthis rhombus. Classification (NCBI taxonomy): domain Eukaryota; kingdom Metazoa; phylum Mollusca; class Cephalopoda; order Oegopsida; family Thysanoteuthidae; genus Thysanoteuthis; species Thysanoteuthis major. The sequence continues at coordinate 11,747,917 of OY735222.1, read as the reverse complement.
AGATTTGGTGTGTACGTTGTAGTTTGCTGTATTATAGAGTAAAATGGATTTCTATAGTTAGAATATTTAAGATAGTTTTCAATAATAAAATCAATAGGAATGCATTCACATTACACATATAAGAGCTACATTCTGTCAGTAATACTCGCATTAATCTCTGACCACAGACAATTTCTTCCTTTCAGATTTTCAATGCACATCATACAGAATCAGAGATTAAACATACTGAAAACAAATTTTGGATCAAAAATCTGAAAATTTGGTAGTAAAATAATCAAATTCCACATTTGAGGTCTACTGTTAGTAAGTTGATTTTCATTCATCCATAATTTTGTGAATGACCTTTACATTTTAGCATCAATCATCAAAAGTGGACTATCATAAATTCTTCTGTGAGGGGAGATGCCAACACTTACATTTTGTACCCTTTAGATCAGAGCTTCTTGAACTAATTCAATGTCATTCATCTTGAAGTCTTTATGACTGAATTTCCTGTTGTTTTTTTTAATCATTTTCATCTTATTATTTCCCTGTGTATAATTCTATGCATGATTCATTTCATGTCTTGAACAAAAAGTATAAATCAACTCATTTTGCCAGTGTTTATTCTATTTGAGTTTTTTGAACACCTTGAAAACATATAAAGAACACAAGGAATGACAAAAAAGATCAACATAAAAAATTATAAGAATTTTTTTAGTTTACATGAAGTTGGTTAACAACAGCCTTAAAACTTAGAATAAGATTTTTTAGAAATAATCCTTTCTTATAGTATATGTTTACCACAAAATTACTATTTCAAGTATAGAAAAAGATAAATACCTGAGTAAATTAAGTCATTCACTCCTCTACTTTCATTCACCTCCAAAAAGATTTCATTCACCTTGAGAGAATCATTCACCAGTTTAAGAGCCATGGCTCTAGACACACCTCTTAAATAATTATCTTGCCAAAGTTCTCTGGCAGAGCATAGATAAGTATTAAATGATCAAATTACTGAATTATTGAAAAGCGGCAAAAGTTTCTATCTTTTTTTATACATAAATGGGGGTTTGAGGACAAAACGGTATGGCCAAGGGCACTCTTTCAGTGCTCTTGGCCATACCGTTTTGTCCTTAAAAAAAGCTTTTTTGACCATTTTTAGGCCTTATTTTGACAGATATAAATTATTATTGAATTTAGATTCTGGGGAATCTAGATGTTTTTTTTTTTACTCTATTTTAGATCTTTTCCATTCTATTCTGACCGTATTTATCCTTGGATGGAATTTTTTTTACACAACTTCAAATTTTAATGCCACGATTGTTCAACTATTGACTGTGATGGCATGTTACTATCATATTTACTATAACTGTTCACATTTTAGATTTATTCTCTAAATTTTGACATCTTTTCACTTTTTATACCATCCTTTTTAATATTTACTGAGATCTGGTGAATCCTGAGGAAGGTCCTTGTCCAACGATAGACACAAACTGATAATGATTTATCTCCATATATGTAATAAGAAAAGTAAATGAAAGTTTTTGAGTATTCGTTCAATCAATCATAATATATATTCTGGTTAATCATTCAACAGAAACTCTCACATAACCAATATCTTTCGGCAACATGCCGTGTTGGAGTTGATCAATAAAAAAATTGGAAAAAGGGGTGATCAATGTAAAAGTTGCTTCTCTAGCCTTTTGTTGGCAGTGATCACTAAAATAGTCCAAATATTCAAAAAGACAAACATGAACATAGCTGGGCACAAACTAAGAGACCAATTTAGCATAAATGCACATTGTAGACTGACAAAATAAATATCTTTTGGGGAAAATCTTCAAAAAAATACATTTTGCTTCACATGATAAAGGAATGAATCCTTAAATTTTCATCCCTCTAGCTACCTTAGTGCATTCTGTACATGCAATATTTACACAACCAACCAGCCAGACCAACTTGAAAACTGAAGAAACCTTTGTTAAAAGTTTTGGTGTCAGTTCTGTTGAAGGTTCCCAAAGGTACCTACAATACATTAATTTTCAACTCAACATGGGGAAGTGGTTATTAAGCTAGTCTCACTGACTTGACTATAACTACCGCAGTGACTTTGATAATCACTAAGTACTCAACGCTTGTGGCCATATGCCAGACTAAGCTAAGTTTAGTAAATACCTATTCACAAAATGTAACATACAGCGCAAGGCTTTTTTTTCAAGTGGGTTTTTAATGACAAATTTTTGGTTTCCTTCTTAGTTTTTACTGCAGACATCAGGGCATACCGTTTTTAGAGCAATGAGGAATAGCTGACTGGAGATGGATCTCCCGTCTATTCAGGAACACCAAACTGGTACCAGTTGGCTCAGTTGCAGATTTTTGATTGGTAGCACCACTTATAAGCTTCTTAGGTATAAATATCTAAAGCTTCTCTTCTAATCCCAATTCCCACGACAAATTATTTGTGTCCTTATGTATGTATATATGTATGTATAAGTGGATGTTAGCGTATATATGTATGTGGAAAGGTGCAACAATTACCAGTACAGAAAAAGAATTCAGTAGACTGAGTTTTGGCTTCAGCTGAGGCTGTTAACATTCACTTCACACTAAAGCCCTCAAGAAAGGTATGAATCTGCCTCTCCCCCTCAGCTATGGGTAAATAGAAGGACAGAGACCTTTAGCCCAGTAAAGCAGTCTATCTAAGAGAAGGTTACTCTCAGAGAAAAACAAAATTACTATTTGTCAGTCGCCATAGCCAGTCCCAAGTTTGGGTTAAAGAGGATAGGTGGTTGTTGGGCTAGCCACTCCACTCTGTCAAATTCTACTTGCTACTGAGACAGCTGTAGAGTGGTTTTGGTCTTATGCTCCACAAGGGTAAAATAGTAAAGCAACCGGTCTCTTAGGAGACAACTAACAATGAAGTATGGAGGCCCGTGACGGACCCAGTTTCTGTTGCGGCTTAGTGATCCTTGGAAGTCTCAAGTCTGGCAGATATCAAGACTTTATGACCACCCCCTTGGCAAGATGAAGAGATACCTTTACCCTAATCATACAGCTTAGTGTGTACTCAATTAGCTGCTGAGTGCACCTGGAAATGAAGAGTTTTCCAGCCTCTTCACTCATACCATGAATCAAAACCAGGACTTTCTGCATGTGAGGCTGATAGACTATCCAAGCTGATGTTACACAAGGAGCCTACAGAAATGAATAACAAGATGTGCGTGTGAGTGATTGAGTGTGTGTGTGTATGTATGTGGGAGTAAGAGTGTGTGTGTGTGTATGAATATTGTTGTTATAATGGTTGCATGGCATTGGGTTGGAGAGGAGGTTGACATTGGGGATTAATCTTGGTATGACAGGTGTTACTGAAGGAAATACCTAGGGTAAACCACTTAATGACCCGACCCCCATGAAGCATTAGACCCAGCAAGGGCAGGTGTGTGAATGTTTTTAGTCTGTTTTGTTTACCTTGTTTATTTAATTTGTTTTTTTTTCTTTCTGGGTGTTTGTTTATATACCCATGTGCATATATATATAAATCTATATATATATATATATATATATATATATATATATATATTCAAGTATTAATATATATTTATGAAAGAAATGTGGAAATTGGGTCTATGCTGGTGGTTCAATCTTTGTTTCACTATGTTTCGCTTATCAAATGAACAGTGTTCTAAGGTTAATCAGCATATTGCATTGAGCATTCTTGAAATAAAGACATCATTGCAAAATATGATTTATTCGATATATTTCCAACTTACCTATGTATACATATACATATATATATATTCGAACCGTGACTGTCACATGGAAAATCACTCAACTTTCAACCCAAAAACCTAGTCTGACCACAGATAAGTATCATTTGATCTCGATTTTATTTCAAATTATATTTACTATATTTTGCTAGAATTCTGAATGTAGATTCCGTGTGTGAAGATCTTTCTCTGTCCCCTTACCAGATGAGGTTGTCAAGGCCAGAACTGAATTTCTCAAATATCTAACCCAGGGACTTAAACTAAGTTAAAAACTTTGAAAAATAAGGAAGAATTATGATGAACAAAATTTATTTTATTTCATTTTTTTTTATGCAGCACTGCAAACACCCATTCATAACTTACAAAAGCAGACGGGATAGGTGCTAAGAGCCGGTGGAACTCTAAGGCCACTGACCCACATCAGCAGTGGATAATCCACCAGACCCCCTACCAACATGTCATGGGCCAGTGTGGCTGGGCATGGCCCATTACTCCCCATGGTTTGCACACAGATATATATATATATATGTATATAAAAAGAATGATTACTTGGAAACTACATTTTCGTCTGGACTGAATCCCTTATGATAGTAAACAAACGGCATAGATCAGAAAATGAAGAAATGAATTTCAGATGAGATTCAAACCCACATTCTTCATGGGTTCGAATGTTGGATCCTAATATCCATTATTCATGTATATATCTTTGCAAAGCCAGAATCATCAAATATATATAAGCAAACAGTAGGGAATGAGACTGACTCAGGAGTTGAAGTAAACGGAGACTTTATTTGTTAATTAATTAATTCATAAATGTATCAGTTTGTATGCTCTATATGTTACTGGAGGGGCTCCCATCTTCAGTAGCTTGTGTGTACCTTTTAGTGGTTAAAGGTTTTCCGTAGGAAAAAAAATTTAGCATCAGATGTTTTGCTTCAAAAGCAAAAATGGAAATCAAGAATGAGGATTCCTAGGAGGTCATGATGATGAGTTTGGACTATAATACGTCTGTGAAGAAATCTGTGGTGGCTTGGTTGGATATTCTGCTGGGAGTAGTAGCAGCAGTTATCGGTATTTTATTGGTTGTGCTGATCAGAGGTGGTGGGCATTCTCAAGGATTGGCACTATGGATCCCAGGGGGGGTGCTGGGTAGTAGTTTAAAGTTAGACTACATGAGTTCTTGGTAAGTTGAAGTTAAGGTTATCTCAAGTTGATTAAGGTAGTGGGCTGAGGTTAGAAAGGGTCTTTGTTATGTATAATTGAATATCAATTGGGAAATGTATGTTCCGTATCCTTAATGGTCATTGTAGATTTATAAATATATATATATATGTATGTATATATATAATGATCATTATATATACATATACATATATATATATATTTATATGATGATGACTCTGACTTTGCAAACAAAGATTGGGGAGGGCTTTCCATGAAGTACACAACCCGAGCCAGTAGAGCTTGCACGTGAATAGCCCAGATGTCCAAGTTATTAAGTTCCAAGTTGAGATGTGGCCTGTGCATGACCAACCCCACCATTTTATCTACATATAAACATGATGTCTGTGAAAGTGTATATGCACACTTTGTTTATTAATTGCTGGTATGGTTGTTAACTAAAAATTAAACACTTTTAAATTAAAGTTTACAAAGAAAAGCATTGGATGTTTATGCGTGAATGATACCATTCCTTAAGTGTGTAAATCGTCTTTGTGTCTATATATCTTCATTCACACATGCACACACATCCACACTCACTCATACACGGACACGCACATGTACACATATATGTGTTATAAAGAAATGGATATGTGATCCAACTGAATGATAATAGATTACGTTATATTATATTAAAACTCAATTTAAAATGATCACCTACTATTGCACGATAAATCTATCATTTGACCTTGACAACATAAATAGAATAAACAATTATACATGCATGAAAGACATATATATACATGAAAGACAAAGATGAATTCTAAAAAAATAATGTTAACCTTACGTGCCCTAAAAGTGGTCGATTCAAAAATCAAGAGACACATTAATTTGAAAATTTGGGTGAAATTGAACAAAATGGCTGCCAAATTGTTTTGTATGCTAACTGGGGTTTCTGGGAAAGTGTGCTTGTCATGTGCACATGTGTTTGAATGGATGAAGAAATTTAGTGAAAGTCAAGAGGATGTTGAAGATGATGAACACTGTGGAAACCCATTTAATTCAAGAACCAATGAAGAGGTTATAGATATATGCATGTGTGAGAGTATATATATATATATATATATATACATACATATATGCACGCATTCAAACACAGATTCACGCAAGAGCTGTGTGGCATAGTAATTCACAGAGATCATAGAGCTGCAAGTTCATTTTCCCTGAGTACCCAACTATCATAGCCTTGTGCCAGACTAAGCTAATGTTTATCTATATATAAACAGGATAATTGCTATAGACCAATGATCAGCAAACCCTTCTCACAAGCCATTGTTAATATTGTGGCTTCTTTTCCCATGGGTACCCAGCTATTGTGGTACACTAATCTCACCATAGTAGATAACTTGTGACTTATTGGAGAGCACTGGTTAGTAAGCTAATCCCAGCGACCCTTGATAGTGTGATATGTATATCCTTATATATTGTGTCCTTCTTCCATATTAGTAAACATTTCCCCGGGTCTATAAAATATCAATTTTTCATGCATGAGATCTTTAGCTGGGATGTACCCATATAAAGACTGAACTGCACACTTGTACAATGGTCCATATCCAACGTGTCTACATTTAAAGTAAACTATTTCACTAATTTCCACTTCCAGCAAGTCTTTACATGTAATTCTTTACACATATATTGGTGTCTGGTACAATCCAATACATGTATATGAATACTGACCATGCATAAGAAATCATGGTTACCAATGTAAGTTCTGTGGTCATTCTGAATTTAATGATTAAGGAAAATCTTTCTAAAGTTTTGATAAGTTCTTAAATATATCTGGAAACATATTAAAAGAAAATGAGAATGCTGAGACGACTTATACATAAGCTGTTGCAGAGTATTACATTATAATGTTGATTATATGAATTTTATTATGTGTACTTTTATACTTATTAGATCTGCTGAGAGCAGGGAAAGGTTTAGGGTTCTTAGTACCCTTTAAAGTATAGTATTATTTCATTTATTTATGTTTTACAGTGAGAAAAAAAATTCTATAGAAATAATAAGTTTATTACGATTAAATATAATAGATGGGAGAAAAAAGTTCCAACACAGCATTGGAGTTTCAGATCACCGTTTGATAAATATAACAGATTCCTTATTATAACAAGGAGATTGTCTATGTATGTTACTGACAAGTCCTAGCGTCTTGGACACATGACAGGCATCCCCCTGCATTTGGCATCCCAGGTGATTGCCAGTGCTGCAGGCTGGTCCTGACTGAAAGTGAAAGTCACTGAATCTATACGTGTTTAACGAATATATATTGGTGCATGTGAAGTACATTCCCCGGAAAAGGAAGTCACTGCAACGGTAGGCACTGAATGTAGAGTCACTAAATGTGGACTTGCTGAACTGACAACTCGTTATATTCAAAAAGACGGTAGATTTTTATAAAATGCAATAAATTTTGTTAATATATATCCCGGTATTATTGGAAAGAACCGACTCAAAGTGTGAAATGCAGTGTTCTCCCACAGTGGAGTGCATTGCACACACGAGCAGCAACATCTCCCAACATTTCCTTACAGTACCTGACGTCGTCCATAATGAACCTGCCCCTGTCTCCCATTTATTGTTTTCTTCTCTGTCGGTGTTGTCTGTGCGTGATTTCCAGAGCTCTCCCCCCCTTCCGTGCCTTTCACCTTGGACTGTTGTCGCTGTTGAGGCTTCATCCCTCGCGTTCTCTGATTCTTGTGATCACATGATCTGTCCTGCATTTCACACAACCCCGCCCCTCGCTCTCTCGTGCACCTGTGTCATGCAGCCCTACTGCACAGGAACTTCTTCACTGGGTGATGCATTGTCAAGATTGTGGTGGGTCAGGTGCAAGAGGGGTCAGACTGACACGGACCCTGACCCAAACTCAGCGTGCTTTCTGCATTTCTAGGATTTATTCCATTTACGGAGAGGGGTAGGCTTCATTTTTGCGTGTCTGGAGTAAATTAGGAAATTATTTATAAGGACTTTGAAGATAAGATAGAATTCAAAAGATAACCTTTACCATATATATATATATATATATATATATATATATATATATAGAGAGAGAGAGAGAGAAAGAGAGAGAGGGAGGAAGCCACTTATAGTGACCACTTTGTCACAGGGTCTTTTACATGGCACTGACCGGCTGATAACATTGAGCAAAGGATAAAAGAATCGGAACAATTCACATTCATTGTTATAAATTCATTGCTATCTTATTGAATTCATTGATATAAATAACTTTGCATTATAAAATTTTCATGATAATTTTAAACCCATTTTGAAATGTTTAAGATGGAATGATTTTCATAACAATAACCGTCTGATAACATTATCTGTGATTATGAGAAACGACTTCCCCTCTCTCTCTTTATATATATATATATATATATATATATATATATATATATATATAATGCTCTTCCATAGGAATAGAGTACTCTGGTGGATGGGGAATATATGTGTAAATAAATATATCACTTAAATTCAGCCTTACTAACCGTCCAGTTCTGTAGCTCAGAGGTAGGATATCAGCCTCCGGGTCTGAAACGAAGGTTTCAATCCTGCCTCATGGTACTGGATGGGATAATGGAAAGTCTATAGCCACACCGAAACAGCTGTCAGTGGATGACACAATAATATATATATATATATATATATATATATATATATATATATGTGTGTGTGTGTGTGTGTGTGTGTGTGTGTGTGTATAAAAAAAATGATAATTTGAAAATCTTTTTCTAGTGAAGCAGAATGTACAGTCTGTTTCAAACTAAGATCTACTTAGTACATATACACACACATGTATATCTTATTTATGTTCTTTCTTATATATGTATTAAAAGTATAAATTCAATTAATCTAATTTCAAGTCTTTGATGATAATGCGAGTCGGAATTGGTCAGAATGAATTATTTGAAAAATATTTTTCCAATTGTCATCTAATATATATATATATATATATATATATATATAGATAGATAGATAGATAGATATATACAGTTATACATGTATAAATAAACACTCAAACAAGCTGACATATATTCCCGCATTCAATACACTGAAAAATTCTAATCTTTCCTATCTGCTTATACAATACACATATAATGCAAAAAAATCAATTCTTAGCATAAATACTTTTTCACAAATGATTATATACTCGGAAAAAACATAGACACAAATATCATAAAGAATATACATGTACAAATATATATGCACTTATACATACATACATACATACATAAGGATTAAACTTTCTGACATATACATGTATATTTTGTTCAGAATAATGTCTTTTTAATTATTGAATCTATCTCACAGCTATGAGATTATAGTACAAGAATTGGGGCTGTGTAGTCCTGCAAGCTAATCCATCTTGTGCATAAAGCTAGCAACTCCACTCCGTAAACTCCTGAAAATGCAATATAGCCCTATGCTCCACAAGGGGTCTAAAAGAAGAAAAGAGAAGAAAAATAATTTTTAAAAAAGCAGGTCACTGATCACTCAAAAGAAGCCGTTATGCTAACAATGTCTTTTGGCAAAATGCTGGGTTGGTTGTGATCAATTAAAAAACATGAAAAATGGGTTATCAATAAATAAGTTTCTTTTCTTGCCTTTTTTTGGGCAGTGGTCACTGGAAAAAAACTTAATTTTCAAAAAAAACAAGTGGACACAAACTGAGGGATCATTTTAGTAAAAAAACTACATTACAAATTGAACCCCCCAATAGAAACCTACTCTGGGAGGATTGAAAAATAAATGTATTCTCAACATAATAAGGAGTGAGTGTTTAAATTTTCAAGCTACATTAATATACATACATAGCCAGTGAGCCAGCCTGCCAGACCTGCTTAAAAACTAAGAGAAACCTATGTTGACAGTGTTGCTGTATGGTTTCTGATATACCTAATTTCTTTATTACTTAGAGTTTTTCTTCTACTGATATGTTTTACACATATGTGTGATCTTCAGGCAAATTATGCTCTATTATTCATGAAATCATTTAATTCTTACGTCATTACGCCATTGTATTTGGCAGTTTCTTTTCTTTAAAATTCTGATTTTGCTACAAACCCTCATAAACAATGACTTAATGATGCAAGTATCGAATAAAATCAAAAACAAAAATGTATCATTCATGTGACAGTTATGCATAAATGTGAAACAGATCTATTGAAGACTTTAAAAATTTCTATGTAATTAAAAAATTAACTATATGAGCTCTATTTTGCAATATTGAATGTGCTAAACACAAAAAATCTATAATTAAATATATATATGTATATTTTTCTTCAATTGTTTATTCTATTTACATTGCCTAGGCTGAATGATACTTCACCTTGTAACAATAGGAAATCATTTCAAATAAGAGTTTCAACATAATATAACACGATTTATAATCATTTCTGTCGGATCATATATCCATTCCTTAATAACATATATATATATATATAAACACTACTCTAATGATAAACAACATGATTTTCTTGCTTTGCTGTCCGTAATACAGTGCTCTTCAACTCAAGGACAGAGATTTTGCCGATAGAAATATTTTTTAACCACCATTTGAAACTATGGACTCTTCAAGGTAAACAAGATCAGTGTTTTTTTTCTAAAGAGCATCTCAGAAATCCAAATGCATCCGTGAATCTTCCTACTGGGATTAATGAGTAGACAGCATGAAATAAGAATGGATCAGAATGCATGTTGTATAGCAATGATCAGTGAGCTGATCTTGCTGGCTGTTGATAGTGAATTCGATCCTTATTGGATCTCCCACTATTGATGACCTGATATCAAATTATGCCAAGTTAATGGATTGTATGAAGAAAAAACAGATCAGGACTGTACAAGTCCTGATCTGTTTTTGAACAGTGTGATTTTTGTTCTTTTGTCTGTAACAATGGACTCGTCCATTTAAAGATAACTATTTTGCTGATGAAAATATCTCTTACCCAACATCTGAAACCATGCACTCTTCCACTTAATTGAATTTACAATTTTTTATTTCATAAAAAAAAACACCTCATAAAGATTCAACCATATCTGTGTTTTTTTTCACAGAGATTAAGTAGTATGACTGGTTTGGTTAGTCACACTATAGAAACTGTCACATTACCAACGTTTTTGGCTGCACACAAATGCAAAGCAAATTCATGCGCAGGGAGACGGATAATCAGCCAACCAGACCCATTTGAAAACTGGAGAAACCAATTTTGGTATACAGTTTCAAACAATACACAAAACTTCTTTTGACTTCTCGGGGTTTAAATTAACTTTTATAAAGCTACCAAAAATAATCCACCCCATTGAATATTTACAACAAATAAGGGTATAACGAAGATGATCATAATTTGCTTAGGAGACATTTTTGTCGACTTTTTTACATTGTACGTTCCCCTTAAACTTTTCAATTAAATGCTGTTTCAAACTCTGAGACATGTACCATCCTGCCTTTGACTGACCAAATAAATCCTCTCTTTCCTTATCCAAAAGAGAGCAGTAGGTGTGTTTTAACATTTCTTTTTCTCAAGACTGTTCGACCAGTTCAGACCAGTCCTTGTTTGTAAGTGACTTCAAGCATGAAATTATCAAATGAGTAATTCAGGAAAAATTTTATTAGTTTTGGGAAAAAAAAAAAAAAATAGAACAAAAAACCAAAACAAAGATATAAATGCAGAAGAGAGAGAGAGAGAGAGAGAGAGAGAGAGAGAGAGAGAGAGAGAGAGAGAGAGAGATGTTTATTATAATCACGGGTAATGTTATTTAATGGTTATTGTTATCAAAATCAGAAATAGGTTGTTTGAAATAAACTAGAAATTGAAATATTGAAGTAAAAGTTGTTTATCACGATGAATTTATAGCAATTGATGTGAACCGTTCCTGTTAGAAACTGTCATAAAAATTGTAAAACATAGGTTTCTTCAGTTACTAAGTTTGTCTAGCTAGCCAGCTGGCTATGTACATATGACAGTAAACATTTTTTTTCTCAACTACTCCTCCCCCCAATTAGGTTTTTCAGGGGGGTTCAGTTTACAATGTAAGTTTATGCTAAGCTAGTTTGTGTCCACTTGTTTTTTTGAAAATTCCGACTTTTTTCAGTGATCACTGCCCAACAAAAGTTTATTCATTGATCACTTTTTCCAATTCTTCAATTGATCACCCCAAACACGGCATGTTGCCCAAAAAACATTGGTTGCATGATGGATTCTATTGAGCGACTAACTAGACCTGTTATATAGCTTTCGCATATTGTTATTAGTCGGTTGTTGTTATCAAAAAGCCTCTGTTCCAAAGTGATCACAATAAGTGGCTTCCTCTATATATTTGAAAAATTATGAAAGCGAGAAGTCAATGTTTGGATATGTTTTGTCTATTTGATTGGATCTTGTGAAGGTTGACAATGTATGTAACAGCTTATTGCCTTGACAGGTAAGGTAGTTATAGACGAGTGGTTTGTCCAAGTGCTTACTCATCGGCTTCAGTAAGTTTTGGCATGAGTATTCAGATGAGTCCGTCTTGGCATGGGCGTTGGGATGCCAAACCTATCTTGGCGACAACCCATTTGGCGATGGACCTCTTGGAACTGGGAACTTTTTTAGAAAGTTAGGAAAATTAGTAAACTGAATGTATATATACACATTTCACATACATACTTGCTGTATATGCACACACGTGCAATACATGTACTGCATACACATACATATGCATACACACACACACACTCACATACCGTATACATACAGTGATAATCTCTGATCCAATGGGGGTTTTATCTCATCCGTGTCACCATTAATGATTCTGTGCTTTCAATGCACAGCTAATATCTATTATCTGCAATACATAAAACATAAGATAACAAACATATCATTCACACATACACATATGCGATATACACACTGGCACGCAAATATATATGTACACGACACGAAAAGAAACGTTCAGGTGCAAAATCAGGTAATGCCTGAATAGCTGTGCCAAATTAGATGGGGTCCAAATGGCTGTGCCAAATTAGATGGGGTCCAAATGGCTGTGCCAAATTAGATGGGGTCCAAATGGCTGTGCCAAATTAGATGGGGTCTAAATGGCTGTGCCAAATTAGATGGGGTCCAAATGGCTGTGCCAAATTAGATGGGGTCCAAATGGCTGTGCCAAATTAGATGGGGTCCAAATGGCTGTGCCAAATTAGATGGGGTCCAAATGGCTGTGCCAAATTAGATGAGGTCCAAATGGCTGTGCCAAATTAGATGAGGTCCAAATGGCTGTGCCAAATTAGATGAGGTCCAAATGGCTGTGCCAAATTAGATGAGGTCCAAATGGCTGTGCCAAATTAGATGGGGTCCAAATGGCTGTGCCAAATTAGATGGGGTCCAAATGGCTGTGCCAAATTAGATGGGGTCTAAATGGCTGTGCCAAATTAGATGGGGTCCAAATGGCTGTGCCAAATTAGATGGGGTCCAAATGGCTGTGCCAAATTAGATGGGGTCCAAATGGCTGTGCCAAATTAGATGGGGTCCAAATGGCTGTGCCAAATTAAATGGGGTCCAAATGGCTGTGCCAAATTAGATGGGGTCCAAATGGCTGTGCCAAATTAGATGGGGTCCAAATAGCTCTGCCAAATTAGATGGGGTCCAAATAGCTGTCCAAAAACATTACTTAACCAGTCGTCCCTTTATCGAACCATCATACCATTCAAATGATGAAAATTTGGTAAGATGTCTGGTAAGGGATTGGAGCACAGGGAGAATTGAATTCATGCCTTTTTCCGGCAGACAAGTAAAAACTTCCCAGCAAAGCTATTTCAAATTTTGCCAGGTTACCTAAGGAACATGTGGTTTAGCATTAACCTGTTGATTACAATCCTCTTCTTTCCCAACCCCAAGAGGTGGTACAATGGACCTGCAGATCCTGTGACTGTGGGATAGGGGCACTGGAGCTCTGAGGGTGTAAAATATCTTAGGAATTCTGAGATTAAAATGTAAAAAAAATCTTTAAAAGATAATCTAGAAAAAGGGTGGAGGGACGCAGACCTTGTACCATCACTGCCCAACCTCTACCTTCTTAGAAACAAATGCCTGAACCTATCTTTTCAAACTATGTCTGTAAATTGAATGACTTTTAGATATGAAATCTTGTCAAAGCCCGTTCCATCAACACACTTATTGAAAGTCACAAATCTGGATATCACCTGTTACTGTCTTTGTCCTTCCAGCCCTGGTTGGTTAGAACCGAGTTGAATGTCCTACATATCGAGATTCTACCCGGGTTGTTTTTCTTCGTAAAAAGATAGTAATGTTACAATGTCTGGTCCAGTTGAGGCAGGTCTGTACCTGAAACTAAGATTCTGTCCCCAAAATCTCAAATAAGAAAATATAATTATTTAATGACAACTCGGCTTTACTCTATGGAGATTGTACAATGTAAACGAAGTTTTGTGGTGAATCAATTACTATATGATAGTCATGTAGCAACAGACAATGTTATTGATCTTCAAAATCTTTAATCATATATTCAAGGTTCTGATGATATATATTTTTTACATATATGTATATATTTGAATACATTAAATATTGTGTTTATAAGAATTTAGATATAATATGAGTTGCTTTTCAAAGATTCGGGGAATTTGACCATAGTTAAATTCATGGATAAATTCTATGAACTTGTATGTAATAACTCACATACTTTTCATTTCTAGGAAACAGCTCAGTTATATTTTATGGGAGTCTTTTATACATGGTCTCCTAGTGAAGAATCCAGCCATTTGATATTAATGGGGGAAAAAAATAACCTACCCAGGGCAATTGCACCTTAGTCCCCTTCAAAGTTCTTCCGTGGGACTTTGCACACTTTTCCAACCATCTGCTTCATTTTTAAAAACAGTCTGCAAAGTTCTCTCTCAGGATTGCTGTCAGTTGCCTTGTTATATTTGCCTTCATCTTGTCCACAGTCAGAAATCTCTTTGGGAAAAGCTAGAACTTATATTGAGCCAAATTTGGATCAAAAGGGGGCTGAGATATGATGAATTTAAAAGGCAATAATCAACTGAATAACTCCATAGGAGAGTTATTTATTCACCTGTGTACAGTAAAGTTCCCTCTGCTTGTTGCCAAATTACATTAAAGCTGTACAACTGATTCTTGACTTATCTAAAATAGATGGATTCTTTCCAGACAAACCTAGTATACTGCTGTGGTAGTTTTATCTGGTAACTTAAAATATCCTGATTCACAAGACTGAATATAATCTTCAATACACAAATCTATAATATAATTTACATCGTTTCCATCTGTCTGTCTATCTGCTACACCTTTTGAATAACTCCCTGATCACTAAATCTATTTTTAAAAAGTTTACTGTGTAAAAAAAGAAGTTAGCTGACATTTTTTAAGTAAGAGACCTGCCCTTTTTAATTTTATGACATCTTAATAATTATTGAACTAATCATTAACCTTGTTCCTAAATAATGTAAGAAAATAAATTTTTTTATCAGATTTTTCTCCATTCTGTTTCAAACCTACTTCATGCAATCTAATGAAAGTAAAGCTCAAGGCCAACCAGTATATATCTGAGCTATTTAGTTGTTTCAAGTTTAATACAGCAGCAGCAGCAGCAGCAGCAGCAGAAGGAGGAGGAGGAGGAGGAGGAGTCATCAGTAGTAGTAGTAGTAGTAGTAGTAGTAGTAGTAGTAGTCTTTTAGCGTCCGTCGATGGACATAGACCTTCCCCAGGATTTGCCACACTTCTCTATCATGGGCGTCACGGAGCCTGTACTTCCTGAACTTGTCTAGCTCGTCTCTCCATCTAACATTTTGCCGGTTGTGCATGTGGTCTCGGGGAATCCATGTTGTGAGTTGTGATGTCCATCGATTGTCTGCCATTCTTGCAACATGGCCAGCCCACCGCCATTTGAGATTTTTTATGGATTCTATGATGTCTCTAACTCTTGTCTTTTCTTGGATGTACTGTGCTGTCTTGTGGTCTCTCCATGTGAGGCCCAGCATTATTCTTTCATGTGCACGTTGTATGGTTCTCAATTTACGGGTCTGTCAACAGAATGAATACAAGGAATTAAATCGCCAATACAATCCATTAACCTTTAATTTTTTGTATAAACATACTGACACAGAACACAGCTTTAAGAATATTTACTAGTTTTTGATGAATTGCTTGCAGTGGAATGTTTTTAATAATTTTGAAATGAGAAACCCACAAAATAAGGAAATGAAAAGCAAATTTATGTGAAACATGAAAGTTAATTGAAAGCATCAAGATATAATTCAAATGCAATTAAAGATAATTAATCAAATAACAGATCAATAGAAAGATTTAAAAAATCAATAAATAACAAAAAGCCAAAAACACTTACAAAATAACAGGTCTGGTTAGTCGGTCAATAGATGACCAATGTCTTTTGGCTACATGCCATGTTGGGGGGGATCAATTGAAAATTGGAAAATTGGTTGATCAATGAATAAGTTACATCTCTCTGAAAAAAAGTCTGAATTTAAAAAAATTGAAAAAAAGAGTGAAGGCTACCAGTCACAAATTAAGGAACCAATTTAACATAAACTTACATGGTAAATTGAACACCTCACTAAAGACGTGATTGGGGGGAATGTTACAAAGATGAAAAAAAGAGTTTTTCATCCACACATAATAAGGAGTAAATGTTGAAATTTTTAGCCCTCTAGATCAATTGGTACGGCCCACACGCGTCATACATAGATAGTCAGACCAAGTTAAATACTGAAGAAACCTATGTTGACAGTTTGGGCAACAATTCTGGTTGACTGTTTCTTATGAATCAATAATGCAATGATTCAAATCAACTTCAAGATCAAACTGGTTTGAAAGTATCAGAGTATGAAAAATCCGCTGAAGCACACAGACATGCAAGGACTTTTTATTTTTTTGACTATTATTTTTTCTTTTTAATTTTTCAGTCGTTTTTCATCGATAAAAATGGAAGGAAATGCTATTCAGAAATGAAATAATACCTTGCTATCAAACTTGATAATTCAACAACTAGTGTAAAAGTTTGAAGTCACGCAACAGAATTCACTCGAAGAATAAATGTGGTCAGAATGAATTCTACTTATGACATCAGTGGTATTTTCCACAGGAAAATATCTAAAATAGAGTAAAAAATATCCAGAAGTATCTAGATTTGGTAGAATCCAGACGTTATAATTAGATCCATCAAAAAGTCAC
Source organism: Thysanoteuthis rhombus (assembly GCA_963457665.1). Classification (NCBI taxonomy): domain Eukaryota; kingdom Metazoa; phylum Mollusca; class Cephalopoda; order Oegopsida; family Thysanoteuthidae; genus Thysanoteuthis; species Thysanoteuthis major. The sequence continues at coordinate 11,730,744 of OY735222.1, read as the reverse complement.
CAAAAAAATCAAAGAAGCCTTTTTTCCAAAAATTGAAAAAAAAAATTTTTAGAAAGGGTTTAGTGGAGTACTGTTGCCAATTCTTAAGTCTGCACCCAAAATGGTATGGCCAGGAGCACTGAAACACATAACCACACGCACGTATAAAAAGGATAAAACCCTTCACCATCTTTGATGGCTATGGTTGTTCAATAATTATTGAGAATGCTTTAGCTAATAGAATGAAAAAAGTAGATAAAATTGCTACACATGCATTCAACTAGAAAGACAAACTAATTTTGAATCTTGTCTGACAAAATTAATTAATAATTATCTTTTTCTTTAATCTTACATTTCAAACAAATGATGTATTTCTCTCTCACTGAAAAATGCAAATGAAACAAAAAAAACACTCAGAAAGCGCATACATCTGCCAAAGTCATCATCAGGGAAAGTAATTGTGCATGGATCCGCCCTCAAAACTTGATCACTTCTTCCTTTTCTCCTTGCCAATTCTTCTACAAAATTTCTTTGGAATTCATTGATAACTTTTAGAGATATCTATAGACAGTCATGAGCATGTTCATGAATATACCGAGTAGCCGCTTCAACATAGCGTTGCTCTCTCCAATGAGCTAAAGAGTCACCAGTAATGCTAAGACCCAAATAACTGTTTTAACTCCAAATTCTCATCTTGTTCATTCTTGGTCTACATCTGATCTATTAGTTTTTTTCAATGCGACAATTATGTTATTAAGAAATGGATACATGATCTGAAAATATGGGAAAATATTTCTAAATTTGAGAATAATTCTTGGATCCACCCCGAAATATAACTCTTCCTTTCTTCATTTTCCATCCTCCCACAAAATCTTATTGAAATTTATTTACTTTTGTAGATATCATATGGACAGACAGACAGATAGAAAGAAAATGTGGCCGAACATTTATATCTCTACAACTTTGTTGACAGAGGTAATCAAAACATTTTCACCCTTTCACCCAGTTTTCTGGTCAAAGGAGAGAAATAATTGATTTTTTTGTTCTTAAGGAATTTGTTATCTTATTTTGAAGAGTTGAAAATCTTATGAAAATAAAAAATATATCTGACTACCAAACAAATTGAATTTGAGTCAAAGAAACATTTATTGTTCATTCTGTTTATTCTTACTTACAAGTTCTGTCCAGAAAATATCAATCCATTCTTAATATCTTCTGAACCAGTTGTCCAACCTTGATATAGGGAGTCTGACAGACCTGAGTGAGGAATGTTTTGCCAAAAACCCTCTGCAACATGTGAAGAATGACTTGCTCAGACATTGTGACACAGTATACAATCTCACTCAATGATGTTTCACTGCCAACTGAGTATTTCCCACTGGAGAGTATCTGTTCTGGCTTATGTATTAAGGTCCTCTCTAATTTGTGGCCACGCAACTGATTCTTGAGATATTCAAGATATCCAGATAAGGATAAGAAGCAAAGAACTTTTTGACCCAACTCTCTATTCCGATGGTCTTCAAAATTTAACTACTCAGAGAACCGTTTCGAATAATTAAATTTTCTGGGAAACACCTTAAAAAAAACAATCATCCCTTCCACTTGTATATATTTACATATGTATGTAAATATTGGATTTTGGCCTAGTTTATGGAATTATCCAAAGGTGTATGAACCCAAATAGAAAATACACCCTTAAATGGAGAAGTAAGAATGAAGCTTACTGAGGAAAAATAGACACATGAATGACTAAGACTGAGCTGCATCTATGTCATGTGAATGACCAAGATGTTTCTAATTATAAGGTAATTGTTGAAATTGAATATTTGGAATTTGGTTTACAGTCATAATGGGTTAAGATCGTGAGCAATTATTTATCACACAAGATAAATAAAAAAAGGAAGGCATTTGTGTAAATATGTGAAAATGTCACTTTGTTTCTGAGTATCCCTTCAAAGGTCACACTGAACCCCAGGGTTCTACAGAACACAGTTTGAATACCACTGTTCCATTCCAAATCAATTAATTCATGTAGATAGAATCTTTGGAATTTCCTTTAGGACTCAGAAAGAAAAAAACGTTTCTTTAATGAACTATAGCTGAGTGTTTTCATTGAAAATCAATGGGGTTTAATTTTTCTCTTGTTAACATTTTGTAAGGAGACAGAAATCATTATAAACTTTGTTGAAATGTCCCCATTATTTGCAACAATCTTGAAAACCAACCTTAACTTTTTTGGATTTCTGCTTTTTTTATCCTTTGCATCATCTCTTCATCTGAGTTGAATGGTTTTCAAATCAACATCAGAAAATTGTAACCCTGAAAACATTTTCAGCTTCAGTTTTACAATCATGAGTTAATTTCATGCTAAATGTCTTGGAAGAGGAATTGATCAAAACCTTTTGTTTAAAAAAAGAAAGAAAGACTGGAAAAGAAAAACAGGTCTGGTTAGTCACTCAATTGAAACTGTAATGTAAACATCTTTTGTCATGTTGGGGGTGATCAGTTGGAAAATTGGAAAAGGCGGTGATCAATGAATAAATTACCTCCCTTGCTTTTTGCTGAGCAGTGATCACTAAAAAAGTCTGAAAAAAAAACAAAACAAGTGTGACATAAGCCAAATGATCAATTTAGCATAAACTTACATTGTATATTGAATCCCCAACTGAAGACCTATGTTGAGGGGGTGGGTAGGTAAAAGGAAACCTTTTTTTTATAGACATGATAAGGAGTAGTAAATGTTGAAATTTTCAGCCCTCTAGCTCTATTGGTGTGGCCCTTACACGCGATACATAAATACATACATACATACATAGCCAGCCAGACCAACTTCATGACTAAAGAAACCTATGTTGACAGTTTCGGATGACAGTTTTTAATTGGCAAAGAAAAAAAGTGTGTAAAATAACTAAGAAATAAGAAAATCGAGAGAGACAGAGACAGAAAAACAGACAGAGACTGATTGTGTAAAGAGTAAATCAAGAGAGTAAGTTTCATGTCTGGTCGAAGGGGAGGAGCAGCAGGTTCAACCAATCCTTTGATAGATTCATCATTGTTTTTTGACCCTTCATTCGACAGGATTCTTGATAGATCCCCAAGGCCGAAGATTCCTGTCTGAGTCACCTCTGCTCTTCTCATCAACTATCATTTTTATTGGACAAAAATAAGACACAATTTTTGTTTTTTTTATTTTTCCTTCTTTACTAAAATTAAATTTTCTAGGTCGATTTTCTTTGCAACTAGGAAATTGTTTAATCAAAACATTTCACAAGAGGAATGCCAATTAAAATTCCAAAGATTTGCTTTACAATCTTTTCAAGTAGAATCTCCGCAGATCTGATGGCCTAAAACCCGGAATAAAAATTACTTGTTTTCCTCTACATGCTTTGTGCATATAGCAGTGTACACAAACATTTGTGTATATATCTATACATCATCTCTGTTTTTTTATCAAATGAAGCCTTGTCAATCATTATTAATTTCTGTCTAGTATTTTCTTTCATCTTAATCTAATTGCTTTTCATTGTGACTTCTCAGACTGTTAGTTTACTGCGATTAGTAAAATAAGTTGACAATGCTTCATCTAATAAGAGAAAAAAGTCAAGATAATATTGCTACAACTAACGTTACTAGTGTACCAGAAAAAAATAACAAACATCGTACCAAGTGAATGTGGATGGGGATGAAGAATTAGTTAAAAGGTTTGATTACATCTTCTGCCATCTGTAAAAGCTCTGGTAGCTCTATTGGTAGAGCAGCTGTTGTACGTTGACAAGCTCCCTGAGGTGAGAGGGATGTGAATTCAAGACTAACCTGGAGACTATTCATCATGTGCAATCTGCACAGTTAGGAATTGTCGACATCAGCATAGGTTTCTTCAGTTTTCAAATGGGTTTGGTTGGCACCAATGGAGCTAGACGACTTGAAATTTAGGCATTTACCTCTTATTATGTCCAATTTTTTAAGAAATAGGTTTTTAATGAGAGTTTCAATTTACAAAGTGTGCTCATTTTGGTTCCTTAGTTTGTGTCTGGCAGTGATCACTCTTGCTTTTTTTGAAAATTTGGACTTTTTCAGTGATCATCACCCAACAAAAAGCAAGAGCAGTAACTCATTCATTGATCACCCCTTTTAACAATTCTCTAATTGATCACCCCAAACATAGTGTGCTGCCAAAAGACGTTGGTCAACTGACAGTTTCTATTGAGTGACTAACCAGCCCTGTTTATTGATAGCTATTTGAGGGTCAGAGGAGTTGCAGAAAGCAACTAAAATTAAGGTGAAAGAAATACTAGTAAAATATCATTAATGATTACTAAAGACTTTAAAATTGCATTAAAGGGAGTAAAGTTGAGCATGACAAACTCTGCAACTCCGGGATTAAGGGTGACCCGTGTGTCTGGAGTTCCTGGATGTTTGGTATAGCATAGGCTAGGCCTACTTCCAGGTACTACAGGGTCGGGTCATTAACACCATGAAGTTGCATGAATAGCCCAGAATCTAAGAGTACCCAAATATCAACAAAATACTTGTTTGATTTCATGAAATTTCAATAAAAAATGTTGTACTAATTCAAAACAATAACCTGCAGGAAATGTTTTTAATAGTTTTCTTTTTAAATTATCAATCATGCTACGTATATGTTTCTGAAACATCGTTATTCAGAAAGAATGATATTTTACTTATCAATAAATAAGATCTTTTATGAAATTTGATGTGGCTATTTTTTAAAAAAGAATCTTCACTTTTTTTCATGCTACCTAATTCATGTATGGGAAACAGTTGATTATCTTCCCTTTGGTTTATGCTTTGACACACCATAAATTGCAGAATCTTAGTCAAAAAACTGAACAGGATTATTCAAACTTAAATTAAAAAAATAGCCGGGTTTCTGATGTTACCAAGTTTCTGAAGTCTGAGGTTGCAAAACTCAACTGTATGAGTCTAAAGCAGAAATTGTATGAAATGTGGTTTGAAATTAAAACAATTCATCTGTCAAGCTGCTTTGATCATGTTGGTTGTGATAGCTTTTTTATTTAGGTTAAGCATGGCTGAAAGGAATCGTAATTTGAAAGGTGGGTTAAATCCTCAGATTAACCAGTCAACTTGGATTGGTTTATTCCGGGGTGACATTTTCAAACCTAACTTGGATTATGAGATATCAGTACTTATTGCATCACAAAAGTATGAAAATTCTCAAGCACACCCCCAAGAAAGCAAAAATACTCCAAAAAAACAGAAAACTGAAAAACAAAATGAATGAGGTCTATCTGGAAAGTTTCCAGCCATTCTAGATTTCTCGAGAACCAGTTGAGTGGCTTTGATGTAACTTGGCAACCAACACATAGGACTTCATTGCTTACGTACGGACAAACACTTTCCAGTGGGGTCACTCAGTCGGTAGTGAATGGTTTATGAGTGAGCTTGCATAGATTGTCACGTTCAAAATGACAATGATAACAATGCACCTACCACTTCTTCAGATCTTTGGCGGGATTTTTTTGGCTAAGAATCACATCACTCCCTCCCCCAACAGTCCAGATTTGGTTCCCTGTGACTTCTATCTTTTCCAAAAAATATTTCAGGCTGTAAATAAGATTTAGGAGAACAAAACAAGGCAGCTGATGGCGATCCTGAAAGAAGAACTTGACAAGTGTTTTTGAAAAGGGAAAAAAATGCCTTATATGAGATCCCAAGGGGGAGTACTTTGGAAAGGATTAAGGTGCTATTGCACTAGGTAGGCTATTTTTTTATCAATATGAAATAGCAGGATACTTTCTGGACAGCCCTTGAACTGTATTGAGCAAGAATTGAATTCATTAACCACAGCTTGATCGAAGTTGCTCATCACTACTCAGGCCCTTATCTCTATATTCGGTGTTATCACTGTCTAGATAGATAGTTCAATAAATGGTAAAACTAGGAGAAATGAGGGTCAGTTTGCCTTGAAAATCAGCATTAAAATTCTGGCTTTTGTGAGGACTTGAACTCTAACCACTTGTACTAGTTGCAAAGGTAGAACTATCTCAACTACAAATCAGACCTCTCGCTTACTTGGGAAAGTTTAGTCTGGCACAAGGCCATCATACAGTGATCCCCAATCAGGATTGAACTCATGACCCAAACTAATTTTCTTCAAGATTAGCTCGCTATCACTTTATAACAGACACATGGCCTAACAGCCAGACCATCTTTAAAACTGAAGAAACCCATATTGACAGTTTTAGTGGACAGTCTTCTAATAATAATTACAATGAGGAAATTAATCTAAATAAACCAAAGTACAATGATGTGATCTTATTGAAAAAAAATATGCAGGGCACAGAGTGGTGTATGTATCATGCATATAGGTTGCACTAATGGGGCTAGAGGGCTGAAAATTTACACATTTACTCATTATGTTCAGAAAAAAATTTTTTAACACCCCCAACCCCATATTGGCTTTTATTGGGGGGCTCAGTTTGCTAGCTGTTATTGGTCCTTTAGTGTCCATCTTGCAGCTTTCACACTTTTTTTTGGGGGGGGGATTCAGACTTTTTTAGTAATCACTGTCCAACAAAAGGCAAGAGAAGTAATGATCAGCTATTTTTCCAAATTTTTTAATTGATCACCATTATATGCTGCCAAAGGACGGTTATGCGATGATTTCTATTGAATGACTAACTAGATGAGTTTCAATTTGATTTTCACTAGATTAGGTATTGTCAACTACAATAAATTTTTTGACAAGTATTTTCTTTCATCTTAATTTCAGTTGCATTTCATTGCAACAACTCAGACCATCAATCTACAGCAATGAGTAAACAGCACAGATCGGAAATAAAGAATATGCTATCGGCATGTCTCAAACTCATATCCCTTTTTTGTCTCAGGTAGCTTGCCTAAGTACGGCAACTGCTCTACCAGTTGAGCTACTAAAGTTCTTAGAATTAAGATGAAAGAGATTATTAGTCAAAAAATGAATGACGGTTGAAAATGCTCCATCTAATGGAAAAAATGATTCAGGAACTACTAATACTGTTAGAGTATGTAAAAACAATAACAATTATTGCACTGAATGACAGGGGGAGGGGTGAAAGATCCAGGGGGCAGGCATAGATGCAAGCACCACGCATGATGTGTATGAGAGGATGTACATGCTCTCCAACACAAATTTCGATATCATTCTAGAACACAGCAAACACCGTAGGAAAACTGGAAGGTACATGTCAGAAATGTGAAAGCAAGAACCATATGTTCAACGATGTGTCCACCGTCCTTACATCCATATCTGTGATTTTTGATTTTAAAGAGATTCAAAATGAAGTAGTATAAGCATTACTAGTTGTGGTAGTAGTAGCAGGTGTAAGGAGAATATGAGGATGGGTCACCCGAAAATCTAGCTATTGAAAAAAAAATCAATAAGTAAGTTTGAATGAATGTAAGTGTACAATTTTCATCAATAATTCATTCAGGAGTCTTGGTCTTTGGTAATTTAATGTGGGGTTTAAATGAGTATATATAACATTTTTAGCTTTAAAATTTGAGTGAAATTGAAAAGTCTAGTCAATTTTAGCCATTTTTGAAGACAGTTTTTGCTAAGAAACAATATTTGGCAACACTGTAAAAAAAAAACAAATGATTGATCAGAAGAGATGTTCTTTTAATGATGTCACACATTCTCCTCCTTCCTCTTTCTGTTGTTTACATAAACAGAACCGACTGACCGACCAACCAAGAAGTGTTTCAAAACCAGAACAAACCAGGTACAATACTTGTTATTTCATTCACTTTGCAAGGTCAGGACACTAAACAACTAGTGGAATGATCAGAGTGACTCATTTCAGAATTCTAAACACTACCTAAATGCTTATTCCTCCATATCATGGTTGATAAGGAGGTGAAGTTGATCCACACCTTAATTCTAATAATTTCCTAAGGGCAAAACTCAAGTATCAATATTTAATTTGTGGCACCAGGAACCCAATGTTTGACTTGATTACATTTGATTCCTCTTAACAAAAATGATTGTGCCTCAAGTGTCTGCTTTCAATTCATGGCTCAGCCAATCTAATACTTGGATCAATAAATGCAGGTACACAGTTCAAGTGGCAATGGCTGATCTCAGGTTTTATAGCCTGGATCAGCATAATCTAATCTTAGGATTTAAGCAAATAATTTTCTGTGCTATAAATGCAAGAGCTTTACGATTGATGATGTAATAGGGCCTCAATTCAAAATTTGATCCCTGAACAAAAAAAAAAAAATCTACCTTTTCATTCTGTTTGGTTCAAGTAGCTACTTTATGGTTGTCTGGGTTCAAATTTTAACGTATAAATCTCATGGATCAACTCTGACGGAAGGCCTGTTTGGTTGAAGTTCTCAATGGCTTTTCATTTCTTTTTTTTTATTGGAAACCATCAACCAAAACTGTCAACATAGTCAACTGAGGTTTCTTCAGTTTTTAAATGATTCTAGTAAGTGATGTATGTATGTGTCATATGTGATGCTGCACAGTGGAGCTAAAGGTTTGAAAATCTAAACATTTACTCCTACTTATATCTAGAAAGAAGAATTTTTGTTTTTTGAAAATCATTTTCAAATGAGTTTATGAGGGGTCAATTTACAATGTAAGTTTGCACTAAATTATCCCTAAGTTTATGTCTGGAAGTGCTCACACTAGTTTTTTTTAATTTAGACTTTTCAGTGCTATAATTAAATGCGAGAGAAGTAACTGATTCATTGATTACCCTTTTTTCCAATTTTTTAATTGATCATCCGATCATGGCATGCGGCAGGTTTTTATTCTTTCTTTTTCTCTCTCTCTACTCTACAACCATATAACCTACTTTTTATTCCTTTTTCTTTTTTTTTTCCATCTTTCAAACTCTCATTCATTTTTTTTCATTTTTTTGTCTTTCTTCCTTTGCTTTGTGCCATTGTGACTTACAGAAGTTTGTTTACAAGAACGCTCGACTTCCATGGAAAGCTTTAACTATTTCAAGCTGAATCTTTTACTTTTCTTCCCTATCCTCATCTCTCTCTCTCTCTCTGCCTATCTGTCTCTGTCTCCATTCTTTCTTAAGCGATACCCGATGCACACAGCCTCATTTTGAGAACAGTTGCACTCAGCGACCTTTTCTACCGATGCAGACAATTAAGCCCGAACTGTCCTATACAGGATTACGTAACAAATTATGCAAAGAGAAACTTTTTTAAAAAATGTTAAGTTATAAGAATAGATATTAACTAGAAGATAAATAGAAATATAAGTCTAAACTAAATGAATAAAAAGAAATAGAGACAAGTCTGGTTAGTTACTCAATAGAAACTGTCATGTGACGAGCATTTCTTGCTGTGTTGATTGGCGGTGATCAATTAAAAAATCCCCAAAGGTATGATCGATGAATAAATTACTTTTGTTTGGGCAGTGATCACTAAAAAGTTAGAGTTTTCAAAAAACTTGCGTAAATGCTGTCGGGCACAAACTAAGGGATCAAATTAGGTTAAACTTTCATTGCAAAATGAACCCTCCAACCTATTTAGAGGGGAATTTCCATAGAAAAAAGTTTTCTCTAGACATAATAAGGAGTAAATTTTCAAACTTCCAGCCCTCTAGCTCCATTGGTGTGGCCTGCATGTCTGACATATACATAGCCAGCCAGCCAGATTCACCCGTAAAAAAAAAAGGATTAAGTATCCCATCCCTCTAGAGACGACTCCCAATGGTGTATAAACAAGCAGTGTCAAAGTCCTGGTTTCAACTTGTTGATCTTTGAATGTCTCAAGGCTGGATGAGACCAGGACTTCATTCCTACGAGTTTACATGACCCCGGCTTAGATTGAACTCAATTAGCTGCTGATTCCTCAGGGAAATTTGTCCTAATGAAGAGTTTTCCACATACCTCACTCATACCAGGAATTGAACCCCAAACTTTCTCTGTGTGTGGCTGACATGTTAGCCATTATACAATTCGACTCACTTGGAATCACTTAAAAAATGAGGAAACCTACGTTGAGTATGTTTACATTTCTGGTTGACAGTTTCTAAGAAAAGATTGATAAAATATATAAAATTAGTTGCTTATGTTATGGGGGAGGATTCATTAAGCTACAAACTTTCATTCACGTAAAAGATCATGTACATACAGAACTGGGAGGATTTATTGAAATAACTTTGTTTCTTTCTGATGATTATATACATGATAGGGAGGATTTATTAAACTGATATATCAAAACTTTCTTTCATTCTAATAGTTACATATACACTGAAGAGGATTTATCAAACAAATACTTCAAAATTTCTGGCAGTGGGTGAAAAACCTATTAGTATAATATTGCCGAGTGTTTCCCTGGTTGGTTGTATAAGTCTTATGGCGAGCCAATAGGCTGGGCAATGGGGGCTGCAAGTAACTTGTCTCCAGGATGAACTTGGGACAGGTAGAACTGACATCCAAGGTCACTAGAAGTCTCCACTGGTCAATGTAGTGTCAAAACTACTACTTCCAGCCAAACTGCAGAAAAGGACATCATAACAGCCGAATAAAACTATCAGATTTGAAGGTAAAAATTTGGAAGAAGTTGAGGAATAAATTTACTTAGGTCTTGTGATGAAGATATAGAGGGAACGTGAAAGCAAAATAAAATGATGTATAAGGATTAGTTGGAAAGTATATGGTAAATATTGAGTCAAAAAAGCACCATGCCAATATGCTTGAAACGTAAACTGTGCGATGGATGTGTAGAACCAGTTATGAAGCACTGATGTGAAGCACGGAAACTAAATAAAACACAGAATAACACAAAGAATGATGGGAAAAACAATGTTAGCAATAATGCAATGAGATAGAAAAAGATCAACATGGGTCAGAGAACAAACCAAAGTAATTAAGAGACAAAAATGGAAACGGGCTTGGCACCTAGCAAGATGTAAAGATAACAGGTGGTGCAGTAGAGATAGCAAACACAGTAAGAGAAAACCAAACATAAGACCGAGGGATATGATCGAAAGGTTTGCTTGTAAGACATAGCAGTGGTTTAATCAGTTATGCTTGACATGGAAAGAGCTGGGAAGGGCTTTTGTCCAGCAGTGAACTCATAATAGCTACTGCTGCTATAGTGATTATGATGAATGTATCATGTATTTTTATTTATAGATATGAACAGGTTCTGATTGATAAATACAAGGATGGATCAATATGTCACTAGTCCAACAGGTAGATATCAGCTGAATTTTGATCTGAATTATTCACATTTGAGCTAAGTGATTATTGTTCACCACTAAATTGTCCATTGACAAGGAAAGAGATTGTATTGAAAAATAAACTTTTGTTATGTGCAATAAATGCTTTTTTCATCAATAGATTACAAACTTGTTGATGTACCTAGCTAACTAGCTAGCTAAATTGATATGAACAGAATCAGATAGATAAATAGATATGAACAGACAGAGATAGATAGATGGATATATCTGATCAGAATAGATACAAACACACTGAGATGAAAAGGCTACGAACAGACTTACATTGAGAAATCAATAAGTATGAACAGACAGAGACAGACAACCAGAATGATCTGGTTTGAAGAGCCAACCTAAATTAGATATGTCACAAACACAATAGGGTCATGTGACGACCTGAAGTGAACATCGATGTTCTCAAGTATCAAATAATGAAAGCGATTCAGGTTTCCAGGTCCGGCTGAACATCTCCAGATATCCTCTGATTGGTTTAAAAAATGTAATGTATGGTCATGTGACTGGTTTGCAATTATAGCAAGAGATTACTATCATTATTCTATCTATTTTTTACAGACTGTGTGGAGCTGGTAAAGTCATATTTAAGGCTTGATCTAACTGGTTTTATTATTTGATATATTAGAGCAGCAGGAAGTACTCCAGGTTGCTACAATTGTATTTAATTCTGTCCTTCATAAACCTTTCTGTATAATTTTCAGTGATGACAGGGAGAGTGCTTGAAATTACAAAGAATAATTGATCAGTTTTTTGCAGTCCAAATTTATGAACAGATAAATTAGTTATCATTAGGTTTTTTAATACATTTTTCTAATTCATGTTGCTTTTTATCACACCCCCTAAGTTGTAATTCTACAACTGTTCAGTAAGCAGCGTGGATCAGGTATAAACTATGACAGCATATTGAAGATCAAAGGAGAAAATAATTGATCTTATGACTTATTTGGATAACGCTTACTGGTTGAGCTGTTAGTAGGCCAATCGGTAAGGCACTGTCATGGTAAGACAGGCTCCTGTATTTTACCAATCTCTGCATTGCTCCATTTTTTGTGTGTTAACTCCTGTTCTGGGGTTAACAAAATTGTATCCATGGTTCATTGCAAAGCGATGAAAACCTGCTCGAAGATGTATCCAAATAATCTTTTGAACTGTTGATTCAAAGTTTGATCAACAAATAGACTACTTTACCTGGAGGTCAGGATAAATTTCATTCAGGGAAATTTGAGATCAACTATGACAAGCTGTCCATTTTAGAGAAAGATAGATTCTCCAATTTAAAATCATAAGCAATAGAAATAGTTGCCTGATGTTATAGTCTGTTAGCTCTGTGAACAAAAATACACTTTTCTGAGCCAGATACAGTTACTAATGGTTTAGGGCCTGTTTGGAGAATGAATGCAACATTTCATGGAACTTTTCTTATGATAGAAATAATTGCTCACCCTTCCTTTTAAATCTGATTATAATTTCGTTCAGCTGTAATTAATGAATAACAATTGCATGCAATCATCTTTTGAGAATCATTCTTGATTCTATCATAACAGGAATATTAATCTGATTCACAATTTTGGAGCCCAGGTGGCCTTTGCTCCTTAAATGCACCAACCATTTAATTGGTGAAAAATACCCTCAAAGGCTGAATTTCTCATTTTTTCAATTCTTGTATGTTTGTCCATATCATCGTATAATGTCAGTAATATATGATGTAGATGGACCATTATCTTGAAGATTTTTGCTCCTCCATTGGAGGCCTGGGGGTGTTTCTAAATAGCCTCGGTGGGGTTGCTCTCCCACAGCTATGCCTCTGTATTGGCTGCTATAATTATTTCAGAAGTTGGTAATTCATTAAAAAGATTTTAGACACCCAACTGACCAGTTCCATCAAATTAATTCCACAACTCATGTACAAATATTTTTTCAAAAAGTCTCCCATTTCTAAAGAGGATGGGAAGGTGGAAACAGCATTGAAGTTGGACTTTTCTGAAGAGCCATCTACCCATAAGGAGAGAAGATATGGATTCATGCCTTCCCATCAGTGTATAAATCATCTCAGCCAGGGTTTGAACTCAGTTTACTGATTCCACTTTCTGTGTTGCTAACCATTAGGCCACCAACCCCTCTATGGCACAAACTGACTACAATGATTTATGAACTGACAGAGAGACTAGATCAGTAATATTTGGGAGTGCTAGCATATCTTATATGGTCCCTTTTTTTTTCTGGATCTGGTCGTCGTCCGTTACTGCCTATAATTCTTCCGAGATATTTCATACTGGATTTGAAAGATGAGCATTTTTCTGAACAAATACTCAATCCAAAACCACATATTTGAGTAAGTAATTTTTCTAGGTACAACTTGTGTTCTTTGATACTTTTACTTACAATGATTATGTTATCCATGCAGGCATCTGCAAATAGAAAATCTGCCAACATTGTATTCATAATATGTTGAAAAATCATCAGTAAAATTCAATACCCAAAGAGAATCTTTTGTATCGATGTAATCCTTGATGTGTATTTCTTTTTAAGAATTAAGACTTATCTTCAAATTTTACTTTGAAAGGTTAATTTTATGAAAAAAATAGAACCACCATTCAAGTTTATTAACACCAGAGCTGGCCAAAAGCATAAGCAAAATAAGCAGCTGGTTTGGTTCCTGTAACCCCCAGAAGGCCCCCAAGAGCAATAGGGAAGAGGAAAAAAGCCAGTAAAGGGAGACCCCAAATTAAATTCTGCTTAGGGTCCAATGAAGGCTTGGACCTTCCTTGCCTTTGTAACAGATCCAAATTGTTTTGCACTGCCTTATTCAATCCAGTGGAAAAATCTCCAACATGAGTGCATTAATGATTTCCCTTTGTGAGGTGATTTGAGATTAATGTTAACTTTACTGAGTGAGAATTTTTTTTCTGAATGTTATAGAATTTAACTTTCCCGTCTTTTGTTCTACAATAATTCAGTTTCTGATCCTTTATACCATGTTTATGACACACATGACTTTTGAAAAGACAACATTTTACGAAATGCAACCCACCACGTTATGAGAATTCTACTGTAGGTTTGCAAGTTTTTGGCATTTCTTTTTCACTGGAATGAAGCTTTGCTAATTTTGGTTGTCCTTATCTAACCATTAAGTATTTATCAGGTTTTTCAATTTCAACTATGCCATCCTATAAATTGGCTTCCATCTGACATTGCTCAGTTACTTAAGAGTGATTTTTGGATTTTAATCAATTTTTGACAATATCCTGACACAAATATCAGCATCTTTTGTTGACAGAAGTCCAAAAACAAAAATAAACACCATTAGGTATTTTGGGGTCTCTTTGAGCACTGTTATCTTATGTGGAACAGAGATGATTTTTCAGCAAGAAATGGTTAGGCACAGTATGGCTTTAGCCAAATTGAAATCCCTAGACTTTTAGGAAAGAATATGATTGCTAAAAAATTTTTTATCCGCAACATTTATTTTTTTTTAATATCAGCCTGACTTTCAGCTTTTTGTTCCAGTGAGAAGGTCTTTGTGGTGTCTGAACCACACCTCTATTGTTACGTCATTCTCCAGGTCACATTCGAATTCATTTATAGAGTTGATTATAGTGACTGATGTGAAGGTTGAAATTGTTTTTCTATTGGTTGGAACATTCATTCTACAAGTCTTATTTGTCACTGGAGTATTATCTTAATCCCTCAATAATATATTTTGTGTGAGTCTAGAATTCTCGTTGACAATATATTGTATTATTGATTCCCGATGCCAATACCATGTATTATAGCTTCATTATTGTCATTATGTTACATTGTAGATTCCTCAAATTGACTTGAGTCGTCTCGGTATTGTTTTCCTTTGACACTGACCACAGTAACCAGATTATTGAATCGTTAGTAAGACAGGATGCAGCAAGTTGACCAATTCAGATTTTTAAAAAAATTTTTTTAAATCTATGAGTCCAGTGTTATCAATTTCAATGCTTTTTTGTTTTTTTTTTTCATTTTTCAAATTTGGGAATCCAGTATTGCAGGTTTAGATGTGTTTTTTTTTAATTTGGGAGTTACTTCCACATTCGAGAAAATTGAAAAAAAAAATCTAAATTGGCTACCCTGGACAGTAAATGAAAATATTGAATTTGTCTCTATTGCCATTTCCCTAACAGAAAAGAATTTCTGGCAATTATTATAATGCATCTCAGAAAAATCTCCTTAGAATGGGTTTAAGTATTGGTCATGATTCATGATGTTTATCCTTTGTTGTTCTAAGTAATTTAGTTGCACTGCACGGCCTTAAGTGCACAACTTGGATTAAAGTGAGGGAGAATTGTAGACATCGTCAGCCTTACTCTCTTGTCTGTGTCCAGAGGGAAGACATAGTCAGAAGAGCAGAGGACAGATCGAGATACAGTGGATAACCAGGGTGCCCAACATGTCATGCTGTGATATGTGTTTCTGACTTACGCTTTTCTACCCACTGAACCAAATGAATGGTTGGACTTCACCAGTTTGAATTTAGACTTTTCTTAGACCCGTTGCTATCCAAGGCTGAAGAGCCCTTGGAAGAGAAGAGCTTCTAAAGAGCATCGGAGCAAAGTGAATACAAACTGTTGCAGTTGGAGTTTGAACTCAGTTCGCCTGTTCCAATTTTCTACGCTGCTAACTGTTAGGTTACCCACATGGTAATGACTATTATACAATCACTTATTTATAAATGCCTTTCAGGAAGGCATGAATACAATCGTCCCTTATCTCTGTCTAATTACCAGTGATCTTGAGCATGATTATTCTATGATTGTGGGCAAGAAATAAAATGTGATGG
This sequence comes from Thysanoteuthis rhombus, assembly GCA_963457665.1. NCBI lineage: Eukaryota > Metazoa > Mollusca > Cephalopoda > Oegopsida > Thysanoteuthidae > Thysanoteuthis > Thysanoteuthis major. Next base: position 11,714,725 of record OY735222.1, on the reverse strand, counting down.
TAATATCACATGGTTCTACTACTTTATAATTTTTTTACACGTAGGAAATTGAATCCTTGGAAAAATGAAGCATAAATCTTTTACAAAATCTATGGTTAGCAAAACTAGTTGACCAGATAATGGAACTTGAACTATACAACAGCCAAACTAATCGGCTCACCACTGAGCGGGCATTCATAGATTCAAAATCCCTTTTCACTTCTGACAAGCAGATCAAGTGTGTCGTTTGCACAGGTAGGTATCACATCACACTCTGAACGACTTAATGGCTTTTATTCAAAATGCTTACCGTTAAAGCTATAAATCTGTCGTCGGATTTCAAAGTGTTTATATTGTAGCCTGTGTTTTTGACTAGCACCGGCAATTTGCAAGGTTTAAGCCCTTCTCAAGTACCACAGAGAACGTAGAGGACATTCAGCATCGACGCAATCTCCTTCATTGGGATTACGAAGCTATTACACTTCTGGATATATCTCTGTTGAATGGAGGGCAGGTAGTTAGGAGGTCCAGGATTACATCTCGAATGCCTGATTTGTTAAGCTAGTTGACAGGGACACTCCTATCAAATAATGTGCTAGCTAGATAGATTGATAGATAGATATGAACTGACTGAGATAGATAAATAGATATCAACAGATTAAAATATAGATGAATAGATATCAACAGACTAAAATATAGATGAATAGATATCAACAGACTAAAATAGATAGATAATTATCAACAGACAAGACTAAATAGATGGATATGAACAGACTAAAATAGATCGATAGATATGAACGGAGTAAAATAGATAAAGAGATAGATATGAACAGACCAAGATAGATAAACAGATAGATATGAACAAACCAAGATAGATAAACAGATAGATATGAACAAACCAAGATAGATAAACAGATAGATATGAACAAACCAAGATAGATAAACAGATAGATATGAACAAACCAAGATAGATAAACAGATAGATATAAACAGACTGATAGATAGATAGATAGATAGATAGATAGATATGAACAGAATCAAATAGATAGGTAGATATGAACAGACTAAAATAGGTAGGTTGATATGAATAGACTGAGATAGATAGATAGAAATGAACTGACTCAAATAGATAGATATTGATAGATAGATATGAACAACCTTGACACATTTCTTATCTATAGACCCATTACAAACTTATCTACATGACATTACATATATTTAATTCAATGCATTTCTGTTTATATTCATATGTATGCCCCTGAGTAGATATATATTAGAGTTACTTTATTCAGGCACATGGCTAGAGTAGTGGGACACCCAGTCCGAATTGAACTCAGTACACTTGTTACACACTGCGAAACTAAATTGCTACCCACTGCTCCTCATGAAGGCACTCAAATAAGGCTTAATGTCATTTACTTGCTGAGTCTGGCACAAAGCATCAGACGTAGGACACCCGGTGAGGATCAAGCTCATTACAGTAGTAATGGTTTGTAAAATTTGCTAGCTGATCATTGTTTCACAGCAATTAGTTCGAAATACGATTAGTACTATTGAGTAAACTGAGTTTAGTCAAGTTCTGTGCCACAGGTGCCAGGGTGCATCAAACTCACTTCGATAGTGAATCGGTCTGCAGGACAAGATTGTTGACTGATACTTTTCGGTAGTTGTCCTTTGTATGTGTATGTGCGTATGTAAATATGTGTGTGTATGAATATATGTATATGTATGCGTGTTTATGTGTGTGTGTGCGTTGGAATAAGTGCAAGAATAGATAAGTAAGATATTGTGTGAATTGTGTGCCTTTTTCTATGGCAATCAATCACCATTTTTATCTCACTTTACACAACCAGCCCCGTCCACCCACGTGCGCTTTGAAATCTACCCACTTAGAAAGGTTTAATTTGCTCTCGACCCCACCGAAATTTGATTGGGGTTTTATTGAAATTTTTTCACATCTCCATTTCTAACTCTTTTTTTAGAGAGAGACAGAGGCAGGCTGGCAGGCAACTTGAGAGTGCTTCAAGTCAATATTAAATTGTTCGGAAAACAATGGCTGGTGTTAGTCATGTTAGAACCCCCCCCCCGAGTAATTTTATAAGGTGGTACAAAGCTTTTTCTGACTCCTACCCTAACACACACTGCACAAGCACCCTCGTCAGTTATCCACCCTGTTTTTGTCTGTTTTGATTCTTCTAGCCTGACATACTATATTCACCCACCAGTAAACGGTAGAGTCAGCCTATTTTATTAATTGGCATATTGTATTAATTTACAAATTAGCATATACAGCAGAGCCCAATAAATTTTTATTTTAGATATCTAGGTAAAGAAAATTCATTTTAAAAAACAAACAATCCCAGGTAAACATAAATCAAATTTAAAAACAAAACATAATCGTATCCATTGTTTGATTAGATGGATGGAGAGAGAAGAAAAAATGCCCCTCCCCCCGGCTTTAGATCTAGGATCAGCCCCAGCGATGTTAATCTATGCACACCCCTACAGAAGAGGGCCAAGTGCATCCAAACAGTGTTGTAAATTCAGCGCTTATTTTAATCTAAGTTTAGCACGTTTCTTGCTTAGGCAGTGTGAAAAAGCGGGTGTGCTTTGAAATTTTGGTTATTTCTTTACCCTTTTATGCATTTTTCGGCCATTTTTGGTGTTTTTTCGCTATTTTATAAAATTTACTGCTTTTTTTTGCTGTCAAACTAATGTGAAAATATTTTTTGTGTTGGCAACATTCCTGTCTCAAAATGATCAGTTGACAGATTTAGCTGAAGAGAATCCTGTTACAGGACACACTCTAAACTCGTCATAAGACGGATGTCGGGGTTCATAATTTTCTACCACATTATAAGCAAGTCCGTGTTGTGATGAATTTTTCTATTTTTACAAACTTCTAAGTTTCCCTCTTTTGCAGCATGTAGACTGGGTGATGGGCGTCATTTTCCAACAGTAAGTGGAAATAGTCCAAAGTTATATTAAGTAATCTATTAGTATCATTAATTGAAAGTATATAATGTAAACTGGCAGAGCCAAGAGAGATGAGGTTTCCCTTCCATCTTCTCTAAGGTAGACCCTTGTAATTCATGCAGAATTATGGGGGTGAGGGTAGCCTGAGGCTAGTCCAGCTGTAAGACAGAAATGAATATAGAAATATTCTAAAATAGTGACACCTCCTCACCAGGTTACATTTTGACAAAATATAGTAACATGTGTAGTGAGTGTTAACCAAGAGTTGACAAATATTAGAGGAAGCAAGAGAGAAAAAAAAAAAGAGAGTCTTAAGTATCATCATCAGTCTTTTAACATCCGTCGTTGGACATAGTCCTTCCCCAGGATTCGCCACAATTCTCTATCATGGGCATCGCGGAGCCAGTATTTCCTGAATTTGTCTATTTCATCTCTCCATCTTGTCCTCTGTCGGCCTTAGTTTCTCATGTGATCTCTGGGGATCCATTTTTGGCTTCATTTCTTTTACTTTTTGTTGCAAATATTTAGCTATTTTCAGCCAATCCAAGGGTAAACTGAATATTTCAGCCATTTAAATGGCCATAAAACGGCTAACAATTTTTAAAATGCTTTTTTGGTATTTTTGAGTTTTTTTTTGCTCAAACTGTATTGTACGTGATCTTGCATTATATTGAGCCTCATTATAACGGGTCTGCAATTTAAATAAAGTTTTGGAATTGTCTTTTCGTGTATGTGTATCTAGGATGTTTCAAGGTGAGGCTATGGACTGACTCCTCAATGTGTGGCACAGTGTTGGCTTCAGCATGTTGAACAAACTTTTTCTTTCTATGTGAATTCCTTTCTTTTGTGTTGCTCTTTGTTCTGTCTTTTACTGGAATCTTCTGGATATTTACTATGTCTTTAGTGCACCACGAAGCCATATTGGAAGAAGATTGTGCAGTGCCAACCTTCCAAGTGTCTGCTTTGAAAACCAGAATTCGATATTCTGGCTCAAATACCAACTGTTGGCATCAGTGAGAAAATGTGCCACTTGCTCCGCCACGAGGCAGGCCCTAAATGTAGCATCTGCCTTCTAGTTGTCGGAGAATTGAGAGAGTCAATTTAAATGCAAATGTGAACATTCAAAATGTCCTGAATGACATATTAAAGTGTCTTTGTTCTGTTAGCTATTTAGGAGAAAAAGAAAGAAAAGAAAACAAGCCTGGCTGCTGCAGGATTAAGATCCATTCCTACTTCTATTCTGACTGAAGATGACTCCTGTACTGTATATATCTAATAGATGAGAAATATTTTTTTGGTGTAGATGCATTCAATTATTAGGAGGAAATAAGGCCCAGCATGTCTGTTACAGGAAATTTTCTAGAAGAGTGTGACATGTCAGTTTGGCTCAGTTGGTAAGAAAGCCATCTGCTGATCACTTGGTCGTGATTTCAAATCACATCAGGGAAATGTTGATTCTATCATATCGGTTTAGTTTAACATTGATGAGACAGATCAAACAGTGGAGAGTTTACTTTCCTGGATTAGGTGAGGATTGTTAGTTGTTGTTGTTGTTACAGGGGAGGAAAGCAAGGTCAACTCCAGACTTGGATTGGAGTTTATCAAATAAAATAAAGAAAGAAGTAAAGAAATTAACCATTATTAATTTTTTACTAGTTTTTTTTCTTCAATTTTTTAGTTGCTCATCATTGCAACTTTCTCAGACCTTTAAATAACCATTAATCGATGTGAAGAAGGTAAGTAAAAGATTTAAGATGGAAGAAAATACAAAACAAAAATTAATCATGATTGGCAATGCTTCATCTGATACAAAATGAATCAGAAAGATTCAATTTTTAAAAAGTCTAAGAAAGGAAGAGTTGATGCATATCACCAGAATATCATTAGTCTCTGATAAAAGTTTCACGTTGCTAGCATTTACTGTAATTAAAAAAAGATTTCAGTGATTGAATGTTCCTTTAATGAGGAAACAGCCTGAATGCAATGAAACAACAAACCGTTCACGACTCAACACAGTAGTTAGTCCTGTTGCCAAGTGATGCGAATATCGACTACTCCTGCCTTTTATTGTAGTAAAAAAATCGTTAAATCACCTTCTATAAATGTTATTGCCAGCCAATAACTCTGACAAGTGGAGAGTTGATAAAAACTTCACACTAGAGACCTAATTCAATTATTGATCAAAAACATTTTTTTTTCACTTCAACAATCTTTGCCTAGACAGGATCATGTACGAAGTGGTCATAGTTTATTAGTCATCTCCTCTGCCTTTTAAGTTGCTTTATAGCTACTTAGCGGGCTTAATTATGAGAAAGAGAAGGGCTGTAGCCAACCTTGGGCACCGTATAAAAATGTTGCCAAAACAACTCGGCAGGTTTTTCATAATAGATTAATTAAAAGAGAAACACTGGCAATGCAATTTAGTTAACATTTAAACACAGTTTTGTCATATTTATGACGAACGTATTCATACTATTGTAGCGGACACTGTATTTTTAGTTTAGATTAATTACAGAAATAAATATGCATTAGCTTTAGCTAGGAAACCCCAAATTTAGCTACATATACAAAATGTCACTTCCTCGCTATAAAAACCCTGAACGCACATGTTCACTCACACCAGCTTCCTTATTCCTTTACCTCTCTCTAAACTAGCACTTGGCATAATTTCTATTCTTTGACTGTGTCTATATGTATCATCTTTTGTCGTTAATCTTCCTCGATGTGAGAATCCATAAGAGCTTTATAGCTACTCAATGAGAACACTGTAACTGTTTCACTTATCCTATTTTGGTGACACAACACAAATACATATTATTTGGCCCCTTTAGCTCCTTCTTGCACCAAAACCTGAACCAACCGCATTTTGATAATTTAGCTCTGTTAAACATGCCACTCAATATTAAAGGCACTACTAATCAGGTTCCGTTCGAAAGATAAACCAAACAATATTAGACCTGTTGTATTATGTGTTTCCCTTACTAATTATTCTCTCCTATATTTCATTTTAATTTATAGGAATGACCATCTCAACTAAACAGGTCTCTCTTCTTCATGATCAATTGTATTAAGGTTCCTTTACAAGTATTTTCTTTCAGTTTTGTACTGCTATAAATGTACTTTTTATTTGTTTGTCTCAACAATCGTATATGTCACTTTTACAATTACGAACTTAGTTTAATCTCTGCATCTACACACATATGGTGAGCATATTCTCCATTTTGTCATGGCGACTATTGTCTCACTTCCTTCTCCAACATTTCCTGTGACGTCAGTATGTGGTGAGAAAAAATAGACACGTGGAGACAAAATCCTTTGTCTTCCATCACTACGTCACTACTCTCCATCACTATACCTGGTGACTTTTCAACATACACAATAGTATTTATACTATGGAGGCCTGAAGTTGAACAGCAAAAATAACTTTATTTGAATGGAATCAAAAAGGGATCTTTCGACAGAACCCTAAAAGTCCAATTACAGTCATATTTCAACTTACGCCTGATCCCAGATAAGTCTGCATGAGAACTTAAACCCCATTAACTGCAGATGACAGGAATATCAGTCATTGCAGTTCTATGGCTCCCGTTTCCACTACGAATGACAGAATTTTTCTGTCCTGGTATTGTTAGCTAGCTAAAGAGAATGCAATGTATTTGTCATGTTTGTTTCAAGTCTCTAAAGGCGAGAAGAAGAAGGTAAAAGAGTACGCACTTTTTCAGGTGGAGCTAATGGCTTTGTGAAAGAAACGAAATGGATGACATTTGTTCCTTTCTCTTCGGGAAGTCAAGGAAGACACAATATTGAGGTTTAGGTAAATATTTATGTGTCATGGTGCATTATATTGCACATTGAGTAAATGTCTTTTTACCTCACAATGGCCTGTTTACGTCCAGATCAAGTTGCGTCAATACTACTAGACTGTAACCTTGACGCAGGTTTGTATTCATTTCTTGACCAATCAGTGTGGTTGCAAAGGCGATTTTGTAAACAAAACCATATTTTTCAACCCTATCTCCCTTCAATAAATGAAACACATGGCACGCCTGACTTGCTTCATCAATCGCAGTGACAACAGTCACTGAGAATAATTCAAAGAGTTTACAGACGATTGAATTCATTATTTCTGTTGTTCCCAAAACGTTTCGGCTGATCCATTCTTCGGCTATCTGAATGAAAAGAGAGGGACTCTTTTTCCAGTGGTACCAAGTAAACAACAGTAGCAAACATAACTTTTTCTCATTAGTAGCAACGCTTATAACGTAGGTTGTAGATGTTGTCAATTCCCTATTTCGTTGAAAAAAGAATTCCATAGTATCCCTGTTGAGCAGCGAAAGCCACGCCTAGTTGAAACCCCCACGGGTGCTAAACATTCTATCTATTAGTTGATGAATGCTGATTCTTTCATTTTTCTTGCTGTCGTTCGGCATTTTCTCTCTATTGTTAGCCCCGCCCAGAGTGAGTAATGTCCACTTTTCTCTCTTCAGATATGATCTGCCATGACAGATTTCTTGACTTCGCCTTCTCTATTTCATTACTATAAATTAATTGAATTAAAATATTGCTTATTTGTAAATTAGAATACCTCTTATTTTATCTTACATGTTTCGTATGACTTCTTTCCAATCCAGAAACTTCAGTTATGACTTATTTTTCCTAGCCTACATTTTGACTACTTCGATTACTTTCTTCCTATAACTTTTCTTTTCATTCACAATAAAAAAAAAATTTAAAAAAGCTTCATATTTCTCGACTGGGTATAGTGCAAAAGCGACCAATAATGTTTGGGAGAGTTTTAAGAGACAGGGGTTAAAAATTCTTATTTGCAATACGAGACAATGTCAAGATAAGTCTCATGTTATTTATCTTCCATGAAAGATTAAAATTAGTCTGAAAAGACGAACGCTGAACGAAACAATCTTTTAAAATTTCATTTTCCACTTTTCTCTTTTTTATTGTTTGAAGAGGAAATCTGACATTGAAAGAATCAAGCCGGAAAATGTCTACAATAGTTGCAAATGTTTCAGTCACACGGTCAACGAGAAAAACAAAAAAATAAAATGATTTTGTTGGAGAGAGTTGGGAAGGTCGGGTCTTTGTAACTGTCGACGGAAAGGAAATTGGTTCGCTACATTAAACTCGAAACATTTGTTTCGTAGGAATCGGAAAGGTAGACAACAAAAGAGAAGGACTTCACGCGAAGATAGGATAAGAAAAGAAAATCTTAGTATGCGGCGGGGTTATAAGAGAGGGTAGACGGGGGAAAAGGGGTTGAAGAAAAAAGACTGAGTTGGGAATATGAGAGAGAAAAATGCAGAGAGAGAGACAGAGAGTGAGAAAAGGTAGAAAGATAATGAAGACGTTAGATTCGAGGAGAGGAGAAAGAAAAAGAGAGTACATGAGAGATAGATAGAGAAAAATACAGAGAGAAAGAGAGGTTGAGAGATAGGAGAGACAATAAATGCGGGGAGAGGAGAAAGAAAAAGAGTGCACGAGCAAAAGGTGGAGAAAAAGACAGAGAGAAAGAAAGGTGCAGAGATGAGGGAGACAATAGATGCAGACAGAGGAGAAAGAAAAAGAGGGTGAATGAGGAAAAGTTAGAGAAAAATAGGGGGAGAAAGAAAGGTGCAGAGATGAGGTAGACAATAGATGCTGGTAGAGGAGAAATAGGTAGTGAAAAATACAGGGAAAAAGAGAGGTATAGAGATATGATAGAGAGTAGATGGGGAGAGGAAGAGGAAGAAAAATGAGTGAGTGGGGAATAAGATGGAGAAGAATAGAGAGAGAACGAGAGATGTAGAACAGTACTTCAAACTCAATTGTACGACGGTAGAAAGAAATATAATTTGACATGCGACACACCAACAGTAGAAATGAATTAAACTAGAGAAAAACGTTTCGGAAGGCAATGGACGAAACTTTTATACCAGCACACTGATATACTAACCCATCACCTTTTTGCCCTTTCACCTGTCGCTAAAAAACTTGGAGTCTAACAAAATCTAGTGATAAAAACACTTCATCGGCAACCCTGTGATGGAAGCGGGACAGACAGGATACCCACTCTGAACACGTTCCAGACTTTAAATACATCTTAGCGTATTTGGAAAAAAATACGAAACATACCTTACGGATGGTTGTGTTACGCTATTGTGCCGTGGTACACAGTTTGGGAACCATTAGCCTTGTTCAATGGCAAAGAGACACAGAGATGAAAAAGAGGAAGAAAAAAGAGTGTTAGATTAGAAGGGTAGAAAGAAGGAAAGAATCATAAAAGGGTAAGGACAGAGAAAAGAATGATGCAAGATAACATAGAAGGAAAGAGAGAGGGGGGAGAAAAGGAAAGAGAAAATCAAAGTGTCAAGAAAGAGAAAAACAAGAACGTAATTCTATTGATGCGTCCACATACCACTGAAAAGGAACCGCGGAAAGGAAACCACGGATAGGAGCAATTGAAATTGAAACCGCAGATAAGGGGGTCGCTAGAAGGGAAACTGTAAATTAAATCAAAAGTCCAATTTTAACCTATAATCCCACGCTTGTGAACGCTGATGACGTTATCTCTTCGCACAATTCTCCAGTGATTTTTAATAGGTCATTATTGTATTATATCAGCTAACTGAAGACCGACAAAGTGCGTTATAGAGATACGTGAACGTATCTAAAAATAAGTCCAAAGAACGATGTAAGAATATTGATTGATTAAGCTGAACTTGGTCGAGCACCCAGTGAGGATCAATCTCAGTACACGAGTGAATTGGTATAGGAGACGAGCTTTTTAACTATTGCATTACGGTCAGTACCATTTGTAGTTATTTCCCTAACTTAGGCGCAAGACCAGAGTAGCGAGAGAAGCCAAAAAGAGTCGAACTAATTTGATCTACGAGATGAGCTTCTTAACCATCGCACTGAAGGTAAAATGTGTTCATGAGAGAGAGAGAGAGAGAGAGAGAGAGAGAGAGAGAGAGAGATGGGTGATACTAAAGAATAAGAGAAGGGTGTGTAACAGAGATGAAAAATATGAGGGTAAAATTGATAGGGTGGGGTCATGCCTAATCGAGTCTCTACGGTTGGAAGGAAATGTAAGAGGTCTAAGGGGCCAAATATTAGTCATTGGTGGGGGCAATGGGGCGAAAGATGCCCGTGGACACTAGACCCTCGACCAATACGCAGAACTCACATATCTGTATCCACTCCATATTCTCTTATCTTTGATAATGACAGCTCATCGGTATTCAAAATATACATTGCATACAGACTACAATCACCCTGAGCAAAATTTAAACCGTTCTCATTTATGACCCTCACTCTCCCAATTTCAATCAATGTAATGGCTGAAGTAATTTAAGGAGCTATACCAGCCTTTCTCAATCGGGGTTCCGGAAGAGGTTGTTAGAAGTTTCGCGAAAAGTCCATATATGCTTGACAAAGTAACTGATTTAGCTTCATTTGAGGTTTTTATATAAGAGGTAGCAGTTGCTGACTTGATGACATTTGACTCTAAGAGCACCAGGATTTTTTTCCAACCGAAAAAAAAAACAGCGGCTGTCATTTTTTTCCAATTGTTATAAATTCATTTTTAAAGGAAAAGTTTCTAAAAAGCTACAATCTCAGATATAATAAAATCTCATGTATCGGATGGAGATTTATTTAATTTCTCCGTCACGATGTTTACCCCTGACAATCCCCCCCCCCCCCCCGGCTTCAATTATCGACTACCTGCCATAGCAGTATTCGATATCCTATCTTTTACCTTTGGGCTTGAGCACTGACTCATGGCACTGTTGAAAAATACTCGACTATCTCAAACTTCGGCAATATCTCGATTTCAGATATTTGCATAAGCTTAGCTCATGGGAAGACTGTGTTCCGCTGTGTCGGTAGGACTTACCTACCTTTGAATTCAGCATTCTAAATATTGTCTTTTAGGCTGGGAATTCTGCCTCTGGTGGAGGCAACTCATCTATGAGAATTCTTTTATAGTCTGTTGTTGTTAGAACGTCAAATTGTATGCGCTGGACTTGGGAATTGTTTTGTATTTTATAGATATTCCAAGTCATGTAGTCTAACTTCCAGGGTTCTGAGCCAGATTAGATTAGTTGTTCATCAGTATAATCAGATTCCAGAAGGTCGTAGAATTTGATTACGCTTCAACAATTCAATAAAACATTTTGGCCCATTTATCTCAGACCTATCACGACTAAAAACAAGTAACTGTGAATAAAAACCTTTTGATCAACTTCTGATTAAAAAAGACCGAAATACTTAACTTTTACCCGTGCCATAACTTGACAAAAATGAAATGATAGATGTGAATGAAACTTTTTCATCAAATGATGGTCGTATTTAAAGAAGGTCGGACTAAAGGATTTGTACCAGCAGAATGGACTGATAAACATGAAAATTATAAATTTGTACAAAAAGTTTTGATCAAATGTTGGTCGGATTAAAAGGTTGGATTACAGGGGAGTAAAAAAATTATAACTTGATAACATTTGCAAAAGAAAAAGCATGTTTTGGCCACGGATATTGCCATATTTCGGGGTGCTCTTTCTAAATCTCAGCGGAAATCGTTCTTGAATATCTCAAAAAAATTTTCAGAATTTTTCTATCAAAATCAACATAAATCGACAAACAAACAAATAAAAGCAATAAAATTCATTATTTTGATTACTGACAATAAATATCGAAAATCTGGAACCCCTTCTTATTAGTACTTGCTGAGAATATTCGCCCTGCGGGTGGTTTTCACTAGCCATATGGAACCTATGACCTTAAAAATTCGAGTCGAGTAATTTAATGTATTGCAGCCGTAATAATCGTAATATAAATAAATCCGTCGTTGTCTTGTCTTTATTTTAAGTTTTATTTACGGCAGATAGATTCAAAATGACGACGAAATTTTCATAAAAATCGTAGTTGTCATAAGAGTAACTTCTTGTATTAGTAACAACGGTATTTTTTCTACAATTGTTAGTTGTAGGCTTTAGATATTTCACTCTAGATGGTTTTAGACTATAATTGCCAAAGAATTCCGTGATTTCTCGTAAGGTATCACCACAAAAAAAATTCCTAACCCTCATCAACTATCTCGATAAAATAGAATTAACTAAACATATCAATCCCCCGACCACGAAAATGTTGATCTGGTTGGGGACCAACAGAAAAGACGAAAAAACAGTCAAAATTGACAATAATTCGAAATTAAATATTTATTTACCAAGTTGGCTTAATGATAAAAAATCAAGAAAAATATCTTGAAGCTGACCCTATCATAAAAAATTGGTTTCGTCCTAATTCTTATTTTAAAACTTTCATTGGCTGATTTTTTTTAAATATTTTTTAGAAAATATCTTGCGTGATAAGGCGAAACACGTTTCTCAAATTTTATTAATCAGCAATTTTAAAAATTTCACACGCGTCCATCGGGGGTGAACTACATTAGAAGAAACAAAAGGAAGCACTGTGTAACAACTGCCTGCATTGTCGTAAGTTCCAGAATTTTTGCTCTAATTTTCTATTTTTAAACCTTCGTTATTTAAAAGAAAAGAAGCAACAGACAACACATGCCTCGATACTTTGGTAGGGGTCATCGAATTTAAAAATGAGAAAAGAAGGGCAATCTATTCTGAAATCAATTTGAATGGGGGTCATTTCTAAATAAAACAAAAATTAAGATAAAATTTTTGGTAATCTTTGCTTTGACGTACATAAATCTATGCCAGTGTTCAAAGTATTTTTTTTTTTTTTAATCAAAAAATATGAATTGAAAAATATCCACCCGAAATTGATGCGATAATGAAATTTAACGCACATCTCCATCAGATTTCACTCCAATAAACTAGTCAAAGTACGGCGGAGACCGTGCGTTTGATAAGTTAAAACTGATGAAGATATGCTTTTAATTTCATGATTGCGTTAATTTTTGATGAATTTGTCCAATTATTTGTCTTAAAAATAATGTATGACTTTTGGAGCCTCTCCATACTGGTTAAACACTACCATTATGCTTATGTACGTCTCAGTCGAAATTACCTTGGGAGCCCGAAACGGCCCGACCAAACACCTAAAATCGACCCATTGATGTAGGCTATGATTCTGATTAGTGTAGAGAATCAACGGTGTTGGGGGTTCAGATTGTTATAAGCCCCCGTGGAAATTTGATCAATTACGGGGACATTTTGAGACCAATTGAAATGATTATCCGAACCTATTCTACGTTCGATTTAAAGTAATTCACTCTATTGTCTTATGATTCGTTACTAAAATAACCTTATCCTAATAACAAAAAGCAAATCCAAACATATTAGATGAGTCAGATTGAGATACAGACAGGTAGTACTATTTATGCCTTGTCTTCCTTGTGCCTCGTTTGGCCATATTAATCGTTTTGAACATTGCCTAGCACTTGTTTATACATTTTTTGTCCTTCTTCTGGTTTAATATTTGGTTGGAAGTAAGTACTATGTTTTAGCGTGGGGGGACTTTGTAAGAGAAAGATCATGGTTGCCATTTTACATACGTCTAGAAAAGTGCAAGGTGATATCCAGATAATGCAAGATACTGTCCAGATCGTACAATATGGTGGCACAAAAAAAGTTTAATTTCAAATGTTTTTCAGAACGTGCTTAGATAAAATAAATTAAAAAAAGAATATTGCATAAGAAAATAGTTCGTGACCAAATACTTTTCAGAAAGAGCAGATTTGTCAAATTTGGTCATATGGCCAGACGAGGCAGCTCACAAAATGAAAAATAATAAATAATATTATGAACAATTGAATCAGCAGTTCGTACCAAAAATAAGAATTTATATAAAATAATAATGCAACTAAGTAAAAATAGTGCTAAAATTTGAATACGTCTCCAAAGAAAAAGTTCATGGCTAGATAATTTCCAAAAAAGTGCCAAAATTTGAATATTATTGCCAAAGAATAGTCCGTGGTCTGATACTTTTCAGAACAGGCAGATTTGTCAAATTTGGCAATCATATGGCCAAACGAGGCACAAGGCACAAAACGTACAGCCCTGAAGAGAAAAAAGTCCTGACGTTATATCATTGTATTTCAACTGCTCACATTCAGAACTGTACTTCTCCAATTACAATAGCACAAGTAAAAAGAGACTGCACCTGGTAAAAATCTTCAAGTTGTACATGTATATAATCTGGACGGATTAGTATTCATTATGAATACACAGAACAAAGTTGAAATCTTATGATTGTGGACTTATTGAATATATTTGGATACTTATAGAAATAGAATGACTTGGTAATCTTCTCGAAACTGAAATTATTTAACAATAATAACTCAATTACTTGATAAAAGTTGATATGATTATATGACGTTATGATCTTTACGGAAGCAGGAAAATGTTATATATATATATATAATATGCTGTTTTTTTTCTATATTTATTTTGATACGCGTAACTACTGCCATTTCTCTCTATCATGTCACGCTGGGGATCAGGTTGTATACGAGAATGGAAAAAAAAAAGAGATGGGGAAAACAGTCATTGTTGTATAACGCCTCCTTTTACTAGAGATATTCTGCACCTCCTCTGCATTTCTGGCTACTTTTTAAATAACGCATCAGATGTCGTCGCTATTTTCGGAATTGGCAATTTTTAAATGGCCAAAGGTAGCTAGATTTATCTTTAATGGCTATTGGGTTAATTCGATTTCGTGGTAAATGTGTAGATTTCATTTCCTCTGAAATAGCGTTATTTTTTCAGTTTAAAAAGTGACCAATAAAATCATCTAAGGGTCACACTTATAATGTGCATGTGAATTTCTTCAACTTATTTGATTCAAACGAGACGTCTCTTCAGTTTTTTTTTTTTTACAACACAGCAATTGCGAAATTAGGAACACTAACCCTAACATCAAATCTACCGACTAACCCCACTCCCCAACCCTAACTACATACCATGTTGGCTCTAAAGTAAGGGGCCATGGCTGCAAATTGTTCAGTTTTGAGAAAATGAAAACATAAGATAGACGAACACAAGATCTTGATGTTTTTGGTAGAAAAATCTGTTTTGATTCGTTTTGAATAATTTCAAAGACAAAAAAAAAAACAACAGGCTTTTATTTTTCATTATTGTATTATCTGATCAATACGTTGTATAATAATAATTTTAGCCGTGCTGGAAACGACATGGGTTACTTAACCAAAAGATTGCTGAAAACAGTATTATTAGATCGAGATTAACTTTATTCGAATAACAGGTTACAATCTATCCACTTTCAGCCATATAGCTAATATAAAATTGCCTACATGATGCATTAATACAACGACTTTCTTGTTTGTCTACTCAAGTAATTATCTCTTTGAAAAAATTCTATGGTTGGTGTTCAAAATCAGCCAGCCGCAGCTTTTGCTTTAATAAAAAAATCTCTTCGGTTTGATGAGTTGCATAATTCTTTGAATAAAAACTTAGGAAGATTAGATAGCTTTTACACTTGATTTCAATTACAGAAATATCTTAGAGTTTAACTGTTTAAAAGGCTATGGAAATAGAAAAAGTCTGAATTATATGCTATTTAAACAGTGATATATATCTAAATACGTTCCACCTGGTAGAGTATATCTAATGTTTCATAGAGAACATTGCCAGTCGGGTCAACATGACCAAGCTAGACAATTTCACGTTCATCTTGGTTAGGTTTGCTAAGATAAAGATTAACATTGAGAACAGCTTACAGACTTTTGCCGACAGACGTTTCGTCGATAGTCGTTAGACGTTTAAATCAACAAACAGTCGATGTGACTTATCGTCGAACAGACGTTTCGTCGACAACCATTTTGTTGAAGGGATGTTTCCTTGACACTGCTTTTCGCCGAAAGACGAATCATCAGCAGACGTTTTATCGAACAGAATTTTTGTCAACAACCAATCAAGCAACAGTTCTTTGAAACTTGGGAAAAAAAAAGAAAATTTAAAACAGAATAAAACCTGCTTCAAGTACTCGAAAGTATCTTTTTTTTTTAAAATTTTTTTTATTGTATACTACTTCATTACAATGGAAATTAAAACTTCCAAGACAATATCTATACTGCATTACGTCTTAAAATATAAAAAGAAAACGTGGTCCCCGAAGGCCCCCGAATATAAAAAAAGGCCGTTTGATTTACATAAAGAAATTTCTGGATGGTGGTGACTGGAAAGTTAGAATTTTGTCCTGTAGTGTTTTGTATCCATGTTGTTTCAAATTTTAAAAATTTATAAACTATTTTCACCGAGATTCTGAATTAAAGAATCAAAAAGGAGAACAAAATCCAAATAAATATATTTCCGGGGCGGGGCATATATTTCGGTGGGGAGACATATTTTCTGGGTGGGGCACAAAAAGCATATATCACCGGTGTCGGGGGTAAAGAGAATTATTTGGAATATATCTTAGTGACAGCCTTGTTCCATGACATACCTTCCACTTGTAGAGAAGGTGATACATTCGCCACCATTTGTAGTGTAAGCAAGTTCAAACCCACTCTACAATCCAGATATCAGATAATACACTTGACCGTTGACAGACACACATGGCATTAGCCTGGAGTGAGACGATGAAGCGAGCCCCAGCGAATGATAAATCTTTTTATGTGGTAACTTTTAATTAGGATTACACAAAACGAGTGTACTGCACCATTAAGGATCCAACATTCGAACCCAATCATCTTCGGCGAGAAGGCCTGGTCCCATTCCAGCGGACACCCATCAAATTAGTTCACTTTAAACCTCCCCCCAGCATTATTCTTTCATGTGCACGTTGCATGGTTCTCCTCACATGGAGAGACCACAAAACAGCACAGCACATCCGGGAAAAGACAAGAGTTAGAGACATCATAGAATCCATAGAAAATCTCAAATGGCGGTGGGCTGGCCATGTTGCAAGAATGGCTGACAATCGATGGACATCACGACTCACAACATGGATTCCCCGAGACCATATGCGCAACCGAGGCCGGCAAAATGTTAGATGGAGAGATGAGCTAGACAAGTTCAGGAAGTACTGGCTCCGTGACGCCCACGATAGAGAAGTGTGGCAAATCCTGGGGAAGGTCTATGTCCAACGACGGACGCTAAAAGACTGATGATGATGAAACCTCCCCCTCTGCACTGATTTGGGGTGGGAGGTCATTTGACAGAACTTCGGGGTGGGGGATGTTCAAATACCCAGTTAAGGGGAGTGTGGTAAAGTGAACCTTATGGTTTTTTTTAAAGCATTTTCCGTCCTTGGTTGAACATCCGAAGTTTTTATTTTTAGCCTCAAGTGTTTAACCACGTTAATGTGTAAACATTTAATTCGAGATAATTTTAACATCACTATTTTTACTGTGACAGATTTCATGGAATGTCAGTTGCTCAATGGGGCATTAGTTTCTATTTAAAGATGGTTCGCAATCGTCTCGATATTTTTCAATAGCATGAAACTAAAATAGGAACGACGATAAAACTGGCATTAGATTCAAGGTAGAATCCTAGTTCACATGCGTAAAACGGAGATAACTCCTGTCAGCCTCAAAATCAACTGAATCTCACAGGATTATCTCCCCGTGTAATTTGGTAATATATACTTTTTCACAACAGAAAAAATAACTTTTTTCCATACAAACCTTCAACGTTTCGCACGCTCAATAACGACACACAAAAACAATTCAATAATCTAATTTATTCAGTGCATTAACAATATAATTCATGTATTTACGTCTGTTTTCTTTTTCTTTCAATCCTGTAAGCCTTACTTCATTTTGAGGCTATCAGGGGTTATTTCCATTTTACTCACGTAAGCTAGGATTCTACCTATCAATAATATGATGATGACGACCGGCTTTGATTGTCAGGGATTTTGTTGCATGAAACTCAATTCCATGGTCTCGAGGAATTAACGGTTTCTGCTGGTTTTTTTAATTTCTAACTTTGCAAACCAGAAAGCGGTCATAGCTCTGCTAACACCATTGTATCATTACCCACCCTTACACAAAATTTCATTGAAATTCACTGAGATCTTTCAGAGATATTGTACGGTGTAAATACATCGCTACGATGCAGGTAAGGTGTCTGTCCCTGGATCCACACCAAAATTTAAACTTCTCTCACGTTGCCCATTACCCACCTTCCCACAAAATTAATTCGGAACTTTTGTGTGGAATCATAGATATACTGGTTTCCCTACAATCTGACAATAAGAATTTTCCGTAAGCTGAAATGGTGTAAAGCAAATAAGCAATTACCATTGATTTATATCAGAAAAACTTTGGAGTGTTCTCAGAACCCCAAAATAGTAAGGATAGTAAGCCGAGTCATCGGGGTTGTGGTAGGAGGTACATGGACAGGGGTGTGAGAGAGAGGAAGAGGGGTTGCACTGCCTCTAGCATGACTTGCTGCATAATAATAAAAGTACTGGCTCCGCTACGCCCATGATAGAGAAATGTGGCGGATCCTGGGGAAGGTCTATGTCCTACGATGAACATTAAAAGAATGATAATGATGAACACTACTTTCTACTCTTTTGTTTCCGAAAAAGCGAAGACGTGGCGTAAAGTGAACTTTTGGTGAAGTGGGGACAAGTATTATTTGAATTCTTTTAGATCTTTTTAGAAAAACAAACTAAATTTCATACAATGGAAGAGTCCATTATTCCAATTGGCGTGTAAGAAATTACACTGTTCATTAAACAGGTAGAGAAAATTGGACTTCAGAAACTCATCTTCAAGAAACAAAAATACATCTACCATCGAAAGTTCATTGTATTTCACTTAGTTGGATCGCTTAATTCATTTACAGACTGAACTTTGAATTGTTAAATAAAATTGTATTGTGACTAATTGGTGCTGTATAAGAATTAAGTTCGTGTCAGTGTCACCAAATCTTGATTATTTTCAGGCTATAACTGCTTAAAAAATTGGCTAAAATCAGCTAAAATCTTTTCTACTTTCGGTTAATTTTCTAAATGTTTCATATTCACTTAAAGCCCTATTATCAAATAAAATAGCTCTGTAAAAAGGCCCCAGAACGAATGATTAATCAAAAAATGTACGTAAACTTTTTATTACACTTACTAGATTTGTAGTGGATTCGCTATAATAATTTTTAGTGTCTAACTATTCTCAAAGCGAAAGTTTCGCTTGAAATTCGGTTCGTCGATATCAAGTAAAAAAATGATGAAAAAATATTTTTCCCGTGTAGTTTGATTTGCTTTAACTGACCTTTTCAAAATGGCTAAAATGGTTGGATTTCCCCCTTTTTCAGCTAACTTTATGACTAAAAATATGTTTTGAGTTAATTATAGGATAAAATTAAGCCAGCAAAATATTCTTCAAATGGCTAGATTTTTATCAGCTAAAGGGATAAAATGGCTGATTTGGCATCACTGTCGTGGCGTCAAGCGAGCGTTTGGTTTTGGGGTCTTACATGTCTATTAAGTGAATATGCGTCGGCGTCCATTTATTTTCATGAGTGTGCATTTGTTTGGACAACTCTGGTTGCTTGATCTATGTGTGTGCGCGTGTCTGTTGTGCGAGTACGTGTATGTATCCATGGAGGGGAACATTGAAATGAAGTCTGGGAGATTAGGGGTGGGGTGGAGTTTAATTTCAATGAAAAGCTTTTTTTTTTCTTTTTTTTTTAACAGACCGACCTATGTACCTTTCATTTTTCTCACTAAAACGAGAAGGGAGAGAAAAAAATCAAAAAGTGTATGTTGTTGAGGAAGAGGATCCCTTTTTATTATCAAACGAACAAAAAATATAGTTTTCGTCTGGTATTTGTTGCGGAGGTAACTAATTGTCAAGTCACGTGATGCCATTTTTTTATATCTTTCAAAAGGAAACTTTTTATTACTTTTGCAGACGTAATGAATAAATTCTTTTTTTTTTTTTCAATGTACGAAGTCTGTATGGAAAGTACCCGACCGTTTCGCATATCTCGAAAACCGGTTGAACGACCTCAATGTAACTTGGCAACCTACCAGAGGGGACCTCACTGTGCATGAGTCAATGTTCTCCTGTGGGATTACTCAGTAGGCATCGAGGTGCCATTCAGTGAGCTTGTGTACTGTGTGACCGTCTCATTCACAATTATCGAGTCTGTTTATTCTTCGCGTCTTATGAAAGATTTGGTTCCCTGAGACTTGTGGCTTTTCCCAAGGAGATTTCAAATCAAAGATTAGAGAGAACATGACTAGGCAGAAGATGGTGAATCCGAAAAAGGACTTTAAAAAGTACAATGGGCGCTGGGATGTGTGTGGTGTTCCAAAGGGAGTCTTTTGAAGGGGACTATGTCAAGGGCATGCGTGACTAGAGATTTGGCCCCCTCCAACATATAGTGGATATTGTTATTGAATGTTAATCGAAATGTAGTAAGTTAACTACTAATGGCAAAGATATAATTATGCATTTTGATAAAAAATTATACTTTTTTTAGAGATTGTGTATGACTTTTTGGGGTTCACTTCAAAGCTAATCGTAATAGATATAACTCATTTGAGTTGTAAAAGATTTCCTAAAATATCATTTCATTTGAGAGTACTATTTTATTACTTGAATAAATCATTTGTAGTACAGTGTTGGCATTCTGGGCTGATGCCTTTTGACCGAACGCGATTGTAATTTGTAGTAACCTGTACTACATTGTTTTCCTTTTGATTGATGCCTTTTGTCCTGGATTTGAACTACTGTTCATAAAGCTTTGTGGGGTTCATTAAGGATACAGGGGAATTCAAAATCGTTACACCCCACCCCAGCTACGTCCCTGCTCTGGGTACGCTATTTTTCATTAATATTAGATGAATAGATGTAACGATTGTTTACAACTAGGGCTCAGATTAAACGAAAAGACTAGCTTAAAATTCTGGTAGGTTTGAAACTGAACTTTTAACAGCAAGTGTATGGTCGAATTGCTGTTAAGTTTTATTGAAGTCAAATAATGCTATAAATTGTGTTTACGATCGTCTTTATCTGACTGGATAATATCAAAGCAGAAGATTTCAGAAACGATTTTGAACACATATATTGGAACATTAACTGCAAAAATAAAAGTAAGATTTTATAGGAATTTAACTTGATCAGGAACCAGGACAGTGGGGCACCCAGTGATAGTCAAACTCTCAATATCAGCGAATGGTTTAGAGCAGCAGTTTCAAAACTTTAAAAACTCGAGGATCCTTCCTATAAAGGAAATGTTCTGTTGGAACCCTATTTTTAGCATTTAATTTTTAGATAGTAATTGATAAACTACAATGATGAAAAAAAAATGACTGTAAAAATCATATATTTCAAATGAATTACATTTATTTGAATTCTTATATGGTACTGATCTGTGTACAATAATATTTTTCAATGCTGTGCGATGGCAGGTGTTGTTTCTGTCACGAAATTCGTAGTGTCAGGTTCTGAAGGGACATGCTACGAACCTCTGAGGGTCCACGAACCCCAGTTTTGAAGTCGCTGGTTTAGAAAATCATTGTCATCACTTACAATGCTGTCAGAATTCTGTATAATGTGCCTGTGTGCGCGTTCACTTGTGTAACGTTCATCTTCGCACCATAAGACCAGAAGTTGAATGACAAAAATCAGATCGAAACGGCATCTCTTGATGGGAACCCTGAAACTGGCGCTCAAGTCCAGTTATACATTTTTGGATCAATCAAAGGTTGCTGAGACTGATTTCAATATCCTATTTTTATCCTCTTATAAATATGACTCACATCTGCCTTGCTTCGTAAGTCCCGATGACAACGGTCAATCGGTTTTTTTTTTGTCTCTATTACTCACGTCAACACTTTTCACTCAATACTCGTGCGAACACAAGCATACAATTGCGCACCATGCGGCTTTGCAAATAGTGACTCCTCAAACTGGCCATCTATTCATCACTACAAACCAGGGACAGATGGAGGTTCCGGCAACCTGGGTAGTCGACTACAACACTAAGTGTTAAGTAGGGACCCTGTTGTGCGTCCGAGATATTTACAAATGGAAAAAATAAGAAGATAGATTAATCAACAGGCTTGGCTGTGCTTGGGTAAAATTCCCTCGCTTCATTAAAATCTAAAAAGCAAACAAAATATGATTTATTTCCCAAGACAATATCATTCCAAAACTACGCGTCCCATTTCAACTCCTTTTTTAGTAGTTCCTGTAATAAATCAAGCGGACCTGAGATAGTGAATTTGTCATTTTTTGCGTACGTAACTCTTGTTCATGCATGACATCACTGGTTCTTGGTGTGATCATCACCATTGTCATGACAAACAAAAATAAAGTCAACAATACTAGGAGTTTGACAAATAAAAAGTCAAAATGAGAAAATTCCCGGATATGGAGTCAGATTTTTCAGGAATATCTAACAGTTAAATATTTCCTGTTGTGATGAGATTAAATTAAATAAGTGACTAAGAATATTCCCCTGTCCTGTAAGGCATAGATAAATAATATTCTTTGAAGGGCCCTGAAGTTGAGAAAGGTTCTTTTTAAACAACAGTGGATTACTGATGCCAACTTCCGAGTCTGTAGGCAAAACGATATGGCCAGGAGCACTGGAACACGAAAATGCACGCATATATAAAAAGGATAGGACCTTTCGACACCTTTTGATGGCTACAGTTCAATTCGTATTTGTCCAATTTATTTCCTTGCTGTATAC
>OY735222.1:11679624-11689624 GCA_963457665.1 Thysanoteuthis rhombus | reverse complement strand
ATACAATGTGCATAAGATAGGACCATACTCACCACATGGAGAGATCGATGGATATCACATTATATTAAAAAAAAGTAGAAGTCATGAATGTAACAAAATCCATAAGCCGATCGAGAGGCGAATTTTGGAAGGTATATGTCCAACAACGGTGGCTATTGACTTTTCAATTTGCTCGTTTAACAGGCCTCTCAATCCACTTTGGTTGTATAATTATTCGGGCTTCTAATATAAAATGAAGAGAGATTAAGCGAGGGATGAAGTTTCTTCGGAAATCATCTGAGTCAAACAAGGAACACACCCTCTTTATCTCCTTTTTGTTTGATCACTTCCAACCGTAAGAGAAGACAGAAGGACGGTGGCGGAATGTTACTCAGTGGATACTTGCTTTATATATGATCAACGATGCGTAATCCTGACATGTACTAAAGTTACGTGACGTTTACATGTATTACCTACATTCAATCATGTGTGCGTCACTGACTTGTCTTTTGAATATTTTATCCATAACTTTTAATTTATTCAAGTCGCGTTGCCGAATACATTGCACGTTACTTTTGGGTCTTTGAGTTTCTGGCTTCCCCAGTGTTGTTTTATTACCAGCTTAGCCCCTATCAAAATGACAGGATTATTTGTGTATGGATCAGCACTGGTGTCTAGGATCATAGTGTCGCTCCCCTGCCCTCTGCCTAGGTTCAGAGTATCTGTGCACATTCTGCCTAAGATCGAAGTGTCAATCATTGGTCCTCTGCTGAGGGTCAGTTCAGTATCTGTGCATTTATTGAAAAATATTATATATATATATATATATATATATATATATATATATATATATAATGTGCGTGTGTAGAAAAAAATTTTTTTTCATTGGCTCATTTCAGATCATTGTTTCACCTAAAAAGATTTTAAAATGAACCTTTAAGAGTAATCGAACGTACAATCCGTAATGAGCCATGGAAAAAAATCTTTACTCATCATATAACCCCTCTACTAATGGTATTGAGCACTTCTAAAAACTGAAACCTACTTAATACATGTACACATGTTTGTTGTATATTTCATTATTGTTCTCTTTATATTTAATACATATACACTTTTTAGAATCGTCTGCCATTTCAGTCACTTATTTCCCGATATCCGTTAATGTAATTTTCTTTGGCATTCTTTATGGTAGTATGTGTAAACTTTCTCTTTTTGGGATCAGTTGCTTATCATTTGACTGTTTCGATGATTTTGAAAACAAAACAGTCATATTAATATGGCACTCCTGCAATGTTGATCAAATGCCACCTCCTTTTCAGTTATGATTTTAATTCATAGTTTATGTCACGTATACGTCTTCGTGTGTGGAGACCTGCTAAAGTTCAGAAATTTTCAAGGGGGAGTATTTTCTTTTAAAATACCCCCCTTTGGGGAGGGGCAGAGAAAATTTCCAATATTAGAAGCTCTAAAACAGCTCAAACCGAAATGCAGGAGACTTGGTAACTCTTCAAATTGGAGCGGGGGAAATCACAGGCATATTATTCAATGTGGGAGGTTCGCACAAATTCATTAGATGTGGGGGCGGTGAGAGTCAGCACTTGGTTTCAAAATGCGGGAAACTTGGTAGATCTCTATACATTGTTTCGTTGGTGTCGTTGTTATTCCACGTCTTATTCAAACCCCTATTTTCAACGTGCTAACATTTTTTGAATTAGTAAGGTTGTCAATATTCCCCGGCTTTTCCCTTTCATCTAT
The DNA here is from genome assembly GCA_963457665.1 of Thysanoteuthis rhombus. Classification (NCBI taxonomy): domain Eukaryota; kingdom Metazoa; phylum Mollusca; class Cephalopoda; order Oegopsida; family Thysanoteuthidae; genus Thysanoteuthis; species Thysanoteuthis major. The sequence continues at coordinate 11,687,890 of OY735222.1, read as the reverse complement.
CAATGTAGCTACACGATTTTTCCTTGTTCAACAAAAAAAAAAAAAAAAACAAAAAAAAAAAAAAAATCAGATTCTGTTCGAGTGGATAGGTATGATTTGCTCAAATTAATCTGGGCTCTTTCTTTGTTTATTCCCTTCATGCTCTCCCTCTCTCTCTGTTTATTCCCTTCATGCTCTCCCTCTCTCTCTCTCTCTCTGTTTATTCCCTTCAAGCTCTCTCTCTCTCTGTTTATTCCCTTCAAGCTCTCTCCCTCTCTCTCTCTGTTTATTCCCTTCAAGCTCTCTCTCTCTCTCTCTCTCTGTTTCTTCCCTTCACGCTCTCCCTCTCTCTCTCTCTCTGTGTTTCTTCCCTTCACGCTCTCCCTCTCTCTCTCTCTCTGTGTTTCTTCCCTTCACGCTCTCCCTCTCTCTCTCTCTCTCTCTGTTTCTTCCCTTCACGCTCTCCCTCTCTCTCTCTCTCTCTCTGTTTCTTCCCTTCACGCTCTCCCTATCTCTGTGTTTCTTCCCTTCACGCTCTCCCTCTCTGTCTATGTTTGTGTGTTTCCCTTTCCGAGCATGCATGTGTGTATGTCTCTCTCTCTCTCTCTCTCCTTATCTCTGCCTGTTTCTGTGTGTCTGCCTGTCTGTTTCTCACCCTCGCTATATGTCTCTGTCTCTTCTCTCGCTGTCTCTTTGTCCCTTCTCTCCCTATCTGGTCTAATTAAGAGGGTCTTGTTCTGGCCCGAGTTCCATAAAGATTCCTCATCTGAACGCGCTATAGAAAATTTCTTTCATGCAAGAGGAATCTAAAACATCCTCCGCTTCTTATTCCAAAAGGATATTAAATATTCACTTTCCAGACGGACGAAGCCGCCATTTACAAAAAAAAAAAAAATCAACCAAGTTAAAATGGCTGCCACCACCACCCGGGCCACCGCATCCAAATTGATTGTACTCACACACGGCGGTCAAAAGTGTATCTGTGTGCTAATAAATCCAAATGAGTCAGTCGATAACTATTTACTATAAACAAGCTAGTCTCATTCATTTACTGCCTCCTACTCATTCACCATATTTGTAGGTATCGTGATTATTAGTATCGTTTTTTTTTTTTTTTTTTTTTTTTTTTACTTGGTATTTATGTAAATTAGTAACGACACGGGAGACAGCGGATGCCATTTTGTTCGCATTAAAGCGCACATCCACGTATATGATAATTAGCCATTTGCATTTGTCGTCTGTCACGCTTACGTCATCAATGATGTCTGGTGAAGTAACTTTTAAAATTTATTAGGTTACGTTAAACTTGACAAATTGTATCTTTACTTAAATCGAATTTAGATCGGACTAATATTCAGCAAATATTGAACATAAGCAAAAAAATACTTTACAACAATGTTTTTGATATTTTAAGTGCAATGCAATTGCCAGATTTTCCGTCATGTCTTTGACGAAGGGTCAACTCGTTGATCCATCAAATCGATTCCCTGCATCTATATCCTTTCATTGAATTAGAAATATTTTCTTTACCCATCAATACCTAAATACTAATAAATACTCGTTGCATCGGTATACCTGTAAGCTGTGTATTATGTCATTATGTTTACACAGTGATTTGAAAAGTTAACGTGAGCTATTTTTTCAATTAAAAGTTCATCAGTCTTTTATAGTCCGTCGTCGGACATAGACCTTCCCCAGGATTCATCACACTTCTCTATCGTGGGCGTTGTGGGCCAATATTTTCTTAACCTGTCTAGTTTGTCACGCCATCTCCTAATTCTGCCAGTGTCGGCTCTGCATTTGATCTCTGGGGATCTATGTTAAGAGTCGTGATGTCCAGCAGTTGTCTGCCATTCTAGCAACATGACCAACCCATTGCCATTTGAGTTTCTTAATGGTTTCAATGATGCCTCGGACTATAGTTTTTCCGTAATATACTATGCTGTAAGAACCATGCAGTGTGCACAAGAGAGATTCATGCTCAACATCACATAGAGAGACCACGAAAGTGAAAGTTCAGCTTGTGCTAGAAGCTTTAGATGTACACTGTTCGGCCTTTGTTGTCATTAGACTAAATTGCATTAAAAAAAATCTGACATAAAAATCATTTTCTTCCATTAAGGAAAAGCGTTCCGTCTCTTAAGAGGTAATCCATAATAGAGTATGATGGCCGGTAACGAAGTCCCGCTTCCTTTTGCATGTGTCAGCTTGGTGATCCAACGAAGGGTTGCCTCCAACCGAATCGCACAGCTTAGAGTGTACTCGATCAGCCGCCGAGTGTATAAGGAAATTTGTCCTTATGAAGAGTTTTCCACACTCTTTGCTTATACCGGGAATCGAACCCAGGAACTCCAGCGTGTAGAGGTGTAATTGCTAGCCATTCGTCCAAACAAGGACTACAAAACAATGAGCAAGATACACAAGACCTGAGCAATCAACTCGAGGACTTCCCAAAAGTAACCCCGTGGGAGGTGAAAGAAGCCATTAAACAGACGAAGAAAGGAACTGCCCCTGGACCAGACAACATCACCATCGACCTACTCCGAAAAGCAGGTAAAATCATCACTAGGAAACTGGCCGTCCTCTTCAACTTGTGTCTAAAACACAGTAAAGTCCCAGACGATTGGAACACTGCTATCATAATGCTTCTATATAAAAAAGGAAACCCGAGAGACCTCAACAACTATAGGCCTATAAGCCTACTCAACTGTGTATACAAACTTTTCACAAAGATCATCACCAACCGAATCACAAAAACACTCGATGAAAACCAGCCACGTGAACAAGCTGGCTTTAGAAGAAGCTACTCGGCCATGGACCACCAGCACTCGATAAATCAGCTGAAAGAAAAAGCAGCTGAGTATAAACTACCAATTGCCGTAGCATTTATCGACTTCAAAAAGGCGTTCGACTCAGTAGAAATCCCTAAGGTCATGGAGGCCATCAGTCGGCAAGGTGTAGATCCAGTATATGTTGAAGTGTTGAAACATATATACAATCACAGCAGCTCATTTATCAGGCTACATAAAGACTCAGGCCTCTTCCAGCTCCAGAAAGGAGTAAGACAAGGTGATACCAGCTCACCTAAACTCTTCACAGCCGGCCTCGAGATGATCTTCAGAAGGCTAGACTGGGAGAGTAAAGTAATTAAAATAGACGGCGAGTATCTGAGCAACCTCGGATTCGCAGACGACATAGCCCTTTTCGCAGAGAACCTACACGACCTCCAACTAATGATAGATGAACTAAATGAAGAGAGCAAGAAAGTCGGCCTACATATGAACTTCAGCAAGACGAAGATCATGTGCAACAACCACATTGGAGATAAGAACACTAAGATCGAAATCGAGGACACAACTCGAGAAAGTAGACCACTACATCTACCTAGGGCAACGAATCCCCATGAGACCCTCAAAAGAAGAAATCAGGCGAAGAATCACACTAGGATGGTGAGCCTTCGGCAGAGCTAGCTCAACCCTAAAAAATAAGATCCCATTAATCCTAAAGAGAAGGGTGTATAACCAATGCATCCTCCCAATAGTCACTTATGGAGCTGAAACATGGAACTTAACCAAGCGACAGACCCGTAAGCTGAGAACCATGCAACGTGCACATGAAAGAATAATGCTGGGCCTCACATGGAGAGACCACAAAACAGCACAGTACATCCGGGAAAAGACAGGAGTTAGAGACATCATAGAATCCATAAAAAATCTCAAATGGCGATGGGCTGGCAATGTTGCAAGAATGGCAGACAATCGATGGACATCACGACTCGCAACATGGATTCCTTGAGACCACATGCGCAACCGAGGCCGGCAAAATGTTAGATGGAGAGACGAGCTAGACAAGTTCAGGAAGTACTGGCTCCATGACGCCCATGATAGAGAAGTGTGGCAAATCCTGGGGAAGGTCTATGTCCAACGACGGACGCTAAAAGACTGATGATGATGATGATGACACTATCCGAACGGTCTTTTCTTCCATTAGGGCGGAGTCAATATCTCGGTCCAGTGTTTGTTGAGATACTCTAAAATTGAATCAGTGTGTGTGTGTGTGTGTGTGTGTGTGTGTGTGTGTGTGATAAATGAATTCAATAAGCAAGGAGTTTTTCACCCGAGACGGTGTGGCCGTTGTCTACCCTAGTCAACGTGACGGACCAACAAACAGTCAGACGTGCATGTTTTAAATTATACTATAGATGACGAACATCTTTATGGGAATGAATGGCATCGATGCTGCTTGAAGTTCTGAGATGAAGGATTGTTGTCACTTGTTCCATGAATTATTCTCATTAGTACTGACCTCGTGTATATATCAATAGAAATATTCTTTCTTCTGGTGTGTTTTATCGGGCAATTCTTTGATACTCCCCGTCCCACAATGTATGGTATTTCGTTACTTCCTGAATCTGAACAATTTCCTGATCAGAGTGTTAAAGTTTCCTGGTGATACGATGGACTCTCAAACATTCAAGGATGGTAAGGTGCAACATACACTTGAGGAATACTGAACATCATTTCAGCCGAAACATAGCAACAAAGAAAACAATAAGTCTGAATAACTCATGGAATTATAAGCTTGATTATCTTTTCCAAAAGAAGTAATAGTCTTACATTGTTCTCGGTTTGAGGTTCAATCTTTTGGTTTCATTCAACGTTTCAGCTCTATAGGTAACTATCGAGAGAATGCATTATTTTTTTTTCTGTGGGACTAATGAGATTTTTCTGTTCTTGGAGGTTTAGCATGCTCTACTGAAAGCTTTCCATCCCAGAGTGATTCTCTGCTTGATTTCTAGTTCTTTTAAGCGATTCGTTGTCCTAGATGTAGTGGTCTACTTCCTGTTCTGTGTTTTCGATTTTGATTGTTGTCTTGTTTTTTTTCAACGCGAGGGCGTGGTCTATCCATTAATGTACACACATGTTAAATACAGAACGATTTTGAGAGAGAGAGAGAGATTGCTCATCCTGAACACTTCCTTCAAAAGTGGTGTTTTTTCAACAATATTCTAGCTTTTGAGTTCTCCTTTCAAATAAATCTCGGATCTCATTACTTTTTATTGCATTTTTTTTATGTGAAATAATTAAAAAGCACACATTTTGATTATGTTCCAATTTTAAGTACAATGTAGATTTATGAGCCTACTGTACAAAAAATGTGTTATGTGCTCGCGCCCACTGACTGTAGAACCTGTTTACGCCCCTGCATGCAGCACATTTTAATTAAATATTATGAAGGAAAATGTGTTAGAAGAGAATGCATGGCAATATTAACACGTACAATATTCATCAAAGATAGGATTGGCGAAGAGAATACTTAGGGACTCAATATCAACCAACGAAAGAATTGGCGAAAGCAGATCCTCTGAAGAGTGTCTGCAGCCGGTGCATTGCACTGGGGAGCCAAACGGCCTCGGATAATTTTCTCTTGGTTGATTCGAATATCAAAACTTAAGTCATCACGTTATGTCCATTAATAAAATAGGTTGACTCTCATTAACCGGCTTGCTAACAGTTTATCGTGCTAAAAGGGTTTTAGCAGATGAAAACAGGATAGTCAAAGGACGAGGGTATTCATGCAATGTGTGTGTGTGTGTGGTTGGAACAGCTTTACACCACCTTAATAAATTCCTCTCCGAGGCCCCGGGAGAAGTGTATGTACTCTGTACCGAAGCAGAGCTTTCTAAACCTTTTGCGTTGGCAACAGTTTTAAAAAATAAATCTCTGGCGACACATTACATACGTTACATATGTTTTGCTATGTAATGTTTCGCCAAAAAATCCAAGTTTAATTTTGTATATCTTTCAAAAGTTTATTTTCCGGAGTCAGTTGAACTGCTGGAATGACGGTATGTATTTGGATTGGCCAAGTTTACTTAACCAAGCTAAATATGTCATCGCAGCAGTTCAACAGTCTCTGGGATAGTATCTCCCAAAAGACTTGCAAAATCATACCTCAAATCATGACAGCTCTGTACTAAAAGGTGCTATGCAATCAACACTTTTAGGACAAGAAAATACTTAGTATTAAACCTGAGTGTTTGCAATACCAAAGTCTAATAGATATTCCATGTCATTGAGTCAGAAAAAGGATACGAATCACGGAGGGGGCTTTTCACTCTTGATAAGCCCTGATAGATGCACTCGGTCATGGCTAACCGAAAGGTGAGTGCGTCGGCGTCTGTCTCTCTAACTGGTAAAAGAAACGTGCAGATCTAATAATGAGCGTATTTTGACTTGATAACTTTTGACAATGGAAACTGAATTTGTTTTCTTCAAATTTCAACTCGTATGAGCCCATTAAAGAACCTACGTAACTATGTAAACACATTTATCGCTTTTTGTACTGATGTCTGTTCGTCTGTCACGCTATTTCAAACCGATACATGGAATTAGGAAATACGATTGTGATAGCCTGGCGTAGATCTGAGCAACCTAATGACATACCCCTGAGCTAACGCTACAGAGATGGTACGGATCAGGAATTTAAACCCTGAGTATTCTCATTCATTCACATTGAGTAAGGGGAGAGCCGAGATCAAGGCAGTAAAAGTCGCTAGGCAGACGGTCTTTATATAAAACAAAAACGAAAAGGTCATTGGAAATCGTAGATCACTTCGAGCAAATTTCGGATTGATTTGAAAATCATACAGTAGCTACGATCACAAAATATTTATCAATTTATCATTTAATTACATTAATTTAATATTTATTACCGTATTTACTCGTGTACAATGCAACCTCGCTTTTTGTAGCTACAAATAAGTGATATATTTTATCTTATCGTTGCAAATTTAAAAACCCATAAAATACAAAAAGCTAAAAACCAAATACTTAAACTGACATGGTTCCTGCTTTTCCTCTGTAACTTTTGATTTGAATTTACCTAATAAATCCTAATTCTGTATGTTTATTGGTTTGTTAGCATGAAACAGTCAATATGTAAACTGCCATTTTTTTACGGGTCCTATGCTAGTCTGGTTTTTTACTCGACGGGACAAAAGATCTTTTCCTTCATTTTGTTTTTAAGAAAATGAAAACTGAATTAAGTCTTAAATTCCTCATTTTAACTAGAAAACATTCAGAAAGAAAATACCTCTGCCAACGCAATTATCAGGGGAAGTAACTGTGCGTTGAACCGCCTCCAAATTCAATCACGTTGCCTGTTACCCACGAAACTTCGTCGAAATTCATTGACTTATTTTGATGATATCTAACAGTAGATAGACTGGCAGGCAGATGGAAAGACTGAATTCTTTGGCAAAGGCAAAGATGAATATTCGATTTGAATAAAAAGAAAATGCTGGAGTTATCAGACTTTTCTTTTTGTAAAGTTTCAAAAGACACTTATGATAGAATGAAAAAAAAGTTGCTTCCTTTTTATTTTGATCTATTTTTTAACAAGCCTTCTTACGTGCATTTTTGGAAAATCTACGCTTCGCAAGCAATCATGTTAGAAACAGTAAAAATAGGTTCCTTCAGTTTCCACGCGAGTCTGGTTGTCTGGCTATGTATGTGTGTGTCGCTTAACAAAAGGCGAAAGAAGTAACATTCATTCATCACTTCTTTTTTCCAGTTGATCACTCTTCAATACGGTATGCTGCCTAAAGACGTTGGTCAGGTGACGATTTTTATCGGGGGACTAACCAGATCAGTTTTTAAACGATTCTCTTGATAGATTTTTACATTTCCTCTCCGACCCATCCGAAACTGCTTGCCGGTCCTAAGCCCAGGTAAAGAAGTGGGCGTGGAGTTGACAGCTCCAGTCTGTAAGAAAAATCTACGGGATCCGGCATGTTCATCCTCTACAATACCCTTTTCATACCGAAAATGTTATTGAAATCGGGCTATTAGTATATTTTTTGTGAAATTTTAAAGCGTGGGTATTTGGGGCTGAAATTTCCTGTAGCAGATTGTATAAGTTCACGAATGTTAATGTTTACCTATCTTGGTCCAAAATTGGCTCCAAAACTGTCCAATTCTACGTTTTTTGTTAATGAAAATCTGTTTTTCTCCTGACAAAACTTTGGCCTTTTCCTTTCCTGCAGAAACAAGAAAACACTTGACCATTTGTTCTTGTAATTTCAACTACGTTTTTAATTTGTGTCTGGTATTAGTAATGTTAAAATAGGTTGGGATGAATAGCCGGGGATAAATATTCTGTAATTCACGGCGATGAATTGTTTGGGATGAATTGTATATGGTTGTGAACTGTGAGGATTAGTTAAGATGAATTGTATACGGCTGAGAATTGTTGGGGATGAATAATCCGTAAACCACTTGCCACT
>OY735222.1:11639624-11674624 GCA_963457665.1 Thysanoteuthis rhombus | reverse complement strand
AGTGGGATCCTTCAGTGGAAGTATTGTAGGTAAATTACTATGTATATAAACCTTTTGAGGCCTCCTCTCTATTGGGGGCTGGGGTGAATTGAAAATAGCCCTCTCGCCCTCGGCCATGCCTCTGAGTGCCATTTACTTTATTCCTTCATTTTTTTCCTTTTGGGGGGGTTGACTATCATAATGTTTTTTAGATACGTCTACACATCTCCATAAGACGCTTTTTGGTCGGTCTAGTTATGTTAAACGACAGAATGGGCCTGTTTATTAAGCAACTGCTATCATATCATAAGAGGTGTGATGTCATCAATAGATGATGTATCCAACATTTTTACAGTGTATCGCTTGTTATTAATAACTAAAACTGTCAGCAAAAATGGCTAAAATCGGCTAAACTTTTCAATTTCCAGCTAACCTCACAGTTAAATGTTATATATTCCCAAATAAAGCCCACTTATCAAATCAAATAACCATACATTAAGGCTTCAGAAGAAATTGATGAAAATTTTACACTCGCTTTAATTTAAACTCGCTAATCTTTTTTTTGATTGCCAGATTTTTGGGTGAACCACCCTCACCTTTCTCTTCTTCCTGTTAGTAATACTACTAATCATTTTGTAAATCCTAAACATGGACGTACGGATGGTGGACGTATCGTTGAACTTATGGTTCTTGTTCAGTAGTGGGCTGGTCATTGCACTCTCCCCTGACTTATTCCAGTATTACGATGAGGGGTCACAACTCGCAGTCTTTTTGGTTGTTTAAGTTGTCAGAAAGAAGCTAGTTTACCACCAGGTAGTCTTAGGGGCTCCACTCCTGGTTTGTGTTATGCTTAGGCCGTCTCTCTAACGCCGATCCTGGGTTCGATTCCCAGTATTAGCATAGGGTGTGGAAAAATGTTCTTTAGAACAGCATTCCCAGTAAATCCAGCAACTAATTGAGTACACTCGAAGATGTGTGATTAGGGTGGAGGTCTCCCTTCAGTGGACTTGCATCCAAAAAAATCAACTTGTAGGTATAAAAGTCCTAGTCTCGACCAGACCTGAGGCTTGCAAAGATCATCAAATTGATGTATGCCACAGAAACTTGACTTGATCTTACCACGGGGCTAAAGTAAATTCATGCCTTTCCCAAGGGTACTAGTGCGTAATGAACGTGAACAACCTCGGCCGAAACTCGAAATCTGATCACCATTCTGTTAATATATATATATATCGATATACGTAAATATAGACAAGGAGATGTTGAGGGAGTGTAATATATATATATATATATATATATATATATATATATATATATTACACTCCCTCAACATCTCCTTGTCTATATTTACGTATATCGATTTCCTCCCCACAGATAAGCCATCCATGTTTCGAGTTGTCCACGTGGGGCAACACAAATTTTTCTCTACTGTTTACTGAACAGTTGTACATATTGACTGAAGTAAATAAAAGTCATAACTACATAGAAAGTTTTCGAGGATCAGGAGGAAAGAGTTCCGTTGTGAGAAACCGTCAATCAAAACTGAACATTGGTTTCTACAGTTTTTAAGTGATTGTGGCTTGGTGGCCATATATGTGCCGCGAGTACAGGCAATGAGGCATGAGGTTTGGAAATGTAAACATCTAATCCTTATGTCTAGAATAAAACGTTGTTTGTTTTTTGGGGGGGAGGGGGGATATATTTACTATATAACTTCATGCTAAATTCGCCCCTTAGTTTTTTAGTTGTTTTTTTCGCGAGCGCTCACGCTTGTTTTGAATTTAATAATTGATCATCCCAATACGTTGTACTGCCGAAAGACGTCGGTCACGTGACTATCTCTATTGGGTGACTAACCAGACCTGTATTTTTTCTTCGAATGGAGAGAAGGAAAATGCAAAATCGATATACATAGGGGAGTGCACCAATCTTCTAACTACGGATAATCTTTGTTCGGGTTCGAACATTTTCCACATACTTGTAAAATCTTTGATAATCTGTGGACACTCTGTCATCATCAACCATTGTATGAAAGTTGGAGATTCTCCAGAATCTAGATCACTCCAGATGTTTTTCAGTGAACAACACCAGTGATGTCATAAATAGACTTTATTCTGACCATATTTCTTCTTCAATGAAATTTTAAAAAAATGACTTCAAATTTTAACGCTACGGTTGTTCAATTATTGACTGCGATGGTGAGTTAAAAATATTTTGTAGGTCGTCACGATTCTTGTACTTCCCCACTTTTTCGTTGTCCTGGTTTAGTACCAATTCTCTTTGAGGTAACAGATGTGACGTACCCAGTCCAATCGAGCATGCACTCTGAGAAGTGATTCCCCATTCTAAAACCAGGGACATGCGAAGAAGGCTGTTCGGTTACACGACCGAAGCGTAATGAACACATAGACGAGGGAAATAGTCCCACTATATCATACAAAACGATCAATACGCCCTGTCCAACGAAATTCAGAGAAGAATTTTATTTCTCTCTTGTTATCTTTAGGTTTCTCTTTTGTAGACTTGCAAATCTTTTTCGTCGATATATTGGAAAACTACTTGGAATAATTATTCTCGTTATCTGTCCAGCGAGACAAAATCTGCTTTGCAAACGTCTTTTTTAATATCCTCTAACGAATGATTTCCTGCTCTATAAATCGATCTTTCGAAATTTTCTTCTCAGAGTTCTTTTTTTCCTATTTCTTGCTATTAAATCCGGTATTCGCAAATCTTTCTATTTTATCGATTGATTTAGAATATGATTGAATGATTCGCAGACATTACTTGTTCAGCCTTTAGTAAATCTCTTTCCAAATTGAAGGAAGGGATACATTTTTGAAACTGTCAACCATATCTGTCAACACTGGTTTCTTCAGTTGGTTTGGATATGTAATGTAATGCAATGTCTGTATGACGTGGACAGGCAGCTCCAATGGCTCTATTCAAACATTTACTCCTTATTTCTAGAAAATAACGGGGTTTTTTTTTGGGGGGGGGGGGTTCCCCGAAAATAGGTTTTAAGTGGGGGTAATCAATTTGCAATGCATACTTTTGCTAAGTTGACCCTTTAGTTTGTGTCCGGCAGCATTCACGCTTGTTAAAAAAAAAAAACAAAAACAAAAAAAACTCGAACCTTCTAGTGATGATCATCCAACAAAAAACGAAAGAAAAAGCTTCTTCGTTGATCATCCCCTTTTTCCAATTCTTTAATTGATCACCCCCCCCCCAAACTGCATGCTGCTATAAGACGTTGGTCGCATGACAGTTTCTATCGAGTGAATAACCAGATTTTTTTTTTTTTTTTTTTTCAATTTCTCGTAGATCTTCGAAAATATCAGAATGATTGGTCGAATTTTCATTGGTATTTTGATTTAATTTCCGGGATTCATTGTTCAACGAACTTTTCATTTGATAAAATGTGATAAAGGGAATACATCCTTTTCTATTTTTTGATACGTCTTCATTATTAAAGCCTATTTAATCTCTAGGAAATCTTTTTGAAATTTTCTCTCTGGTCCATCAAACACAAAATTTGAGTTGAGTCTAGGAAACTTGAAAAGATCGCACTCATTAATGTCTTTTACTTTTCTCTATCAGGAATGAATCCAATATTTTCACCACCAAATTCAAAGCAACCAATCTTTCTTGCTGGACAGATTACAAAATACGATTATCTGAAAAAGGCTTTTACAGGGTATCAACTAAAGAGATTTTCAATTCTACTGATTAGATACTAAAGATATTTTAAGATAAAAAAAAATGCTGCTAAATCATGACCACGAAAAGGATTGGAGAATATGAGAACGGAAAAAAAATCTAAAATATCAATTTTAAAGTACATTTCTGAAGTCTGCTTTACAGTGTCCATGCAAATGAATATTTCAAATTTCAATAATAGGCCACTAAGATATATTTTTTTAAATGCCCGGATGTTTAAATTCAGCATATTTTAGTGTCGAAAGTGGGAATCTATTTGTGCTAAGACAAATCCAGACAGCATTTAGTGTCACCCACGAAAAATCCCACTAATACTATTCCCTATATTGCTTTTTTTTTCTAATTTCAAACTTTTGGAAACATTAGCCTCTTCTTCAGGCAAAGCGGCCGAAATTTGACAACTTGACAAATCTGAAACCAACCAAATGATTTTCGTACAAGACCTACTGTTCGGAATAAAGGTTGAGATGTTTTGATTCTCCAAGATAAAACTGCTGTTTAAATTTGACCCCAAACTAATACTACAAATTGAGTTTATAGTCAGCTAGGAAAAGAAAACACGACTTGATCTTTTGGGGCTAGAAAATGCAAAACTCGGCAAGGTAGACCACTACATCTACCTAGGACAACGAATCTCCATGAGATCCTCAAAAGAGGAGGAAATCAAGCGGAGAATCACTTTGGGATGGCAAGCCTTCGGCAGAGCAAGCTCAACTTTGAATAACCAGATGATCCCAATAATCCTAAAAAGAAGAGTGTACAACCAATGCATTCTCCCGATAGTCTCTTATGGAGCTGAAATATGGAACCTAACCAAGAGACAGACCTGCAAACTGAGAAGTATGCAACGTGCGCATGAGAGAATCGTGCTCAACCTTACATAGAGAGATCACAAGACAGTACTGTGTATAAGGAAGAAAATGGGCGTCCGTGACATCATAGAAATTATTTTAAAAAAACTAAAATGGCAATGGGCAGGCCATGTCGTCAGAATGAAAGACAACTGATAGACATCACATCTCACAACATAGATCCCCAGAGATCACATAAGAAACTGAGGTTGGCAGAATACAAGCTGGAGAGATGAACTGGACAGATTCAGGAAATACTGACTCTGTGACGCCCATGATAGAGAATTGTGGCGAATCCTGGGGAAGGTCTATGTCCAACAACTGACGTTAAAAGACTGATGATGATTTCTTCAAAATTATGAACGTTAGCTCTCGCTGGTGACTGACGGAAATGCCCCAGAATGTTAAGCCAAGTTTAATTTGGAGGTTGATGGAATCGCTCCAATCCTACTTTCCTTGGCTTCGAACATTTCACACGTCTAGAACCGGTTGGGAAAAGATAAGTACTCCAGCTATTTTATTTCATTTTATAACTGCTCGTTCTTGATGGCTACTTATGCTCTAGTAAAATCCATGATAGTCTTGAGAAATTCGATTGCCGTCTAGAAGTTGGAGATTTTAAATAAGGGTGACCATACCGTGGCTCGCGAGCCGCATACGGCTTTCAGACATTTAACGTGAAAATATGTCGACTGGGCTTCTTTCATCGCTACAGTTTTAATGCCATAAATATAAGCAAGTTGAATTTTTACAAAAATCGACTACTTTAATTTGTAATGATTTTTGTAAAAATCGACAAATTTAAATAACATTTGTCATCTTCTACAGACCTTTATTGTGAGTCTTAAAATTTTTTTTTTTTAATTACACTGATTCGAGAAAGTCATTTTTGAAATTGCTCGATAAAAATCTTTTGGGGAATTTTTTTACTCCGATGCTGATATAACACGATGCCTGTCTTAACCATAGTGAATTGCACCAAACTTTCCATATATCCTTAATTTTGACCCTGCAGATATTTTTGTTCTGAAAAGAAAAAAGATTCTCTAATTTGAAAACGTGAAACAAGAGTTTTAGTGTTGGATATGGGAAAGATTTCGAAAGTCAGGCACAAATGATTTATGCTCAAAAATAAATTACTTTTATTACTTATGACTCCGTTGATTAGTGTACTCATTATGTAATCAAGATATATTTTTTTTTTTTAAATTTAAAAAATTTTTTTAATCAATAGTAGTTGGAGTTAAGGACGTCGTATATACATATTGATATTATAGGAAACAGGACCAGTAAGAAAAATGCCTACTGCACAATGTAATGGTATAATTGTAAAAAAACCTTTTGAAAAAACGCTGAACAAGAATATTTTAACGTAAAATATTCTTGTTCGGTGTTTTTTTTTGCTTGTTTTTTTTTTTTTTTCTAAGTTAGTGCAATTACATTGACACATTATGCCGGTACGTACTTTTTTTTATTGGAATAAAAGATAAATAAGAAAAAAATCGAGCTTTATACTTATTTACCGAGTATGAAGTGCGTCCTATGCCAGATTAAAACATAGATTTGAGGGTGCCGTAGCTTACGGGTCTCAACCAGCTGGAGAGCCTCCAGAAATTCAGTGAATAGATAACTTATTTGTGAATGCTGGATCAAAATGTAAGTAGTCTACATTAACTATTTAAAAAAGGTCTGATTAATATATTATATAAATATTTTAAGTAAACACTCTGAAATAAAGAAAAAAAAAACGCACTGTACTGTATACATATATATTGTATGGCAGTTTGTGGCGTCTAAGAACAACGAAAACAGATTTGCTCTCCCGGCGATTAAACAACGATGTTCCCAAGAACCTAATATTTGTTCCCAAGATATTACGCAAATTTAATTCATTTTTTTCTCCAACTTTCCCTTTCCCGTTGAAAATATCACTGGGGGCCCTACTCCACCTATAGCCCAGGGGCCAATAAAATCTCAATATTCCTTTAGCTGCGACCTCACTTGATTGAAATGTAAGTTGGATGTTCGTGTTTAGAAAAAAAATATTCAACGTTTCAATGTTAAATCCTAATAAAGGATTCAATTTAGTTGAAACCATCATCAATAGAGATTGTGAAAACATTTCGTATTTGTCTGTCTCTGTGATTACGGAGACAAATACAAATCAACTATTTAGAATAAAACATCGTACACAAATGGATATAGCATACAAGTATTTGTTTTAGTATTTATATAAATCGTTGAAACAAAATTCATATTCAACAATTGAAACGTATGTAAAGGTTGTTATCTTGCTGCTCTTAAAACATCTGAACTTAGGGTTGCCAAATGTCTTTTGCTGCACAAGACCAAATTCGTATGGTCTTGGGACCAAATTAAGTAACCGAAATGATCAAATAACTCCCAATCCATGATCAGACTAAGCTAGTTCGAAAAATCGATGAAAATATTTTTTTTTACTTATTGCTCATATATATCTATGTCGTATAATATTGTTCTTGTGTAAGTGATTGTAATTTTTTTTTCAGTGCTATATCTTTATTTTAGGAACTAAAGAGTTTAGTTCAGCACAAAATTGGTCTTATTTCGGTCTTGAAAATACTAAATAGAAATTCTGCTCACAATAAACAAGTTTGGTCAACCCTGTTTTAGATTCTCAGTCAAACGAATCTTTTCCCACCCGTGCTGTGCGGTATCATCGTCGGAAACTTCCATCCCTTCCTCTCCGTCGACCAGTAGCTCACGGATCGGGTGTATCTATCGCAGCTAGTGACTCACTGCCAACTATGGAAGTTTCCAGATTACGAGAGACTCAACAGAATCATCCTCTGATCCGCATCGGAGTATTTGCTTCTTTTGGATGGATGAAAAGTCGGAAAGAGAGTGAATGGAAATAGAAAAAATACGCATATTGTCTATCTACACTCTCTCTTTCTCTCTCTCTTTACATCTGCCTCTCTTTTCACTCTTTTCTATCTGCTCCCTCTCTATTTCAGTGGATCATATCTCTTTCCATGCCTCTAACATTGTGCATCTGCTTCTCTCTCTCTCTCTTTCTGTGCATCTGCTTCTCTCTCTCTCTCTTTCTGTGCATCTGCTTCTCTCTCTCTCTCTTTCTGTGCATCTGCTTCTCTCTCTCTCTTTCTGTTCATCTGCTTCTCTCTCTCTCTTTCTGTTCATCTGCTTCTCTCTCTCTCTTTCTGTGCATCTGCTTCTCTCTCTCTTTCTGTGCATCTGCTTCTCTCTCTCTTTCTGTGCATCTGCTTCTCTCTCTCTTTCTGTGCATCTGCTTCTCTCTCTCTTTCTGTGCATCTGCTTCTCTCTCTCTTTCTGTGCATCTGCTTCTCTCTCTCTTTCTGTGCATCTGCTTCTCTCTCTCTTTCTGTGCATCTGCTTCTCTCTCTCTTTCTGTGCATCTGCTTCTCTCTCTCTCTCTTTCTGTGCATCTGCTTCTCTTTCTCTCTCTTTCTGTGCATCTGCTTCTCTCTCTCTCTCTTTCTGTGCATCTGCTTCTCTTTCTCTCTCTTTCTGTGCATCTGCTTCTCTTTCTCTCTCTTTCTGTGCATCTGCTTCTCTTTCTCTCTCTTTCTGTGCATCTGCTTCTCTTTCTCTCTCTTTCTGTGCATCTGCTTCTCTTTCTCTCTCTTTCTGTGCATCTGCTTCTCTTTCTCTCTCTTTCTGTGCATCTGCTTCTCTTTCTCTCTCTTTCTGTGCATCTGCTTCTATCTCTCTCTCTCTCTCTCTGCATCTCTCTTCTTGCCTTCCTTCTATCCCCTTCAGTTCATCCCTCCATTTATTGTCTTCCAATTCAAAATAGACAATAAAGCTAAATGATAAAAAAGAAAACGTGAAAATACATGAAAAATATTTCAAACCAAATAATTTCAATGTAGATAGGATTAAATCGATGTAAAGATTTTGCTTCTTCGTTCGTTTCTCCATTTCTATGTTTTCCCAGATTTTCATGCACAAGAAGAAAACTTGTTGCATTTTATCTTCGGTTATAAAAACTTCATCAAGCAAAAAGGTCTGGTTAGTCACTCAATAGAAACCATCACGTGGCCAATGAATTTTGACGGCATGCTGTGTTGGGTGATCAATTAAAGATTTGGAAAAAAAGGTGGTTATTGAATATGCTACTTCTCTCGTTCTTTACTTGGAAGTCATCACTGAAAAAGTCAGGATTTTTTTAAAAAAAAAGCTCGAATGTTGCAGAACACTAAGGAACCAATGTAGCATTAATTTATGTCGCAAATAGACTCCCCTACGCTAAAAACCTATTCAGGGTTGGATCTTTTTTTTTTTTTTTTTTTTTTTTAGACCTAAGTGTTGAAATTTTCATACAGACATAGATACATACATATTTACAGCTAGACCAGCTTAAAAACTGGTGAAACCTATATCTGCAGTTTTGGTTTAGTTGACGGCTTCTAAGAGCGCTACTGTGTCTGTCTGCCTGTCTGCTGTAACAAGCTAAGGTGATTATGCCTCATCAGTGACAAACATCACAGCATCTACACACAATGCGTTGATGTGCACTCTGTCTCACCCACAAACATTTCCACTTGTACCTTGCCAGAACAGATCTAAATAGAGGGGGGCAGGTGTTGGGTAAGATTTAGCAGCGTATGATTATTTGATAAAAAAATTACATATTGGCAATCTTCTAGGAAATGAGTGTACGCGCATATTGGGTAGAGAAATAAGCTTTTGAGAGTCAACAGTTGTCGTCTGTAGAACGCATCAAAACTTAGTCCAGTCTAGCACACGACCACAAATTCAACGGTCTATTCAGGATTCTAAGAAGGGGTTCCAGATGGAATTTTATCTTACAAATGAATAGGTGAAGAAAAAAAAAGTTTCGAACATTTTTCACTCACATCTGAGTCTAATGCTTTTTAGCTCTAGAATTGATAAAAGATTAGAGTAAAAAAAAAAAAAATGAACCCGAAAAAATTTACAACAGAACCAATGACAAAAATATATTCAGAATAAGATGGAAGACATCTTACTCCTGTAAGCTGAAAAACAGTATTATTTATTTTTAGGGTTTGAGGTGTGTATTATTGGGGTTTCTACTTAAAAAAAATTCTTTATCTATATTTAAAGAAAATATTTATATGATTGTGCTTTGCCCGAGCAGTGTGTGTGGAGGTTGACCCCTTGGACACCCCACCCAGTATCTGTACCTGATATCATCGGACAGTGAAGAGTAACGACAGTGATGACTTGTTAACCACAGCGCTTGGGCAGACTGTTTAATTTACTATTCCCCACGCTCAAAATAATCGAACGATTCAAATCACACCTCCAGACCTTCTCGTGACATGCATTTATATAGTGTTTAAATAATTTTTTTCCCCTTGGCTTCCTCGCCACTTTTCCTTTTGTCTTCTCTCACCCCCC
Organism: Thysanoteuthis rhombus; assembly: GCA_963457665.1. Lineage (NCBI taxonomy): Eukaryota > Metazoa > Mollusca > Cephalopoda > Oegopsida > Thysanoteuthidae > Thysanoteuthis > Thysanoteuthis major. The sequence continues at coordinate 11,664,671 of OY735222.1, read as the reverse complement.
TTTTTCTCCTCATCCCTATTTTCTCTCCCCTTTCATTCTAATATCATTCAAACTTTCGATCAGGGCCCCTGGGTTCGATTTATACAAATCGAAATCCCATACACTTGTTTTATAGAGTCGGTGGCAGTAGCGTTGGCTTTCCCATCGGCAGATCGATTGGCGTCTTTGATTGGTCAATGACTTAGCGCAGTGTAAAATCGATAACAGGGAGAAAAAAAAAGTCGGCTGTAAAAGAGCGAGCTGGAGTTGGGGGTGGGTGGGGAGAGAAGTGGTACAGATGAAGTGAGGGTATCCGGTTCGATATCCCCCCCTACCCAACTCAAGACCGGAAGGAAGGAAACGAGACTTTCAATTTCATGTAAACAGTAATAATGATGAAAAACTGGGGTGGATAACAAGAGCCATTAGAAATCAAGGAGATGTAATTACGGGTATCACCCACTTTCGTTAACGCCAATTTTTCGCCTTTAAGATAGAAGAGCGGCATTAACGTTTATTCTGCAGCGAGTCGTTATAGAGACAGCATGAACCTTCACCCTCTCTCTCTCTCTCTCTCTCCTGTGCCCCCATCCAGACTCCTGTACCTTCCAACCTCCGACGACCTAGCATAACAAACCATTATCACAATTTAGGGGGTCTGGGAACGCTCCTTTTTTTTCTATTTTCCACGTATGAATTAGTCGTAAGTGTCCCTGCAGTTTTTTTTTTGTTTTTTTAGATAACAGAAGGAACTCTATTTCTAAAGTAGGGACATTTGTGATCCTTTGCGAGATCGATGATCCGTGTGAATCGAGCGTAAAAGTTAATCTAATATCTATGACTTATATTCCAATAGAAAGAAGAAACACTGAAGAATATCTTAATATGAAATTCATAGTGAGTAGCGGGCGTCTGGTAGTCGTTAGACAGGCGTTTATTAAACCAATATTCACTGTTTCAGTCAACTTCGTCCAATGCTAGAAGTAGGAATAAAGTAAACTCTTGTTACGGCACTCGTTCTAACGGTACAATCTAATGACATACGCTTTTTAACGGCACACTTGTTTTTCACATTCTCGTAAGACTATTGTTAGAGATTAGTTTGCAACAACAGCACATATAGATTTCAGTGCATTATTCTGGAAAGTAAAATTAGTAAACCCTTATAATGCTGCTTAAAATAACCTTTAACTATGAAAGGTTAATAAAAGGTTATCTTTGTCTATACATTTTGTTTTCTCATTATCAGTGCGTATAAAATCGATCCGTAATAATGGGTGTCTAGTGTAGTTTTTTTTTTTTTTTTTTTTTCTTGCCTTCGTAGTTGAGATCATTCTCACCTGCGTCAGTGGTCTCATCTTTTGGTAAATTGGCGCAACACGGCCTTCCTACCGTCTATTTTCCTTTTTGGTTTTGTTCAAAACAAAACGAAGCTTGATGTAGTCGTGATAGCCTTTATTTTATACTAGCAGGGTTATTCGGCGTTTCCTGGGGAGATAGAATCTCAAATTAGACAACTCAAACAAAAATGTTTTTGATTTCTGAGAAGACCTCACTGTGCATGCATGAACACTCTCCCAGTGGGTTACTCAGACGGTGGTGAGACACCACTGTGTGAGTTTGCATACTGTGTTAATATTGCATTCATAAGTACTGGGTAAGTCATTCTTCGTGTCTGGTGCAGCAGTTTTTTTTTTTTTTTTTGGTGGGGTTAGGGAACTTCGATTTACCTAGATCTGCCAGTTCCCTAAGGTCCAGATTTGCCCTCTCCCATGACTTCTGGCTTTTCTCCAAAGAAATTTTAGACCATGGACGAGATTAAGCAAAATACAATGAGTTAGCTGATGACTTTGCTGGCTGTTTTGGAAAGGGACGCCCCTGCTAGGCTATTTTTTCGTTAATAATAAATGGCTAGATACTTTTCAGACAGACCTAGTATGTTTTCACGCCTTGTTATCGATTTCTCCTCCTTTATGGAGACTTTATTGTATAAGTCGTGCTTAAAGACTGGCAGTTTCACTTCCATAGCATAGAAAATTGTTCAATCACTAATTCTGCGTACTTAGATTAGAAGACCAGTTAAAAAAACAAAAACAAACATACTGATTCCATCAGAGCGTTTTATTAGAAACCATCAACCAAAATGTCATCATAGGTTTCTTTCATTTTTAAGCAGGTCTGGCTGGCTATGTATGTATGTCTGTATCATGTGTACGGGCCCCACCTATATAACTAGAGGCTTGAAAATTTAAACATTCACTCCTTATGTTCAGAAAAAAAAAAAAAATTTTCCACCCTCCCCGAGTTGGTCTTTAGTGGGGGTTCAATTTTCAATGTAATATTGTGCTGAATTGATCCCTCAGTTTGTGCCAGCCTGTTGTTTTCTCTTTAGATTAAGACTTTTTCAGTGATCACTGTCTCAAAAAGGTGAGAGAAGTAACTTATTCATTGACATCCTTTTTTCAGATTTTCTTAATTGATCACCCCCTAAAAATGGTACGCTCTACCCAAAGACGATGGTCGCATGATAGTTTCTATTAAATAACTAACCAGACGTGTTTTTGATTAATTCTTGAATTGAACAATTGTTCCGCTATTGCAGAATAATCATAGTCGGTATTTTGTGTGACTCATTCTGACATAAAGCCACATAAATGGGGCACCCTCTGTGGTTCGAATTTGCAACAGTAGTAATAGTCTGCAAGACCTCCTATTCGTATTTACTAAATCCAGCTTACAATCGTGACAGTAGCAATAGTTTACGAGACTAACCTGTCAACCCCTATTCCACGGTGAGACTCCCAACTATTTTCTTACTGAGCTTAATCTGACACAAAACCACAAGTTCGAGGTATCCTCTGAGGATCGAACTCACTACCGTGATAATGGTGTATACACTGGATAGAACTCTAGGATTACCGGATATAATGCACTCAAGGGGAAAAAGAAGGCTTGTTGTTACTTCAATCGTTGTAAATAGGAGGTCGTGGTTATAGAGCCTTTGCATCACTTTTTAGAACCTTTGTATGCTATGTTTAACTACCATATTTTACATTCATAGGACAAAGGTTTACCATTACCTCCAATTTACGACACCCAAAGTAACATCAACCCGAAGAGCACTTGAGAGAAAACGTCAAAATCAACAAAGATGATTTGGAGCGTCTTGAAATAAAAGAAAACGATCTGTCATGGAGCTCCAAGAAAATATTTTTTCTTTAACGAATGTAATCAAGTCTTACGTGCAATAAAAAAAAAAGTCTAGGACTGTACCAAGTACGTTCTACCTTGTCGAGAAGGCCAAGACAAAGTTGTCAGACCACGATCACCCCTTCGAATACGTCAAGGACTTGCATAGCAGGGTATGGCACATGACTCCCTCTTTCTGACGTTTATTACGACAGGCATTTTAGGAAGGCCTATATCCAACAACATACTTTAAAGGCTGATTATGATGTTGAGATTTAGTCTGAATAATTCATTGAATGTATTTATAGTTCTGAGTAAAGAGCATTCCAAGCCAAGAAACGCATATCGATTTTCCAAGCTCTTGTTTCTATGGACTTATTCAAGCGAATACCTTGCAGCTAAACAATCTAATCGACAAATTAAAAATATATATACATGTTCAGTTTTTATTCACCGGTCCCAATGCCCCATGAGTCTTTGTTTAATAATCACCCTTAGTAATAGGTTGGTTGCACTTTATCTAATAAAGGGGTCCTGGATTTGAACTAAGGAGATGAGTATTGTTTGCTCAAGACAGGGATTCTCAAACCGGGGGTACGCAAAAGTTACAGGGGTACACGAGGTTATGTAAAAATACCGGTACTTTGAAGTAATCTCATCCAACTAAAGTCATGTCTTGTAAGCCTAACATGCAGTTGGTAACACTGTGTAAATCAAAAGGAATGTTCTGTTTGATGAAACATATCTGGTCGGCGCTTATATCAGCACGTTTGACTCTCTTGCACGATCTTGATGTGTTTTTCTTTTGGTTTGAACCAAATTTCGTGCAGAACTGTCAACGGTGAATGATTTGCGGGTCTCTCTCTCTGTGAAACTGCACCTAGAATCGAGTTACTTATTGGAAAGAGCCAAGCTCACCCATCCCATTATAATGTAACATTAAATCAAATGAAATTACCAGCGAATAAATGAATAGCTTGGCTTCGCGAGCGAAGATCATTAGGAAGAATTTCCATAGCAGTAGGACCATAGACGGTGGAGAATAATCCTACCGCCTCACTAATGGAGTTTTAAAGTGAAGTCAGCTTGTCCAGTACAAACCCGGCCCTTTGAACCAAGGGTTTGTATCCTATGGTCTACCGAGGTAGCACGGACAGGAGCAGGACCCTAATGTCGTAGGTTTGACATGAGTGTCCTTCTCTTGGCAGATGCAAGCTAGTTAAAGGGGGTCTGTCTCCACTCTGTGAAAGTATTCAGACAGTAAGGCTGACCTTTGATTCGATGAATCAGAACAGTATGGCCGTCTGCAACTTTAAGCGCAGAACCTCCGTATAGCATATCGACAAAACATACCTAGTAACTGTTCTCCGGTATCCATCCATTTTACATCAGTGTTTTACAAACTTTTTCAGACAACTGCTCCCTATTTTACGCAGTATTTTTCACAACGGTTTGGCCTACACAGCCATACTGGACGAACAGGTACACTGGAAGAATAAAACGCAAGTAGCTCGTTGCAATCCTTGAATTTGGATGGCCGTTTTGAATTTGAATGTTTGAAAATAACTACATTTTTCAAAATGGCTGAAATCGGGTATTCAATTTCCAGATAACAGTACGCGCTTACAAAACTCAAAACAAAGACCCCTAAAAGTGTTAATATACACCGTTGATGAGATATTAACGTTCACAAATGACGTTATTTTCAATGTAAAGATCTAAACGTTAAATAACCTTATTCTCAATCTGTATATATGGTTTTTTATATACATTTATTTATATAGAGATGTATATGGTATAATTATACAACATATCTATCGGTTAATAATATAATGAAAATAAAATCTTTGTTCAAGGTACCGTTTTTCAAATCATGTATAGCGTACTGAATAGCTCCTTTTTATTAAATCTGGCCACTTTTAGCTATTGGAAATGGTCGTTCAAGAAACTGTTATTCTAATGATTGTCCTCGCACTGTCGTATAAGCTGTCATGTCTGTCTGGCTGGATACACTCTAAAACAAACTCCTGTAGCAGAATTTTCCACTACATAAGGCTGACACTAATTCCCCACCCTTTCCTCCCCAAGTGTTTGTTCCTCTATTTAACTTTCTTCAAAGATCTACGGGTGGCCTAACGGTTGATGACACAGAGAATTAATTCAGCGAACCAAGTTCACTCAAGCTAGAATAGTTTGTGTTCAATTCGCACTAACACCCTTGGGAGAGGCCTGGCTCTACCCCAGCTATGAGTAAATAGAGCAGTTAGAACGGTCTATCTTGAACGTCGGTCTGGCAACCCGGCCCCATGGAAACCCACAATTGCTATAGACAATGATTGGGCCTCCGTGGATCGTTCGAGAAATGAAGTCAAAAGCATTGCATCATGTGTGTCACTACCTTGGAAGAAACAGTATTCACTGCACTGAGTTGGCCCTGGGATCCTACCAACTGACACAAAAATAGGAAGTAAAATTAGCACATCAGCTTCCATGAACAGCTGATCAAAGACAAGTCCTTTCCTTTACAAGATGTTATACCCAGGTTTGCCAACTCCTACTTGATATGCAGTCTAACCTATATTCCAGCTCTCTGGTACTTAATGTGTTAACTCACGCACACAAATGCACACTTTAGTTGATTCATGGCAACGCAGTCGGACGTTGATAAACTTATCTGTGGACGCGTCATTTCGTGTTTAGGAAACGTTTTTATTCGCTACGTCCTCATTTTCACAGATATTCATTTCAAAGCTGCATAGTTCTGCCGGGCGATACTTTTTTTTTTGGCAATTTCCGGAACTTGAAATATGGCGTGATTCAGGAGGTTTGTAACTGGGTCGAGCGGTGAAACATCAAAAGCGGAAAGGAGTAATAAAACTGGAGAACATGTTGAAACAAATTGATCAACAAGTTCGATTGGTGTGAGAAGACACCAGAAAAGAAATGTACACTCGACCAGAAAACGTAACAGTACATGCAATTAAGCTGAAAAATAGTATAGATTATCGTAGACACGAAGTGAGTAGAAGTGAGAGAGGGGGGGAGGCAGTCAGGCGATTACTTTAATCTCGTGTTAAGCCACTTAATCCTCTGCTAATTATTCACTTGTAACCGAGACGTTGGCCGTAATTAAAGTTTAGTGAAAGCCATTTTGATTAACGCAAAAATTACGTCCACCTTTTCATAAGACATTATACCGCAGTGGTTCTTAACGAGGGTCGGAGTACGCCTCACTCAGGGGTGGGAGTGGACGTGAGTAGTTTCAATAATGGGTGCCAGTAAAGTTCCCTATATTCATTCATTTATTCATTCATCTATTTTTATTTATTTTTTTTTTTTGTAGTCAGTGGGTGCAAAAATCTTATGTTGCGCAAGTTTTTTTTTTCCTATGACAAAAATATGCACGTAGGTTTTTAGATCCTCACGCCGAAGATGGGCTACCTCACAGGGCTAAGGGGCTCTGCTATTCACGCAATGGATTCGTGCATTTTCCCGAAGGCATTCGTGCAAAGAGAACGTAAGCAACCCCGTTCGAAACTAGATCTCAGTTCGCCGATTCTATTTACCGTGCCGGTAATCTCTAGGCCACCCTGCACTGCCGTAAAGATGTCAGAATAGTTCACTGAATGATGACAGCAGTTCAATGCTCTCGCACAGTGCTATCGACATAAACTATTCTTAACTGCATGAAACATTTGATATCTTCATTCCACTCATCTTGAAGGCTTGACCTGTTTTGTTATTTTTCTCGTTCCCAACAGAAAATAAATAGGGGCTATCATTCGCCATTGGTGTCTGAGCGTCATTGTATCATTTTCTCAATTGGGTAACTTCGTTATTCCTTGGTGTATTTCAGTGAAATGTTGTATGTAGGCTCTTGGAGGGATTATATCTGGGAGTAGTGAGTTATGGCCGACCCAACTGTTCGTTTACATTAAAAGCAAAAATGTTTTTGCTTACAATTGGGAAAATCATCAAATCTTTGTCTATTTGGCTGAAATTTGGCTATAATGTTGACAAATCTCCAGGAATTAAAAAATGGTGGGTTGCGATCGACCCAATTGTTTTTGTACATTTTATATATATATATATATATATATATATATATATTGAACTGCTGAACCAATTAGTATGGAAAATAGTTATTCAGGTTCTTAGGCAACTATTTACTGAAAATATATAACATTTTTGAGAATTTTATGGTTTGAATAAAAGAAACGGGTTTGTAGACAAATGAATAATTGTCACTCTGTTTTCTGTCGGGAACCTTTATACTTCAAAGATTTTTAGAGCTAAAAACTTATATGTTGGATATACATATATACATTTTGTTATACCTGCCAACCGTGTTTGTCTGTCTATCCACACAATATCTCCCAAAGTTCTCAATTAATCTCTATAAAAATTTGTGGAAGGGTGAACCATGAGGTGAAGAAAATTGGTTAAATTTTGGGGAGGATCGAGATGTTTTTCCAGTTTTCATTTTTAAATATATATTTGTGTTCAGTCATGTTTGTCCGCACAATATTCTACCAAGTTTTCAATGAATTTTAATAGCATTTTATGGATGGGTTGATACATTTAGGAGTGGATCCAGGACTTTTTTCTCGGTTGCTAGATATCTTTTCGTTTTTTTTTTCATACATTTATGCGTATTAAGGAATCGATATATATGATCCGACAGAATGAATTATAAATTGCTTTATATTATGTAATAGCTCTTATTTCAAATGATCTCCTGTCATTACATGGTTAATGTATCAATCAACCTAGACAACGTAAATAGAATAAACAATTGAAGAAAATGGGGCTGCTGCAGGAATCGAATCTGCTACCGATAGGGTTGCCGCTTCAACATAGCGATGCTCTTACCATTGAGCTAAACAGCCGCCGGTAATGGGAGATCCAAATACCTGTTTTCACACCGAATTCTCGTCTCGTATATTCTTGGTCTATTGGCTTATTCCAACGCAATAGGTATTGAGGTAATTGGGCCTTTGCATTACCAGTGACTGTTTAGCTCAATGTTAACAGCATGGCTACGTTGAAGCAGCTACCCTATCGGTGGCAGGTTCGATTCCAGCCGCAGCCCCATTTTCTTTGTTTATTCTATTTACGATGTTTCGGTTGATTGATACACTAACCGTGTATTAACGGGAGATCATTTCAAATAAGTTTCTATATAACGCAATTAATAATTCATACACGTGTATGTATCCATTCATGTTCATCTATCCACACAATGTATCCAAAAGTTTTCAATGAATTCCTATGACGTTTTGAGGAAAATTTTGGTTATGGTCTCTGGAAGAATTGATTAAATCTTGAAGCGAATCCACGGATTTTGCTCGATTAAGATTTTTTCATTTTTTTCCGCTATATTATCATGTATTCACGTATATTTTTCTGTACACGCAATATCCCCAGAAGTTCTCGATTAATTTCGATAGCATTTATGGAAGGATGGGCTTAAGGAAGAAGTGATTATATTTTGGGGCGGATCCAGGATTTCTTCTTTAATTGAAATTTTTTTTCACTTTAAGCCCATATTTCGAAACATGGAAAATCGAGATTTTACATTTATCCCTTGCACCATATATATATATATATATATATATATATATATATATATATATATATAATGTATACTTGTGTGTATGATTTTCATTCAGTTTCATTTGGTGTGTGATGTTAGAGATATGCGCTCCCTGGGTGCCTCCTAGTTAACGATGGAGTCTCTCTTCGACTCTCGCGTAATATTTCGTCTGCGACGAAGCCTGCATTGCTATGATGCAATTTCCGTAATCAAGGATCCGTCCTTCCGTGCAAACAATATTCATTGTACACAGACAAATTACTGCTCGACTGAACTCGTGTAATGGATTGTTCGATTACCGGAGGCATTTGTGATGGTGGCAGAGATTCTATATTTGGAAATTGTCAACGTTTGCCAAATTAGCTCGATAACGCTCAAACCTTCCCTTCGGTGGCAGTCCGCCCAAATCAACACGAATAACTACACGGTGAGACTTCATTACAGGTGACATCATAAGTTATATCTAATACAAGGAATGTTCAGTAATTCCCAATTTTGTGATACACTGTTCATCGCTGATTCGCTATAGTGATCTTTTTCTTATGTTTTTCGCAATAAACTTAATGGTGTTAAATTTCCAAAACAAATAATGAAGGATAGAAGACAGCATCAAGGACAGTCTCCAAAATAATTGTCTATTGTACGTTTTAATGTGCCTTGTGTATGAGGATAAACACATAAATAAACAATAATTCCACATGTATCGATATAAATCGATACAGTGATATTTCACCAGCTCCGGAAAGTAGCTCTCAGACGGGATACAGAGCACTAAGCCATCCATTTTGTTGAGGCTGAACAATGATATATTTGAAAATAATGAAGATGACCCTGATTAGAAGCCTAACAGCTAGACGAAGAGAGATATTCTGGACATGCTATTCATGCAATGTTATAACGATTCCGTATCGTGTATTTTTAGGAACGTATCTATAGCGCTAACCGAGGTACTTCTTCCAGTCACAGGTCTTTTCAGGCAATGATGTAATGAGATCCCGTGTGTAGTATTGTAGTTGTATTTTGGAAATTTCATATTTTCACTTCACTGACGAATCTTCTACTGGGTGGCGAAAATTTTGAGAAAAATGGAAATAAAGTTCAACCAAAATAATGGTTTTATGAAATTTATCCATGAACATGAAATCACCAAAATATACGGTATTACTAGATATCTAAAACAAGGGATGTGTTTATGTGAGAAGACACGTATGTATCGACTCGGAGGGACTGCATTCCAATAGATGTGGTAATTCTACTATGAATTATTCAGACTTATGTTTTCATCCTTGTTTTGATCAGTTCGTCTGTAATTGTGCTCTCATACCTCCCTTAAGGGGTTGCGTTTGGTAATCTTTAAAAAAATTGCATCTAAAAAACATTATCTATTTAAACAAAAATTTTATTTACTGCTATGAAGCGATTTATGGTATCTTTACTACATGCGTTAATATTGAAGAGCAGCCAGAAGAAAGACATTTCTTGCATGAATTAATATTCAACAATAAAGGCAATGGTCAATTGATTGAAAGTGTTGAATTTAGGGCGCTATGTCGTCATCTACTCCGTTTTCAATCATTGGACGATTGTAAGTCTGGACTCTGAAGATTACTTTGGCAAGAATTTTGCTTGAACTACCTGCAGCCCTTGCGAGGTGCAGAGTGGCATGACGGTTACCGACATGGAAAACGAAATCGGTGAACCGACTCACTTTGATCCGAGGCTGTTTACGTTCACTTCGCACATATACCCTTGGGAAAGCCATGAATCCACTTCTGCCACCATGGGTAAATAGCGGGACAGTTGACGCCCTCTAGCCATGCAAAGCAGCCCGTCTGAAAAAGGGTTATTTTGACTGGAAAAAAAACGAACAACTTTGGAGTAACCATATCTGGTTACTGGTCCGAAGCCAGGGTAAATGGGTAGGGTTGAATGTGGGACTAGCAACTCCACCCTGTATGAACCTACTCGCTATTGAAACCACAGCTAAATGGTCGCTGTCCTATGCTCCACAAGTTATCTATAGAGAAAACAACAACAACCTGCAACCCACAATCATTTTCTATTTATCATATACCGTCTACCAAAACTATGACCACAATTGTCCATGTAACACGTACTGGTTGCCGTGTAAGTGTATGCAAAATTTTCTCTTCGTTCGTATCCGTCTGTATTCATGCTTTAAAGAAAAAAAAATCAAATTCAGATTTTTCTTGTGATCACTGTCCAACAAATGGTGGGCGAAGTAACTTATTAATTGATCAGCAACTTATTCATTGATCAAATTTACAATTTTGATTGATCGTACCCAACAAGGCATGCTACTAAAAGACGTTGATCACATGACTGTTTCCTGAATAGAAACAGTCACGTGACCAACGTCTTTTAGTAGCATGCCTTATTTGGGTGTGACCACACATGTTCATCTATTTTCATAAAGTTGGGAGTGATTTTGGAGCACTGTTAATTCAAATCCTCTGTATTGTGGGGAGAATATCAATTCAGAAAGATACATTTCCGTTCTGCCAAGGAGATTCCTCTCCATATTCACCGTTATTTCGACAAAAATAGAACTCTTATAAAAGGCCATAGAGCTATGGTTTAGAGCAAAAGACCCAAGAATAGCAACCCTCAAAAGATACGGCATGCACTCCCTTTCTCTCTCCCCCATACATCCGGTCTCCTACACCTCCCACCGTCCCAACCCACGACGACTCAGCCTAACACTCCATCATCACCATTTGGGGGGTCTGGAAACGGTTAATTTTTTTCTCAATATAAATTTGTTTTTTTATTTTCGCTTTACGTATCTCCATGAAGGAAAGGTTTTTACAGGGGCCCTCTACTTTCGTAATAGTAACTCTGATAGCCAGGTCTTACTGTGGAGTCTATTGAACGTGTCTTGGCCATTTTGTTTCGTAAAATAACTCGCTATCGCAGTCAATAATTGAGCATGTGTGGCGTCAAATTTTGAAGTCACATGAAAAAATTCAATCGAAGAATAAATATGGCCAGAATAAATTCTATTTATGACATCACTGGCGTTTTCCACTTAGAAACATCTAAAATAGAGTATAAAAAACGTCTAGAAATACCTAGTTTGGGACAACCTGGATGTTATTGATAAACCCGTCCCAGAAATAATTTTAAGTGTCTAGTGGAGGACTGATGCCATTTTTCAAGTCTGTAGACAAAACGGTAACGCTAGGAACGCTAAAATGTCTAAACAAACACACGCTCCTATACAAAAAAAAAAAAAAAAATTAAAAAAAGAAAAAGATAGAACCATTCGCCGTCGGCTGTTCAATGACTTGTTCAGAAAACTTCCTACAAAAAGTGATTTACTACGTGTTTTGAATGCAACTTAGTTGGTTATTCCACAAGTAATTAAAACACAGAGCCTTTACCGTGTCCTACACAGGGATTGTCTGTATCGCTTACTACACAGAGCAGCTAATCAAATGGTTTTGTCACTAGATTTTGTCTGATCTCAACCTTTTTAGAGCCTGATAAAAGGGTGCAATAAGTATATTTACCAGCATGCTGGTATAGAAGTTACCTTTGTTGACTACAGAAAGTCAATACGTCTTGGCGGTAATTGGGTGAGAACCCCTGTGCTAACCGCAACCCCATTGCATTCGCAGAGTAATTTATATAAGTTTATCAAAAGCGTGTTTTTTTCTTCTTCTAGCATATCTGAAAATTATAATCGCTTCTCTCTCTCTCTTCTTTTTTTTTTTTAACCCCATATTTTCCAGTTTTAACGCTACCCCCGCCTCCATAGCGTTCAAGTCTATGCAATCCATTGATAAAATTTACATTTGTCGTCTGTCACGTAGACGCCATTAGTGACGTCAGGTCACGTAACTTTATAGAAATAAAATGTTATGTTACGTTATGTTCCAGACAGATATATTTGCTTTTTTTTTCTTGCCTTTCGTTTTCCTTTTCCTGGTTTTACCGATGCTGTTTGGGATTACAGTATTTTGAACGCGATGTAGAAGAGCATTATTCTCGTCGAGTGATTCGAATTGCGTCGCTGTGTTTACACGTGACCTCGTCGCGTTCTGGCTGAATTTTGTAAAGAGATCATAACCGATCTTTTTGAAATGAAAAACGCATCTAGAATGTTTGTTTTTAGACTTTGACCATGGCATAAGAAAACTGGATGTATCTGTTTTATTTTAGATATATGCTAAGGAGTGTCATTAACATCAATTTATTAGTTTTTGTTGAATGTTGCAAACTTCAAGTTTTCGACGTTATTTTCAATGTATTTTTTTCACGTAACTTAAAACTTGATAAATTGTATCTTAATTCTACCTTTTTAGATTAGTTTAATATTCACGAAATATTGAAATGGACAAGAAAATATTGCACAATGTTTTTGGTATTTTATAAGAGCAATGCAATTGGAAAACTATTTTAATATTGTCTTTTTTTTTTTTTTTTTTTTTTTTTGACAGCAAGCGGTAAAGTTGATATCTACGGTTGCCAATTGAAACGATTGATATCTAAGGTTGCCAATTGACACAATTTATATCTAAGGTTGCCAATTGAGACGATTGATATGTAGTTTCAGATCTGTTGCAAATTGACACAATTGATATCTACGGTTGCCAATTGAGACAATTGATATCTACGGTTGCCAATTGAGACAATTGATATCTAGGGGTGCCAATTGAGACGATTGATATGTAGTTTCAGATCTGTTGCAAATTGACACAATTTATATCTTCGGTTGCCAATTGACACAATTTATATCTTCGGTTGCCAATTGACACAATTTATATCTTCGGTTGCCAATTGACACAATTTATATCTTCGGTTGCCAATTGACAATTTATATTTACGGTTGCCAATTGACACAATTGATATCTAGGGTTGCCAATTGAGACGATTGATATGTAGTTTCAGATCTGTTACCAATTGAGACAATTGATATCTGAGGTTGCTAATTTGGACAATTGATATCTACGGTTGCAAATCGAGATGATTGATATCTAGGGTTGCCAATTGAGACAATTGATATCTACGGTCGCCAATTGAGACGATTGATATGTAGGTTCAGATCTGTTGCCAATTGACACAATTGATATCTAAGGTTGCCAATTGAGACGATTAATATGTAGTTTCAGATCTGTTGCCAATTGAGACGATTGATATCTAAGGTTGCTAATTGGGACAATTGATATCTACGGTTGCCAATTGAGACGATTGATATGTAGTTTCAGATCTGTTGCCAATTGACACAATTTATATCTTCGGTTGCCAATTGACACAATTTATATCTAGGGTTGCAAATCGAGACGATTGATATGTAGTTTCAGATCTGTTACCAATTGAGACAATTGATATCTACGGTTGCTTATTGAGACAATTGATATCTACGGTCACCAATTGACACAATTGATATCTACGGTCGCCAATTGACACAATTGATATCTACGGTCGCCAATTGAGACAATTGATATCTAGGGTTGCAAATTGAGACGATTGATATGTAGTTTCAGATCTGTTGCAAATTGACACAATTGATATCTACGGTTGCCAATTGACACAATTGATATCTACGGTTGCCAATTGAGACAATTGATATCTAGGGGTGCCAATTGAGACGATTGATATGTAGTTTCAGATCTGTTACCAATTGAGACAATTGATATCTGAGGTTGCTAATTTGGACAATTGATATCTACGGTTGCAAATCGAGATGATTGATATCTAGGGTTGCCAATTGAGACAATTGATATCTACGGTCGCCAATTGAGACGATTGATATGTAGGTTCAGATCTGTTGCCAATTGACACAATTGATATCTAAGGTTGCCAATTGAGACGATTAATATGTAGTTTCAGATCTGTTGCCAATTGAGACGATTGATATCTAAGGTTGCTAATTGGGACAATTGATATCTACGGTTGCCAATTGAGACGATTGATATGTAGTTTCAGATCTGTTGCCAATTGACACAATTTATATCTTCGGTTGCCAATTGACACAATTTATATCTAGGGTTGCAAATCGAGACGATTGATATGTAGTTTCAGATCTGTTACCAATTGAGACAATTGATATCTACGGTTGCTTATTGAGACAATTGATATCTACGGTCACCAATTGACACAATTGATATCTACGGTCGCCAATTGACACAATTGATATCTACGGTCGCCAATTGAGACAATTGATATCTAGGGTTGCAAATTGAGACGATTGATATGTAGTTTCAGATCTGTTGCAAATTGACACAATTGATATCTACGGTTGCCAATTGACACAATTGATATCTACGGTTGCCAATTGAGACAATTGATATCTAGGGGTGCCAATTGAGACGATTGATATGTAGTTTCAGATCTGTTGCAAATTGACACAATTTATATCTTCGGTTGCCAATTGACACAATTTATATCTTCGGTTGCCAATTGACACAATTTATATCTTCGGTTGCCAATTGACACAATTTATATCTTCGGTTGCCAATTGACACAATTTATATCTTCGGTTGCCAATTGACAATTTATATTTACGGTTGCCAATTGACACAATTGATATCTAGGGTTGCCAATTGAGACGATTGATATGTAGTTTCAGATCTGTTACCAATTGAGAAAATTGATATCTGAGGTTGCTAATTTGGACAATTGATATCTACGGTTGCAAATCGAGATGATTGATATCTAGGGTTGCCAATTGAGACAATTGATATCTACGGTCGCCAATTGAGACGATTGATATGTAGTTTCAGATCTGTTGCCAATTGAGACGATTGATATCTAAGGTTGCTAATTGGGACAATTGATATCTACGGTTGCCAATTGAGACGATTGATATGTAGTTTCAGATCTGTTGCCAATTGACACAATTTAAATCTTCGGTTGCCAATTGACACAATTTATATCTAGGGTTGCAAATCGAGACGATTGATATGTAGTTTCAGATCTGTTACCAATTGAGACAATTGATATCTACGGCTGCTTATTGAGACAATTGATATCTACGGTCACCAATTGACACAATTGATATCTACGGTCGCCAATTGACACAATTGATATCTACGGTCGCCAATTGAGACAATTGATATCTAGGGTTGCAAATTGAGACGATTGATATGTAGTTTCAGATCTGTTGCAAATTGACACAATTTATATCTAGGGTTGCTAATCGAGACGATTGATATCTAGGGTTGCCAATTGAGACATTTGATATCTACGGTCGCCAATTGAGACGATTGATATGTAGGTTCAGATCTGTTGCCAATTGAGACAATTGATATCTGAGGTTGCTAATTTGGACGATTGATATCTAAGGTTGCTAATTGGGACAATTGATATCCACGGTTGCCAATTGAGACGATTGATATGTAGTCTCAGATCTGTTGCCAATTGAGACAATTGATATCTACGGTTGCTAATTAAGACAATTGATATCTACGGTAGCCAATTGACACAATTCATATCTAGGGTTGCAAATCGAGACGATTGATATCTAGGGTTGCCAATTGAGACAATTGATATGTACGGTCGCCAATTGAGACGATTGATATGTAGTTTCAGATCTGTTGCAAATTGACACAATTTATATCTTCGGTTGCCAATTGACACAATTTATATCTAGGGTTGCAAATCGAGACGATTGATATCTAGGGTTGCCAATTGAGACAATTGATATGTACAGTCGCCAATTGAGACGATTGATATGTAGGTTCAGATCTGTTGCCAATTGAGACAATTGATATCTAGGGTTGCCAATTGACACGATTGATATGTAGTTTCAGATCTGTTACCAATTGAGACAATTGATATCTGAGGTTGCTAATTTGGACGATTGATATCTACGGTTGCAAATCGAGATGATTGATATCTAGGGTTGCCAATTGAGACAATTGATATGTAGTTTCAGATCTGTTGCCATTTGAGACGATTGATATCTAAAGTTGCTAATTGGGACAATTGATATCTACGGTTGCCAATTGAGACGATTGATATGTAGTTTCAGATCTGTTGCCAATTGAGACAATTGATATCTACGGTTGCTAATTAAGACAATTGATATCTACGGTAGCCAATTGACACAATTTATATCTAGGGTTGCAAATCGAGACGATTGATATCTAGGGTTGCCAATTGAGACAATTGATATGTACGGTCGCCAATTGAGACGATTGATATGTAGTTTCAGATCTGTTGCAAATTGACACAATTTATATCTTCGGTTGCCAATTGACACAATTTATATCTAGGGTTGCAAATCGAGACGATTGATATCTAGGGTTGCCAATTGAGACAATTGATATGTACGGTCGCCAATTGAGACGATTGATATGTAGGTTCAGATCTGTTGCCAATTGAGACAATTGATATCTAGGGTTGCCAATTGAGACGATTGATATGTAGTTTCAGATCTGTTACCAATTGAGACAATTGATATCTGAGGTTGCTAATTTGGACAATTGATATCTACGGTTGCAAATCGAGATGATTGATATCTAGGGTTGCCAATTGAGACAATTGATATCTAAGGTTGCCAATTGAGACAATTGATATCTACGGTCGCCAATTGACACAATTTATATCTACGGTTGACGATTGATATGTAGTTTCAGATCTGTTGCCAATTGAGACAATTGATATCAACGGTTGCCAATTGAGACGATTGATATTTAAGGTTGCCAATTGAGACAATTGATATCTACGGTTGCCAATTGAGACAATTGATGTGTAGGTTCAGATCTGTTGCAAATTGAGACAATTGATATCTACGGTTGCCAATTGAGACAATTGATACGTAGGTTCAGATCTGTTGCCAATTGAGGCGATTGATATCTGTGTTAAGGTCTGCCAATGAAGATAGTTATTCAGGGTTGCCAATTGAGACAATTGATATTCATGTTCAGAACTGTTGCTAATTGAGACAATTGTTATTTAAGATTGCCAAATGAGACAATTGATATCTGGATTCACATCTGTTGCCAATTGACATCAGTTTTGATCCGTTGCCAATTGAGACGATTGATATCGAGGTTTGCCAATTCAGACACTTCACTACTAGATTGAAACGTGTTGCAAATTCAGATGATTCACATCTAGATCTGTTGCCAATTCACATTTAAATTGAAATATCACATCTAGGTTGTGATTTGTTGCTAATTCAGACTATATCATATGTGGGGGTTCCCAATACAGATAATTCACATCTAGATTGTGATTTACAGCCAATTCAGATATTTTGCATCTAGACCGAGATCTATAATTTTAGACAAAGCATTAATCATCAGAATTTCAAAAAATACCTTTGATCCCCCCCCCCCCAAACTGGATACTACACTGCCATGTGTGCTGACCTACGTTTTGTACAATGGTCAGTTGTTGAGTAATCTCAGTGCATATACAAACAGATAGGAATTTTTCAAAGTACAGTTGGATGACGTGAAAACATTATATAATTGTGTATCGTCGTGGAGCAATCTTTGCCAGGTCCTCACACAGTTTGGTCAACCACGAAGTCAACTAAGTAATCCAGTACGTGGCCTTATGGTTAAGAAGCTAGTTCTACTGACCATTAATACAGTGTTGTGAGTTCAATCCTCACTCGGTGCTCCACACAGTAATGGCTGCTATCAAAAGTTTTGGGAGGATTTAACAATGCGTGTGAACTGAATGTAGGATAGACTTTTACCACTACGCTTTGTGAGCCAGTGCTGGTTCACAAAGGGGCTACTTCGAAAGGTGATGGAAACTAAGTGTTAAGATCATTTTGTTCTCTTATTTGTCACGTGGTCAGATTCAATTAACTTCTGGTAGGCACCCCTATGATAAATAGTCATTATTATAGTCTTAATCTAAATAAAATGTCTCTCATAGATTGATAATTTAATTTCCTAGCTAGCATTATGACTTTCTGCAACAATCTTAACTTTATCCTTTGTAGCGTAATGGGATGGGAGGTGCTGCTGGGAGAAGAATATCCTGACTTCAGTTATGGTTTTTAATTCCGAATGGCCAGAAATTGTTACTCTTAAAGGATCGTTTGATGGGCTCGGTGACCTGAATTAATTTTCAGTTCTCATTATATCTTATTGACCCTCACCCGAATTCGAGCAATTATTTCCCCCTCTAGGCAGACAGACAGGGGAGGGGGCTTAAGAAGCCGTTTTAAAATGAACAGGAAATTTAGACGTGTGTGTGTGTGGGGGGGGGGGTGGAACTACAAAAGGCCGCTCAACAAGACAATTGGGGTTTTAACAGGAAGACAGGCGTCTAGATGTGTTGAAAAAAAAAGTAATTTGTTCTTCAAGCATGTCACGTGCAAATGACACCAACCTTACCCTATTTTTTTTTCTTTTAAAGTTGTCTCTTAGCAATCTGTGGTTAAGGCAGGTTTGGTTGATCGTAGTTGTTGTTTGGCGAACGAGGGGTCAAACAACATAGGATAACTGGTTTGTCATCTATTTTAAGATGACAGCTTCTCTGTTTACGTGTGTCTTCCTCCCCCCCTCCCCGACGTGTATCTCTGTTATGTCTGGAGTGGCAACAGCTTTGTATCCTGTCATAGCCCGGTTCTTCGTTCATGTGCGAGTAAATGTGGACTGATTCTGAATTACCTCAGATCCTCAAAGTGGAAGACGGCTTATATGTGCCCAAGTAGTTCTTGCATATTCAGAGCGCCTTTTAGACATTTTCTTGAGATAAAATAAGCCTTTATCGGTTATTTTCATTGTATTTCGATCATGAGAAAAGTTATGGCATAATTGTTAGCTAGGAAAAATTCTATATACATTGTAATTTCCCTTATTTATTTATTCATTTCGAAATAATTATAAAATCCATACCTTGCATAGATGAATCGCCGTAGCCTGCGTGTGTACCACAACTCATTACCTGAAAGATCATCTAAAACAAATAGATATTTTATGTAAATTATCTGAATAATAAAAAAAAATACCAGCATAAGATATGGGTATTTTTGGTTCAAAATGACCATAGAGACAAAAAGTCACTACCCCCCCCCCCAAAAAAAAACGCTTTTTTTTTTTTTTTTTAGATGGTGCCTAATGATATACACGTGCAAATTTTCAATGCATACACACACCCAAACGAGCACCAAGAAAAGAATCTACTTGACTGGTTAGTCGGGCGATTTGTGGGGCTTCGATGATTCTTTGTAAATTTGATACCAAGGAAGTGACTTGGCATCGAGCTTAATGGCTGGCGATTTAAACAAATGAGTTGTTGATGAAAATCGGTTAATTCAACACTTTCAATTGGCAATGCACATCTTGTACACTTTGCCGACTTTACATACGTAAGTACTTGTTCGTGAAAAATAATTTTTCTTCATCACCTTTTAAACAAAGTGTTATATTGAAACAAAACCTGAATAATCTAGTAAAAATTCGCAAAAATCGGGGTCAATCGTGATGTTTGACATATAAAACTTAATTTGTTACTGTTAGAAGCACTATTTTATGTACATTGATAACACTGAAAGTTCGTTGCAATCAGTCTTGGAGAATATTCTTATGGGTATTATGTAGAGAGCACTATTTGTTGACTAAGTTTTAAATTTAGTATGATTGGTTTGGCGAAATTTCAAGCAGAATCGTTCAAAATCTGAAAAAAAAAAGTGTGATAACGTTCATATGGGTAGATCTTTTTTTTTTTTTCTAATTTTTTTCAATGCTGCTTATGTGTATAAGCAGAACATAAGATCTGACCAAAACTATGGCAGCCATCTTTACTTCAAAATAAATGGCTTCCATACTAGTACTGATATATAAAATTCAGAAAAAAATGTTAAACACTATACTAACTTTATGCTGAGATAAACAATGACTTGAGATGTTAAATTTGGAGTTCGTCAATTCAAGTTCAAGTCGCAGTAAGGTTTTTACAAATTTGGTTTAATGAGCCAGTTTATAAAATGCTAAATGCTCCAACATGCAGTTTGAGACTGAATTGGAGAACTCTAGAGGCAGATCCACAAACTAATGTAACTGTACTTTGCAATAAACTAATTATGTATGTATTTACATACCATATATTCCCCCCTACCCCACTATAATGCACATTGGGATATACAATATGCACCCAGGTTTTGATTAGAATACATTTGTATTTCCTGTGAGAGCTAGAAGTAGGGATTGAACCTGTAAATGATCCAGGATCTCTGATGCTAATCTTTTCAAGATAGGTAGATTCTCCCCAGTTGGAAGATTGGAGCTATATTGTCTCTCTAGCCTGCAATATAATAAACATCACTTGTTTTTTTTGTTTTTGTGTGTGTTTCTTCTTGAATACTCCTAGTGGAACATAGGGACGCAAACATTATTATTTTAGTTGCAAGTTTCTACCGGCTGGATTTGATAGCTTCATGCCTAACCTCCTCCTTTATCTGGGCTTGGGACCAGCTATGGTGACAGTCAAACTGGTAGCTTTCTACAGTCAGTCTTTCTAAGAGAAAGTTATTCTACCTTATGGGTTTCAAGAGCTCTAAAACCTTGCTATTCACCCATAGCTCGGGAAAAATCTCTATTTAGCAGGAAAAATCCATTTTCTTTTCTGTAAATAGCTTTTAAGTTACAAATATCATACCAGTTCTCTGTGGGAACTTTTTATTAGTAGCATGAAGTGAAGTATTTCCTGTGACATCGACGTGTTGTGCCAATCGCCACACCACATCTAACCAACAGCTATTTTCTACTCCCTCCCACACTATATATATAAGAATAATGTTTCTTATAATTGATGACCCTGATAAATGTATAAGAACTAGATTTCTAATAATATTTATATTAAGGATACATTCAATCCAAATTGTCATTTATGACAGAATGTAAATGAATTACATGGAATGGAAACATCAACACCTTCGATCGTGTTGAGAAGAGAAGAGGTCTGTTAGGTTTAGGTTATTCCTATACTTAAAAACGAAATATAGGAAAGAATACGAATTTAAGGGACACGTGGCATGAAGGATATGTCATTTTGTCTACCTATCGAATGGAGGCTGGTGAGTTGTGCTTGTTATAATGAATGGTATAGTTGACCAAGCTGAATTATAAGAATGTGGTTAATCAGGATAGGTGCAAGAAGGAAGTAAAAGGGGGCAAAATAATGAGTGCAGTGTTTGTATGGTTACCAAAATTAGTTGTTGCAGTATTTGCATTTAGTAGCTATTAAGTTCTTGCGAACACTCACATTGAGG
Organism: Thysanoteuthis rhombus; assembly: GCA_963457665.1. Taxonomy (NCBI): domain Eukaryota; kingdom Metazoa; phylum Mollusca; class Cephalopoda; order Oegopsida; family Thysanoteuthidae; genus Thysanoteuthis; species Thysanoteuthis major. The sequence continues at coordinate 11,642,700 of OY735222.1, read as the reverse complement.
AAGAGAAGTGACAAGACATATATATATATATATCTATATCGTCACTGGCAAAGAATAGAAACTACACTGGGTGTTAGTTCAGAGAGAAGGAAAAATAGAAGTCAACCAGTTCAGAGACCAGGTCAAAGAGGCAACTGACCTCGTATGTTCAGAGCTTTTATAATAAGTTGCCTTACGAAGTGAAGTTTTTCATATCTAGCTAAAAGAAGGGTTTTGTATTTAATTCTTGATTAAAGTATAGGGGTCACCACAATAATTAGAAAAAATTGGCAACATTTTTTTTATTTATTATGGCCAGGTGTGTATAATTTTCAAGATGGTTGAAATAAGGCTTCTGTGCTCTATTTTGAAAATTATACCTTTCAGAGGTCAGACTGTGCTAGACTTGGTATGTCATTGAGCATACCAGATAGTCAACTAAAGGTTTCTCAATTTTTTTTTGTGACCGGGGATGGGTCATGAAGCCATCTAATCTGATGATCAATTTGGACACATCTCAGAAATAATACCTTTCCAGTGGTCAGGCTATATCAGGATTTTGATGCGTTATCAAGTAAACTTGATACTTAGGAAAATTTTGTCTAAAGTGACGCATGAGTAATGGACATTATAAGTATTTGGCAGCCATTTTGAAAATTATACACCCTGGGACATTGAAAAAATTGGTGACATAATTTTTTTAATCTTTATTTTCAAAAAAATTTTATTTTTATTTTTTAAGTACTTGTATAAAGGAATAATAAAAACCTTATTTCATACTTCCAATAAAAAGTTCCCATGGGACCCCAGTAGAGCTACATTCCAGCCTGCACTTACATCGTATTGCTCAGAAGTATTTAAGCAAAAAAGATATTCAGGCACTGGGACATAAGGCACCCTGCAACTCAGCTTGTAGGCTGACCCCTAAAAACCACCTTGATGGTATTAACAGGGTGAATCTTTAAGCAAAATCTTAGAAAGAAAAAAAATAGGTGCATCATAGGTTTGGAAATTCTGTATTCTTTTTTCTTCCTTTCTTTGTTTGAGTATACCAGTTATTCTGAATATGGGGTGTATGCCCCACCGGGGGGGGGGGAGATTTGGAAATTGGATATGAAGAGCAAAAGTATTCTGTGGCTCCAAATTGAGTCATATTAAAGCCTGACTGATTAATTTCTAATTATACAATACTATTGTATACTATTGATAACTAATTTTTATAGTGATTCTATTATTACTAATGCTTCTATATTATAAAGAACTCAAATATATATATGCATATATTTGTATTCAAAGATGTCAAGAACTATGCATCATAGAACAAAAACAAAGATATATCTTTGAATTTTTGACATGGACACATAGCGCAGTGGTTACAGCATCAGACAAATTACTGTAAAGTAATCTGATGGTTCTAGGTTCGATCCTAGTGTGAGACAATATAACAATACTACTAATGCTAAGAGGGGAGTTCGGTCAATATACCCCTGTCGGATAAATAAAGGGTTTGGTTCGTTACTTCCCCAAATCTACCAGATGATACCTGACAAAGGCCGTAGAGTGCAACGTCCGAAACATTGTATGAAAAACAACCAAGATGAGGATGGTCCGAATATCAATAGGAAAAAACAAAAAACAAAGATACATCCAAATTCACAAATTACCTACAGCACACATCTTCAGGTTGAATTTTACAAAAAAATTGATTTTTATGGAGTGCTATCAGAAAACAGTATGTTTTTTGTTTTTTTTTAAATCTAGGATTTTCTCAACGATTAGACTCAGATCTATAACTATATATATTTTGAATCCACATTATCCGGGGAAGGTTTTTCATCATTTGTTTGAATCTGTTCACATGTAGAGGGGTGGGGTAGTCAATGCTTTAGAAAACAAATTTTGTGCTGTAATTCTTAATTCCAAAATCACAACAGGTCAGTGGCCAGGTGGTTTGAGCCTCAGAAAATAAACTTGGTGGACCAAGTTCAATCTCAAAAAGAAGGCTTTTTTTTTCTTCATCCTTTCAATTTTTATGCTTTCAAACTATTTCACATTCAAACCAGAAATTTGTCAGCTTCAATAAAATAATTTTCAGGTATTAGGAGGGTTCTACTTATTAATGTAGTTATAAAGCTAAACTGGACCCTCACTTTCCATTCGTAATTGGAAAACTGCAAATAAGATCTTTTCTCTCAGTGCTGATTCAATTACAGCTGTCTATATGTTATATAAAGTACAGAATTTCACTTTTTTTTCGTTTTTTAATTTCATGTGCTTTCAATTTATTAGATCTTCAAACCTTAATGATTTGAGAGAGGAAATATCCAAAGGTTTTATAAAAGGGGTTTCTATTTATAATGTTGCTATAATGCCACACGGCAACCTTAATTTTCATTTGTCATAGAGAAATTCACATCCATAGTCCTCTTTCTCTGAGTGTTTATGCCAGTTTGGCAGAATTTCTTAAATCTAACCCTAAACTGACAATAAAACCTTTTTATCAGAGCAAAAATATTAACCTTACTCAAAATACAACAATAAAACACCAGAACAATTAAAATTTGATGATAGGCTTTTACATGCAAACTACTAACACCAGACATGATCAAATGAATTCTCAGTTTTTATGAAACCGCTATAAATTATTTGCTTCCCTGTGTTGTCAAATTTTTTTTTTTTTTCTCGAGTAACTCAGCTAGAAACTCATAAGATTTGAGAAGTGTACAAATGATGAACTAATTGTATTGTTATTGAATTTAGCACAAAGAAATTATAAATTTTGGGGGGAGTGCCCAAAAGTTCATATCAGCTCTTCTAACAACCCCTCCCCCTGTAAAATTTCTCCTTGATTTAAAACTCTACATTTTGGTGAATTTTTGAATCCAACATTATATCATTATAATTCCTTTTTTAACACCAAATTTGTTTTGTTATAGTACTGGGGAGTGGGGCACATCAGAACAAGGTTAATAACCACTGGTGTACATTCATCATTCTAATTTTCCTTTGTCAAATATGCTCAGTGGTAGAGAGCAGACCGTAATACAGAGAGCATGATTTTATTTTTAGCCCTTTCAAGACTAACCTATGAAGGTGC
>OY735222.1:11565310-11630310 GCA_963457665.1 Thysanoteuthis rhombus | reverse complement strand
TTTTTTCCTTTCAATGTCAATTTATGATCCCTCTCCCCTGGGTGGCCATTTGGGTAGGGGATCTAATGGGGCATTTGCACTCCCCTGGGTGGGGTAGGGGTGAAAGTTGGAACTTTATGGGGGCTGTGGATCAATGGGTCAAAACAGAACAGAATGGTCGTAGCTTAGGTACTCTCTAGTCCTTTACCTGACAACGAACATACGATTATATCGCCCCCCTCCCCGTGACAGCGGATACCCATGTTCAATTGTAAACCAGTCTAAATTATGGAAACTGAAATTAATTTAGTCTCATAATGCATTGATTTTTAAAATGTTTTCTTCTTGAGGATTATTATTGTTCAGTCGTTTAAATAGATTAATTTCTAAATGCTTCATCGCTAAATCTGTCTCATCTCATAAATTCTCGTAGGTATTCCTTTATTTTGAAGTAACTGGTGGCTCTGGAAGGTTTCTCAAATTACAGATTGTGAACCCTTCAGGGGGTTTGGGCCATCAAGATCATTGAGAGTCACAGAAATATTTTAAAATCTTAATTGAAAAATAATTATGTAACTAATCTTTATCTATCTTATTTTATTTTTTTTTCCTCTCCATTAGAAGAAAAAAAAATGTATCCCTTTCGTTGCTTATTGGGAAAATGCGATTTACTTATTTAAAAAAAAGTAGATTTTGTTTTGGCTCCATTTTAGTAATTTTTCTAGTTATAAACACAGTATCATTGTTACAAATGAAATAATGTTAATGGTAATTTTTTTTTTATGAGGCCTGGGTTGCATCCCACTCAGTCCATAGGTAAACCCTGAAATCTTTTTTGCTTGTTCTAATCCCTTTCATCTTGATAAGAAGGGATCACTTGGAGATTCTCCCTGCCAAACCAGTCAAGAAAGAGTAGATGCTCAAGTGACCCCAAAATTCTTTATGGTTTATCATTTCGCGAACATCTGTCATCCATAATTGTTATTGTGAAGCCAAGCAGTTGAAATTTGAACTTGATTATGCTAAGAAGAATCCACATTTCTCTACTCTCATTGCTAGACATCTTGACAAAAATCTTGTCACTGGCATGCCACATTGGCTGATCAAGATGAGAGGTGAGTGAGCATTTGCTTATTGCCTAAGCAGTAGTGAAAGTATTCAGATAATTTTGCATGTTAATGAGTGACTAAACAGTTAATGGAATGGAATTAGCAGGCCGGGGTTCAAACTCCAGCCAAGGCATTTTGTGTTCATTTCAAATGAATTCATCTCTTTTCTTCCCCAGCTATAGGTAAATAGTAGTGCAGATTTGGCTGTCAACCAGTCTAGGATTCAAAACTAGCCTGAAGGCAGATGGACTCCATCAGTCTATCTTACCCTTGATACAACCATGATGTCTGTGGTGTCCCAATGATCTTGCACGAGTTAGGTTAGGAGATAAGCAAACATAAAAAGAGAAAAAGTCCCCCAAAAAACAAGGTTGTCTTACCGTAACAATTTTGTACCCAAGCATTTCCAGATGCTTCAAAAATACCTGGCCAGATCCCAGCAGGGTACGGCTGTTCAGGGAGAAATTCTTCTCAGACAAAACAATTATTGCAACCCTGTTAAAAGAAAAAGAAAACGAGTTAGTTAAGCGATCACTGCCCTCCATTGATTGACTCAAGTACAAATTTTCAAATCACAGGCATTAACACTGTAAGGGACAGCTTGTATACAATTCCATTGCAAATTGAATACCCTACTAAAAATCTATTTTGGTGGGGAATTTTCACCCTTGCCCACCAATGTTTTTTTTGTAGATATAATGAGTAAATGTTGAAGTTTTCAGCTCTCTATATAGCTAGCTAGCTAGCTAGCTAGCTAGCTAGCTAGCTAGCTTTTCTTAAAAACTGAAGAAACCAATGTTGACAATTTTGGTTGAGGGTTTGAAAAAGAAAAAAAAATGTAATTTAGGAATTGGCAGTTAGAGGGAAAAAAAACTTTTTTTTTTTCTCTTTTTTAACTTTTCAATACGAACAAAATTTAATCTTTCAATATTACATAAACTAATGTCGTCATCTTTGTTTCTATACATCACAACCTTTTGACTGTGATACTCTCTGGCCTTCTACAGGTATCTGTTGTAGTTGATAACCAAAATGTTGTAACCATAACAATCAAGATGAGGACATAAGTTTGAGTAAATTAGTGTCTAATTACAAAAATTCATCCTTCCAATCAAGCTATGTTAAGATTCTGTTTCTCACAGCCAGGGTTGCCGGTGTTTGAATTATCTCAGAGACTTACCCATCATATGCTATGGAACAGTGTCAATTTTGGGAATGGAGTTAGTCTGGTGATAGATGTTCAAAATCAGTCTCTATTTAGCTTCTTGGAAATTTTTTCTTAAAAAAAACAAAACAAAACAAACTGTTCCTTTCAAATTGGTAAAAATTCTGGTGCCCCTAGGGTCAAATGTCAAGACAGGGATTACTATAAAATTTCAGTGGAACTTCTTACAACCTTTTGTCGAACCCTGTTGAGAAAGGCTGCTCTAAAGCAAAACCTTGAATAGAAAGACGCTCGAGTGGTTCAGTCATGGAGTGAGCTCACTAACCAAGTCTTGAAAGATAGGCTTGCTAACTCTCACTCATCACAGCATTCTTGTGTAACGGAACTTCATCCAACTTAGAAATGTTCCAGAATAAACATTATTATGAGGGACTTATTTCCCCTCATAATAATGTTTGTTCTGTAACATTGTTGACTGAAGAATCCTTCAGTTTTTAATATTCCTATTAAACAATAAACTTCTTCCAAATTTTTGAGATGAGGTATTATCATTATTTCTATTAATATTCGGACCATCTTGTTTTTTATACAACGTTTCGGCTGTTGTACTCTACGGCCTTCATCAGGTATCATCTGGTAGGTGTGGGGAGGTAACAAACCGGACCCTTTATTTATCCGACGGGGGTATATTGACCGCACTCCCCTCTTAGCATTAGTAGTATTGTTATATTGTCTCACACTAGGATTGAACCTAGGACCATCAGATTACTTTGCAGTAATTTGTCTGATGCTGTAACCACAGCGCTATGTGTCCATGTGGACACCTACATGATGATACCTGATGAAGGCCGTAGAGTGCAACGGCCAAAACATTGTATGAAAAACAACCAAGATGTGGATTGTCTGAATATTAATAGAAATAAACTTCTTCCATGTAGCAACTTTTTAGTTTAATAATTACGCTGGGCCCTGGCTGTAATAATTGACTTTTTAAGTACAGTAAACCCTTAATACAATAGATTTCAGTTTCAAAGAACACATGGTTCAACAAGAACTGGCTGCAGATTTATAAATGTGGCGTACATGTGGAGCGTAACATAGTTTCATGGTCTAATACCACAATGTCTGGCCTTTCTGACAGGATCAAAAGCACGACCTTGAACAAGGATAGTGCCACAAACTTTCTAATTTACCGAACGATGTAAGGTCGAAATAGTAGCAACCAAACCGCCTTTAGATTAACCAAATGATGTGTAACTACCAAAAGAGGGATAACCATCGGTTTTAATGACAACTCCTTCCCACCAATTAATTTGTTATAGCGAGGGTATTCTGATTAGAAATTACAGGGGCAGTAATTCAAATAAGAGTTATTTCCCTTGATCGCTTCGGGAGAAATTTACAATACTTTTTGGCCGTCTAGCCTTGCACGGGATGACAGAACTAACGGGTGCTAATAAATCTGATCCAAAAGGGGTGTAAATAATATTTGCTAAAATTCTTCTCCCCCACTGTGATTTGTCTTCACAAGTTAGAAAACATAATGAAAAATTCATACAAATTCAATTTGAAGCTATAATGGATTGGAACTCGCATCTCTGACATGGACGGTGCCTTACTAAACTGCTGGATAGCTTTTGGCTCATGTCAGGCATACTCCCATGGACAGAGGATGCAGTTTGAAATCTCATCAGAAACTAATTCTTCATTTCTCTCAATAATGTGAAACATTTGCGTGTTATGTTTGGAAAAACTTACCAAAAAGCAGCCTCAAAGATACAACAAACAATCTAAAAGAAGAATGAATTTGCAACCTACCTCTGATACCCAATGTCTTGAGGTTTCAAAATATTTGCAATTGAATGTTTTACAACTTTTTTCTCTGTATCGAGAATGACTTCATAGTCTGAAATACAAACAAATGATGGCATTAATTCTTTGTTCATGATGTGGAAGATTTTTTTGGTACAACTGTACAATGGTGGACCCGAATTTGACTTGTTTCTCTGACACCAATGACATCAGCTACATCATGCTGGATAATTTGAATATCAATGGTTTGGTTTTGATAAATACAGTTTAAAGCATAACAATACATTTTATTTACCTTTATCAGATTAAGTTTTATGAATCCTCATTTTTTATTTTATGTCTGCTTTTTCATTTTCAGCTTAATTTATCAGTTGCTTTTTATTGCAACTTTTACTCAGACTGATTACTTTTCACCAGTGAGCAGGTATTTATAATCCCCACTCAATGCTGAAGATGAATCAGTTTGCTTAAAAGTTGTTAAGATGGAGGTAAAAAGTGGTCATAAAATTAAAAATTCATGTTCTCCATTGTACAATTGTACTGTTTTTTGTGTGTTTTTTTTCCCTCTCCAAAATTCTTTGCTTGGATAATGTTATGCCATAAGATAGAAAAAAAAAAGCTTACAAACAATTGTAAAAAAACAATATCAGAATTTTTTTTTGTGCATAATTAGTGAATAACTAATTTGATTTTAAGGGGAGTTATTGATACAGAGGAAACTGCTTATTGTAACAATGTCTTTTAGATATCAATAATCAGTTGGTAACATTAAACAAAGGATATAAAAACTGGAACAATTTACGTTTATTGGTACAAACAACTTTGTTAGAAAAATTTGATAATTATTATTTAAAATGAATAAAGTGTTAATGTTTACAATAACCGTGATTATCATAAACTGCTTCCACTGTATTAACCTTTTTTTTCTTTTCTTTTCTCTATCATCCCCTCTTCTCCAAGGCCAAATACTACAGACACAGTACCACCCAAAATTAGGCAGACGTTTTTTGGTCATCAAGTGAGCAAGGACAAAAAAGGGTTGACCACGAATTCTACAAGCAGAATTGACCAACAACTTGGCTTTTTTGTTCCTTGACCTTTCCGGCAAGGTGAGGACAACCTTCATGGAGTAAGGGAAATAACTCCTACAAATCTGAATAGGAAAGTATTTTCTTCCATTCTAAATCGTGTTATGATAATGAAAAGAACAATTTGGTTCAACACAGTTTTGGATTATTTTAAGGAGTAAATGGAAGACGAACTCCAAAAATATGGGATGTGAATTAATCTGCTATTTTACCAGAAATCCTGTAATACAATGGCTGAAAAATGAAGAAACTAATAAAAACTAATATTTTTACTATTGTAAATGGCTTGCTTTTTTTTTTTTTTTTTGGTGCTACATTCCACTTAATATATTGTTGATATAAAACACCAGAAAAGAAGATTCTAGTGAAAGAATGAAAATCAGTTCATATACAGCTACAATGCAGGGGAGGAAACTTGGTTTAGATTTATCCCTCAACCGAGAAATAAAAATTCCTGCATCATGCCCAAAATTTCATCATTTCTTCCTTATTCCACAATAAGTAGACAGACAATAGCAAAGGAATATTTCAGTATTTTTCCTTTTACCTTAATTGGATTCAGGTATTTCTTACATAATTGTAAAATCACTGATACATTGTTTCAAATGTGTTTAGACATTATTTTATATTTAGCCAGGAGGGTTTTTTCTAATTTACATTATGTTTGTCCTTCAAAATCGAGGATGACCATGGTTTCAGTTCTGAGAGGTACAGCAGCTGCAGGGCTAGAATTCAGGACTTGCACACTGTCAACCTCACTCTCTTGTTCCCTTCTGCTCAGGTCCATGTCAGGACAACTGGAAATTGACCTGGATGCAGTGAATTACCAGGGTGTTCTATGATTGGTTGGCCACCATAGCAAGAGAGCCCAGTTTACCCTGCTATTTATTCATAGCTGGGTGCTGAAGAGATGGGTTCATGCCTTTCCCAAAAGCATTAATGTGAAGTGAAGACAAATCGTTTTAGCTGGTGTTTAAACTTGGCTCATGGATTTGATTCTTTGTGTCGTTCACAATTAGGCCACCCACACTTTCTCATGATACAAAGAAATACTCATATTTTTCTTGCCATGCCTTCTAGCCCATAGAAACTTCCACAAAATGAGAGCAAGAATTGTGAGTATTAAACAAAAGCACCTGGATTTTTCATATATTTGCAAATGAATAAATAAGGGAGACAAGTCTACAATTAGAATTTAATAATTACCTCCCTTGGAAAATCATCGCATAAAAAACCCCAAGTGATTTGCAACTTTCTCTTAGTTAATGCATTTTAGGAGTACCTTACGGCAATGCAGCATTTTAGGTAATTAAAACTAATAAACAGAATGAGAATTTTAGTATCATATATAGATTAACTATAGAAATTATGAAAGCTCTTCAAAATATATAAAAGGAAAGAATGCTGCAATACTTACCGATTAAGAAATAGTAGGGTGTGTGTACGAATGCCTTGAAAAAGTCCTTTCCTCCAACAACTTCTCCGAGGACTGAGTTGATCTCGTTATGCATCCAACTTTTGTTTCCTCTCTCTAAAATAAGGAAGAAAACAAATCCAAAATGATGATTTGATTTATATGAATTCTAATCTCAGTTAGATTGGTATGTTTCAGATAAAAGGAAGGTAGGATGGAAAAAATGCTAAGCAAATTCTAAAGACCACAAACAACTAAGATAAAGATACTAGTCAGAAAAATATATTGAATAATGAACATCTTCAGGTTTAGGACCATAAAAAGGGGGAAGCCAATGGGTAACAATGTAGGGGGGTAACCAAACCAAATGCAGCTGGGGAGGGGTCTGATTTCCTTGCATTTTAGCAGTCTGAGATGATAAGCTATATCATTTCCAGCTGTCTAATATATTCTTTTATGCAAAAAAATCCTTGGAAATTCTTCAATTTTGGTGCAATTTCAGATGCAAGAATAGCTAATAATTGTATGATTGATTTCTAAACACATTATTTTTACTTACATATTTTGTTTTATTCCTATTTCCTCCCCTTTCTTTTTGATCTACAAATAGTCGGGAGGTGGGGGTCTGGGCCTTCTTGTTCGTTACTAGGGTATATTAGCTCAAAGAGAAAAATAAGATGGTAGCATTTCTGACATTTTGTGGGTTGTTCACCAACTTTCTGTGTCATGGAAATGAACCTTGCCTTTACGAACTAATTTGTTCCAAGTCATAGTTCATAAAACAGGAGTTCATAAAATGAGGTGGAGTGATTTATAGAAAACAATGCATAAAAACCCATACTATATCAACAGATACTTAAGTACAAACTTGTAATGGTGCTATTCACTAGTAAAAACCTTTATGCTGTGTTCAAATAAGATAATGGAAATTAATTAAAATCTTATTTTCAACTTTGAAAGGTTGATTTGATACAAAAATTTTTTTGAGTTGGCAACACAGCAAGTAATATTTCTTTGTAAACTGAAAAATTAATTTTCTAGGAACATGAAATTAAATTTGTAAAATAAACCTTTTTAGAAATGGAATTGAGTGTATCATTCACTTATAAGTGAGTTCTAGTTGATTCCTTACCTATATTCTGGTTGTGATTAACACCAACCAACCCATTCCCCCGTTGGCTGGTCTGCAAGAATATTGTTAGTATTCAATTGGTTTGCAGTGCAGGGGAAGAAGAAAAAAAAAAGACTAAACAAAAAGTTGGAGAACCCTGACATCAAATTAACCATTTTGAGACTCACCGATAAAGGTGCATAAGAGTCAAAATTAAAATCTAGTATGGTAGTTTTGAAACAAGGGTCTGTTAAATAATGCTTGGGAGGTTCATCCGCACCGGTGATGCCTCTAAACCTGACATTGCAAATCTTGTGACTGAGAAACAATGTTCATCACACAGCCACCAAAAAAAAAAAAAAAAAAAAAAAAAAGTTATTCAACAGTCCTGTACTGTATATTAGAATTTGTATGAGTGTAATCCATTTTAAATGAATATGATTTTTAAAGGTCAAAACTACTTTTTTTTCTTTTTTAATAGCTCATTAATTTGTCTAAAAGCGAAAAAATAAAGGTCCATCAGAATATTTTCTTTCATAGAAGGGGTTCTTGAGTTTCCAAAGTTTAGAAACCATTGTCCTAGTAGACTTCTAGAAGAGATCTATATCCCAGCAGTCATAAAAACCTTGGGATACATATGTCCCAGGAGCCTCAGAAAGGTTGAAGTCTATGCAGAAATACACCAATCATTCCATTATTACTTATATGGTACCCAAGTTACGGCCAAATCATATTGGACACACCAATTCTTGAAGTTAATAGATGGGTGAATGTCTGGGAATACCAGCTGCCATAAGCAACAGGGAATCATGTCATGTGAAGATCCTATTAATCATCATGAGGAGGGCACCAATCTCTACACTATTTGTTTTGGCGCAGACAATGAAAAAATTAACCTTCAATGCTTTACAACACCACTGATACTTGCAGATCTTCCTGACAATGAACAGTGAGGTAAACAACTTTTTATAAAGAAAACGATTTTGGCTTTGCTCTATTTCGGTAGTTTCATATTTATAATAAAATTTCACGAAACTCTAAGTTTTAAAATACACATTTCATTTCCTTTGTTCCCAAAATTTTCACCACTCTGTGCTAACTTCCATAGGGCGGTGCACATTTTGTGAATGACGTGTAGGGGTTTCATAAGGTTTTGTGGAATTCAATCACAAATATGAAATTGCCAAAATACAACACACATTATCTCATTAAATCATTGGCTGAAAAGACCAGTGATCATATAAAATTGTGGCTTTAATACCTGTAATCATGTGTTTCTTGCAGTAGTCTTCATGGAACCAAGGAATGTCAAGATGTGGACAATCCAAGACGACTGTTCGGTTAAGCATCATTAACATTCTTTGTAAACTATTTCTGCTTTCTTTATGGGCTGGAAAAGAAGAAAGAATTCAAAGAATTTAAGATGTTTGGTTTAGGAAAAAACAATTACATTTTATGATATAAATTAGAAATGATATGAGCGACATTTCAAGGATGGAAAGTAAACAGCATGAAAAGGTCTGATTAGTCACCCCATAGAAACCATCACGTGTTTGGGATAACCAATTAAAAAAATTCAAGAAGGACAGAAGGTACAATAGCCAAAACACCGACTATGATAACTAAGATGAGGACATCAGTTTATAATAACATTTTTAATTTGTAAAACTAACATATGAACATAGTAATACCAAAATATTTTCCATTTGGGTTGAATGATAAATAAAATATATAAAGCAATAATTGAATTTGAAGAATCATTCGGAAAATTGATCAAAAGGAAAATGAAATTCTCTTCAAATAACAGTAACATCTTGAACTCTTTTTATCCTCCAAATTTGTACTTAGAATCTCAGTATAATTGATGGATTAACTTGCCATCAGTCAATAATTGGATAACTGTAGAGACAAAATAAATATAAAAAAAATTCTATTAGAGAATAAATATAGTAAGGATAAATTCTGTTTATGATGTAACTGACATTTCCTACTGGAAAGCATCTTAAATAGAATAAAAAAAACATTCAGGTTCTGGAGAACATAAACGCTATTAAAACTGTCAGAATAAAGCTTCCAAAAAAGCAAAAAAAGCTTTCTTTTTTTCCTCCAAATCAAAAAAACATTTTTAGAAGGGGTCTAATAGAGTACTGATGCCAATTTTCAAGTCTGTAGACAGAATGGTATGGCCATGAGTGCTGGAACACACAAACAAATAGACATGTCAGAATAAGAACCCAAAAAGGTACCCCCCCCCCAATCCTTTTTAGTAGGAGTCTAGTGGAATACTGATACCGGTTTTCCAGTCTATAGATAAAAAGGTATGGCCAGGAGTATAGGAATAAATAAACTGACACACCCAAATGAAAGCGGATAGAACCCTTCGCCATCTTTAAAGGTTTACAAATTGTACGTACAAACAAACATCATAACATGATATTTAAGGCCTTAAACATTTGCACTGGTGTCATAAATATCATAATTCTTTTTTAAAATCAATGATAGCACAACATACTCTGGTAATCCATTCCAGAGTCCCACCATTCTATTGCTAAAATAGAATTTTCTGACAATTCAATCTACTTATTACTATTATTCACTAATTCTAAACATGCCAGATCTTAAATATTTCTATCAAGTCTTTCTGCTCCCTCCTATTTTCTAATGATGTCTATCCTAACTCCTCCAACCTATCTTAATAACTCATACTTTTTAATTCTGGTACTAACTTAATTGCTTGTATCTCCAGTTTTTCTAAAAGATTTTTTCTTCTCCAAGTATGGTGACCAGGCCTGTACACAGTGCTTGGGGTTTGAACAAACATATCTCTTGTATAGTATAAAGAACAAGTCCTTGTCTATACATGAAAAAGTATGCTTAATTCATCTTAGTACTGTTTACCTCTGGAATACCATATATACCAGCCTTTAAGACAAATGGTTTACAAGGATATTTGGAGGACTACTTTTCACTAAAACTTCCTTCGGTATATTCATATACATTTCTTTTTTCAAGAACATATCAGTCATTAGTACAATCCAGTTTGCTAGTGTCAACTATGTTCAGAGAGAGATAGCGAGAAATATAGAGGAATAAACAAGAACATACTAGGTAGAAAAGAGAAGGAAGAAAAATGAGTTGACTTACTCTCAATGTGATTGTCGATCATCTCAATGTATTTCAAGGTGAATATGGATGACAGCCAGTGGTCTGGGAAAATCTGCAACTGACAAAGGTCAAGGGTGAAACGTAGCTGTTTTTGGAGGCTAGCCTGCATGATGTGCCGGTCAAGCAATTTCATGCAGACGTTCTGAAAAGTGTCGAAGGATTCAGGCTGGTAACCTACAAAACTCAATATACGGATGAAATGGGTGAAATCTTGGAAGCTCATATCGTCTTGGTGGTCAATCATGAACTTGGCCAGGTCGTTCATTATGTGAGGAGAGTAATAACGGAACTGCAAAGAGAAATACAAGAAATAAGTGGTCACTTCGGAAGCGAAAGTATTGGTATTTCAGTAGTATCAGTAGAAATGACTATTTGAATAAATAAACAATCATAAAAATTTGAGTAGCATCAACAGTTTACTGTAAATTAGTAAATTCATCACTTGTGATTTGCCTACCATTCACACTAACCCGCTCTTGTTGAAATACCGAAGAGTACAGGATGAAAATTTCAGGCTAGTAAATGCCTGTTGCTTTGCGAATGGTACATGTAAAGTTGTGTTTTATGTCGGTATGTTTACACAGTAATTTGAAAGGTTGATGCAAGGTATTGTTAACTAGAATTCTTGAATTCATTTTGATTAAGAAGTGAAATTGACATGTACAGAAGACCTTCACCAATCCAGCTATCTGAAATCTGATTCCTTAACTAATTTGGCTTCGATTTAAAATTCACGAGGCCACTGTAAATTCAAATGCCCCCTGGTACTGCACCGATCTGCGGTGAATTATTTTGGTTGCACAAGATTTGGTTCGACTGTTAACGTGCTCTTGTAAACACAGGCAAGCGATTCCTGCTTGTTGTTTGGAATTTATTAACATCATTTATTCTTATTTGACCCCAGTCATGGCTCCAGTGAATAAAGGAAGATCATTCTTTTCTGTGAAGTGAAAATATGGCACTTTATCGATTAAAAGACGAGCTTGAAATCTTGAAAAAACTGGACAGTGACGAGTTGGTGAGAAGATTATCAGGAGTCTCATAACATTGGCTCTTCAACAGTCTATGATATGAAGAAATAGATAAGTAAACTGATATTTTCTTTGCTAATAGTGGCTCAAAGACACAGATGTGTCTGAGAAAAACAATGAAAGAACCAGATTCAATATTTGCGTTCCTTAATTATCCAACTTATATTGATTTACATGATATAATAAAGTTGTGATGAAATGGTGAGCTATTGTCAAGAAGTAATCAGTGTTTTCACAAATCTAGCACTCCTCAGGTCCCAATGATGTGAGATTAGAGGAAGGTCTATTGTAGTAGTTGTAGTTATATTATCAGTAGCCAGCTATTGAAAACGTGTACACATAGGCAGCAAAACAGGATTTTCTATTTGTATGCTTGCAATACCCCCTCCTCCTTTTCATCTGTTTGTGGTCAGAGATAGACAAACAGCTTGAAAATTATATTGAGGATAGCTACGTTCCTTTATTTTTCGGACAGAAATATGTTTCGTTTGAGCCAACAAGAATTTCGGCAAACTTGCACTTTATAATTGTCATCTTCTAAAAAACTAATATATTCTGTTTTCTTTCATAAATTCTCTTGTCTCTTTTCATCCATGCAGTGTTTCTAATATCAGGTGTGCATGGATGTGAAATTTTCAAATGCTTCTGCACACCCAATATCAAAAATGGCGTATAAATGAAAAGAAATAAGAGATTTCATGAAAGAAATGTCAAAACAGTGAGGTGTCAAAATCAGTTCTATTCAAATGATCCAATAATGATGGTTAAACCCCCCCATGTTGACCAAAGTATTTTTTTACCAATACGCAGCACCACAAGACACACTTAACACGTGTACCTGATTCCCACCATCCTTAAAATTTAGCAAAATAGATCACAGGTGTGTTTTTGAGACTGGAAAATATAATACTGACCTGGCTGAAGAGGGAGACAATGTTTCGGAAATGTCTCATACTGAGGTTATGCGTAAGTGTGCCCAACGTAGCTATAATGTTGTCTAATAGCACTAATTCCCGCCGTTCACTCTTGAGGTATAACACCTGGATCATCTGGACCAAAGGATCGATGGTAGTCACCCGGTGCAGCTGGGAGTTCATGTTTTGGTGCAGTGCCGTCTGCAGCTGAAGCACTTGACCATACATCTGTCGTACCCACGGCTTCTTCATACGGTTCAGCCCAAACAGAATCAATGCCAGGTTCTGGATATCACATTGTGGGATGATCCGAAGCAGCTTCGACAGGAGGACCTCCGGGATGACAGGTTTGGAAATAGGCAGCAGGAAAGACGAGAGCGTGCAGATTGTCCATACGCTGATACCTTGTTGGGAGTCGAGTAATTTGATGACCTCTTTGAAGTAGGCAGACTCCATTTTGGAATCGACCATCCGACACCTGAAGGAACAAGAGGTGAAAGGAAAACAGGTTTAGGTATTTTTGTCTAAAAATCACTTTGGTCTACAGATCACGAGAAGGATAAAGACAAGGCGAAATCCTCATCGGGAGTTCCCGCAGCCACTGTTGCAGAAATATTTGGTTAATTATCAACTTCAACAAGAGCTTTTTAGACGAAGGTGCTGTACATTAAAAAAAGATATATCCAGGAGATCATTGTAGTTATGAAGGATTCAAAAGAAACGTTTCCTATAAAGATCAGTACTATTCAATATAACGAAATAAAGATCAGTACCAACCAATGAGACGAATTTGAGACTAGCACCATCAAGGTGAGAATTAGAGGTAAGAATGAGCAAAAGAAAAAAGGCCTGCAAACTGAGAAGTATGCAATGTGCACATGAGAAAATCATGCTCAACCTTACATGGAGAGATCACAAGACAGCACAGTATATAAGGAAGAAAACAGGTGTTCGTGACATCATAGAAACTATTAAAAATCTCAAATGGCAATGGGCAGGCCATGTTGCAAGAATGAAAGACAACCGATGGACATCATGTCTCACAACATGGATCCCCAGAGATCACATAAGAAACCGAGGCTGACAGAACACAAGATGGAGAGATGAACTTGACAAATTCAGGAAATACTGGCTCTGCGATGCCCATGATAGGGAATTGTGGCGAATCCTTGGGAAGGTCTATGTCCAACGACAACGTTGAAAGACTGATAATGATGATGATTATTAAACTTCATTATTTTTTTTGAACATCATGGTACCTGCGCCATCTTAAATAAAGGGTCAGAATGTGTCTGCCCAGGAGTGTATCCAAGATCTCTGTGAATGTTGTAAGGGGAAAATTGGAGCTGATCTTCACTTGATCCCCTTTAACCCTTTTGAGACAGCTAAGCCAGATCTGGCCGGCCAAATACGTAGGTTTGTCAAAAACAGAATCTGGTGGCATATTTCAAAATTAACAGTATAATTGAATTTCACAAATACAATTACCTCAACCATATAGCCTGAGGAAAATCCTACCAGAACATATATGGCATCGAGAGGTTAATTTGGGTGAATAGTTTAGAAATTGAATTTAAATTCGTGTTAACTTGAAACTGGTAAAATACAAAAATAACTTCAGTCGGGAAAAGGGTTAATGGATTTTTTTTCCAAAATTGTTTCAATTTGAAACTAATTTTTTTATTTCATATCTTTTCGTGAATTTGATGACAAAAAATTATCCAGAAAAATAACACCCGGAGAATTATCCAAAAATATTTTAGTTAAGTAAAAATTGGCACACCAATTTTTTTTGAACAGCTGTAGAACATTGAGCTAATGAAAAAGGGATAAAAATATTTGTACCTCGTATAAGTGAATCACCATAGCCCACATGTGAACTAATTATCTAAAAAAATATCTTTCAACTAAAATTATCCAAAAATGAATAAATCTTTCAACTAAAATCATCCAAAAATAAATAAATCTTTCAACTAAAATCATCCAAAAATAAATAAATCTTTCAACTAAAATTATCCAAAAATAAATAAATCTTTCAACTAAAATTATCCAAAAATAAATAAATCTTTCAACTAAAATTATCCAAAAATAAATAGATCTTTCAGCTAAAATTATCTAAAAATGAATAGATCTTCCAACTAAAATTATCTTAAAAAAATAGATCTTTCAACTAAAATTATCTAAAAACAAATACCAGGAATCTATTTGGGTATTATTGTTGGGCCCCAAATGACAATAGAAACACTCCCCCCCCCAAAAAAAAACACTCATTTGAAAAAAAGAAAAAACGTTTTCAGATGGTTCCTAGTGGTATACTCATGTAGATTTTCATTGTTGTAACCCTAAAAAGGTGACCAGGAGAGACATACACATTCATACATAGGTAGGCACATCGACAACTCTAAGAGAGAACAATCAGTAGCCGATTTGACAGGTTGGTCGGACCATTTGTGGGTCAATGGTGATTTGATAGTAAAATTGAAAAACCAACTTTAGGATCTTTAAAAAGAGCATGGATTCAGAGGAATGTTATATATAACTGTGGGTAATACTTCTTGAAATATGGAGTGAGGTACATGTTTTCTTTGCATTGCCCACATCGGCACCGAGTTTCTTTCTGGATAATTTTCTCATACCAGGTATGCTTCTGAGCACAAGCAATGCACCCTTGTTGGTGTTCTTTTCTTCTCAGAAGGAGGAAGTTCTATTTCTACGGTAGTTTTCACTTTCTTTAGCCATTACAAATCAACGACATCTAACTAAAATTGAAGAAATCTCTGTGTGCTTGTACATAGTGAGTTAACTCAACAACTGACCATTGAATGAAGTTGATATTTGCCAGATATATCAGGTGGTGAACAAGGCAATGCAGAGTCAAGTAGAAAGTTATTTGGGAAATCTGATTAAAATAAATTAAACATCTTCCTTCAGCCTCAATGAATTATCTCCCTTGACTTCAGCCCTTTAGAATTTTCTAAATTCAGATATAAAATATCTAAATTGGCAACACTGAAGAGAAGTAACTGAAATATTTTGAAGTTTCGTGTCATCGATGGAAAATTATTTTATGTGACATCATGGCAGACTTCTCCATGTACCATATAGAGTCTGGCCCCTTACAAACATGTACCGTTGCGACGGACACTGGCCCAGTATTATATAATATAGATAGTCTGAAACACCAAGAGGAATTATTATCACCAATCTGTAACAAGTTTGGATTGATATCAAGGATCAAAATATCAGAACAAAGCTTTGTGATTTTTTCAGAACTTTTTAAAACAATTTTTCCATCTTCCAGATGTGTTTGGAGTTCTCTAGGGAAGGAGATTGGCAAACTTTTTAGGGGGTATAGGCCGGATCAGAAACATTGTTATATCTTGCAGGCTATAAAAAAGAAAAAAAAGAAACAAGTCTAGTTATTCATTTGTGTAGAAACCATTACCTGATGAATGTCTTTTGGCAGCATGCCGTGTTGGGCACGATCAATTAAAAAATTTGAAAAAGGGAATGATCAATGAATGAGTAAATTCTCTCACCTTTTGGTAGGCAGTGATCACTGAAAAAGTCTGAATTCCCCCCCCCCAAAGCAAGCATGAATGCTCTCAGACACAAAGGTATCAATTTAACTTAAATTGTTAATTGATCCACCCCCCAAAAAACAACAAATTTTCAGCTTTCTAACTACATCGGTGTGGCCTGTACATGTGATTGCTAGCTAGCCAGACCAACTCAAAAACTGAAGAAACCTATGTTGACAGTTTTGGTTGATGGTTTCTAACAATGATCAAGTAAGTCTATGGAAACAGCTTGTTTTTTCTTTCAATTACTTTGATGGTCTTTATGTAGTTGTATAAACCTCCATAAACTTCCATTCACTGTCAATAAATGAGAACAATGAAATTCTTTTCAGGGTGGGGGCAGAAAATATCATCTCATTGTGATTCAAATTTTATGTATATCAATAGAACAGCAGGATTTTTAGAATTAAAACAATGATCCATTTGAGGCTAAAGTGAAAATAAGAATTATGCTTAATTTTTCCAAACTGAATTTTATTTTTGGCAACTCCAAAATGAGCCAGATGAAATGGGGCCGCATGCTGTAGGTTGTCCAAGAGAGTAAATGTAGAAATGGCTTATTTACAAAATCTTGCTCATTCCAAAACTGGTTGTTCAGCCATTTTCAGGATCCCAAAGGATTTCTGGGTTTGAGATTAAAAAGCTGTCACAGCTTTTTAATCTCGAACCCAAGGGATCAATCCCGGAATGTCTGGCTTTTTTATGAATAACTAAGATAGCAATTTTATCAATCATGTACCATCATGAAAGTCACCGTATCATTTTAATCCATTAATTAGAAACCATCAACTAAAAACTGTCAACATAAGTTTATTCAGTTTTCAAGTGGGTTTGGCTCGCTGACTGACTGATTGTCTGTGTGTTGTGTATACAGGTCACACCAATGGAGCTAGAGGACTAAAAATTTGAACATTCACACTTTATTATGTCTAGAAAAAAAAAGTTTTATTGTTTTCTTGAAATTCTCCTCCCAAAGTAGGTTCCAAGAAGGGGTCAATTTACAAAGTAAATTCATGCTAAATTGATCCATTAGTTTGTGTGTGCTGCATTAACGGTTGTTTTCAGAAAATTGAAAATTCAGACCTTTTAGTGATCCTACTAAAGGTAAGAGAAGTAACTTATTTGCTGATCATCCCTTTTTCTAATTTTTCAATTGATCACCCCCAACATGACATGCTGCCAAAAGACGGTTATGTGGCAGCTTCTACTGAGTGACTAACCAGACCTGTTTTTATTATTATTTTTTTCATTCATGCTTTTCATCACAAATAACCTTCGTTAAAGAAAGTAGTGTAAAATAGGAATAAAGAAGTTCCCTCTTACAAAAATAGAAACTTGCATAACATGTTCTGGGGCTAGTCTTCCATGGAGTATGTCTTGAACAATTCAGTCATCAAAGCCTATGGCTACACAGAACATGAATCTATAGTCATATTGTCAGTTCTCTCTGCCAAATTTCAAGTCATAAAATTGACGATTAATCACTGTAATTTGTGATTTATGACCTGAAATTTTTTTAGCAAGTTTTGACACTTATTATGTATCAAGAACAAAAGGGTTTTCATTGATCAGGAATTAATACAAGCATCACTGATAGAATAAGTGTATTATATGAATGATTTAAATGTACTGTTAATGACTTTCTGATTTTTCAAATCAGGAAGAAAAGGAATTTCAGTGATCAGGAAGTAGTGTAAGCATTAGAAACAGAATAGGGGTTTTTTTTATGTACAATACATTCTGCAAATGATTCTATAATAGCATTGGATTTCTTTGCATAAGCAAGAATTTGTAGAGCAACTGGTGGACACCATTTGTAAAAAAGAAGAGAAAGACATTTTTTTTTCATTCCGATTTTACGCCTGAAAAATGGGTCTGTGGAAACAGAGTGCTAACAACGAAACGAATGTGATTAATAGTCTGAACAATTCTTGGTATAATGACTCATCTCAAAATTACAGAAGGTATTTTGACTCTTAAATTCATGAACCACTTGAAACCACTCCTAAACACATTAGACCTTTCTGTAATGAATAGAATGAAGATTCAAAACCTGTAATAGTGTTTATACAATTTTTGAGAGCTTTTGGCAATCTTTCTCTCTGTAATAAAACTATTTGTTCCCAATTGATTTTTCAAGTTAATTCCTGCAAGAACATTCAAAACAAAAATAAATAATACTGGGAAATGAAAAGGTTGATAATATGAAGTGTATACATTAGTTATAAACATTGTAAAGACTACTTTCTTTCTTGTTCTTTTTTTTTCTCTTATCTCAAGAATTGATTTAAGAGAAAAATTATACAAAAAACTTCTTGGCATCCATAGAACTATAGACTTTTGCCGCAGTCAAAATAGAACTCTTTTGTAAATTGAATTGAAAAAATTACCTGAAAGTGCAAGGGAGAAATAACTGATTAGAATTTTCAATCTTTTTCTATGAATTTGAGAGTTAAAAGAAAAGAATGAGATCAAACTCTTGGAATGATAAACTTTTCTCAAAATTACTGAATATACCTTGAACAAAAAGAATAAGATCAATTGTCTGAACAATCTCTAGAATGATAATGACTATTCACAAAATTACAAAAAGTATCAACACAAAACATAGTTTCTTACCTGTTTAGGAAACGGAATATTTTGTAGAATCTTGTAATGTACTTTTGTATTCCTTGAATGTTCTCCAAGACCAATTCCTGATAGCGGCCGATAAGATCTGTATTTGCACAGTCAATATCTGCTAGAATGTCTGCAATGTTGCTCAGTAACAGAACATCTGCTTGATGCATGTTCTGAAATAATGCTGATTCTATCTTGTGCCGAATGGTGATTGACATGTTCTTGTCAAACACATAGCAAAGGTTGACAAGCTCGCTGATCTTGACCGGCCGTGAATCAAAGATCTCCAGAGCCCTCATTTGAAACTTTTCCATCATTAGCTTTGGATAAAAATTCATCACCTTCAGCATATGACAGACGTCAGCAAAATTGTGGCTCTCAAAGTCAGGAAGCTTATCCATCACGAGGTCTGTAACTTGTTGCATGCTCTCTGCAATGTCCTTGCGGTTCTCAGTGGGAACGTGGAAATTCAGATGGCGGAAAAGCCGAAGGGCCGAGCCCAGCTGTAACATGGATAATGATTCCTGTTCTCGTTCAAGAATGTTCCTCGTAATCTTAACAGCAGAGTTAAGCCGTTGTGAAGACGAAAGTTGACGCATATTGATCATAGTTCGGCTCAAATCGTGGACAGTGATTTTAGCCCGATATTCCTCGTCTTCAATGTTGGTCTCGATCCAGCTAGAAAGTCGTCCCCAGATCTTGAAATCACCCCTCGGGAAAATGCGGAGACAATCTGTAATAATTGCTATATTTCCCATGTCCATTATAACTGGGGTATCATAAAGACGGAAGAGCATCTTGTGGATGAGGGGTTTGGTTCTATCCACACCAAGAAACAGAATGCAATACAGGTAACCTTTTTGGGAAGAAAATAAAAAGATAATTACATGTTTTTGCGAAGAGAGAAAAATAGTTGAATGATATCTTAAAGTTAGTTTAATACAAACCCTACGACAACTATTCAAGGTTTCCAAACATTTAGTACTAACTAAGTAGAAGGTATTTCATTTATTGCACTGTTGGCAATAAAAAGTCTTCACATCATTGAATTAATCCTTTTGCATTAAACCTATGTTGGAGCGATGCCTATCGGTCAAACTATCAACTAAATCAATCGTTGACTTAATAGTAAGATAGACCAAACTTGTGAACACGCAAGAAACTATTAAACGTTCAGAGACGCACCAACTAAAAACTGAATGAAAATGAAAATAAAAACAAGAAAAGGGAAAGAACTTTAAATGAATAAATATAGAGTTTCTCCCTTGAAATTGAAACCTATCCCTTTTCTATATTTTAAAACTCTTTTTCTGCAGAATAATAAAAATCTCTCCCAATTGAAAACAAATTGCTAGATCCATCCCAAAATTCAAGAGATTCTTCTCTAAAATCACCCTTCCACAATGTCATTAAAAATCATGGAAAACTTTTAGAGATATTGCATGGGTAAACAGACAGAAGTGTGATACTTGTACGCCTCCTCAAACTTCTTTGGCAGAAATGAATGATTAGCATTTTACATTTACCTGCTGGGAAAAAATTGACAATCCAACTCAAACTTCAGAACAAATAAAACAAAAAAAAAAATTCTGCCCGTGTCTTTCAGGATTTCTGTCAGTTTGAATTTCTTGATGAATATTGCAGGGAAATTTTAGCAATATCCGAATGTAAATATATTCCTGCCACTAGCAGAACATTCAATTAAGGAAACTGCTAAAACCAATTAACTATTTAGACGATTTTTAATATATTTGGAAGCAATGCGGAATACGGGTATGAAGAGCTAAAAGCATTTTGTGGCTCAAAACTGTCATGCTGAGTGTCAACTGACTAATTCCTAATTATGCAATACTATAGTTACTAATTCTACCATAGTAACCAATGCTTAACTCATTATATAAAGGGGAATTAATCAAGGCATGAAAGTGCAAGGTTTGGTTGAAAGCTAAGAATTCCATCATAGATACGTGAAAGCCGCATGGTGGGTTTATGTGATGGGGAGGGGCACTTATCGATCGTCTTATGGTTGCGTCCTTCCAGGGAAAGCGAGCATGTCTTTACTGATTTTCCAAGATGTCTGGCCAACAAGGAAGATTATGGCCGATGGAAACCCCAGATGGATTACACATTTGGCAAAATAGTGGAAGGAGTGTTTATGATAATGATAATGCGAAAGGATAAGGGACGAGGTTCTTTTTGTCACTTGATATATAATTGAATTACCCTTTTTTACAGAAGGAGGGGCATCAAATTTTTTGAACTGTCAGGATGGGACAAAAAAAAAAAAAGCTCAAAAACCATTGATTAAGACAATAGCTTATCCATGTTGTCAAAAAAATAATGCCAGTAGATAATTTTGCAATTTCATTGTACTAGAAAATGATAAAAACATGTTGCTTGACGGCACATATGGTAACGATAGGCCTGCCGGCCAGATTTGGCACACAACATTTTCATATTCCTCAGCCAACCTCGGCATTTATCTGAAATCTCATGAAAACTTTTCTTAGAAAGTCAATTTCGTAATTTACATTGTAAATTTATCATTGTTTTGGCTTTGCTAATCAATAATATGATAATTGTATTTCATTTTTCTAAGATAGAAATTGAGTACACTTTCTGTAATATGATTGACATTTTATAAGTAAATGTAGGGCCCGAATAAAGACAAAAAATATCCCAAGATGCCCGCTAGATCAAGATGAATGCCCAGGTCTGCTCTACAGAAAGAACCCGGATTTTTTACACATTTGCAAAAAAATAAGTTAGTACAAGAGACTACTTTACGATAAGTATTTAATAGTTATTGACCTATGAAATATGTTACAAACAAAATTTTGGCAGATAAGAGGACACTTTAAGCATTCTAAAATTGAGTTGTTCTATAGGCCAGATACAAGACCAGTGACTAAACAGTGAGCTGAAACCATGGAATTTGAACTGAAATGGGGATCTCTTTCTCTGAAAGTCGCCTTATTTTCTGAAATATATGTTAAGTAGATTTTGAATTAATCATTTTCATTAGAATTCAAGAATAATGGTTTTATTGGTTCACATTTAATCTTCTCCATTTAGGTTAGAACCAGAAAACGCATTCAGAAATGATCACTTCCAAGAATAATTACATCGAGAAGAAATTACCACAAAATTGGTATTGGAACTCTTGTAATAGTGGGGTCCAGTTTATAATATGCCTAAAAGACTGATAGTTATTCTCCTTGCATTATTGTATTAAAATGAATTATCAATTAACTTAGTATTAAATTGTTTATCAAACTATTCTGATTCAAATGTTTTGTATTGAAATAAATTATTTTTTTTCTAATTTTTTTACAAAATCATTGTTTCAAAAGGGATTCCTTCGATTTATGTTTGGACTTCCACACAAAAATAAATATTGCGAAGGGAATAACTTTTAGTCTTTTACACATATTACGCCCAGGACTGCACTATTATGAGAGTACCATAAATTCAGTTTGGTAAGGGTTAAAGAACACTTACGTGGTATAAGTTCGTCTGAAATGGAAGGGAGGTTATTGTCAACAAATTCCAATAATGAGTTGAAGCGTGGATGATCGCGAATCGGGGACATAAATTCATCCAGTTTTTCATTGATGAGAAGCTGCATGAATGCAATTGGCTGATTGTGATAGTGAATCCATGGCACTTCAGAGAACTCGCTATACACATTATCCACTAAGCCTTCCAGTTTGTCAGGTAACTCGGGCAACGGCAGACTTCCTTCCTGGATCTGATCGGTTAATGATGCTAGAAGCTGCTGTGACAAGTAATATTTGGATGTACATGATGTGAGCTCTTGGAATCGGCTGGTACGAATCTTGTCAGTGGCTGGCGGTTGTAGGGCAGAGGAGAAGGACGTATGGTGCCTGCCCTGCAGGCGGTTGTGAAAGAGGCAGTACAGTTGTGTTCGGGTGTTAGGGGTTCTGAACAGGCGCAACAGGGACTGTATGGAGCTGCGTTGCAGAAACATGGTTCCTGATCGGCAGCTTCTCTTGAAGAGGACTGAAGAAAACCAAAAAATAAAGAAAACAAAAATCGTTTAATGCAGGAACATTTAGTTTGGTTCTGTAGGGTCAAATTGGCAATAAACAATTTTAGAGCGTACAGATATGTGAATGTACACACAGATGCACAAGAAAAAGAAAACATCTTTGTTTAAGGAAAAATCATACATTCAAAACACATACACTGCACAGGGATTGTGGTCTTACTTTAAAAGTATTCTTCTGCCTAACAACCTAAAAAAATATTACATTTAGAGAAAAAAAACTATTTACTTTAATAATTACTACGCATATGTAAAGAAAAAAACTGTACATATTAAATTTAATAAAAAGGCAATTAGCTCCAGTCAGTATGAGGTACGAAGTTTTTGATAAAAAGACAGATTTAATTAAATCAGATGACAATTCATTCCAATTATAATCAAATGAGTAAATTATAATACTTTGGTTTCATCATGTGCAACGTGTATCCAGGTTATATACCCAGCAGAATATTGAAATAATGTTTTGGTGGACCTATTACAAACAATTACAATGTCACTTTATTTAAAAACGATACCAAGCGGTAAAAATAATTAAAAACACCAGAGAAAAGAAATCGAACAATTCAACTCATCTTATAAATTAATATAAACAAGCCGAACAAAGTCGAACAGAAATAGAATGCTCATTTTTTGTGTGACTAGTTCTCAGATTTCTGTGGCGTCAACCGGCATGTCTCTTGTGCGGTGGTCTCACTTCCTTTTTGTATAACCATTATTTTCAAGAATACATTTTTTCACCTTACACCGGCGACTGACAGCGCTGACTTTAACCTTGTGAATGGTGAATGTAAACAAATACTCCAAACCAGTCGAATTCACGTCGAGAATTTTGAAATAAAACAACGAATGGCATCTCAAAGGGACTTCAGACCAGCATTAAAAATTTAATAATTGTGAAATGCCATTTAAATGCTTTGTTAAGAGATAAAACATTAGTTTAATCTGAACAACGAGTGCCCTTTTATGCCGTCGCGGTGTCGTAGTCGTGAAGGAGAAAAGGCATAGATGAGAGTTTATTGAGCAATTGTGAATGAATAATCGAATCAAAATATACACGAATTGTTTTCCATAGTTCTTAAGGCATGAGCCACAAAAAAAAAACCTAAATAGGACCCCCCCCCAAAAAAAAAAATCAACGTCAATAGAAAAAAAATGAGATAGAAGAAAATGTATGAATCATAATTGCTCCAAGTTATCGACAATTACAGTGAAAATGTGTAGCTCTCTAAAATAAAGTTTATCCAAAAATGATCGATTCATCTAATCTTATGTAGGGGGCACCTTTGAGATTCCATTACCAAATATTTTACGGGGTGGAGTTGGTAATCGCCTAGCACGAGATGAACTGCTCCAAAGGGAGAACCCCCAATTACCTTGGGTGTCTTTCCATCCATAGTTATAGGGAATGGTGAGTTCATGCCTTTTTTAAGGTCATCAGTGAACGCAAACTACCTCAGTCGAAAAAGATAACTCGGTTCGCCGATTATGTAAGGAGTAAGTTTTACTGAAAGGATTTTTTTTCGTTGATATGCGGAATAAATAGATGCAAACGATGAACATTCGGTCATTTTCCAGCGTAAAACAGAAATAGGAAAATAAATATACTTATAAATTCAGGTTTATTTCAGCCCTTTTCTTCCCAGACCTTTTAAAAATATAAAAGATATAATCGTGCTACACTAGGACCAAAAAACAAGGGAAGACTACAATCTCCGTATCCACTCCAAGAGAGCTATAGAGTAGCGGCGCTAAGCAACAGTTAACTCAAGTGTAATTTTCAAGTTAATAGACCAAGAGGAAATCAGAAAACCTTGATAGATTAATTCAGTCATGAAAATTATACAATTGTAGATGCTGAACCAAAAAAGTATATTTACCTATTGATGAAAAAGTAAAAAAAACAAAACACTATTTCGTTCGGCAAGTCTCTATACACGTGCTTGGCGCCATGTTTAAAAGCAGTTGTCTCCCTTGAACAATTTTTATTGCAGTTGTTTCCCCTCTGATTAGAATCCTACGCCTCTCTCTGTCTCTCTATCTCTCGCTCTGTCTCTCTATCTCTCTTTTACCTAAAAATTCTGATTGACGAATAAATAGGTTACCTTGTTCTAGACATGATTGGAATCAAGTAAATTAAAATGATAGGGTGCTATAACTGGCAAATGTTACCTTTCCCGTTTTTTAATCACCGTTCCAGCTCTTTTTACTTGGTCACACACGATTGTAGGGTTACATGCTCATGATCCCAACCCTATTAACAGTATCTCTAACGATATAAAACAAAAATAAACGCTTTATTCTACAGCTGGAACGGTGGTCATTTTGAAACCGGAAAAATAACAACTGCTCTTGAACTTCAGCACGTTAAATTTGGAAAATGAAAGTGACAAATATCATTAAAAAAACACGGGGAAGACAAACCGTTTTTAACGTAGTCAGGTACTTGGCTGTTTGGTACTAGTTATGAGGAAGAAAAAATATTGAAACGCTCGAAATCATTCAATTTATCACCCTGCGATACGAATTGTGATAAACTTGCAAATATAAGGAAAAGAAAAAGTTCGAGGTTCGGTTTTATTGAACGGGCTGCTGCACGGGCACTATTCACAGGCGCGATCCCACTACTGCCAGACACGGGGACTTTTGTCTGCTGCGTTTCCGCCCTGGACCGAGTCGGCCCTCCTTAGTCAACCTGGTTAACTGAAGCTCCCTTCAACCAACCATATTGATGCCGGGCTTAGCGCGGACGCCCGATCGCCATAGTACTACGCACAACAGAACCCCCGTCCTCAAACCGTTCACTCGACCAAGCCTCCGAGTAGCTGGATTACAGGAGCACGCCACAACTCCCAGCGATTGCAAGGAGTGATTTTTAGATACTTAAACCTAACGTATGACGTCAACACGTAGATCGTCATATATTTTTTTAATATTTAGAATTAAGCAGCGGTCCAATGGATATATATACATATATATTTTTGAAGACATTGAATAAATGTCACTATCAAAAAATAAAAATTCGAGATCATATTCTTGTCACATCATTTTCGAAACATAATTCCCAAGGGAGATAACTCATTGCTTAAAATCTATTTCGCCGTTATATTTCATTATTATTATCGTCTCGTCCTGTACTTGGGAGCAAAGGTCTAAACGAAACAAAAAGAAGCTATAAAACTGTATCCTAAAGGTTGGGGGATTTGTCACCAAGACAGCACCTCCCCATCAAACAACATCCCAGAAAAACCTTGTGTTGTTTTGCATCTATGGCTTATGTAAAAGCCCTAGGGGATATCAGAGACCCGACAATAGTACTCTACAATGGTCTACAAGACTAGCTTGCTAACCAGCCATAGCTCCACTGCAAAGTGTCCGGCCTTGCGTCGACAAAACTGACAACATTAACAAAAGTTTCTTCCGTGTTCAAGTTGGTCTGGCTGGCTGGCTGGCTGGCTGGCTGGCTATGTACATATTTGTATATAGGCTGCGCCAATGATGTTAGACTTGAAAATTTAAATATTCACGCCTTATGCCTAGAAATCCTGACTTTTTCTTTAGTGGGGTTCCAATTTATTATGTAAGTTTATGCTAAATTGGTACATCAGTTTGTGTCCGACAGTTTTCTCACTTAAAAAGATTAGGACTTTTTAAAAAGGATCACCGCTCAACAAAAGGCGAGAGATGTAACTTATTCATTGATCCCCCTGTTTTTCAATTTTTATTGATCACCCCCAACACAACAAGCTGGCAATAGACGTTAGTCAAATGATGGTTTCTATTGATTGACCAACAAGACCTCTTTTTGTTTTTCACAACTGTTAGTTTCTCGCATCCTTCCTTTACAACCTTTGCTCAACATCTTGGACACATTGTGTAGTGGTTACAGAATCAGACAAAATTACTGCTAAGTAATCTGATGATTCTAGGTTCAATCCCAGCGTGAGACAATGATAATACTAGTAATGCTAAGAGGGGAGTGCGGTCAATATACCCCCGTCGGATAAATAAAGGGTTCGGTTTGTTACTTCCCCACACCTACCAAGATGATACCTGATGAAGGCCGTAGAGTACAACGGCCGAAACGTTGTATGAAAAACAACAAAGATGAGGATAGTCCGAATAATAATAGAAATAATAATAATACCTCATCAAAAAAATTCAGAGATAGCCCTCTTTCTGTCTAGATTTATTTATTTTCCTTTCTCATACTTGTAAATAAAGAATAAGAGACCGTCGACCACAACTATCGATATCAACGTAGGTTTCTTCAGTTTTTAAGTTGGTCTGGCTGGCTATGTACATGTGTACGTATCACGAGTGTAAGCAGTACCTATGATGCAAGAGAGTTGAAAATTTAGATATTTACGATTTATCATGCTAAAAAAATTCCACCCAATTTAAAAAAAAATCAGTGGGGTTTTGATTTACAATATAAGTTTATGATAAATGGGTACATTCGTTTTTGTCCGGTAGTGTTCGCGATTCTCCTTGGAATTCTGTTATTTTTTAGGGATCACCGCTCATTGATAAACTCCTTTTCCAATTTTTTTAATTGATCATCCCAAGTTTATCGAGTGAACAATCAGACCTGTTTTTGTTTAGATTGTCACAAAGCAGTGAATTGGATTAATTAAATGAATAGTTCACTTGTCTTCTTTGGCCACAAGGAAAACCCGAGCTCCAGTCAGATTTCATCAAAATAAAGATAAAACTGAAAAGCCCTTGGTTTACAAATAGTTTTGATGCAGGAGGCGGGGTAACTGTATAAAATTCTTGGATCCACCCCAAATTTAATCGATTCTCTTTTAGCCATGGCCAATTTTCGTTCTAATTCGTTGTCACCAATATTTGCAAAGATCTTACGTTGTATATTTTTTCCTATGACAAATGTATGTGGACACTTTTTGAATTTCGCTTGGGGAATCAACATCTTGAAAAAAAACAAAGCTCAGTAAGCTATCTTTAGAACGTTTTTTGTGTACACAATAATTTCTTTTGTGCACCGGTTGCAAAACGTGACGGACCCTATCCATGGCTAATTTCTCGACGAAATATCACTGGAATTCATTGAGATCTTTCGGAGATATTGTATGGAAAAACATGGGAGAATACATAAATGTACATATATATATGAAAAAATCGGAAATAGATTTAACCGATTCTTCCAAAACTCAATAATTATTTTTCAAGTAAAAATCATTAAAATTCATAGGGAAGTTTGGGAGATGATTTATGAACACACACTAACTGCAGGAGAGGAAGCTGTAAATTTCCTGGATCCACCCCCAAATTTGATCCTTTTTATCATAGCCCGTTGCTCAGCCCTTCAACAAAAAACATCGAAATTCATTCAGAACTTTTAGAGAGATATACTAGGTACAGGTGAACAAAAATAATTTCCAGATCACTAACGTTTTATATACACCAAACCCTAGATACTCCATACCTAGTTCGTAGGTAATCATTCGTTCTATGACTGTATAATGGGAGGCAACTCCCAGTTGGTGAAACAATTGCCAAAGAATAATTACGAATGGACAGAAAGCATACAATGGTCTGCAGAATCATGCAGTAGTAAATCATAATATTAGCTTACTTGGTTCGAAATATCTCACTATGGAAAAAAAATATAGGTTTAAATGAAGACAGTAGAAAAAGAAATTTTCAAATTTATTCAAACTTTTTTTCTATACATGAGAACGCGTGTCTGGATTGAATGAGTGTAAATTTTCGCCTAACGTTTGAGATCTAGTACTTTCGGCCATGCTTCTAGCCATTATTCCGACAATACTTCCTTCCATTGAATACATACACACCTATTTGTACGTAATCAAGAAGTTAACTAAAGAGTAATGATAATATATATATATATATATATATATATATATATATATATATATATATATATATATATATATATATATATGTGTGTGTGTGTGTGTGTGTGTGTGTGTGTGTGTGTGTGTGTGTAATACTATAAAGACGAAGAATGTTATCATTTTTTAAAAATAAAATCCTGAACCGTAGCAGCCTGCAAGCTGAAGATTTGTTTATAAAGGTAACTTGACCCCAAAATGAACGATTGATAAGCGATGACCCCTGAAAGGTCACAGTGGGGTCAGGTCGATTTGGGGATTTTTGAATATAACGAAGACGTAGCCCTACGGATTGCAAATTTGTGTGTAAGGGCAACTTGATCTCAGGATGAACATAGGATAGGTTGTGCTGATTCTGCTGACCTGTAAAGGTCTAATTAGGGTCAGGTCAATGTAGGCATTTTAAAACCCACTCTATCCCTCCGCTTTGACCATTGGTGCAACTCAACCAAATCTGGCACGAATTCGATATACATACTCTATGGGCTGAGGGGCGGGGGTAAAGTAAAAAGTTTTTAAAATTCTTTCTCATTGCGATTTAGAGGGGGTTACTATCAACCGAAGTGAAACCTTGGTCATTTTATAGAGTAAAAACTGTGAAAACTAATATTTAATTACCACAACCTCTACACTGCCATGGTCTGGCCATTCTGTTAGCATTCCTCGAATCTTCCAAATTCTCCAGTCCGTTGTAATAGGCACGGCCATAACAGTCATGACTCATAGGAGTTTTTGGGCTCGGTTACTATTTTTTTTAGTCCCATTCATCTTCATCATAATCTTAGTAATAATATTGGATAAATAAAAATATAACGTTTAGAATACTGATCTAAGGGAGGTAAACCTGAAAAAAATAATCGACAGTTGCCTCCCTTGTTTAGGCACTCGAACCAGGCATTAATCTATTAATATAAAAAAGAAAGAATATACTCAGTTAAAAACTTTAGGAGTTCTGACTTCATTTTCGTTTTTCACAATTGAGTTTTTTGACTCTATTTTTGTTTGTTATGACGATCAGGATCACCTCACTAAAAGAAAAAAAAAAAGAAAAACAAGAAGAAAAAAAAATAAACAAAACAAAACAAACAAAAACAATAAAAAAAACAGTAACGTCATGACAGCACGAATAAGAGATGCGTTTGCAAAAACTGATGAAGAATTCACTCCCTCAACCCAGGTCGACTTGTTTTATTCCAGGAACTATTGATAAAGGAGTTGAAATGGGATTCATAGTTTGGGAATAATTTTGTATGGAGAAATGAATTCTGTTATGTTTATCTTTTATATTTTAATGAAACAAGGGAACTTGGCCTTAGCGCAGTCAGAGGCTTGTCTCGACTAATTTGTAAACGCTATTTTTATCGCTAGAGACTATCTTATTCAAAAATTACTTTATTCTAGGTCGATCTAGAAGAGAAAAATAAGTGTTTGAAAAGTAGCAGACGTTCCTTTTTATAAATTCATTTTCTTGAGAGTTGTAAACAATAGACAGGAAAGGCTGGTTCCGCACGCAATATACGTTCTAGAAAAAGAGCGTACGGTAGGATGAATAGCCTGCCACTTTTTCTCATATTGAGATGCCAATCTTTTTGAATTAATGAAATACTTCCATGTGTTATTAGATAGCATCTTGAACATCAAAGTAAATGAATTAAACATAAAAGCAAATGAAAACTTTATTTTGCTATCTAAAAACATGTTCATGAACTTTAGTTATGTAAACAGGAACCAAAAATATTGAAAGTTACGTAAACATTACGAGTATTTTGGTGATATTATTAAATCACTAATTGGTTTATTCCAAGAACGTTCGATTGCCTGACGACTGGTCGCTTCGGGGACACGACTCGGGGTCAGGGTAGACCGTGTTGCCTAATAACAGAATTTATTAAGGAATCTAAAATACTGTCTCGCTAAGCTATCAGAACAATTTTTTTTTGTGTATGCTAGTATGGTGAGCGGTTCCAGGCTTAACTGTGCTACAGTTGACTTCTTTCACGAACAATAGAGAGATGAGTAAAATTTTAAAGACACTTCAATGATTTTCCTAACTTCGTGCAGTAAATGTCGCTGGGAACTTTTGCATCGACCGAACATTTGTCCAGTGTTTATCAACGTATGAAAGATTATATATATTTTTTATTGCGTGATGGTCTTGAATAAGTTGTGTCGTGTTATGTGACCGAACCGTGTCAACTTCCATTGTTTCCCAGAGGCAAGAGAGAGGTTCCTGGGGACTCAAAAGGTCCTCTCCATACTGCATGGCAAATGTCAGATGGCAGAACCTGGAAAGTCGTCACAAAGTACAATATTGTTACAGCAACATTGGCAAATATTAATGGCACCAGAGAGGGCAGAGAGAAAAAGTTGACCGGTCAGCTGCACCATAGGCGTCCGCTGCCACTTCCCTGGTGGGTTGGAAGTATATATTCTGTGCGAGGACGGACAAAACGATATATACATGAGTGGGGGGGGGGTGAAATATATATCTGGATCTCAGTTGATAGGTAAGGGACTGGGGAGCGCCTGAGTTGCGAATCGTCCTCAGCTGTAACTGTTCATAGCGATCCCCGGCCTCTATAAAGTTCCAACTTTAAAACTCCTTCGACCTCGGTGAGAAGGCCTGATCCGGGTTACAAATGCCCTGTTTGTTTGGGAAACATGACCACAAGAGTTTTGGGTTGAAGTTACTGTTGAGGTAAGTCGTATTTTGGCGGGGATCCTGGGTCGAAAGTCACGGACTAAAGAGGGGAGAACAAGAATGTTGTTTGTTCCCAAGCAGTACAGATAAATATTTGGCATATCTTATGGTCGCACTCCAAGGCGATCAGAATTGAGAGAGAGAGAGAGAGAGAGAGAGAGAGAGAGAGAGAGAGAGAGAGAGAGAGAGAGAGAGAGAGAGAGAGAGAGAGAGAGAAATTTGAAAAGTTATAACTCTATCTATCTATCTAGTTTCACTGGGTGCCCCGTAGCAATCGGATCGTTCTAGACCACAAGACCAAAATAAGCTTGATAATTATCAATACACAATGGATTCCAGTTAATAGGAACACATTGGGATCAGCGATTTGAGACCCAATAAACGGCTGGTTCGATAAACCGTACGACTTCATTTTTTTTATGTACAAAGGCCTAAGTTTATTGGATTCAAGCAGAACAACTTGCATAAAAACACAACCTAAAGTCTCTTTTTCAGGTTTTTCTCACTTTTTCAAGTTTTTACATTCAGGTTGGGTCTCGAGCTAAAACGAATGAGAGATAATTGTTTTCAAAACTAAAATAATATATTTTAGTAACTTGATAAGATGTAATTTTAAAAATATTAATCCGATAGCGCTGCTGTTTGGTCAGAATAAACGGCGTATTGGTCATTATGAATGGGGCAAATTAACCATGATTACACATGTTTGAATAGGTTTTTACGGAATTGGTCGTGCCGTGCAACTGGCTCTAATAACAGATGGTGCTATTAAGCGAAATCCACTGCACCGTTTCCTCATTTCGTATATACTATCATATCAATGAGTATTATCACAGTTAACAATCATTTTTTTGCTATTCTTTCATCACTCGATCAATGTTCCATTTCTTTCGAGTTTGGGACAAATTCGCTGACTCTCACCCTCACCCGTAATTAGAACTGTGGTTACTGTGACGGATCAACCATCAGTCTGAGTAGGCTCAAGCCATAGGGTCTGGAACGAAGCTGGGCGAGAGCAAAAATGATTCAAGTGTATAAGAAGTTGTTTAACTGAGTGTGTACGTGACTATTTTGGATGATATTTCTGTACTTTTGCATGTATTCTTTTTCTCGCAATACATGCACTACTCCCATTGGACAAAATCCCCATTGAACAGAACCCCCAGGACGAAAAACCCATTGGAAAAAATCTCAAAAAATACCGGACAAAACCCCCTCACAGTAAAAAATAGAACAGAATTTGTTTAAAGTTTTCAATAATTTTCTCACAAATCCGCTTTGATAGTAGATCTTACCATTGTTGTCTTCACTTTTTGAGACCTCGCGAATCCACAACAAAAGGTACCTTGACAAAAGGACAACAGTCAAAATGTCAGCAGTGTTTTACGGTCTACTGCAAGTTACGATGTTGATCGTCAAAAAGCATCAGTCGAGTATGTTAATTCTTTTACGAATATTTAAACAGAATTTGTACTAATCGAGTAATTTGATTTGGTATTCATTTTGTAAATTTGAATGAATAAAAGTTATATTTTTTTCAAATTTCGTATCACAGGGAGAATATAATTAGTAATAATTTAATCTTTTTATAGTAATACATAAAATGAACCGAAAAGATACAATGGATTTTCTTTTCAACGCTTAAAAAAAATCTCATGTTAGTTTATCGTTAATTGGATTATTTGCTAAAACTATCCAGAACATTCAAAATCAATTAACTGTCCCACAGGGCCGAAAAAAAACAAACATTCATTTTATATTTTCATACGCAACGAAAAAAAGTGGATTCGTGGGAAAATCATTGAAAGCTTTAAACAAATTCTGCTTTATTTTATTTCATACAATATGTTTTTTTTGTCTGGTACGGGTGAATTCTTTGTCCAGCGGAGTGAGGTTTTCCTGCTAAAAAAAATATCCTACGGCTACGCTACTTTATTCAATGGGTTTTTCGTCGTGGGCTGGATCTTTTCATGTACGGAATATTGCAAATTCTATTTTGTGAATCGGGCCCCCAAAATTCAAACATTTGGAAGTAATGTTTTTAGAACTTTGCACTGAAACATGTATTGCAATATACAGAGTACAAAGATAAGTTATTTGACGTGACAACGTCACTTCATTCAATTCGACTTCAGGGGGTGGCTTACTGAATTTCAGCCTTGGGGCTCGGATGGTAAATGATCCGTCACTATATGGTTACTATTTGACAGTGTGAAATCGCATGAAACATGCTCGCCTCTGCCCTCGAATTGGACCTCGAGTGCAAAGTAATTGAGTCCACAGGTGGTCAACGAGGGGGTGTGAGAGTGCGGACCTCCCTATATAGATGGGTGTCTGGACAACATGGCGACTGAATGATCCGAATGACAAGGCAGACGACCACCTGGTGCCGTTGAAATATATGGATACATGGAGAGAGAGAGAGAGAGAGAGAAGGAGAGAGAGATCCGGTTTAATGAATTATGAATTATGAGACACACACACACGCACACACACAGAGATACAGAGAGAGACCGAGAGAGGGGGAAACAGAGAGAGAGAGAGAGAGACGCACACTCAGAGACCGAGGAAGATGGAAACACAGAGAGAAGGAAAACACAGACAGAGGGGGAAACACAAAGATACACACACACACACACTGAGATACAAAGACAAAAAGAGAGAGGGGGAAACAGAGAGAAACAAAGGCACAGAGAGAGAGAGAGAGAGAATAAAGAAAGAAAGATGTAGGGAAGAGAGAG
The DNA here is from genome assembly GCA_963457665.1 of Thysanoteuthis rhombus. Classification (NCBI taxonomy): domain Eukaryota; kingdom Metazoa; phylum Mollusca; class Cephalopoda; order Oegopsida; family Thysanoteuthidae; genus Thysanoteuthis; species Thysanoteuthis major. The sequence goes on along the minus strand of OY735222.1, from coordinate 11,595,935 downwards.
AGAGAGGGGAATAGAAGTAGATAGATTATCCGATTGGTTGATTGATGAGCTGGTAAGTCACGTGTACAGGAACAGGAAACGGAAACATGGCCCAGAGTTTGCAGGGTTTCATATTGTATTTGACACACTTTGCCAGCACCGATACACGCAGGCACGCGTCCAATCACATACATGACTTGAGGTTGGTTTACAGTGTGCATGATCGAAATTGATTTATTCATTACATTCTATTAGTATCTATGTCAGTCAAATCACATCTATCTACACTTCAGGCCACAATTATTGGCACGTATGAATTACAAGTACATCATGAAGAATACCCCCTGATAGAAAAAACGAAACAGAATCTAGTGAGACATCTTTGGTTTATAGACACACATGTTTGGTGCAGAAAAGCAACAACAACAACAACAACAACAACAACAAAAACTATAAAAACAGAAAGATAGCCACGACACTAGTATCGTCACGCTTATCTCAGCTATGATAAATTAGAAATTAGACTCACCTGTGATAATTTATCAACTCCACGCGACTTAAATTAGTCAATGAATGATGATTTTAATGCTTATTCATTATTCTCTGTTTCTTTATTGACAATGGCGATGATAAGAAGGCGGTTTGAAAATATCAAGCGCTACTATTGCCAGATATAAAACTTATGAAGGGTACAAGGCCATCTCCAAAGTGCATTATATTATTAAGAAGTTTGCTATGCATGCAACTATCAAAAACCTCTCTGGTCGTCAGGCTAAGGGGAAATAGAGAAGAAAAATCATCGTAGGTTCTATGAATCGTGAAAGAACAAAGCAAAACAAAAACCTCCATGTAAAACGTCCCGAGAGCTGTCGACTGACCTGGAAGAATCTGGAGCCATGATTCCAACGCGTGCTATACGCTGCACAATAAACCAAAAAGGGCTTCATTGACGAAGGCCAAAGAATAGCTTACAGTTGAAAAAGAAAGAAAAAATACATAAACAGGAACAACTTATCTTTGCCAAAGAGTACCTTAACAAACCCGAAACCTTCTTGGCTAATATTCTGCGGACAGACGAAACAGAAATAGAACTTTTTGTCAGTGCACCTGCGAGGCTTATAAGAAAAACAAAACAAAACAAACATTTCACCTACAGTTAAACATGATGAAGGATCCATAAAATCGTGGGGCTGCTATGTTGCCTCTGAATTTAGGGGGAACTTGACTGTATGAAAGGGGTCATTAGATCAGAGGATTACCAACGGATTTTAGGGCAGAATGTGGTACCCAGCGTAAGAAAACTTGGTTTGGTTCGAAGATCATGGGTCCTCCAACGCGATAAAGACCCAAAGCACACACCAAAAATCACACACAAATAGTTGAAAAGAAAAAAGAGGACTTTATAAATATTGGCCCGTGATGTGTCCTGATGTCAATCCCATTGGAAATCTTTAGAGGGCGCAGAAATCGGTCATTGATATCCTACAAACATTCAAGAAGTTGAGCAAATTGTAAAGGAAGGGTGGGAGAAACTACCAGCTGACAGATGCAAGAAGCTTATAGATTCTACAAGAAACGTTTAGGCGCAGTTATTGTTACCAAATATTAGGGAAAATGCTTTTATTACTGTTTGGGTCATATTTTCCTTTTCTTTTTTGAAATCATCACATGTAAGTTAAAAAGATGTATTTCATTGAATTACTTTTGAAACACTATTAAAATATTCTGGTGATACTAATTTGGTAGATTTCCATTCATTTCTGAAGATATTGTACAAATTACCCAAAGAAAAATTCAGGGATACGAATTCCTGACCAGAACTCTATGTATGTAAGTACGTATGTACGTATGCATAATGTATGTATCTATGCCTGTCTGTTTCTATTTCTCTGTGTTAAGTCATTTCTGTCTTTCTCAGTCTATAGCTAGGGTCGGGGGACTTTTCAGGCTATCACCCAAAATATATTCGTGTTGAATGATAGAATCCACCCTCAGACTTTATCTGCAGAAGAACGAGTTCCATGCATTTTTTGGCAAAAAATCTTTTCACGTTGGCTTTTGCGAGTTACTTTTAGAAATTAAATTCCATTACGATTACAATGCAAAGCAATGAATATCTCTTGAACACGTTGTTTTCAGCAGACAATTTGATCTCCAGTATTTTCCTACATTTCATACCGTAGTTAACATTTTAAAGCGGTTTTACCACTCCATTGTAGAATGAGAAATCGAAAGTTGAAACATTTGCGAATACCAAAATTAAGATTACTACCTGTACCTCGCATGAATGAATCACCACAGCCTACGCGTGTACCAGAACTAATTATCAAAAAGAATTATCTAAAAAAAAAAAACAAAACAAAAAAACCCCAGAAAAACGCAGATCTTTTACCTAAAATTACTATTTTTTTAAATACCGGTACAAGAATTGAGCTTTGTTGGTCCCAGAATGACCATAGAGACCCCCAAAATCACCTTTCTAAAAACAAAACAAAAACAAAACAAAAACAAAACAAAAACAAAACAAAATAAAAAGAAACCCCAAACGTTTTTAGATTATGCCTAGCAGTGTATTCATGCAAATTTTCTAGGTCGTAACCCCCAAAATGTGACCTGGAGGGCCTGCACTCACACGCACACGAGCACACACTAAGAGAGAAAAATATCTGTATCCCTCATGGCTGGTCGGTCCTGTGGGCCATTTGTGATTATTGTGATTCGATATTAAATTTTTAGAAATAATAGAAACTCTACAAAGACTTATGGCGCCAAAGTATTGAATGATTTAACCACGTACAAACAGTCACATCCAATGCATTCACCAATTTATTGTAGGTACGAAAAAATATGTTTCAAGTCTCGTGTATCCTACATTAAACTTTATCCGTGAGTTTGTCTGGGACATTACTAACCAGCCCCTCTCCCAAATTTCAAATGTTACCCCATTTGGGGGTAATTTACCCTTACTCTATAATTCCCTTTCCTTGTATATTATCATCATCGTAGCATAGGATGCAACTAGTTTGGGAAGTGGTGTTCTGTTTAATCTGTCGGGTATTTACTTAGTTTGATCTGGCTCAGGACCACGATGTCAAGCAGGATATGTTGAGTAGCTATGCAAACAATTTCCCAAACAAGTCTATGAAATAACTAAAATAACGAAGACAGGCCCGCTTAGTCACCCAATAGAAACCGTCACATGACCAACATATTTTGGCAGCATGCCGTGTTGGGGATCAATTTAGTATAACCTCTCACTGCAAGTTGAACTCTCCACTAGAAAACTATTTAGGATAGGAATTTTGGAAAAATGGAAGAGGAAATGTTTTTTATACATAATACGGAGTAAATGATGACATTTCTAGCCTTCTATCTCAATTGGTGCGTCCTGTACGCCTGATACATACATTCATACATAGCCGGCCAGCCAGTCAGACAGACAAACTTAAAAACTGAAGAAACCAACAGTTTCTAATATGGTATGCTTCGGTGGGTATATCGGTGATGATGAGCTGGAAGCTTGAAATTTGGTCAATGTTGCCAGTGAAAGCTGCATAAAATTTTCCCCCCGAAAAAGATTGCCTTTCGTCAAACATAGGTGAATCGATGTAAGCTACTAATCTAAAGTGTGCCGAATCGCCAGTTTTCAAATAATCACCGAAGGTAAGCAATGCCACACGGGGCTTGTACTGAATGGGTGATGATTTGAGAATGTTGGACGCACAAAATAGACTGTACTGTTATGTGTATCTATCGATGCTTTTGCATTAAATGAACTCTGACAGAAGAACATATGTATGGATTATCCAGAGAAGAACGAACGCTAAAAAAATGATACTCATTCATTTAGGACTATTTTTTCATCCTAAAGCCCAGATCGCTACATTCTACAACCGCCAAAGTAGTAGCAAGAATAAAAAAAAAAAATTATTGCACTGAAGTATTTCTCGGGATTTTAATTATTTTCCTTCATTCCTTATACTTTGATTCATATCCTCCAGTGCCACCTTCCCGGTTGTTATAATCAAAACACTTCGGTTGTTGTACTCTCCGACTTTCTTCAGGTGGCCACAGTATTCGGTAACCTTTCTGGAATTTCGAACTGCACCCTTTATTTAATGCACAGGGGTTTTATTTGAGCGAAATGCGACACGAAGTCAAGCTCAAAGTGCGAAAATGGAGCACCCCATCACAGGAGAAAATTGTCCACATTTCAATGGCCGTACTTGAGGATATCTCTTATCAGTTAATTCTTCCAAGTGATATTCTTGTGATGATGCTTCCCTCCCTCTGACCCAGAATATATTTCTTTCACTGCCTGACTCAGGGTTTGAACTCACGACCATCACGCTACAAGATATTCTTAACCAACGCTTTTATCATCATGGTTATAATCCACTCATTAGTGGCTTTTGGGGGCTTCAAACCTAATGTTTGATCTTTTTTAACCAGTTGCTTCAATATTGTGTTCATTCCTGTGCTTGGCCAGCCGACGAGTTTCATATCTATGCTTGGCCTTCTGAGGAGGTTATTACAGTATAGCATATGCGCTGAGTCTTTCAAGCGTCTTATTTTCCAATCTTGTTCTCTATCGAGTATTCTAATTGAATAATAATTACTCATCTTAGAATTTTTTATAGAAATCAATATTCTACTTGTATTGTAACTATGAAAATACTAGGTAAAAAAACAAGCGTGTTAATATTCCCAGGTAGTCAACAATACATTGTGAAATGAACACAGAATATAGATTAATGGTAATAGCTTCTTGGTTTTGCGTCATTTCGACTTACGTAAGTTTATATAGAAACGCCTTACTTTCGGGTTGTGCAGTAAACTTGTAATAAGAAGTATAACATTTCGTCCAGGGACTTGGTGCTTGAGCAGTGTTTAACTGTACTTATACACCAGTTGGGAGATTTATGTCTCTATGTAGAACAACATTCAAAACACGTCTTACAACTACGACAAAAGTGAAAAGTGAGTCTCTTATCGAAAAAGCGACTCTCGGCGGATACGCTGGGGAAAATCCCCGTAGTTGACCGAGCGACCGGGTGAAAACAGATAGGAAAGATCCGAAGGACAAACAAACGACCACCCCCAAGAAACAGGAAAAAAAACCGACAACGGTAAGGGCGAAAAAAATGAATGGGAGTGAAGCAGAAATTGATAAGAAGAATTAGAATAACAAGTGTTTTATCACTTGGATTCAGTGTTGTCTTGTTCACAGTCGTTGTTTCGTATGAACAAGATAAATGGGAAAGAGTGCACCCAGAATGGGGGAAAGTGGGAGGATTGTGGTTTGATTTAGGGTCGTCTGCTTTATCATTTATTCAGGGTTGAGGAAAGAGAGGTAGGTTAGGATTGTTGAGGAAAGTGGACTGAAGAAAGAAAATGGGATGAGATAACAAAGGAAAAAGACAGAGAGAAAGAAGGAGAGAAGAAAAGAGAAAGAAAGATGAAGAAAGAAGGAAAGGGAGAAAGAAGCTGAGGAGTAAAGGGAAAAGGAAAGAAAGCTCAAAAAGGGAAGGGAAAAGCAAGAGAAAGAAGCAAAGAGAAGAGAAAAGAAAAGGAAGAAGAAAAGGGGAAAAAGTAAAGAAGAAGCAAGGAAGAAAAGCAAAAGAAATAGGGAAAAAAGCAAAGAAAAAGAAAAGGAGCGAAATAAGCAATGAAAAAGAAGAAATGATCGAGGAAAGAAGAAAGTGAAAGAAAGTAAAAGGAAAGAAAGAAAAGAAGGAAAATGAAGGAGAATATAAGAAAAGAAAGAAAAAGAAGAAAGGGTCGTCTGCATCATCATTCATTCAGGAGTGGGGAAAGAGAGATAGATAGTCGTTTACAGAAAATGAACAAAAGGGAGAAAACAAGAAAAAATAAGAATAGAAAAAACAGGTCTAGTTAGTCACTCAATAGAAACCGTCATTTTTGATCAATGAAAAAATTACTTCTCTTGCCAATGTTGGTTGACGGTTGGCGAACAGTCAGAATTAGAAAGAAAAAGCATAAATGCAGGAAATTAACTAAAGGGCCAATTTTGCATAAAAATATTTAGTGAATTGAACCACAATTAAAAACAAATTTTTGTGAACGATACCTCAAAACAACGCCTTTTCTAGACATATTAAGGAATAAATGTTCAGATTTTAAGCCTTCTAGCTCTATTGATGCAACTTGTGCGCGTGACTCATTGATAGATAGATAGATAGATAGCCATCCACCCAGACTCACTCGAAAATTGAAGAAACCTATGCGGTGTAAATTAGAAAGAGAGGAAAGGAGGAGCACGAAGAAAACTGAGAAAGGGAAAGGGGGAAAGAAAAACGAAGATGAGTGCGGAAGAAAGAGAAAAGGAATGGCCATAGGAAGAAGGTAGGAAGAAAGAAAAAATAACAACTGGAAAATGCAGTAAAGAGGGAAAGACGAAAGGAAAAACCTAGTGAGAGTTTGGGAAAGAAAGAAGGAAAAAGCAACTATGGGAAGAGAAAGAGAGAAAATGAAAGAAAAGGAAAAAAGAAAGAAAGTGAAATAAAATGAAAAAGAAAGAGAAGGACCAGAGAGAAGGACAGCAGGATGATAAGGAATGAGCTGAAAAAAAAAGAAAGCAAGAAATAAAGGAAAGGGTTAAAGGAAAGAAAGAAGAAAAACAAAGGGCTGAGGGGAAGAAAACAAGAGACTGGAAGAAAAACAAAAGAAAAAGAAATAAAAAAGAAGAAGAAAGAAAGAAGCAAAGGAGTAAAGGGAGAAAAGACAAAGAAGAAAGGAAAAAGAAAGAAAGAAGCTAAGAAAAAAAAGAAGAGAAAAGAGAGATGAAAAGGAGATATGGGAAAGGGAGAAGGGAATAAAAGGAAAAGGGTAAAGATATGAAGAAGAAAGAATGCAACAAAAAAGAAAGGAAAAGGAAATAAAGGAAAAAGCAAAGAGAAAGAAAAAAATCACCCAAGAAAAACAAGCAAATTAGAAAGGAAAAACGGTGAAAGAAAGAAAGAAAGGAGAAGAGAAACAAGCAGTAAAAGGAACTGACGAAGGCAAAAAACAAGAAATAGAAGATGGAAAAAAGGGACAAAACAAAGAAAAGAAGGAAAAGAGGAGGGGAACGAAGAAAGAAACAAAAGGCTTAAATTGTCAGCCTTATAGCTTAATTTGGTGCAGCCAGTACGTGCGACTCACAGATAGTTTAATAACCATCCATCCAGACTCACTTGTAAACTGAAGAAATCTATGAGTTAAAACGGTTAGGGAAAAAGAGAAAAATGAAGAAAACAGAGAAAGGGAGAAGGAAAAAGAAAGAAAAAAAACAAGAGAGAAACGGGAGAGAAAGAAAGAAAGAAAAGACGGGAAGAAGACAAAAGAAAAAAAAAGACCAAGTAGCAGAAAAAGAAAAAAGACGAATTATAAAAAAAGGCTAAGGATAAAAGAAGACAAAAGAAAAGACAAATTAATCCTTGGACGGGGTAGATGTCTAGAAAAATCCATGTGTGGCCTGGCAATATTTGGGCTGGTGTTTAAGTATGTATTTCAGACTCGAAATCGGTGTAGGATTAATCGGTTATTTTCGGCTGAAGGTTGGGGTAAGGGTGGAGAGTAATTTGGAAGCTTATTTTAGTTTCGGGTGACAAATGAAAAGAAAGAAGACCAGCTCTTTTGTTTTTTTACAGCTTCATTTTATTTTTTCTTGGTGGATTTTGTGGGGGAAAATGTGGCTATTTTCAACGTTGCTCGACAACGCTAGATAAAAATGAACAACAACAAAAAATAGAAAGCCAAGAAAAGAAATAGTCCCTCTATCTAACCTGTTAACCCTTGCTTTCCTTAATTTTCTTTAAACATAGAAGGAAGGAAAAAAGAGAAAAGAAAAAAAGAACGAGACGAGGGATAAATACAGAGAATCATTTTCTGATCACTTTAGGACGGGCTCTTTTAGATAACAATTCCCGGCTGATAACATTGAGCAAAGAATATAAATTTTGAAACAATTTACATTCATTGTTATAAGTTCACATTCATTGTTATTAAATTCGTCATCAGGAACACCGTTAAGTTGTAAAATTCAATACAAAATTCAATATAAAATCTATACGAATTTTTCAGTTTTTGATTCGTTATATACAGTGTTTTGGTCTGACTGATTTTAATTACAATAACTTTGATAACACTACCCGTGATTGTAATGCACAGCTTTCTCTGAAGATATTTCAATCTGTTTGAAATTACTTGATTTTTTCGCTTTGTTTTCCCAACTTGAAAATACTCCTCTCTTTTGATTTCCGTTCTTATACCCCCTTTCTATTCTGTTGATGCCAAATGCTTTAGCAATAAGTGGAGATTGAACTCAACCAATCACAAGAAACTAAATATAACCAAGGTATTTCATGAAAAAGGTAAAACGCGCAACACAAATTAACCTTTCTTCCAACTGATTGACTAAACCCAATCACTACCCCTGACCCTAACCCAAAATCATTATCTCGATAGCAGAGTTGGCAAAATATCCTCAACTTAAAAAAAAAATCACGTTTATTCATTTCACAAAAGTACGGTGAACTGTAATAGCTATAATTGTTTAGCACGGTGGGGTCTAACGAAAACAACTTGAGTGCATTAGCGTAAAGTAGTCTTCAAACTTCAACTTCTCGGGGAACCGTTTTCAATAATTGAATCCCCCAGCCCCTTCTCTCATAAAATATACTTTTTATTTTACATTAATTTGAGTGATATGTTAATCGTGTAACAGCGGGAGATAATTTTTCATAAGTTTCTTTATGATATAACGCAATTTATAATTCATTCTGTTGGACCAAATACGTCCATTTCTAAAATAGTTTATATTTATGTAACTATTAAGTTTGAGCCTTATTTATGGGGTTATCCGATTGTGTATAACCCCAAATAGGAAATCCACACGAATCGAAAAGTAGGGACGAAGCTTGCAACATAAATACGCTAGATGTTCTTACCAATTAAAAGGGGCGAAATGCTGTTAATGTTTTCCTTATGTAAAGGTATTGTTTGTGTTAGAGGAATCAAATGAAGACACGTTAAAGCCGCGAAGGTATCGTTTATATAATGAAAATTCATCAAATATATTGCAAAAACGTCACTTTGTTTCGTGGGGCTCCTGGAAATCTCACACAGGGTCCTGGGGTTCAGCAGAACACAGTGTGAGGACCACTGAGCTAACGTAAACTTAAATTTGAACTCGATTCGCCGATTTCATCACTCGTGTATGTAACCGTTACACCCCTCTGCACCCCATGATGTTAGAGTGATAATCCATCCATACTAAAATTCTGATATTTGCGTTGTGAGCCGCACGCAGTTTTCGGATTCCCTTCCCCTCTTCATCTCACTACTTCTCTCCTCTCATCTTGCTTTACCAATGCCTTGTGAATCTATATACAGGCCCCCCTCCCCGTTGTGGAGTTAGTTCTAATTAGTTCTATTTGTTTATTTTCCTATTTTGCAAAAGGGGAGGAAGAGAAGGTCACCTCTCTTAGGTTCTGCGGGTGATGGAGATAAAACATTGTTTGTTGATCAAGTCTTGATTACCTTCTAGATTGTTTTCTGGAGTTATTTTCATCTTGTAATCATATATGTAGAAACAGAAATAGTATGTTCAACAAAGGCAGTTGACGTGAATTCTATACATAGTGATAGATAGATAAGAATATATATATATATATATATATATATATATATATATATATATATATATATATATATATATATATATATGAATATGTTACATTCCACATAATGGTGAAATTCTTTTCCTAGTTGTCTATAAAAATTTTCACCGTATATATCTACACACACACACGCACACACGCACACACATATATAGTACAAATCAGGTTTGCAATATAACATAAAACAGAGCAATGTCTGATATGTGATGGATTCATTTCATACAATGCTCGATACATTCAACTTTAAACTTCAAGTGTCAAGTCTTCAGGCGAACCTGGAGAGGCCCTAAAAGGGCAGAAACATAAACGTGTTTGTGTTGCGAATCTACCTACCTGCTTTCTAATATATACACACACACACACACACATATATATATATATATATATATATATATATATATATATATATATAGTTATTATTTTTTAATCAGATATCGGAGGTAGAGCATACGTAAATTGAAGAAGTTCAGAGTGTATATATATATATACATATATATATATATATATATATATATATATATATATATATATATATATAAAGCACTGAATTTTTCACCTATTCATGTACACAATCTTCGTCTGCAAAGCTAAGCCATATATATATACACACACACACACATATATATATATATATATATATATATATATATATATATATATATATATATATATACGCCTTTGCAGACAAAGATTGTTGGAAGAGACTGCCACAGCTGTAGGAGGATAGATGGCATGGCCTATGGGCAGATTTTCCCTCAGCCTCAGCAATGGATTTTCAAGGTGAGGCCAACTTACTCGAGGCAAACCCCACCCTTTAAAGCAAGGTTTAAAGCATCCCCTGGTCCATTGAAGTGTTGTGTATAGGAGCAGGATTTCATGATCGTGGGTTTGAGTGTCATTCTCCTGGCAGATGCGCGCTTTTTGTGCGAGACTCCTGCCCGTTTGCGGAAGCATTCTGACCGTAGGGCGGCTCTGTGGTTGGACCATAAGTAAATCCACAGTTGGTAGATACCGAGATCGCTGTAGAGTTCTACCGTCCCTTTGAAGGAAAACCGGGATAGTAAAGTTTTCTATAACTTTTCGCACAGAACATCAGGATATATGCCATTGATTGTACGGCTGCCTGCAGCTTCTAGACGAGATCGAAGACACTCCGACGAAGCAGATGTGCGCTGACTTAAGAGGTCTGCTTCCCTTCAGAGTAATGTTAATACATATATATATATATATATATATATATATATATATATACGCACATACACACACATATATATATATATATATATATATATATATATATATATATATATATATATATATATATATATATACACAGTATATGTGGTAAAAATCAGGCTAGCAGTATAACATAATATAATAATATATCAATAATATAAAGCCACTTCTAAAATGTCAGGGATTTATTTCATGGAGTGCTCGATAAATACAACTTTTTACTAATGAAGTTGAGTTGTTTTAGAGTAGAGCTGGAAATAAATTGTTGAATGTGGATTCGCTACACAAACTAGCTCATGTTTCTGCCCTCTTCGGCCTGACAAAGATCTGGGGAGGTTCTTCCACGTCTTTTACTGGTCCTGAGTTGGCGGCGTCTACACAGGAATAAGTCAACGCCCCGTGAAATAAATTTTTAAGATGTAATGCAGTGTGCACGCTGCTGATCCTGCCTTTCTTGAACCAACGATTTTGCATGAAGAGGAAACATTGTTATAAAAGCCATATGTTCAATTATGTAATTGTTTGGTTGTATGTCTATTTTGTTTGATTCCTGTATTAACCTAAATTATAACTGATTAATCCATGTGTAGTAGATTAACATAGCCAATATAAAGTGTTGTGAGAAAGGGCTGCTGTGACGTAACATTGAAGATTACGTTACAGAAACTCTCAAGACATCATATCTGGTAACACATTGAAACAGCTCGAGTTGAGTTCAGACTTAAAAAAAACCCTGTCAAATTAGGATAATTTAATCATTAAAAACAAATTACTTGATAGAATAGCCGTAGGCTCCACATTACCGAACCATACATAAATAACACTGTAATTTTCACGGGTGTATGTATGTATGAATAGGAATAATATGTTTATCGGCACGAAGAATATTGGCTTACATAGTCACAAGAATTATCTATTTATAAAGATAGATAAAATACTATCTCTCTCTCTCTCTCTCTCTCTATATATATATATATATATATATACATATATATATATATATATATATATATATATATATATATATATATATATATATGTATATATATATATATATATATCCCAGGAAGCTTTACAGTTTTAAAGACTATATATATATATATGAAAAAAAAATGTTACGAAAATTTATGTCGTTTCATTCAATTATTTCCCAATACCTGTTAATATAATTTATGTAGTTTTATTCAGCATTTTTCTTGAATATTTTACACAGAATTGTGAACTATTCCTGTTGGGATCATCAGTTGTTTACCATGTAAACGTTTAGGGGATCTAAAAACAGAACATTTATATCAACATGGTTCCCCAGCAGTTTTGTTCAAACACCACCTCCCCTTCAATTACGATTTTAATAAATAGCTTATGTCATACAACACATAGTTTGTTATCTTATATAGGGTACCATCATAATGTGATGTATGTGGATGTTATTTTATACTACATAACCTTTTTGGTAAGGTCTTACTTACGTAGACAACCCCCCAAATGTATTCGACGACATATCAGCCCCATTTTCTTTCATTGATAATTCTATTTACGTTGTTTTGGCAAAATCATACATTCACCGTGTTATAACGGGAGATCCCATCAGATAGAGTTTCAATATGATATAACGCAATTTATAACCATTCTGTCGGATCATATATCCATTTCTTAATAGCATAATTGTCCGCGCTGAAAAGAAACGAGTAGAGCATATATAGATCGTGAATAAACAAAATGAAATTTGGAGTTGCAACAGTTATTTGGGCCTTTGCATTACCGGGGGCTGTTTAGCTCAATGGTAAGAGCAACGCTACGCACATACACACACACAAACACACACACACATATATATAAATATATGATTCATGTCATTAGATGAGGCCTCTGATCATGTGTGTGGGCTGTATATGTGTGTATCAAAGTTTTTTTCCAAAAGGGACCGATCTAGGGCGTGAACACATGGGGGTGCAACTAGTAAACTGAATTAATGTGTTTGTGTGCGTGTGTCTTCATGTAAGTTGTGAATAAGGGATAAATGTTTCAGTGGTTTGGGTTCGATAAGGTTTGACAGTGTGACTGATATTGAGTATGGACAATATGTGTTACTTACCTGCGTCAAAGTGTCAGTTTGTATTGCTCATCAATGTCAATGAATTTTTTGATATTGAGTCTTGCTAAACGTGGACCACTGTTAAAGCAGCCTGGTCTTCGAACTTTGGTATTACTTTGTGAAACGACAGCCTAGATGCATTTCCTTTTAGATCTGCGTTATGATTTGGGTGTGTCGTAAGTCTTTTTGGCCACGGCAGTAATGACATAAACCTTTCCGACCTTGGGTTACTGCAGCCAACTGTCATTGATTCGCCGGCAGTCATCAAAACATCTCCCAGTCCAGCACGCTGGTTCTACTCGAGGGAATAGATCCCCTTTTACCTCAATTATCCACTTGATTTTAATTTACTTACACACACATAGATATCTCAAAATATCAACTACAACCAGCCCGTCTGCAGGACATGTAATCTTCCCAATCTGCCACACAAGAACGCCGATATCTCCCTGGAGTCTTGACACATCTCTATCAGCCAAGGCTCTTCACACACTTCACTAATATCCACCCACTACTTCAAATCCCAGACCACTTCTGAAAAGACGGTTCCAGTATGACTCCACATTCTTTATAAAATCAATTCTAAATAAATGAAAAAAATCATTTGCGTAGCATGGCCTCCTGATATTGTCATTTAACTCTCATATTGTTGGATTAGCCATAATCCAAACAGATACACTGGAAAAATGTTTTTTTTCAATAGATTTAGTGCTTAAAGGTTTAAACACTGAATACATATATATATATATATAAAAAGGTTCTTCCAAAAGTTTTTGTCATTGCACTCAATTTCCCCCAATATCTATCGATGTAATTTATGTAATTTTTTTCAGTGTTTCTGATATCTTACACAGAATCAAATATCATGGTACAAAGTTGTAGAAAAAGTTGACTCCACAGAAAAGGGAAAAAGACTTGAGCTTTGAGGTCGAGAGTTGGTTTGAGAGAAATGGTGAAAATTACAGAAATGCCCAGATGGTAGTATGGGTGGAACAATTGTTGGGTATAAGCGGAGAACAAGTTTTTTTTTCATTACTTTGTATTAGAGGGGAAGGGTTGGATCTATAAACAAGCTCTAACGAAACCCGGTGTCCACGGGTCAAACGTACGTCAGCTATTACACTCGTTAATATAAAAAAATATTGAGATGGTCCGAGTAGTCTCAAGCTCTTTTCCTTTTTACATATTGTCAACTCTTCCATCACTTTCTATCGGATCTACATGCCCCCTCTCTCTCACACACGCACACACACACACACACACACACACATATATATATATCCTAATATTCTTGATACATATAAGGGTGGGCAAATGAAAAACACGCTAACAGGATAAATAATTTCATTTTTTTAGTTCCAACCTGAAGTCATCATCAGGGGTGATGAGAAAATGAAAGACAAACAGAAATACATCAAATACATAATAATATCCTCGAGTTGGGGTAGGAAAACATTTCCCCACCCGGGCACCTCATGTCTACCCTTATCATCCACGCCTCTCTGTCTCCGGTCAGTCTCAGCAGTTCCTGAAGGTCATCCTCTGTGTCGACTTCCACTCAGTTCCTGGCATTACTTATCCGTCTCTTTCTTAATCTGAAACACACACTCTCTCTCACACACATGCATACACAGTGCCTTTGTTCATGTCAATAACCATCGATGTAATAGACATACCATTCCTGCTCCTCATCCTCCTCCTCCTCTCTCTCTCTCTTTCTCTACACACACACACACACACACACATATATATATATATATATATATATATATATATATATATATCATTACGGTGGGCCAATGTTGCGAGGAACCTCTGACCAGGCAAAGCTGGGTGCTGTTAACTATATACGTGGGTGTATCAAATTTGTGAGAATGAGAAGCGCTTCCTCGAACTCCTGAACTTGCCAGCATCTTTAGCTCGGTTGGTAATAACAGGGCCGTGTATTGGATGCTCCCAAGAGGATGTGGAGTCGAACTCCGCCTGATGCTCAATTCTTTATTTATGCATGCGATCTATGAGTGCTCGATTTGCTGCTGGGCAACACCAGTTCCCACATAAACTGTCCATCTACTGATATCGAAGGCCCAAATAATATAACGCATTTATAATTATTTCTGTACGGTGAATGAATAAGATAATTATTTGGATATATATAGTTATCCCAAAAGTAATATTTGAATTCATGGTTAGAAAAATATCAAGTATTCACGTTTAATTATAATTTATTCACTAACATAGGTTCCATGATAATCAATAACATCCTTCCAATGATTCACTAGCCTCGTTATACTGTTTTTGTAGATATCTTTTGGTTTAGAAGGAAAGAATGTAAAGAGGACAGTTTCGGCCTCTGAACAAGTCAATCAAGTTATAAACGTTTTTGTCTAATGAACCTATTGAGTTTTTCTGCCAATCAATAATTATTTGAGATAGTAATGATACATATTCAAACTAAGTGAATTTCAAGTGTAGGGAAATCAGGACAGGGCTGATGTATGTGTGGTTAGTAGGGAGATGTCAGATAACACCCTGGTGTAGGATTGAACCCAGAAATAGATCTTCAGATGTTTGAGGAATATCTCGATATTGATGAGAGTCTCGAGAGAAAAGTGTCAATTTTCACGTTAGACTAGGGAGTGGTGTTGTTAAGATCAGTTAATTAACTGGAAAGTTAGAGGTCAAGTAATTTCATGTTGGATGAGGATGTTTTCAATTAGGAAGAGTGTTAAGTATCGTGTGTTAACTAGTATCAGGAGGGAGATGTTTTTGTGCTTATTAGATAGAGAGAAATGGACAATATGGATGAAGCTGGGGTGGGGGAAGGGGGTTAATGTATATATTGAAATATATTGAAACAATCGGGTCTTTGATCAATGGTCTTACACTGAGAGATGACTGCCGATTCGATGCATTTACTGTTGTCTTTGTTATGTTCTTTCTTCACGATACAGGTACTTCGTAAACCGAAATTATGGCCTAATTTGTTTTTATGTGATTTGATATGTAATCCCTTGCCAGGATTGCGCAAAAGTATAGATCGGAGAAACTTCCAGACCAACCTATAAGAGTACATGAACGCAGCAGAGCACTCAAAATAGATGACCATTCCAATGTACTCATAACATATAGAAACAAATTGGACCAATAAAGGGTCTAAAGTGAAAGTAGAAGCGTAACTGGGAAAGGGGTGCTATTTTAAAGCGCTACTCGGGTTCTCAATGTAGGGGGTCCCATAATCTTTATAAATAGTAGTTCATCTACTGCATTTCTTCTGAAATAAAGCTACTCCCTCAAAATGTTTGGGGGGAACCCTCAGGGGACCAAGCCCACCGAGTCCCCAAATCTGCAGCTACACCCCCGTGTGAAGGGAAACTTTTTTTATATGTCTGAACGCTTTAGTAATATATATATATATATATATATATATATATATATATATATATATATATATATATATATATTAGCAGGCGTATGGACAAATGTGTGGGGCACCCAGTGTGTCTTGCAGACTTCGATTTTTTAGAAGCTAATTTCGCAGCCTATCACTTCTGTATTGAGATTAATTCTCACTGTGAGTTCTGGTACTGTCGCCTTGCATGAAGTTTATTTTCGTAAAAACTCATAGGGTGTTCAAGTAATCATCTATTTCGTTATAATAAGGGTGGGATTAAACACCTGTTATATTGGCAAGATTGTATGCTTAATTTCATATAAAATTCACATCTGAATCGCATGAAACCCATTTGTGGTGATGTTTAAATTTCAAAATTTTTCTTCTTCTTTTCAGACCAATTATTGACAATGAATTTGCATGAAAGAAGTTTTGTAATTAAATGCTAGATAAAAGGCGTGACGTGTAATCAAATTAGAGGAAAATTTAAGAGAAAATTTCATAAAACAGGTCCTAGCGACCAGGAGATTTGCGATTGAAATACTAGAAAAGGCATTTAGTGATACGGTTGATCACTTGGAGATCTGTAACGGCATTGATGGTCAACGCATAGAATCTAATGATTAAACTTTTCTTTTGTGCATTTATTAACAAATACATGTATTTTGTTTCACTATACTAGCAAGGATACCTGGTATCGCATGCCGAAAAGTAACTTGAAATTCGACAATGCAGTGGAAAATATATTCTCTAATCTATTTCTTTGTACACAACACAATTCTTTTTTTTCGGAAGGAAAATTTTTAGTGCTTTCAATCAATAAGACCTCCGTTTCGTTTTGCGAAGTGTCAGTTTTGGAAGAAGAGAAATTTTTAGTTTGTTTGGAGGGGTGATATTCACATTGTTAATTTAATGCTGATCTGAACTCTTTCTTTATGTCGGTTTTACGGAAGTGCGGCAGAAGTATTTTGGTTACTTCAAATAATGTGAAATAGATTATTCCGGGGATTTATTCTTTAAAATTATGTTCAGATAAATTTCAGTGTTTTTGAAAAATTCACCAGAAAACATTTTTAATACGCTTTTTTTGCTTTTACTGGTAACAGAAATCATAAACTAAAATCAACTAAAAAACTGAGATGAGGGCAAATAGCATTCATAAATCAATAATAAAAGTTTACAGCTGGGATTCTCAAACTTTTTTTTTCTTGCTGACGAGACAAATGTTTTCATGATCGCTCGCTCAGAGTTATAATAGCAATAAGCACCAATATAATTAGTCACTAGTCGTAATCTTTCTATAACTGGACTAAGAGACACACTTTTTGAAAAAAAATTGCAAAATATCATTTACGGTGTTTACAGTTCATTATGAAATAATACTATTCACTAAAATGTAACAGAAATGAACTTCGTGTTCGAAAAATGATTGGATAGCATCAAGTCTTTTCACAATAAAGAATAATTTTGATACAATTCCTGGATGGTTCACAATCCCTACTTTGAGAAGCGCTGGTTGACAATAAGATACTTCATCTTATAAAAATAAATCGGCCGGTCCTCGCTAGTTCAGTATTAATGGTAGCTGCTGGTGGCGTTGCTGCCGTTATCAGTTTATTTTTCTTACTTGGCTTCCTTTTAACCGCTGTTGGACTTGTGCACAAACATACAGACAACCAAATTTATCCATATAAAGATATTCCTGTCTTAAAGTCATTTCTTTTGAGAAAAAAAAGTCTTATTATTTCTCAAAACAAATGGTTTCTTTCGAAACACCCTGTATATCATTTGTGCAGTTTTGATTACACAAGCTGGTTCTTTCTTTCACAGACAGTGAACATTACACAAGCTGTGTACATCGTACCAAGGACACATCAAAGACCCCGGGCCCATAACCTCATCGCCTCGATTTCTTCTTTTCATTTCAGTTTCTTTAAGCTCAAACCCAAACTTATCAACCCTGACCCCAGGGCGGATCATCTTTTACCGCCTCCACTTGACTCTCTCATCCGCCTCCCATAAGACACACCAACCCTTCACTGACCGACTGACGACATCACAGCAACTTAAGCCGAACACAAAACTCTTACGCTTGAGTGCCCCGTTGGCTTAGAGATGGCTGAATTTCACACCCGTTTGGACGTTACCCTTCCGTGTTTAACTGCCCGCTTAAAACCACAACATCAACAAGATAGCTGGGGGAGAAGAAGAAGAAGAAGAAGAAGAAGAAGAAAGGAAAAGTGGAGAGAAAAAGTTGAAATCAGATGACAAGAAGAAAAAAGATAATAATAATAATGATAATAATAATAAGAAGGACAAGAAGAAGAAGAAGAGAAGAGTGGAAAGAAGAGTGAAAATCAATAGACAAAAATAAAAAAGACAATAGTAATAATAATAACAACAACAATAATAAGAAGAAGAAGAAGAAAAAGAAGAAGAAGAAGAAAAATAAGAAAAAGAAGAAGGAGAATAATAATAATAATAATAATAATGATAATAATAATGATAATAATAATAAGAAGAAGAAGAAGAAGAAGAAGGGAAAAGTGGAAAGAAAAGTGAAAATCAAAAGACAAAAAAAAAGATGATAATAATATTAGCAAAAATAAGAAGAAGAAGATGAAGAAGAAAAAGAAGAAGGAGAATAATAATAATAA
Source organism: Thysanoteuthis rhombus (assembly GCA_963457665.1). Classification (NCBI taxonomy): domain Eukaryota; kingdom Metazoa; phylum Mollusca; class Cephalopoda; order Oegopsida; family Thysanoteuthidae; genus Thysanoteuthis; species Thysanoteuthis major. The sequence continues at coordinate 11,576,891 of OY735222.1, read as the reverse complement.
TAATAATAATGATAATAATAATAAAAAGAAGAAGAAGGAGAATAATAATAATAATAATAATAAGAAGAAGGACAATAATAATAATAATAAGAAGAAGAAGAAGAAGAAGGAGAATAATAATAAGAAGAAGAAGAAGAAGGAGAATAATAATAATAATAAGAAGAAATAAAAAGAGGAAAAGAATTAAAAAGCGACAAAGAAAAGGAAGAATCTCTCTCTCTCTCTGTCTATATATATATATATATACATATATACATGTGTATATACGTATGTGTGTATGTGTGTACGTGTGTGTGTGCGAGAGAGAGAGAGACACACACACATTAAGATTTAAAAACGTGAGAAAGAAAGCAAAGAAGGGAGAAACAAAGAAGAAAGGAATGGGAAGGAAATAAAGAAGAAAAAGCAATAAAGAAGAATGGGAAAAGAAAGAAGCAAAATTGGAGAGAAAGAAAAAAGAAGAGAAGGAGAAAGAAAGGGGAAGAAGCGAAGAAGAAAGGGGAAGGAAAGAAAGAAAAGGCAGAAAAAGAAAAGAAATAAAGAAAGAAGGAAAGTAGAGATAGAATAAAATAAGAGGAAAAAGAAAGGAAAAAGCAAACAGGAAAAAAAGAAAAGTAAATAGAAAGATTGTCAGTTACAAAGAAAAAAAGAAACCCCTCTATTCTTACACACTTGTTTTTCCTGGTCCAACTCATTCTCTTTCTTCCTTTCTTTGTTACAAATGTCTTTCTTTTTATCAATCAATTATTTCCTTCTTTTTTCCTTTTTTGTCAATGACCGCTTTCTTTCTTTCTTTCTCTTTTTTCTGTCTTCTGTCTCTTGTCTTTCTTTCATTTCCTCTTCTTTCTTTCTTTCTTTCTTTCTTTCTCTTTTCTTTCTTTTTTCTTCTCTCTTTCCTTTTTTCGTGCCTCACGGAGAAACGCACTCGACTGGTTCGCTCCCTTCTCGCGCTCTTTACTCTCCGATTCCAGTTTTCCCGCGCTTTTCGGCAGCCATGACAGAATTCCCTGTCATAAAGATGTCGGCTCTTCTGACATCTACTTGGAATTTTATAGACCATTAACGGCAAGTGAAGCAGAAGGAAGAATGGTGAGACTTTCACACTAGATTCACCCTGTACCTCGGCTTTCCAATTCCTGCAGGCAACGACATGAGTTGTCTGCCCTTTACTTTTTTTTATGGCCCTAAGACTGACGCAGCTTTTTATATTGTTTCCATTTAGTAGGACACGCGTTTGATAGTTACTTGCGGTCATTTCGAGCCCAATGGACGTCATTTCGATATTCTCGGGTGGAGGTGGGAAGTTTATAACAAAGGCAAAAAACAATCCCCAACAACAACAAAAACAAACAAAAACAAACGAACAAATAAACAATCAAATAACAAGACTTTGCCCACGGCCACACAATATACGCTATATTTTCTTCCCAGGGATCTATCTATCTATCTATCTATCTATCGCACGTTCCATTCATATCTATAGGAAACCGTCAACCAAAATTGTCAACATGGGTTTCTCTCAGTTATTGAGTTGGTCTTGCTGGCTTAAGAATGTACCATGCGTGCAGGCCTCACTAATGGGTTGACGATTTGCTCCAAAGTATGTTTTTTCCTTTTTTTTTCAAAATCCTCAAAAATATTTTCTAGAAGGGAGTTCAGTTAGTTCCCTTAGTTTATTCATTTATTTATATATTTTTTCAGAATCCAGATTTTCCAGTGATCACAGCCTAACAAAAGGCAAGAGAAGTAACTTGTTCATTGATCACCCCCTTTTTCCATTTTTTTCCCAATTGATTACCCTCAACACGGCATGCTACCAGAAGACGTTGGCCATGCGTCGGTTCCTTTTGAGTGACTAACCAGACCTGTCTATATATATTTATCTTTATGTATATATTCATCTTACCTATCTATATATCTATGTTAGTCTTTTCATATCGATTTTTGTCCGTCAATTCATATCTATCTATCTATCTATCTATCTATCTATCTATCTATCTATCTATCTATTTTGTTAATAAAGATGATGTCTATCTAAAAGTGCCTGACGTCAAGTGTCGGTCAAAATATATCCCGTCAGTTAGGCTAGCTTGTTAACCATCGCTTTATGGTAGGCACCCTGTTATTTAGTAAACTTACATCAGTCTGGTACTTGGCCTCAATATTGAGAGCACACAGTGAGCATTGAACTCACAGCACTAGCAGATAGGTCGGCAAAAATTGTTAAATCAACCCCTACCACGCACTAAAATGGGATGGGGGGATCAATAACCGAAAATAAAATAGACATAACAAGTGGCAAATATTTTGATTTTCGTTCCTTTAGCTCAATTAGAGCGGCTTATACGCGAGATACATACATAGCCAGCCAATCAGAAAACTGAAGAAACCTATGTTGACAGTTTTGGTGACAGTTTTTGTTGACGGTTTCTTATCGAATGCGCTACGGTAGGCATCCGACCCAATCATATCTAATTGTTGGGTACTCTCACTACTACTATGACGTCACTTCCTGGCACTTGCTGTTAGGCGGGGTGCCAAGTGCGTGAATAGACGCATATTGCGATTTAAATATCGTTTCTAGGCGGAGTCCAATTCTGAACTGAATCTCTTTCTTTCTGAAGAGGTTGAAGTCGTTGTGGATTGGAATGGAGTGTAGTCGTTCGTGAGCGACTTATAGCGAACATATAGTTACAGTTCGAGAGACCAGAAATTTTTTGTGACCCTACGCCGACGAGGTTGGAAGAGGTATATGCATTCACTTGCGTCTGTCCGTCGTTCTGTCCACACGATATCTCCAAAAGTTTTCAAGGACTTCCAAAGGAGATATGAAGAAGGAGTGACCATGGACTGAATTGAAGTTTAAGGCAGATCCAGATTTTGGGTGGGGATATTATTTAATCATACCACAGGAAAAACAGCTGATAAAAAGGGTAAATTTAGATTTCAAGGTAGGCAATACAATATTTGAGCATATTTCCCTTGTTTTTTTAAGAAAAATATTTTATTTCAATTCAATTTTTAGTTTGTGTATGGTTTTGGAAAAGGTATGTATTCTCTGAGTGCTTTCTTGTTACTTTGTGTGACCATAGAACATATATAGAGCAATTGGTCAACTACGATTATGCCAATATAATATAAGCGACGAGGAAAATAGCAGACATAACAATAATTCAGAAATTAACGCGAATGTACATTTTTTATATGGAAGACCTTAACAGACGAAATATTGTTCCTCTGAGTTCTGGTTTTCATTTAAAACTCACTTGATCTGTAAGACAATACATAAACCAGAGGAGGCTGAAAAGCATTGCTGAAACGTTGCAATTAAATCAATAAAAAAGTTTGTATAATTCTTGTGATAGTCACAATGCTTCATGTCAGAACTTTAAACAGTACTAGGAGGTCAGAGAGCGTACTGGCTCAACCTTAGTGCTCAAAACCACAGAGAAATGGGTACTTGTCTGAATTATCCACAGAATAACGAAAATACGAGGGTTTTCCAGGAAGTAACCAACCATCTATTATTAACGAAAAAAATAACCAGCCTAGGGTAAATTTGCTTTAGTCCACTTCAAAGTACTCTTCTTGAGATCTCACATACTTATTCAAATGTCCATTCCTCTTTTCAAAACAGTTCGCTGAGTCTCCTTTTGGGATCAACATTAGCCTGTTTTTCGCTCGTTGTCTGTTGAAAGTCTTTTGAAAGACAAATGTCTGGAGTTTTTTTTCAATTTTAACCGAATTTTTTCCGATGAGTTGTCTCCCTTACACTTATCTTATTAAGAATTGGAAATGACCTCTGATGACTTTAAATGACCTCTGGAACCAGTCTCACATAGCTCATTACCTTTGCCGTTTCAAAAAATGTAACGCTATGCCAAATATCAGCTTCCTAGGTACAACATTGGGTAATTGCCTCAATTAGCCGTCTCGCTGCATTCTCCAAAATCTCGCCCACAAACTTATTTTGGGAGGATGTAGAAGTCACAGGAAGCCAGATCTGGACTGTAAGGAGGTTGGTTGACTTTGGTGATGTGATGTTTTGTTTACAAATCCTACCTGGAACGCAAAGAATGACTCGATCAGTCATTGTTAACGCATCTATCACACAATGCACAAGCACACTCGACGGTGTCTCATTACTGTCAACATATGTTTCTTCAGTTTTTAAGTGAGTCTGGCTGACTGGCTATCTATTTATGTATGTAACACTCGTACCAGCTGCACCATAGGACTGAAAATTTAAACAATTAGTCCTTATTATGTCTAGAAATAGGTTTCTTAAAAAAAAAAAAAACCTACCATCGATTTTCGTGCCGACGGGTAGCAGGGTTCAATTTACAATGAAAGTGTATACTTATCTGGTCCCTTAATTTGTGTCTGGCAGCGATCACGCTTGTTTTTTGAATTTTTGTTCAGTGATAATCACCCAACAAAAGATGACAGGAGTGATCCGTTCATTAATCACCCCTTTTTCCAGTTTTTTCAATTTATCATCCCCAATACAGCATGCTACTAAAAGACGTCAGTCACTTGACGGTCTCTATTGAGACCTTTCTCTTATATTGATTGGCAACAAAATTTAATCGCAAGGATGTCTACTCCCAAATGCAGTAAGGTCCTCTCTGATTGATAGTCATGTTACATCAAGACCATGCGCAATCGAGAAATCCAGAATACCTAGATACTTTCTAAAAATACCATCTGTTAACCCTAGACAGCAATCACCAATTCCCACTTCTAATGTCAGTCTCACTTGGCATCACCCTCTCTTCTCTTTATCATCGTGACATGCCAGTGACAGAGTGATGACAAAAGGCACAGTGAAGCGGACGAAAATTTGAACTCAGTTGACTGATAATGAGACGTTCTTGTTTTCCTCCCGGTAGTCACCAATTGAGCTAAAACATGGAACTTCACCAAAAGATTGGCCCTCAAACTGAGAACCATGCAACATGCACAGGAGAGAATCGTGCCCAACATCTCACGGGGAGATCACAAAACTGCTTATTATTGTAGAAAACAAACAGGAGTCAGATATATCATGGAAACCGTTTGAAAACTCATTTAGCTATTGACTTGTCACGCTGTAAGAATGTTAGACAACCGCTGGACTGACAACGTGGACCTCCAGAGATCCTATGCAAAACTAATGAAATAGTGTGACAAACTAAAAAAATTAAGAAAGTATTGGCTCAGCGACGCCCATGATAGACAGATCAGGTGAAATCTTGGGAGAGGTCTTTGTCCAACGACGGACGCTATAAGGCTGCTGCTGCTGCTGATGATGATTTTATACGTCGTTACGCACTGCACCAGAGAGCACCTCCTGTTTCCAATTATTGCGTACTTCTGAAGACCAATACCTTACAACTGGGAAATCTAATATTTTAATTTTTCTTCTTCCCAGGCGCGCTTATTGCTAAATGTCTTCAGAGTCTCAGTCTGGTTTCTGTGAAGAAACCCCACTTGTATTTCACTGTTTATTTCGTTATCACACACACACACACACACACACACACATATATATGTGTGTGTATATATATATATATATATATATATATATATATATATATATATATATATATATATATATATATACGTTTGTGTAATCTACTCCTACCTTTCTTCCACTCATCTCGCTTTTTTTTGGGTGGGGTAGGCTTCTCGTTCGTTTTTATTTCAACACTCTCTTCCTTCCTTCCTTCTTTCTTTCTTTCCTTCTTCCTTTCTTTCATTATTCTTTTTTACTCTCCCAAATTTCAGTCTAATTTATTGACTCCACCCTTCCTATCACCGTCCAGTTCCTGACCTCTCACCCGTCTTAATCTTTCTGTCCTTTATCAGTTCTCACTATCATTGGCCTCTTACTTTTTTCCTTTCTCCCCCCCCCCCTTCTTTCAACTTCACCATTATCCATTTCTCTCTTCAACACCTTCACTTCCATCTTCCATTATAACCTTCCTCCGTCTTCCCTCTTCATCTCTTTCCTTCGTACTCGTTTGGATGGAGTCCCAACTCATCATTCCTTTCTATTATTTCCCCATTTCCTTCCTCCCTCCCTTCCTTCATTTCTTTCATTCTTTCATTCAACCCTTATCCGTTTTCCTCCTTCTTTTCGTTTCATTCGTTTTTCTTCGCTCTCAGCAAAATGAACTGAAACCATCTCCGCCTATGACTGAGATAACCGTATCGTACATGTTGTTGAAAAAAAAAAAGAAAAAAAGAAAAACACTTATTATAAGCGTTGCTGCGAACAAATAATCTGTCAGTCTCCAGTCCAAGTTAGAGTTGAGTTTGTTTCCCTCCCGTAACAAGAACAATCCTCACCAAAGTTAGAGGAGTAAACCCTTCACTGCTTGACTATCACGTCATGTTAAACTAAATCTATACATCAAATTAACATTTCCCAGCCATGGTTTGATATCACAGCCAAGTGATTGGTAGGCGAGTATCTTACCAACTGAGCTAAGCAGACAAGTCTTATTTAACCACAAATTTATTTACCATCTTCAGTCAGAAGTAGGGGTGGAGTTTGCCCTGCAGCAGTCAGGCTTGCTCTGTTTGCCATCGTTTTCTGATTTGTATTACTGTTATACAGAGGAATTTCGTTGTAACGGCACTATTTAATAACACACGCGTTCTAACAGCTCATTTATTTTTATATTCCCACAAACTATTCTCAGAGATTATACCTTTTCCCAAGGAAATTGATAGGTAATGTAGTAGATGATGTGCTTACCCTATTTTTTAATTTTCATATGGCAATTTTTTCAATCCAATCGTTATGGCGGCAAATTCGTTGTGCTGCTGTAACAGGAGTCTACCGCATATGATAATGAAAGCAAGTTGCAACTCATTTTTTAACACAATTTTTCTTAGGATACCATACTCACAGGCTTATTGGTAGGACCGTCGAAATACAACTCATCCTTAGTTTTTAATAGTCGAGTTCTCATCTATTTCGAATTTTGGTTAGAGTTATAAAGAGACAAAGTTCCTTCTTTATACTTTGTCTAATTATTTCGACCGCATGGAAAGACCACCGGGGCGAAAACGCCCTCTCTGGGGTTGTACTGCAAGGAAGGTCAGTCTTCCTCGGTGGCTTATTCTCCAACGTTTCCTCGCGTCAGCCAAGGTTGCCTGATGATTGGAGACGTTTCTAGCCAACATTACGCAAGAAAAAAGACCCCCCCTTTCCAAATGTCAAAATTGTTTATAAAACATTGCAATACTTCATTGCAGACCAAAGGATGAGAATTTATTAAAAATATTACAGCAATCAAGACGACGTTTTTGTTCTGTTCGAATGGCAGAAAATAAGAGACAAATTAAAACTACGTTGTAAATATCAGCCCACGCAAAACCATAGAAAATTATTTTTTCAAAAAAGTGACATATTCCCAGACTGATTTTTTCCTATTGTTCCAAATAAAACGTTCGAAGGAGAAGAAAAAACAAAACAAAATTGCCAAAAATTTAAATATGGCCCCTACAAACACCCCACACGCAAATGCTTTTCAAAAAGGCCAAATTTTATGAATTTGGTCCTAAAAATATATAATATCATCCTCTCACTACTACTCAGCTCCCACGACTTAGTTTAATCCAAAATGTATCACCTTCATTCGACTTACAGTCGTCGAATCACGTGATGTCACTTCAACTACGTCACACAGATGACGTGGCATTACGATGCCGTAAAACTACTTCATACAAATCTCTTTGGCGAAGCCATGCCAGTGCATATATTACTTGAGTACTTTTAATTGCCAGCTGTTATTTATGCAGGAAAGATTGCAATAAACTGTTCTTGTCTTCCACGAATGTATGTGTATCCAATTGATGTCGTAACGAAAACTTCTGGTATCTTGAGTTGCAACACTAGTCTTCAATCATATGTCACTCACCAACATTCGATTCGAATCGGGCACTACTGACATCGCTCAACTGTAGAATATTTATACGCCCTGGCCCTGAGCCGGACAGAAGTGGCCTGAGGTAACATTACAGAAGCAGAGAGAGAGAGAGAGAGAGAGAGAGAGAGAGAGAGAGAGAGAGAGGGGGGGGGAGAGAGTAGTCTTCATTTAACTAAATAACTCAATTGCACTGATTATTATGGTTACAAACCTCACGTTCGATATTTTTTGTAGCTCCCGGGCGAGGTCGTGTTATTACTATTATTCATATAATAAACATGTATGAATTTTTTTAAAATCTGAATTTCTTAAACGAAGAACGATCATTACTATACATAGATTTACTCGGATGTATCTTCATCTTGGTTGTTAAAGTCACCAAGTTTCAGTCGCTGTACTTTCTGGTCTTCTACAGGTGTCTGTCGAAGCTGGTCACCTTCTGTCGATCTGCTCAGGTTGTGTAATGGTTAGCAGGTCTGCCTCACATGCAGAAAGTCCAGGACTCCGAGAGTATGAGCGAAGGGTGTAAAAAACTCTTCATAAGCATAAATATCCGTATAGATAACTGTCCTTGTACTCAGGAGCTAATAGAGCATAATCTGTGTGATCAGGGTGTAGGTATCCCCTTCCGAAGGTACCAATAGGTAATGGTCCCAACATTACCTTTCCTAAATTGCATCCTCTTTAGAGGGTCGGGAAGGAAGAATGTTTGCCTTCGAATTACGAATTTTGATCCAAAGCCTTTATTCAGTTCACGAGGGTGTATTGTTCTTATTCCACTGTCCGTGCTAGAGAATATCTCGTATCCGTTGATTCTTCTTTATTACTTGGCCCTTGGAATGTCGCTCATCTGCCTCTCCCACTGAACTAACGACCAACAACGATAGAAACCTGTAAAAGATCGGGTTGGACGACGGTTGAAACGTTGTAAGCATTACAACCAGGATGAAGACACCAGTCCATGTAAATCGGTGTATAGAAGAGGACCTCTTTTATTTCGATAGACTATGGAGCGACACGTGACCCCATTCCCCTAGGGTGCAAGGTAAAGCGTGTGTAGAATCCTCCTCTCGGCCACGCTGATGTAGTCCCAAGGAGAGCTGAGTGCGATACGCTTGGCTGCTGAGCTGCCAAAAAGACGTTAACTTTAGCACCCGACCGCCTCAAGGGAGCTCCACTTCTTGGTTCAAAATCAGGATTGTCCTTCTCCTAGGCTGGTTGCCTTCCGAAAGCCAGAGAACGCGGTATAACCTGCAACTTTACCCAGCTGGAGGGAGGAGAGACAGATTCATACCTTTCCTAAGGGCAATAGTGCATTAACTGCCACATCACTTGCACCTCCAAATCAGTTTATAATGACGAGAATCTCTGTTGTATTTTTCATGCATGTCTTTTTGTGCTTGAAGTTCGTGCGGAGAAGACAGAGACAAATTGAATTTTGAACTTCCCCGACTATAGAATCAGTGGAGAACGGGGCAAGAGTTCTCCTGACGCAAGGGCGGGGCTCTTGGCACAATTTAGTGCAATTTTCAAAGAGGGTAAAGGTTATAACAAAGTTTCGGTTGGGATTTCGGCAACAAGAGAATGAAAGAGAGAGAAACGCAAATCGAAGTCAATCAGATTGTCTTTTATTGAATTGACTTTAGTAATCGAATTCGTTGGCTAAGAAGTCGATGTTGGGAAAAATAAGTGGGTGTGAGTGCCAAAAAATAACAGTTTTATGACTTTTTTCTTTTACAAAAGAGAGAAAAGTCTGGGGAATTTCGTGTCTCGAGTGGTAATGCACACACATACACACACACACACATATATATATATATATATATATATATATATATATATATATATATATATATATATATATATATATATATTAGTAAAAGACAAAAAAACTTGGGGAAAAAGTTCGATGCAGCATTTCGATGAGACGTATTAGACATACAGCGAAATAAGAATCGAGTTTTTTTCCTGAGTTTTTCTTGTCTTTTACTATATTTGTACCGACAAAATCTATCTTAGATCACAGTTTTTACGATAAAAGTCACCGAGTACTCTTACAGGTGATTTTGGGAGAAATTATCACTACCAAAATACTATACAACCGTTAACCCATGAAAATAAACACTTTCCAGATTTAGCAGTTACTTATTACAATTATATATATATATATATATATATATATATATATATATATATATATATATATATATATAGTTCATGATATATATTCTCAATTTGTAAAACTGCCAAAAGAAAACAGATTTTATCCGTTGTATATGTTTAATCACAGAACTCAATATTTAACACGATAAATAGACATACTAATGCACAGAATCAAGAATTTCGTATCCAACGCACTCATCAGCAACCGACAATATTTGTAACTATGAAAACAAAAAGCCCATTTACAATTAAATAGCGTATGTTTCTATTATCCAATCAGGTTCAATTGTTTTCGAAAACCCAACCATTCTAACCAATTAATACTATTTATGTATAAGGACGATCAATCAGACTGATCTCCCTTTTTCGTAAATTACTAAAAATATACATGCAATCATTTTCCCGATTTAATCATTCCTTTCTGCATACGAATGCCTACAGTTTATTCTTGAGAGTTGGAGTATTTTACAATTTTTTTTCAGCGATAGAATTTCAAAAGTTAAGTAGAAATTGGCTCACAAAAATCCTCAAATGAAAATTTATTAACACATATTATAGAAAATAAACTATGAAAATTGAAAATGAAATGACATTTGAAAAAATTGGCAAAAGTTCGGACCGATGCCTAGTTATTTGTAAATTGATTATATTCAACTGTTTATATGAGAATATTCTCATTTATTATACAAGTCCAAATTGATAATTGTTCTCTTGAATTGTGTTAGTTTAGAGGTTTAATGAATTCGAAAAGTCTTTTTAATGACTTTTAAACTAAATAGTTTCGTTTCGCTGTTTGTTTTTTAAATAACTGTTAGAATCGTGGAGAAAAAGTAATATGCACTACTCTGTCCTTCTAAAATCACCAATCACTTCTCGTTACTTTTTGTCTTTGCCTGGAAAATTTTAGATCGTGATTTTGCTCAAGTTATCACACTTTCTCTTTCAGAGAAGGTTATTCGAAAATAATCGATATATACTATAAGAGAATTGTACTTACATTTTCGCAACCATCTTAAAACTTTTGGACGATCCCTCCAACGTTCTAATTTATAGACTACAGCTCTCAAATATGTTGTCAGATATAGTTAATTTGATATGAAATCTTAAATGCGGTTGTCTTTATATCGATTGGGGACAATGTGTGTGTGTGTGTGTGTGTGTGTGTGTGTGAGTGAGAGAGAGAGAGAGTGAGAGAGAGAGTGAGTGAGGGAGGGAGAGGGAGAGAGATTTTTGTCTCCTCTTAATAAGTAAAAGAGTAAAAGGTGTCTTAAATGCGTGATTCGGGGGTTCTCGAACTTTTTATTCCAGTGTGTCCGTTCGTACTTTTCAGTCATATTGACATGCCCCTGTGAAGAATATAGTGTAAAATGTACGAATACCGTAGAGCCAACGAGTACATTTAGTGATTTAATTCAGTATAATTTAATGTTACATTTTAATGAGATTTAATGATTCAAATAAGCAGTTCTGGGTACGGTTTCAGAGAGGCATGGCCA
>OY735222.1:11522810-11560310 GCA_963457665.1 Thysanoteuthis rhombus | reverse complement strand
ATCACCCCCAACACCACATGCCGCCAAAAGACGTTGGTCATGTGACGATTTCTATTGAATGACTAACCAGACCTATCATTATGTGAATCATTTACAGAATTCCAAAATGCTCAATTATACATCCAATCAAAGTATTTTCTTGTTGGGTCAATTAAAACATTTTCCTTTGCTCTTGGTTCCTTCTCCTTTCCAGTACCCTAAGCTTAAGCCTACTCAGCCTAAAGGTTAATCCACAAACGATGCGTTTCTTTCTGTATGTGCAGGAGTAATCATTCGTGGGCGCCTTCTGGGGTCGGCAGAAAAAAAAACAAGATATAGTAGACACCCGTTCTTACGACACCCCCAGGAGTGCCGATATAACGAATTTATCATTATAACGAGTTGATTAAAAAAAGTGCGGCACACAAATTAAAAAATACGTCACGCAAGTTCTATTTAATCACTGTCCCACCACAGCAATATGTGACACAAGGTCGGGCGTAACGTGGGAAGAAATAGTACCTTACCCCCCCCCAAAATGGCTCCAGCCGACGCAGTCACCTGTGAAAGCTTGGCCGAGTAATAATGGGAGAGCCTAAGGACGAGTCCAAAGGCCCCCCGATGCGCTTAGCAAACGCAACCTCAGTGTAACCTCATTGGCCAACGTTTGCACCGGCGCACTCGGACTTCGATACCTTACACACAATCTCCGGCCCATTCAACGGGCAAGTGTCAGCACTGACTCCTCGGTCTATGCCGTGGAACAGATACAACACTTTGATCCCGAAGATAGGGCCAGAAAAAGGTGAGGATACGTCACGCAAATTATTTACTTATTAATATGCTCAGGAAGAGGTATAGTCTCTGACATGTCCTCCGCGAATATTTAAACAAATGTACCACTACGACATGTATGTGATTAAATAGTATCAAATAGTATCAGATAGTATTAAATAGTATCGTTAGTACGAGTGCCGTTAGAACGAGAGTTCACTGTAGGAAGGAGAGGAAGTTAAAGGGGTCTGAATTCTACATTTCTTCCTTGTTTTGATTAGATTAAATCACATTTTGATTGTGGCATCCTTGTTTTGATTAGACTAAATTACATTTTGCTAATAGAATGGAGTATTAATAGACTAACCGACCTCTCATTTCCTTTATGAATTCTGATTTTTTTTCTTAGATTTATTTTGCATTTTGTATTTCGAAATAAAAAGAATTAATTACATTCATATTACAAGATGAGAAATGAAAGGTCGGTTAGTTTATTAATTCTAAAATCTTGAACTAAATAAAAAAGTAGATTATTTGGTGATAAGATATATTAAAAATGATTTACGAATTTACTGAAATTGCAAATTACATAGTATGCTCGATTTGATAACCGCAGAGTCATTTTTAGTAAGAAACATATTTCGTCCGGCACCGGAGTTAAACGAGTAAAAAGTCGAATAGCTGACCACGTAAATGAATAAAATAATGAGCGTCGTGCGGACTCGAACCCGCGTACAACAGGAAGCAGTCTAAACGCGACTCTGCTCTATCAACTGAGTTAACAACTCTATTGGTAAGCAGGATTTCGAAATAGCGTCGGTAATCCATCCACCTTAAAACTGTTCCTAGACATGGGATAGACACGTGTTCGAGTCCTGCACGGCGCTCCTTTCTTCATTTATTCACATGGTAGAGGGTTCGATTTTCTACTCGATTAACTCCGTTTCCCAAAATCAAAATTCTACAGAGCTTCAACCGCCCATCATTTTACCCCTAACTGTGAGAAAAAGTGGATTCATGCCTTTCCCAAAGACATTAGTACGAAGCTGGTAGAGTATGGGGCAATATATATTAACAGTCCTCGATCAAAGGTTTGCTACTACCGATATCATTTGTATTCTAAAACCATGCAACCAAAACTGTCAGCAAAATTGTCAATGAAGGTTTCTTCAGTTTCTAAGTTGGGCTGGTGGACTGGCTATGTATGTATGATGCGTACAAGTCAAACCCATGGAGCTAGAGGGCTAAAAATTTATACAGTCGCTCTTTATCATGTCTAGAAAAACGTTTTTTTTTCAAAGGTAATCCCCCATTTATTTATCGTAGTGGTGGGTAGTGGGGTTCAATTTACGACGAAAGTGTATGCTAATTTGGTCCCCCAGTTTGTGTCCGGTAGCAATCACGCTTGTTTTTCCGGAAATTCAGACCTGTTTTTTAACTCATCCCCATAGGTTTTTAGCGGGGGATTCAATTTATAATTTAAGATTCATAATTTATGAGTTTATGCTAAAATGTTCTCTCAGTTTAACAGCATTCACGCTTGTTTTTTTTTTTAAATTCGGACCTCTCTTTAGTGATCACTGCACAATAAAAGGTGAGGGAGTTAATTTTTGCATTTTCTTAATTGATCACACTCGACACAGCATGCTGCCAAAAGACGTAGGACATGGTGACGGGTTCGATCGAGTAACTAACCAAACCTGTTTTGACTGATTTTATCGAATTTATAGATTATGCTTCTTCGATTAAAGATATAAAGTGAATCAGTCAATTTGTTTGAGCGACGTATTGAAACAGAAAACATATTCTTCCAGTTAAAGAAGTCTATTAATGATTTTGCTGCAAGACAACGCCTGTCCTCATGTTACAAAGGCGACACAGTAAACGACCATGGAAAGGAAGTTCTCCTACATACTCCGTATTCTCAAGATCTGTTATCTTCAAATTATCATTTGTTTCGCTCCCATCAACGGTTTCAAACTAAGTGAAGACATCGAAGAATCCGTCCAATCAAGAACGGAATCGTTCTCTCAGGATGGAATACGTAATTTAGTTGAAAATTGGCAAAAGTCATAGAAAGCTAGGGAATATACTTAAATTACTGAAAAATGATGCTATGAATTTATATTAGTGATGAATGAAAGATTTTGTTGATAAAATGCTGAAAACCTTTGGATTAACTTCGAGAAAAAGAAAAAGTGTGTGTATATATATGCAAACGTGTGTGTGTGTGTTAAACTTAGTACGTGCGTATCAGTGGCGGTGCTAGGTTCGATCTTGCCCCACCCCCGAAAATTTATTGTTCTTTGATTTTTTAAAGATATCTAAAAAGATTTTTTTAGATTATTTTGAAGAAGATTCCCAGGGTTCGTCAAATATATTACGCCCTAAGAGCACCGCACCCCCGCACTTGTGTAATGTGCTGGTCCGACGTACTGCCTCTGTACGCATATATATGTTAATGCACGTGTTGGAAACATAAATAGGGGGTACTATCTTTAAATATAAGTGTGTGTGTGACTGGTATTTCAATATGTGAATATGTGAGAAGGATATGGTATGTATATGTAAGTGTGAGTGCCTACATATGTGAGAATGTTTGTGCGTGCGTATGTATGTGTCAGGGTGTACATACTAAAATGTGAATGAAAACGTGCGTATCAGTATTAGTGAGTGTTTATGTTAGTGTGTGAGTCTTTGCGCTTGTGTCAACGGTATAGTGTTCATGTGTGAAATCGTCAGTGTGCGAGTGTGTGTTTGCTATTATATATATAAGAGTGTGTTAGTAAGTGAACGTGAGATCGTATGTGTGTGCTTTCGTGGATATAAGTTTGGAAATGAGTGTATCTATACACGTGCGTGTGTCTACCTCTTTTATAAGAGCTTAAAAAAATAGATATTAACAGAAATCAATGGACAGACCGAAAAAGCTAATTATTCACAGATTGAGAAATAATTGTCTGATTCATCTCTAATTTTCTGCTAGTTCATGCGTTATCTGTGTTTCATCTTCCTTCAAATTCATCAATTTTGGAGTTCTTAAGTCTCACAGACCGTTCATAGTCTTTGAGCTCCAAATCTCCTTTTTCAAACGTCATAAACTATTCTCAAAACGTACTGGCACTTACTGCATAATTAACATGAGATGCTGTGATAAGACCATCTAGTATTCGCTACACGATTTTTAGAAAATTAAACATGAAAAATAAATAGTGTTGAATCTCCTATCTACATTCAGCGATAATTCTCTCTAGAATAAAGTGAAATTTTCACCCTGTTCGTAAAAAACAGTTCCCGAAGAATATGCAAGCATATTAAAGATCTGGGTGAATACCGAGGAACACTTCTAAGATTTCCCTAACATTACACCGAAAATAACACTGGGAGCTTCCGCGACAAAATGATACATCCATATACTCGTGCACACCTACATACACGCTCATATTCACACGCACATACACACAGAGAACACTTTCTCTCTCTCTTACAAGAATTTTACGCACACATCTTTTCTTGTGAGGTAGTTTTATTCCAGTGAATTGAAGAAGTCATTATCGCTAACAAGTCAATTTCTACCTCAATAAGGAAAAGATGTCTTCTTTCGCTTAATTACACCCCCTTATTAGACGCGCAGCGACACGCCATCTTTAAATGCCAGATTTCAGTTTACATTAGAAAGTTTAGGTCATGACTTCTTGGGTCAAACGTTTAGGTCACGTCTCCTTGGGTCAAACAATTAGGTCACTAAATAGACGGTGGGAAACACTGCTGGGTTATATGAAGGTGATGCAAATGTTTCCAGCATTTTCTTTTGACAAAACCCTTCATTCATATAAATTCATTGCATCCTTATTTAACCATAAAATATTTTTCCTGAATTTATATGTTCTAACGTAACCTCTCGGGTAAAGCGTACATTCCATTTTAAAAGTAAGATTCTAGTCTCAGAGAACTATGGAGGAGATGGTTTGGGAGATTTTTGGAAGGTACCAGAGATTCATCCAAATTTCGATTGGGTCAATAACATCCGCCTGATCGAGAGAATAAAGTGTTAATCCGGTCAACAACAACACACACACACATTATATATATATATATATATATATATATATATATATATATATATATATATATATATACATATATATATAGTAAATGTGGCTAACTCAGGCTAGCAGTATAACATAATATAATAATATATCAATAATATAAAGCCACTCCTGAAATGTAATGGATTTATTTCATTTTATTATTGCTCGATACATACAACTTTTTACAATTGAAGTTAAGTTGTTTTAGGGTAGAGCTGGAAATAAATAGTAGAATGTGGATTCACTACACAAACTAGCTCATGTTTCTGCTCGCTCCGGGCCTCACCAGGCGAATTCGCGAATTATATACTATTACATATATATATATATATATATGTGGTACAAATCAGGATAGCAGTATAACATGATATAATAATATATCAATAATATAAAGCCACTTCTGAAATGTAATGGATTTATTTCATAGAGTGCTCGATACATACAACTTTTTACTCTAGAAGTTAAGTTGTTTTAGAGTAGAGCTGGGAATAAATTGTAGAATGTGGATTCGCTACACAAAGTAGCTCATGTTTCTGCCCTCTCCGGGCCTCATCAGGCGAATGAGCTAGTTCGTGTTGCGAATCCACATTCTACTATATATATATATATATATATATATATATATATATATATATATATATATATATATATATATACACAAATTTTATTTCAATATTTAAATTTCAACTAATTTAAAACTTACTTTATCTATGAATCGACCCACCTTCCCATTCATACCACACACAACTATAAACCTAAATCAAAACCAGTAAAAAAACAATCTGAACAAAACTAGCCCCACTGCCCACCGAACCTTCCATCTCCCGAGATAACGCAATCAAACATAGATTCAATATCAAACACATAAAAAAATATCAATCCATCTTACACACCAACCAACACCCCGATTAAGCACTGCCCTGACCAAACAAAACTACAACCCCGACAAACACATATACACAGAAACAGAGAATGAAGAAAATATCCTATAAAAACCAATGACACTCTAGTTTTATATAAAGATAAAATGAAAGCAGAAAAAAACCGTTGATCGCATTTGCGTGAAACTGACTAGTAACAAGGAAAAATATAAACATATATTTTTCTATCTTCATATATATATATATATATATATATATATATATATATATATATATATATATATGCATACATGTCTATGTCTATGTGCATGTCTTTGTGCATGTCTGTGTGCATGTGTGCGTGTATTGAAGCAGATATAGCTATTTACGAAGCTTAGCATAGCACAGGGTTACATAAGGCGTGTGGGTGAATTGAGTTATACTAATCGAAGAAGACCTGACTGTCAGCCCTTAACATCATCTCGAAACTCTGGTTTTTATATGAACTCAAACATTGTCTACTACAACAAGAAAGTAAGCCTTGATATAGATAGCAAATCAACTAGACGAATAATCTTTAAAATATTGATTGAAATGATGAATTAAATTCATTTTCTACATTCACTCTTGTTCATATGTCTACCATATATTCACCCGTGCACACACACACACACACACGCACACACATACACACTCTCTCTCTCTCTCTCGCGCGCACACACATATGTATATATAATGATTGGATGAATGGGTTATATCTGATATAATGGTGAAAGTTTTTATTGACAATGAGGATACCAGAGAGAGTGTGAATAGGTATTTATTCGTGGACGTTTTGTTGGGAGTGAATCCCCGCATAATCAGCAAGATTGAAAATATGATGATGTGGGGGTCACTACCTACGAAACGTCCTTGAATAAATACGCCAATTCACCAAATCTACATTTTTTCTCGTTGTCTATGAAGATTTTCAACATATATATATATATACAGAGAGAGAGAGAGAGAGAGAGAGAGAGAGAGAGAGAGAGAGAGAGAGAGAGGGGAGAGAGGGAGAGAGAGAGAGAGTGGGTGGAAAGAGATAGATAGGTTTGAACAAACTGATGAATAGATAGAAACAAACAGATATAGATTGGAATTAAAAGACTGAGATAGATGTATATGAACTGACAGATAGTCAGAAGAACAAAGCAAGATAGATAGAAACAGGCAGAGATAGATAGGAAGGCAGTTAGATACGAACAAACTGAAATAGAAAGAAATGAACGAACTGAGATCGATGGATAGATAGATAGACCGACTGATAAATATATATTACACGCATGTATGTGCGTGTGGATGTGCATGCGTATGCGTACGAAACGATGGTTAGATAAGAGAGAAGGGAGATTGAAAACAGCATATTTCTAATACCAATAACACAGACTGGCACCTTCTTGAATAAAACATCGGCCTTTCTGGTTTCACGCGATAATGCGTTGAATCAGAATTGAAGAAAACTGACGCCTCAACAGTACGATCGTAATAAAATATGTATTTTATTTATCATATTAGTTTTGAAGCGTTAGTTTTCTACAATTCAAAACACACACACGCGTACACGCACGCACATCACACACAGACACACACACTCATACATATATGTATATCATTCACAATGAGCTTTGTGATTCATTTGCTTCATCAATCGCTCCGTGTATAAATATTGACCAATCTCGAATAGAGAAATTTTGAAATATATGTAATCTTCTTTGATGAATATATGGCTACGATATCCGACAATACCATTAAGTTGACAATATGGGAAATAGTTGTATTAAAATCAATTTTATTACACTAACATGTTTTTGCCTTTGGGTTTGGTCAAAGTTAGAATTCTAAATGACACAATATTGAGGAATTCGTTTTTTCAAGTAAATAATGATAAGATGTTACGTGGCATTATTTATTATTTGCAAAAACGTACTTTTCAATACTGCTTCATCTAAAATTACTCCTTTGACAAAGCCGGTAGGCGAAACTTGTTAGAATGATAAACCCGATTTAAATACTATTATCTTTCATATTGTCCACTTTATAATAGGCTTCTATGTATATTTATCACCACCCACATATACACAAACATGTAACCGTTTGGGGGATTTTAAAAACAAAACAGTTATATTAACATGGCACCCCAGCAGTGTTGATCAAGCGCTAACCCCTTTCTTACTATTTCTCACTCTCTTTAACCCACAAGCTCTCTCTCTCTCTCTTTCACTCCCTGTGACACATTTGCGCTTCTCTCTTTCACTATGTAGCGTGCTATCACATATATATATATATATATATATATATATATATATATATATATATATATATATATATATATATATATATATATATTATTTGAACTATAGAGAGTGAGACAGACTAAGGAGTAAAGTGTATGGAAGAAAGGTTTATTTATCTGTAAATGTTCTCATTAATGGTCTAGACACGTTTCGGGAGGTATTCCCATCTTCAGTAGTATATGTTATGCGTTTGGCTGTGCGTACTTATATATATATATATATATATATATATATATATATATATATATATATATATATATATATATAGCGTTTTATGACATGGAAACTTATTTGAAATGATATTCCGCCATTGTACCGTTAATATATCACCCAATTTAAGAAAAAAAAAAAAAAATAGGGCTGCTGTAGGAATTGAACCTATCACCGATAGGATAGCCGCTTCAACGTATCGATGCTCTTACCATTGAGCTATATATATGTGTATGTGTGTGTGTATCAACGAAATTGATTTGTTCCACTTTTTTTAATTCGCTATCAGGAATTTCGTTATCAAAGGAAAGCAAAAAATAGTTTTTATGTAGATGAGTTCTTCTAATCATTGAATGGAAAATACATTTATTCAAAATACGATAGGCCAACTGGGCAGGAAAATCCTCCATAGAAATAATATGCAATTAGAAAAAAAATACACACTTATTGGACGAAATATTGTAACACCATATTTTTATTATTAATTTTGACAAGCTTCATCACTCACCGGGGGGCGTACTCTTCATTTTCAAGCGAGTCAAAGTTCTGATGAAAACAACTGAAAATCAAGATAAAAAAAAGTCAAAATTAATAACAAAAATAGAAAATTAATATGGTATTACTGGTACTGTTGAATTTTTATTCTTTATATAAAGGCATCAATGGTTGACTGCGTTTCCATCTTGTTAGGAACCTCTAATTCTCTCTTATAAGAATTCAGCGGTACCATTACAGATCATTTAACTTTCATGCTTCGTTTGAAATATAGATTGTTTTCTGGAAGTCATTCTAAAGCACGGGTTATTTCACAGAGGCTTTTAGACAAGATCTATTTCTTTCGTGGGCGAGAATAAAGCAATGAGATGATTCCTTATAAGGAGATTCTAATCCAAGAGGGAAATTTTGACGACGGGCAAGCAACGAGAATTTTTTTTTTTCGTGATTTTGGCTGTAATGTTGCTGGAATATCAAGCTTCGTTACAACGAGATTTCGTTCTTTGATGGAACGCAAAACGAAGGATTGTTGCATATGTCACGCCCAATCAGCGAAATTACTTAATTGGAGAAATTTCGACTTTTGTTTTTTTTTTACAACAAATGAATAAATACGGAGTTTTAATTTGATCAAAAGTTGATTCAATGAAAACACAGTTTCGCAAAAGTTATTTACTGAACAACAGTAGAGTTAGAATTTAAAGTCATGTAAAATAATTCCATCAAAGAATAAATATGGTCAGAATGAATTCTATTCATGACATCACTGGCCTTTTCCACTGTAAAACATTTAAAATAGATTAAAAACATCTAGTCTTATTTCTACATGAAAACATCTGAAATAGAGTAAAAACAACGAGTAGAAATATCTAGATTCTGGAGAATTTGGTCGTTATTGATAGATTATACCGTTCAAAATAAGTCTCTTTTTCTCTCAAAAGAGGGTGTTTTGGGGGAGAATCGATGCCAATTTTCAAGTCTGTTGATAAAACGGTATGACCGAGAGCTATGGAATACACTTGCAAATGTAAAAAAGGATATAGCCCTTGGTCATCTTTGATGTTTACGGTTGTTTAAAATAAAACAAGCATTTTTTGGCAATCAGAGTGAAATCACACTTTTGGGGGCAAAAATAAGTAAATTTCGCCCATTAGGCAATCTTACCAATTCGGCATAACACACACACACACACACACACACACACACACACCACACACACACACACACTCACCACACACATGAATGAATGGAAGAATGGTGCGGCTTCGCGGAAGGTGTTTTGGAATAGTCTATTTAGTTAGAAAGATGTATTTTCTCGACCGTTTCGTTTGAAGTTTGGCACAACACATTCTTCCCTAGCCTATTTCCTCGTTCAGCTCAGTGTGCTTTCCGTCTCCGTCTCTTACACACAACCACTCTCTTTAACCCATACACCCTCTCTCTCTTTCACTCCATGTGACACATTTGCTCTTTCACTATGTAGCTTACTCTCTCCCTTCTCTCCGGCACATGCACTCTCTCCCTTTCTCTCTCTCTCTTACTCCCTGTAAACATGAATAAAGTTCTCTCTCAGTCACTTACAGCTTCTATTTTCCTACATGTGCTGCCCCTCTCTCGCTCTATGTGACACTTTCCACCCTCTCACTCACTCTCAACCCCGCTGTAAACGCGCTCATTTTCACCACGACGGTTCTCCTTTCTCTTCCTGATTGACGCACGCTACTCTCTCAAATCCAACTAAAGCGATTCTAATGCAAACAGAGACACTCTAACACGCCTTTCACCTCATTCACAGAGGAACACACAGGCATTACGAACCCATAAACGTCAGCCATTATACATCAATCGTCAACCCCTACAAACACCGTTGTTCTTTCCTGAGTGTTTTGTTGTAAAGGAACTATGACTTGAAACAGCTAACGGCCAAGCCATAAAGCCCACCTACGCCCGTACTACGTTGGTAATAAACACAGATCAGAATGGTAATATAGGTCCCATTCCAGACTACCCATTAGGTATTCTCATAATCAGTGTTAAGCACATTTGATTTATGTATGGGTATATACGTGTGCACATGGTGTACTTATTGTGCAGAACAATTATTCGTATGCAGAAGAGATAGAAGAGAACAGAAGAACTTCAGATATATTAAAAAAGCTAATGGCAAGAAATTTTTTTTCAAAATGTGTTTGTAACAATAGAGTATAGTACTGAGAAACGACACAGAATTTATAACAGTGTTGGTTTCCAACAGGGGGAGGAGACCCATTCAATTGCCCCTTTTCACAGACCTTAAAGACCCATAACGTGAGCTACTATCCATAAAAAATCTCGCCCCCGCCAATCAACACGGAAAAACCACGAAGCCCACACAAAATAATCTTTATATTTCATCTTTGTTCCTGATGACGAAAATGAGTAAATTTCGTCTACTAGGTAATTTTACCTATTCGGCAAAACATATATACGTATATATATATATATATATATATATATATATATATATATATATATATATATATATATATATATATATATATATATATATATGAATGGTGTGGCTTCGTAGAAAGCGTTTTGGAATTGGTGATAGTAACAGATTCATTTGCCACGGCCCTACAGATCCCTTCCTTGGACTGCACCCTCTTATCATACTTGAAGGGAGTTAGCTTAGACGCACCACCGTGGTGTAACGGTTAAAAAGCTGATCTCGCGCATAATTACTACTAAATAGTGAATTCAATCCTCACTGGGTGTCTTATAATTGTGACAGTGTGCCAAAACTAATCTATGCTAGGTAAACACGTAAGAGAAGATTTTGAACCTATGAGTTGATATCTTGGACATTGCCCTAACCACTAACGCTTGGTCAATAAACTTATCTGCTTATGAAATCTAGTAAGACACGCAGGCAGACGCATATTTGAATCTTGCTCGGGTGCTTGGGCTTCCGCTGCCACTTTTCCAAATGGCGGGGTGATATATTTTCCGGGGCGCGAAAAGATATGTTTGGATGTCGATTGTCAGGCAAAGGACTCGGGAGTATCCAAGCTGTGACTGTCATTGTTTATAGTGACCTCATTGATCCCTGGCCTCTATCAGGTACCAACTTTCGAACCCATTTGCTGTCGATAACATGGCCAGATCCGTGGGGTGGCGATGTATGCCTTGCCCCCTCCTCAGTGTGTGACACATCCTCATTCACACAAGCACAGACAGACATTACGAAACCATAACGTCGGCCATTATGCATCATACTTCCCCAGAGACCAACACCGTTGTTTCACAGGAGCCTTTTGTTAATAAGGGACGAAGACTCAGTACAGCCGGTGGCCAAACCACGCACACCGCCCAGTAATGCCAGAGTCCGAGAGAATAATGATGAATTTGAAAGCTGCTCGACAGATGACATTCCACCAGGTGTGAGAGGAAGGGGAGAGTCAGAGATTGAGAATTAGTTGGAGGCTAGATGATATCTTTGGACTTGAGATGGGGGACACCGTTCGGTCACATGACCGCTCCTAACCCCTATCCACTATCTGCATGTTTATTGATCGCCCCTGTTACTCAGTGGATGTTGCTATTGGTCAACGTTGGTCACGTAGTAAACGTCGAGAAAGCTTGTCAAAAAGCTGCTTGTTACGTTGCGCGGGAGTAAACATAGCGGAAAGGTTGGTACTTGAATCAGTGTGCAACAAGTATTGAAGGAAAGATAACTTATTGATATGCATTGAAATGCACATAAAACGCATTATATACAGGTCTTGATGATATAGTTGTCTGCATTGAGAGAAAAGAATACATATAGAAAATCGTATTATCGGCGGCTATTCAGCTCAATGGTGAGAGCAACGCTTTGTTGAAGCGAATATTCTATCGGTTGCAGCAACCTCATTTTCTTCAATTTTATTACTTTGACTAGACCAAATGATACATTCACTTTGTAATAAAGGGAGATCATTTCAACATTAAGTCAAGTGTGGGTAGAGCTTAGAATATGATGAAATGAAGATTCGCGTCTCAAAAGCCTAAACAGAGCAGAAACATAAACGCGTTTGCGTAGCGAATCCTTTATTTCATTATATATATATATATATATATATATATATATATATATATATATATATATATATATATATATATATATATATATATATATATATAATGCATTCTGACTTGGTATAGTTATCATAATACGACATTCTGACTAAACATAATTATTAAAACACGACATTCAACAATACAAAATATGAAAACAAATTAATATTAAAACACGCAAATAAAGACAATAATTATAAAGACAAAAAATAGATATTAAATATATATACGGATGTTTACTTGAAATTAAAGATAATTTTCCACTCATATAAAGAACGAAAATAGAGAATAACATGGAAAAACGAAACAACTGTAACATGCAACATATAAAAAGCAAAACAAATACAATATATATATATATATATATATATATATATATATATATATATATATATATATATTGCTCTATATCATATGATCAGTATATTGAGCACTTTATTTTAATTTTATGAGAATAATTGAATTTAAAAATTCAACTGCTCTACTTTGTTCGCCATTTTTTTTTTAATCAAAATTATTTCAAAATAAAGTGAACCATTAGGAATGAGACAGACTTAGGAGTAAAATTATATGGAGCCTTTATTTGTTAATTAATGAACTCATAAAGGAATTAACTAATATGCTTTGCATGTTTCAGTAGCATGTGTGAATCTTTCAATGGTTAAAAGGTTATCGTAGATAACAAATTTAACATCAGATGTTTTGCTTTGGAAGCAAAAATAGAAATTGAGAAAGAGAATTCCTTGTAGGTCATAATGGTGAGGGTAACCGTATTCTGTCTCAACGCACACACATACACACACATATATATGTATATATGCACACATACACACACACGCATTCACACATACATGTATATGTGTGTGAGTATGTGTGTGTGTGCATGTGTGTGCGTGTGAAAAGATTGTGCTTAAAATATACATACATACATGTGTATGCTTAAATGCTGACAGGTCTACCGGTAAAAACGCAGAGTATATATATATATATATATATATATATATATATATATATATATATATATATATATATATATATATACACGTACAGTTTCGCCTATAAATGAGTACACCCTTACCATTATCTTTTTATAGAATATTAATTTTTTCCGAAATCAAACTTAGCAGGATTTTATTATTTCTAGAGTAAGATTACACAATTAAACGGGTATTTTCAGGTTTTAATTGTGACCCAATTCTACTGCACTGAAACTTCAAGCCCCAAAATATTTTCTGCAGAAGTGCATTCTTCTCCTGTCAACAGAATTTTAAAGCTGTAGAGTTTAGTCATAAAAACTACCTAACAACACCCGTTTTGATTACGTAATGATTCACTAGAATGATAGAATCATTTTGTGTTTGTTTTTGAAAAAAAAACTTTCTATAAAGAAAAAGTGATAGATATGCACTCATTTCTGGGCGAAAATGCAAAATTACGGACAACGCATTCATTCCACACAATAAATATTTAATTTCAACATAATCTCCTTCCTTGTCAATGTACTATATTCAGTGGTGAATGTCAATCGCAGAGATCAAGCATTAAGCTGTGATAATTTCAGATCGAAATTCTGTTAATTAGTCAGTCTACGAAGTTCTTGACCCACTCTACTGTGATAACCGTAATGCTTCATTGCACTGGTGGAGGGGGCGGGATGAAGCAAGTTGGAATCTTATAGTCAACAAAAGATTATGGTGAAGTACAATTGTTTCATAGAAGCCCAACCTAATGTTCCAATAAGAAAAGACGGTATTATAATTCAATGAAAACAGAGATAGCTCCCTAATATCCTCTTTTGCCCCTCCCCACCCAACTTCAACGGCGCTTCAACATGCGAACGGCACAGCTATCTTAATAGATATACCAACAGTCTTGTTTTCTCTCAGAAATTCATCAAAAAAGGATTTAAGAAAACTCTCATAATTCTTGAACCCTTACAATTATCTCCATTCCGTGAGGTATGTATGTTTGTGTGCGTGTGTGTGAGGCAAGACATACACATATTGGTAAACAGCGTAATCCCTACGAAGTGTCGCGAAGGCGTCAGGGCGACCCATGACACACCCCTTTTTAGTGCAATGGAGAGGTGCTGCCCAGGAACAACTGACCCCCGACATTGGACATTGCATACTTTTTTTGAGACCACAGGATGAATCCAGGGCCGTGACCCATCAAATCCGTGCTGCTTAGCACAGATTGATAGAGAGAGTGTAGAGAGGTCAGCAAACAATCTCACTGACAAATGACTGACGAATTCGCGAGTTGAAAAAGACATTCCTCTGTTCAATTCAGCAAAGTCCGGTCCAGCGTGGAAGTCGGAGAATCAGACGCACGAGGCGTTGCCTTGTTACCTTCAGTGATGGATGCAACAAAAAGCTTTCTTCCTTCTTTTTTCAACTCAAAGCAAAGCGACCAAAGCGTTTAAATAAAGTATGCATCCATCTATCTATCCCAGTTTTTTTTCTAATCAATCTCTCTGCCAAGTAAGTGCTCTCATCGCCCCGGACTTGCATGTATATCTCCCTGAAAGTGACATGAAGAAAACGGATCAAATTTCTGTAAACTTTAAACTAACATTTGGATGAACTTAAGCACTGAACATAATTTTAGGTGATATTTGATTAATACCAAAAAATATGCGGTTAATTCTTTTAATACTTTGATGTTTATTCGAATCATCTCAGCATTAGATTAGCACAAAGTTCATGCTGAGGTCCGAAATCAAATTTGAATCCTGTGGCATTTATTGTCATAGATTCTGCATTAAGAACGGAAGCTTTGATCTCTAAGAAGGAAAATGTGGAGAGAGGAAAACAGAGAGAGGGACAGGGAAAGAGTGCGAGAGAAAAGGAAAGGGAAAGAGAGAGAGAGAGAGAGAGGGAGATTTGGATAGAAAGAGAGAGAGAATGGAAGACAGATTAGGAGAGGAAGAAGGAAAGATGGAGAGAAATCTAAAGCAGACGGCTACACCCTAAAGGCTGCAGATTTGTGTATCAGCATTAATACTAGCATTTTCAAATTGAGACAGCTGCACCCTATGGGCTCCACATTTGTGTACAAAAGTGACGTGACCGTAGAATGAACATAGTATAGATGACACTGATCTTTGGTGACCACTAAATGTCAATTGAAGATCTAGTCAATTTTGGCATTTTCGACCCATCTGAAGGGTTGCGATCCCTACACTGATAAGCTGTGTTAGAATTTACTACATGATCTCTTCGTATTGATTACTATTTTCCGGCATGGCTGTAAATTTATATATGATAATTAAAAGGACATATACCCAGTGAATGTTAACATTTCGTGCCAGCAACCAGCCGTATGTTGTTTCCTGAGGATTATGAAAATAACCAGCCCATTTATATTCGAATAACGTATTCTACAATCATTCAACCAGATTTGAACGTTTTTTAAAGCCAATCGGTTCTAAGCGATTCTGATATATATATATATATATATATATATATATATATATATATATATATATATATATATATATATAGATAGATAGATAGATAGATAGATAGATACAGAGAGAGACAGAGAGAGACAGAGAACGAGAAAGAGGGGAGAGGGGAGACAGATGGAAAAAGGATAAATGTAAGGAAAAGGAAAAAGCACTAGAAAGAGAGATTGATTAAGAGAATCGGAAAGAAAGGTAGATATTTAGATAGATAGATATGTACAGATCAGGATCGGTCGGTAGATAAATAGATCTTGAGAAAGAAAGTAGGTAGAAAAATCGAAGAAGGGTTAATGAAAGGACGAGATGTCTAAAATTTAGAATATTATAAAAACAAGTAAAAAAAAGACCATTAATGAAGAAATTCCGTATTAAAAAAGGGAGACGGTGACTTCAAGAGAAACCATGGTGCCTCTTAAAACAAAATTTCCTCAGTTCACAGAACAATTATCTCCTCTTCATCTATTGTCTATGATAGAAGAACTAAATCATTACTGTCTCAATCACGTTTTATTATATAGAATATTGGATTATAACTGCTTCCTTTTAAGCCCTTAAAACTCTCGACAATAACGCCCTACCCAGGGATGGATTAACCATTAAGAGCCCAGAAGGGAGGGAGCAATTGCAGAAATGGTTTGATTCAGTGTGCACATAAGTATTCCCGACGATATTTCAGTATTTTGCTTATACATATTTTTTATATTCAGGGTATTACAGATACTATCTTGTCACACAGAAAATAGAAAAGAAACGAATAAAATGTCTGTAATTGATTCACATAACATCATGATATCATACATGCAGTGCATTATCTAACCATATAATGTGTTTTTATGCTACATTTTCTGTTTATTCAATTGTTTGTACGTGCTCAAATGGGATGATCTTATTGGTCGATTTACCTTCTTATGACATAACACTAATAATTACGTCATGGGAACTCTTGTGACGTCATGTGTGTTATTCGCACGTTAAAACAGCTTGAAATGAGTTTAAGCTTGGAAAAAAAATTGAAATTAGTATACTCGAATTATTAAGGATAAATTACCTGGTAAGATAGCTTTAGTATCCATAGTGGTGATCTATACTTAAATAGCATTTCTGATGGGTATATTATAGTACGTATTATAACGAAAAAGATTTATCGTGACAATGTCACTTTATTCTATTCAAGGAAGGGTGGGGCAAGAAGGAAAGGCAAGGAGAGCCTTACTAAAGGCCAGACGAGGGACCCAATTATTCGTACAAAGTTCTTCACTGCCATAGGCGTATGGGAATTCTTTGGTTAAAGGGGATAAGGGCTTGATTTACCCGAAATTGTACACCAATAGTTACAGTCAATCATTTTAGAATAGAATATTCGAATTAAGCCACTTTATTATAAGCCCTGAAAATCATCTGCTACAACGTCCTACCTCTCTTCAAATTATCTTTGTCCCGTGTTTTGGTAGTCAAGAAAGTGGGAAGGGGTCATCGATTTTTATTTATAAGTGGGTTACGCCAGGGCGTTGGCATTACCAGCCACTCACCATGAGAATTCTGGCTTCGTTACATCACTAATGTATGCAGTGAGTTGCTGATTGGATAGAATATTGATGAGAGGAGAGGAAGAAGTAAAGAGACAAAAGGGGGGGGAGTAGAAGAAGAAGAAGAAGAAGAAGAAGAAGAAGAGGAGGAGGAGGAGGAAGGAGAAAGGAGGAGGTGGACAGGAGAGGAAAAGGAATAGCTTGAAAGAAAAGGAAAGAAAAAGGAAAAGAAGACGTTGTAAGAAAGGAAGGAAGAAACAAAGAGAAATGGGAAAAAGAGAAATTAAATGAAAATGTAAAGTGTGAAAAAGATATCAAGTGAGGAAGAAGAAGAAAAAGAAAGAATGGTAAGAAAAAGAAGAAGAAAAAAGAGGAAGCGAAAGGAAATGTAAAGAAGAGTGATTATTGAAGGAATAGTTTAAAAGTAAAAAAAAAGGGAGAAAGAAAAGAAAGTCTAAAAAGAGAAGTATAAGAAAAAAATGAAAGAGAGACTAAAGAAAGGGAAAGGGTAAAGCGGAGAAGCGTGAGAATAGAGAGAGATTAAAAGAAAGAAGAAAGAAAAGGGAAAAAAACAAACAGAATGATAGGAAAAGGGAGGGAGTGACAGAGAATGAAAAAAGAGAGATTGTGGAAGAAAGAGTTTAAGAAGAGAATTAGGGAGAGGGTAATCGAATAATAGAAATGAGAGGAATAAAATACGGGTCTTGTTAGTCACTCAATAGAAACTGTCATGTAACCAATATCTTTTGGACAGTGTGCCGTGTTGAAGGGTTATCGATTATAAACAAATTTGGGAAAGGGTGTTCAAAGTTACTTCTCCCGTCTTTTGTTGGGTGGTGATCACTGAAGAAGTCCAACTTTCCAAAATCAAGCGTGAATGCTATCAGTCACAGAGGTAAATAAGGGATCATTTTAGCATATATTTACATTGCAAATTGAATCTCTTCTAAAAATCTATTCAGTGGGATAATTTTAAAAACAAAGCAAAAAGGTTTTTCTAGACATATTAAAGAGAAATTGTTAAATTTTCAGCCCTCTAGCTCCATTGGTGTGGCCTGTACGCGTGATACATCCATCCATTCATCCATCCATCCATCCACCCAACCAGCCAGCCAGCCAGCCAGCCAGACCAACTCAAAAACTGAGAAACCTATGTTGATGTTGATCTATGTTTATGGTGACAGTTTTAGTTGATGGTTTCTAATTGTGAAAGTAAGAGTATTAGAAGAGAAAGATTAAGGAGGGCCAAACCCAAATAAGAGAAATAAAAGAGATAGAATATAAACAACACGAATAAAGAGCAGCAGGTCATATTGGCCTTCGACTCTCAATGGATACAAAGTGATTTTGTTGTCACTGTTTGGACAGGTAGGGTTATTATCATTCTTTATTAACTTAATCATATACTATTTTCTTTAATATCGTGACCATGGTCAAGAATTTTGACAAGAGGGACAGAGAGCACGAAGAGTTTAGTTCGGGCTTTTCACAAGCATATTAGAGCCAAAACGATACAAGCTGAGCTTAATCTCTCTCTCTCACTTTATATAAGTAGGTTTATGTGTGTGTAATTTAATGGTATGACAATTTTAGAAAAACGACTAAATTATGAAATATTCATATATTATTTTTTTAAAATTCCTGCATCAGTCGTGTCGTTAAATCTGATCTAATGACACTACTGATGCGAATTGCGTCATCGGAAATAAAGAAAAGATATTTAGTCATTTTCCAAATTGTCGAATTACAGAATTACACATGGCCGGGAAAGATCTTCCTTATTCCTTCCCAACATAAGCGAATAGAAGAGAAGAGTTCAGCTGGTTGCGCGTTCAAACCACGTTGGGTTCACCAATCTTTAAGAATTTTATGCAGAGGTACTATTTGTTTAAAGAAAAAATTCTGTAAGAAGTGTGTATATGGGAAAATCGAAGAAGATAATATGATTGATGAAACAGCACTAACAAGTGTTGCTGAATAAACAACAATTTGCTGGCCGTGTGACACGCAAATTCGTGAAGCGTTCTATAGTTTTTATTTTGTATTTGGACTTCAGCGAGGCTCTCAACAAGACAGATTTCAAAAACTGAATCTAATAATCAATTAGATTTTTTTCTAGCAGAGTGATATATTTTTGAATAAGTTGCCAAGTAGTGTTAGAAATAGTATGAATATTCCAGCATCTATCTATCTATATATTTCGTTTGCTGTGTTAGTTTGTCTCAATCTATCCTGATCTGTCGATCTATCTATATCTATCTATTTATCTAGCTAGCTATGTTAGTTTGTCTCAATCGATATCGAGCTACTATCTATCTATCTATCTATCTATCTATCTATCAAACACCCCTCATACAGCAAATAGTGACAAAACACTCTATCTCTCCAGGTTCCCCTTCCATTTCTATCTATTTATATCTATATTTATCCATTTATCTAGATAGCTATGTTAGTGTATCCCAATCGATATCGAGCTATTAAGTTAAATCTATCTATCTATCGATCTATCTATCTATACCCCTCATACAGCAAATAGTGACAAAACACTGTATCTCTCCATGTTCCCCTTCGATTTCGTGGTCCTGGCACATTCCAATTCGCACAACCCATTCACATCTTCCCTGTTCCTCCCTGTCATAACTCGAGCAACAATATCTATAAGACTAACCATTGTCTCTGGTCATTAAACAAGGTTGCAGATAAAGGCCCCGATCAAGATACATGCAACAAGAGCGGAAACGCCATTGGCATTTGGTCAAGTTCTGATGACCTGCAATGAAAAAAAGCGGCAGAAAAATACCTCGACTCACATCATTTAAAGAAATTCTGTTTAACACCATCGCATTCGGATAGTACACTTGAAGAAGGTCGTAGAATTGATCGGCGAAAGAGTCACGTTAATAATACAAATAACAAGAAGGGGTTCATTGTCCGAAAATCTCTTTGAAATTTGAGTATAGTAATTTTTCAAGCAGTAAACGGATTTTCAAGACTGGACAAAAAATAACGCTCAGAATTTCTAAGTACGGAAAACTAAAACGGCTATATTGCGTTTTATTTACATAACTGAAACTCAGCAAGTCAAAATCATTATTCAATCATTTTTTCTTTACATTCACTGAATTTACTTCCATAGGGGTTTAGTATCTCTACAACATTACATAGATATAGATGAAAAAAGTTTAGTCGTAGAAAAACTGCGATTCTTGACCAAAACTTTTTGTATTAATTTTAACTACTATTTACCTTCATAAAGCACACACAGTTACTAATTTGCTATGCGAGTTTTTGGATAGCTGTCATTAGAGAATTGATAGACATAAAAAAAATTAGTTTAAACCGAATCTTAATAATTATTTTTTATAAAAAATAGCCCCATCTAATTCACCAGTTTTTGGGATCCTACAGTTGTAAAACTATTACTTACTTCGAGGTTTTACGACCGTAGGATCCATATAGCTGGGGATAACCGCTGGGAAGGCCGATATATTCAACTAGTATCGATCTTGAGAAGTATTAGATTTGAAATATTTACTATCTATCTGTTTATAAGAGCTCAACCCCCGCCAACGTTTGGTTAACTTCTGATGTCCAGTTGCGAAAGAATTGTTATGAAAATAGTTCGACTCCCATTATTTCAACTTTATGCAACAACCTTGGGGGGTTTGTCACGCGTTTCAACAGTAGCATAGGAATTGTTCTAGCGACACGCAACTCAAATACTGGGGGTCATTGTTGGGAGTTGGGGGTCAGGGGTCTGGGTTAAAAGGGACAGAACGAGTTGAAGGGGTAGGTACTTGTGTCATAGCGTAAATGTGGCGGTTAGTGTGTATAAACAAACTTTGACATATTGAGATAAATACACTGCAGAGAGAGGGGGAGGGAAAGGACGGAGGAAGACGGAATCAAAGAGGGAGGGAGGAAAAAAGAGAGAATTAAGGAGAAAGTGAGAGAGGGGGGAGAAAGAGAGAATTAAGGAGAAAGAGGGAGAGAGGGGAAGGGATAGATAGAGGGAGGAAGAGAGAAAGAGAGATTCATGGAGAGAGAGAGAGAGGGAGAAAGAAGGGAGAAAAAAGAATCAAGGAGAAAAAGTGAGAAAGAGAGGAAGGGAGAGAAAATCAATGAGAAAGAGAGAAGGGAAGGGAGAGGAAAGGAATAATCATGGAGAATGAGAGAGAGGGGAGGAAGGGGGGAGAAAGAGAGAATCAAGGATAAAGAGAGAGAGAGAGGAGACAAAAGAAGGGAGAAAGAGAGAATCAAGGAGAAAGAGAGAGAAAGAGGGAGAGAAGAGAAGGGAAGAAGAAAGAAAGAATCAAGAAGAAAGAGAGAGGGAGAGAGAAAGATAGAATCGAGGAGAGAGAGAGGGGAGGTGGAACGAGGGAATCAATAAGAAAGAGAGAAAGACAAAGGAGCTAATAAGTATGAGTAGGTTCCAATCGATCATTCTGAAACGATCGGTATGAACAGATCTATATACATAGATATAATTTAGATAGATAGATAGATAGATAGATAAGCTGAGGTAGATCGATGGATACATAGATACATACATAAGTATCAACACTGATAGAGAATAACTTACAGAAAGCTGTCAAGATAGATGTGAAAAATTGTATACAAATATATATATATATCTCTGAATTTTTGAGATGAGGTATTATTATTATTTCTATCAATATTCGAACCATCCTCATCTTGGTTGTTTTTCATACGACGTTTCGGCCGTTGTACTCTACGGCCTTCATCAGATATCATCTGGTAGGTGTGGGGAAGAGACAATAATAATACTACTCATGCTAAGAGGGGAGTGCAGTCAATATACCCCCGTCGTTTAAATAAAGGGTTCGGTTCGTTACTTCCCCACACCTACTAGATGATACCTGATGAAGGCCGTAGAGTACAACGGCCGAAACTTTGTATGAAAAACAACCAAGATGAGGATGGTCCGAATATTAATAGAAATAAATATATATGTATTTGGGATAGATCGATCAATAATTAAACTATGATAGACTTAACTGCCAGAGATGTTTGCCCTAATTCCTGATCAGTAAAAATCCCCTCTTGACCACTGACTATCCCTTATGATTTTCAACATATTTCCATAGAAAAATTCTTAGCATTGCATTTGCATAATACATATGTATTAAGAAACGGACATATTTGGTCCGACAGAATGAATAATAAATTGCATAATATCATATAAAAACTTATTTGAGATGATCTCCCGTCGTTGCACGGTTGCACTCGTCCTAGATAACGTAAATAGAATAAACAATTAAAGGAAATGAGGCTGCTGCAGGAATCAAACTTGCGACCGATAGTGTAGCCGCTTCAACGTAGCGATGCTCCTGCCGGTAATGCAAAGACCCACCAAATCTCTTTCACACCAAATTCTCATCTTGTTTACTCTCGGTCTATTCGTCTCTTTCAACGTGCATCGCTACGTTGATGCGGATACCCTATCGGTGGGAGGTGCGATTCCTGCAGCAGCCCCATTTACATTAATTGTTTATTCTATTAACGTTGTCTAGTACGAGTGATATATCAACCGTGTGATGACGGGTGATCATCTCAAATAGGTTTCTATATAATATAACACAATTGATAATTCATTATATATATATATATATATATATATGCTAGCCATCTTCTGTCAGTAATGCTTATATCAATTCATGACAACTGACAATCCTTTCCTTCCTGATTTTCAATCCTTTCTGTAGCAAAATCATATGCAATGTATTTCTGCAGTAAAAAAATAAGCAATGCATTTTGTTATTATCATAACTCATATAATGGCCCTATTCTATCAGTAATGTTTACATACATCCCTGACCACTGACATTCCCCCTCTTCCTGATTTTCGTCGTATTTCTATAGTAAAACCATTCGGAACGCATTCCTATAGGAAAACAATTAGCACTACTTCTACATTATTCATGTAAGAGCCTTATACTTTTAATAACGCATGCATTAATTCGTGTCCAGTTACAATCCTTACCCATCCAACTCAATCGAGCCAGGCTTTTATTTAAGCAAAGACAGCAGATATAGAAACAGTTCGTCCGTTTACCCCCCCCCCCAAAAAAAAACTAAACTTCAAAGGTATGATCCAGATGAGTTCAATAAATCTGGGATTGCAGGTCACGTAAAGGAGGAGAAAAAAAGGCGCGCATTTCTTCTTAAAGAAACAAACAAACAAGAAAGCAAAACAACGAGGTAACGATAGCGAATAAAGAACTAGAGCAGGAAATGCGGAAAATAAAGGAGTCTGCACGTTGATAATATTCCACAGCTCCACCGGCGAACCAATTATAGTTTATGTGCGAGCTGATATTCAGGAAAATAAAAGAGAATGGATCAAATGATTAAGTTGAACGAAGTACAGAAAGTCATTAATGACTGTGCTCTCATTACAGTGGCACGTGTGTTCTGGTTTTCTTTTTTTGCTTTCATTCTATGCAAAATTCAAGAAAGAACGAATACGTATGTTTGCATTCCGTGACCGAGTCAGAGAAATAACCATAAACAAATAAATAAATGGAGGCTTAGAAATAAAGTGGAGACGCAAATGATAGGTCCTCTGATGTCTTTTGCTAGGGGCGCGTGAAAATCAAAAACCATTCTATTAAGTAGGAATGTACGATTTATTATGATATTCATAATATCTTTTTTGAGCGAAAAAAAAAGTTGACAAAATTCATTCACGGGCACACGTCATGTACAAATCTAGTTTAGAACAATTTGAAACAGTTAACCATTTGTTATAAAAACTACGAAAATTCTTAAAAGTATCTGGTAAGAGATGCACATTATTTAATGAACTATTTTCCACAGACACACAACGTTACTGCAGAAAAAAATAATTTTCTGATATTTAATCTACATCTATTTACTTCAACAGTATGTTCATGGCTTCTTGGGTCATTGTACCTTCTTCCAGTAAAGAAACACATTATGGTCGACTGATTCAAAACCATACATAACATCAAACATTTCAGTCGTCACCCGGTCATATCATAGATAGATAGATAGATAGATAGATAGATAGATAGATAGATAGATATGATCAGATTGTGATATGTTTCAATGTTGTTAAACCTAGCTCCTTAATTCGTTATAGCTTTCGAAAGAGAATGAATATCCTTGTACTACTATCACCACTACCAAGAAGAAGAAGAAGAAGAAGAAGAAGAAGAAGAAGAAGAAGAAGAAGAAGAAGAAGAAGAAAGCAGTGGCTGCGGCTTTCTATGCATTGCCGGCTGGAAGACGCTTCGTATTGTGGCCATTTGAGCCATTCGTAATTGCATTAGCACGTCGTTAATCAATAGTCATCTACTTTGAAGTGTTTCAATAGTTAGTTCGTGCTGGTTGGTTTTGGATGGAAGGACATGAAGGAAGAGATAGAGCGAAGAGGAAGAAAGAAGGCGAAAGAACAAAAAAGAGAATTATGGAGGAATATATAGAGAGGAGGACAATAAAAAAGAGAGAGAAACATAAAGAGATAAAACATATCAAAAGAAGGATGTATAATTAAGAGGAAATCAAAGGAGAGAGAAAGAGAGAGAGGAGGAAGAGAGAGAGAGAGAGAGAGAGAGAGGAAAGGAAAGAGAGAGAGCAATAGAAAGAGAAAGGAACGGAGAAAGAAAAGGGTATAGAATATTGGAAAAGAGGAGAAGGTTAGAAGGAAAAGAGTGACATAGAGAGGAGGAAAAGAGTAGAAGTGAGAGTTGAAGCGAGAGAAAAGAGTAAAAGAATAGCAAAAAAGGAGCGAGTGAGAGACGGAGAAGTAGTGGGAGAGAAGGAGAGAGTGGGAGAAAGAGAGAAAAGGAGAAGGTAGATAAGGAGAGAGGGGAGAGGGAAACAGAAAAGGAAAGATATATATATATATATATATATATATATATATATATATTTATATATATATATATATATATATATAGAGAGAGAGAGAGAGAGAGAGAGAGAGTGAGAATTTGAGAACAAAAGAAAGAAATAAACAAATGAGAGAGAGAGAGAGAGAGAGAGAGAGAGAGGGGAATAGTGAAAGAGAAAGAGGGAGCGGGAGAAAGAGAGAAGGAGAGCAGGAGAGAAAGAGGAGGAGAAGGTGATTGGGAGAAGGGAGGGAGTGGGAAGAGAGAAAGGCGGAGAGGGAGAAGGAGAAAAGGGAATAGCGAAACAGAAAAGGTAATATATATATCTATATATATATATATAGATAGTGAGAGGGAGAGAGAGATTGAGAACAAAAGAAGGAAAGATATTAGTAAGTTTTGGGAAATAAGAAAGAAAAAAGAAAAAAAGACCGATGTAAACCAGAACAAGAAAAAAAACCTCACCAAAAGCAAAACCAGGAATTAAATTGATCGCGTATTCATGAAGGAAAGAGAATAGAAAAAAAGAGAAATATATCAGTAAAAAACAAATAAAAAAAACAGCAAACAAAAATAAGAAAAAAAACTTTGTTCCATCTCACGCAAGTCGTTGATATGGCGACTGTTAAAGCTAATGGAGTCAAATGTGCAAAATAAGCGAAAATGACGGTGAGAAATCTAAAAGCTGGTTGAACGACACAAAGCGCCATCTAGCTGACAACATTAACACCACCACCAACATTCTGGCCAACAGCAATTGTCTACAGGTGACTCTGATTACCACTCAATATTATGGCCATCGCCATTAGTTCTAACAGAAGTCTTTCAATTACACGCACACTGACATTACCATTATGACCACTAGCACTAACAATGGAATTATTAATGTTACAAGCCGATCATTCATTACTTATTTATTTATTCCCAAATCATTACTTCTGTCGACGAAGTTTTACAGAGGTTAGGTATTCACCCATGCTCGTCTGATTGTCTACACGATATCTTCAAGAAGTTCTCAATGAATTTCACTGACATTTAGTGGAAAGGTGGACCACTGGGTAAGTGACACATGATTAAATTTAGGGGCAGGTCCAGGAATGCTATTACGATTTCAACATTGCAAGATTATTTTCCGACTTTCGGTGATAATGATATAGCAATTACGTCATCACAGTGACGTCATTATATTGGGAGAGTAATCATAGGATAGTCTGGGATCCATAAACTGATTGTTCAGCTTTAGGTGTCAATGGCATTGGTATATGTATGCACCGTCTGAGTGTTCCTAACTTGACGTTTGAGGTGTTTGCTCTTAAGGGACTGCTCGTAATTTTAAGTTACGAAATTACGGACTGAGTATTCTGCTCACCAAAATATCTATCAATGCTTATTTTTGCTTTTAATGTTAAATAGCAGAAGTATTTGTCATTGTTGTCGAAACTTCTGTCCAAACCTTGAGTTGACTCAGTTTCATTTATCGTCACAAGAATATCAAGAACGAGAATAACGACAAGAAAAATCCTAACCAAATTTAGACGAGTAAGAATTAACATCGGAAGCCGAGTCTTTTACCGATAAAGCTGAATCGACAAGTCTTACCGATGTACCAAAATTGATGCTAGAAATACACAACGGTCATTTCATTCAATAAATGATTACATTTAATGAATAAACAATTCCCTGGCGTGATTTCCAATCACGACCAGGTGAGTGGTAACTGACTCCCTTACCGACTAAACAAAACTGACAAGTTTTACAAATCTTTTTTTCTACAGATGTGGAAGGGCTTATTTAATTCTTGTAAATAAATACGTTTATCCTAAAAAAATGCATTTTAATATTATTTTTATAAACAAAACAAATCATTTGGATGGTTCCACAGTTGCAATCAACATTAACGCCAGATGTTTAAAATTTTCGTCGATTATAAACTTTCACGATTTCTTGGGCACTTGAAACTTTCCAATTGCAAGATTTACATTAAAAACAAGAGAGAGAGAGAGAGAGAGAGAGAGAGAGAGAGAGAGAGAGAGAGGGAGGATTAATTTTTCATTAGAACCGTTAACTCTGATACCTGATTTTTTTAATCCAATCAAAAACTTCTTAAAAACGTTACATATTTTCAATGATGATAAGTTTAATATTTTTCTGCGCCATGACGTATGATTATTTGAATATATAATACAAACCAATTGGATCGACTCTGATTCAATTTCTGGGGTTTTGTGAATATTATAGCTAAATTTCAGCAAAATTGGCCGAGGTTTGTTGAGAAATTTTCCCCAATTGGAAACAAAAACAACGTTTTTGTTTTTTTCTAAATGTAAACAATAAATCTTGTCGACCATATCATCCCCTGGTGAAATCTCTCCACAAGCCTACGTATCAAATTTCACTCGAATATTTCAGGGAATAACGAAGTCATCCAATTGAGAAAACGACACGACATGACGATGGCAACGACAACAGGCGTCCATAGTGAATGTTGGTCTCCGGTTATTTTTCCACCGGGAACAAAAAGAAGAAGAGGAACAGAATAGGAACAAAAAGAGAAAATGATGTAAAATCGTGGAAAAGTATAGAAATAGAGGATAAGGAAGAGGAAATGGAGAGTGAAAAATGTGGATAAAGAAAGGGGATGAGAAGAGCGAAAAAGAAAGAAGGGTAAAAAAAGAAAAGGAGAGAGTGGAAAGGAGAGGAAGAGAGAGAAGAAAGAGGAGAGAGAGAAGAAAAAGAGATGAAAAAGACTGGAGACGAATGAAGAGGAGAGAGGAGGAGAAAATGGAAAAAAAGAAGGGTAAATAGGACAGGAAGAAAGGAGATAGCGGAAAAGAGAGAAAGGAGGAGAAGAAAGTGGTGAGAGAGAAAAAGAGGTGAAAAGACGAGAGAAGAATGAACAGGAGAGAGAAGAAGAAAAAGGAAAGAGAAGAGAAAAAAGGTGAGGAGGATAAAAAGGTGATAAGAGATGAAAAGAAAGAGGGAAATAAGAGAGCTAGTAAAGAGAGTAAAAAAAGGAAGAAAAAATGGAATCAGAAAGATAGAAGGAGAGAAGAGAGAAGGTTAAGAGAGAAAGAGGAAGAGAGAGATAAATCGAGCGATAGAAATAGAGATTGGGCCAAGAAAAACGGTTAATCTATCATTGTAATGAACAGTGTGACTTCTTCTGTTTCTGTTTGTTTCTCCCTCCGTAACAATGGACTCCTCCTTTTAAAGGTGACAATTTTGCTAATGAAAATATCACCTCTCCACCATATGAAACAATGAACTTTCCCACTAAAACAAATTCAGTCATTAAAAAAACCAACAAAAACAAAAAAACAAAACAAAACAAAAAAAAAACGGCTGTTGAAATTGATAAGATGTAAACCTATATTAGCACTATTATCAGCTTTGAAGTTGTGAACTTTTAGTGTAAGTGAAAGAATGATGAAACTGTTCGAAGTCCACAGAAACACGGGAAGGTATTTCAACAAATACATTACTGCCTTCAATATGTTTATATATATATATATATATATATATATATATATGTGTGTGTGTGTGTGTGTGTGTGTATGTGTGTGGGGGATGAGGGATCAGTTTGTATTGATCAGTTCCACGCAAACATTGCAATCAACG
Source organism: Thysanoteuthis rhombus (assembly GCA_963457665.1). Lineage (NCBI taxonomy): Eukaryota > Metazoa > Mollusca > Cephalopoda > Oegopsida > Thysanoteuthidae > Thysanoteuthis > Thysanoteuthis major. The sequence continues at coordinate 11,530,980 of OY735222.1, read as the reverse complement.
GACAGCAATTTTTTCTAGGGTGGATGATAGAAGAGGATATTTAGGGATGTGATAGCAGCACAATATTTCGGTGGAGTAATTAATTTTGTGATCGTACTATCTTAGGAGAAAGATGGTGTGAATGGAGGAGGTGGTTTTGTTGGGTTCTACATATATATATATATATATATATATATAGAGAGAGAGAGAGAGAGAGAGAGAGGGAGAGAGAGAGAGAGATAAAGAGAGAGAGATTTAGATACATAAATTTTCTTTTCTAAAAATCATCTCAGAGAAATTCAATACATTCGTGATTCGATATTTAGAATTACAGGCATGGCTCCGGTGGAAATTCAGTTTCCTAGAATATAAGGAAAAATGCTGAATATCAATCAGCATCGATCCTAATTTCTTCCCCCGGGTTCTTGTTCTCATGAGTCTGCTGCACTTGTAGAGAATCGAAACCCGATCGCAGCGAATCAATTTGCAGTTGGCTTTGTTTGAAAAAACAAACAAACTAAAACATTTGATGCAAATTGGGAAGTGAAAGTACTTCAGACGTAAACAGAAACATGAAATAAAAACACGAAAAAATACAGCGGTAAATAGAAGCATTCGGGAAAAAAAGCGCGGGAAATTAGGTTAAAAAGTGCGGGAAATTAGGTTAAGGGAATGTGTCCGTCTCAAATGACTGCAATAGAGACAGTTGTACTGAATTAGAGGAGATCGGAAAAAGTAAACTAATAAAGAAAATCAATAAATTATATATATATATATATATATATATATATATATATATATATATATATATATATATATATTTGTTCATAGATATATATGTGTATATCTATTTATATATATATACATATGTGTGTATATTCATAGATATATGCGCCTATCTATCTATAGATATATGCATACATTTACGTGTATATCCATAGATAGATACGTTTGTATCTCTCTCTCTATATATATATATAAGTCCGTTGCTGGACAAAAGCCTTTCCCTTCCCTTTCGGTGACGAGTGCAATTTCAGAAACCGAAGAAAATAGCGTTGAATTGGTAAAAATTGAAATTCGGAGTTGAAACAGTTATTTGGGCCGTTGCGTTACCAGCGGCTATTTAGCTCCATGGTGAGAACCATGCAATGCTGTAGTGGCTACCCTTTCCATCTTGTAAAATAAGAACACATATATATTTATATACGCGTGTACGTGCGCGTATGTATGTGCGTGCATGTATGTGCGTGTGTATTTGGGGATGTAGGGTGTTTACGAGGTGCTACCCAAAAGTTCGAGAAATCGTGAACCGAACGTAGTGCCTAATTTGCTTACATTTACTCCCCAGTAGTAATGGCTTCCAAACAAAGTACAGGTATCAGTGACGGTGGAACGAGCAAACACCAAGTCCGTATCGATGCAAGAAGGAAAAACAGAAGTATCGAGAAAACTCGACCAGAGTTTCCGGTACAGAAGTTGTGCGAGACGAATGCCATTGGCTCATCGACTATGTATATAATATATGTATTTGTTTAATTAATACGATTCCATCAGTTACATCTGTATTTTAGAAAATCTATCATTTATATTGCATAAACAATTTAATTGGTTCAATCAAAACTATGAACAAAAATATCAACATAGGGTCTACAGTTTTTAAGCTGGTCTGACAGGTTACGTAATATGTATGTATCGCGCGTGTAGGTCGTACCAACGGAGCTACGGGGATGAAAATTAAACATTTATCCCTTATTAAGGAGCTCTAGGGATTTTTAAAAATATTGCGCCAATAGTTTGTGTCTGGCAGCGTTCACACTTGTTTTTTTAACTTTTAAATTTGGACTTTTTTTTAGTGATCACTGCCCAACAAAAGGAAGAAGTAACTTACTCATTCTTTGGACATTTTTTGATCGATCATACCCAACACAGCATGCTGCCAAATGACATGTGACGGTTTCTACTGAGCGACTAACCAAACATGTTCAATATTCGTTTAAGATTCTAGCAGCCCTAATGCTCTAAAGATATGAGATATGCATTATTATTATTATTATTTGGAATCTCACACCAGTTGCCTGGTGGTAACCGCTGGAGTTTGAGTGACAGCAAGTCTCCTCAAGTCTCCAGCCCTCCTCTCCTAGTACTCATAGGTCGCAGTAATTCTACGATTTACAATTTCACACTGGTTGCCCAGTGGTTATCGCTGAAGGCTGAGTGACAATAAGTCTCCTCAGGTCTTCAGCTAACGTCTCCTCTCTCTTTCGCATATCATGACAGAGCTACAATTCGTTGCAGTACTTATATCTCTAGCACCTTCCTCAGTATCCGTGCAGTTCCCAGTAGTGCTGTGGTCTGTACGGTCTCTATCCTCCCCCTAATCCCGATCTCCTCCAGTCTCTCCCTCAGCGTTTTGGGGACAGTTCCTAGTGCGCCCACTATGACCGGTACTACCCTGGTTTTCATGTTCCACATTTTCCTTAACTCCCTTGCTAGGTCCTGGTATTTTTCCCTTTTTTCACCCTCCTTCTTTTTTACTCTATGGTATGCAGGTACAGCAACGTCTACTATTTGGCAGGCCTTCCTTTTTTTGTCTACTATTACTAAGTCTGGTCTTCTTGCCTGGATGAGGTGGTCAGTTTGGATGTCAAAGTCCCAGAGTAGTTTGTGGTTGTCATTCTCCAAAACTGCCTCTGGCTTGTGCTGATACCACTTTTCCACATGGTTGAATCCCATTTGTTTACTTAGTTCCCAGTGTATCATCGTTGCTACTCTATCGTGTCTATGCTTATACTCCTTCTGGGCGAGTTGACTACATTCACTAGTTATGTGGTTTACTGTCTCATCTCTTTCACCGCACATGCGGCATTTGCTGTTTGTCTGTGTTCTGTCGATTTTTGTTTTTATGTAGTTTGTCCTTGTGCTTTTGTTTTGGGCTGCCATGATGAGCGATTCTGTTTCTCTCTTAAGGTTCCCCTTTTGTAACCACGTCCATGATCTCTCGTCTGCTATATCTTGTATCTATCTTTTAAACTTGCTGTACAATTTTTTCCCTTCCCATCTTTCTTTTCTTGTTTGCTGTACTGTTCCATTGTTTTATACTTTATTGCTTGTTGCACTATCTCTCGCACTCTTTATGATTTCTTCACTATTTGTTTGCACATATCTTTCTAGGACTATTTTAGCTCTCTGGACACAATCTTCTATGCTGATGAGCCTCCTGTCACCTTCTTTTCTCTTAACGTATAGTCTATCTGTATCATCTCTAGGGTGTAATGCTTTACGCATCGTCATAAGCTTCCTTGTTCGCCTATCCATTGATTGGAGCTCTTCCTTTGTCCATCCTAGGAATGGTCCTGTATACCTAACTACTGACACAGCCCAGGTATTCATTCCTTTTATTAGATTTCTGCTGTTTATATTGGTTTCTAATATTTTCCTTATCCTTCTGAGGTATTCTCTCTTTATTTTCTCCTTCATCTCTTCCTGTTTTATCGTGTCACATTCAAGGACACCTAGGTACTTGTATCGGTCTTGTGCGGTCAATGCCCTAATCTTGCTGTTGTCCGGGAGTTCAATTCCCTCAGTCATTGAAAGCCTTCCTTTGTGCATCACCATGATTGCGCATTTATTATTATTATTATGTGACCTCTGTTGGTACGGCAAAATGGGCAATCTGGTACAATATCGGAACCAAGGGTATTAGAAAATTAGTGGTTCACGACCGTGCATGCCCGTGTTTAAGTCGAGTTTACAAAGCCAAATTTAGTTGATGGCCAAGTTCCGATCGGTAAAAACTGATGATGATGATGATGATGATGAAGACAGCTTGATGGCGTTCTCAGAATCAATCATAAAAATATTCAACATTTACAAGAAAAATCTCGTTTACAATAATATCTCAGCTGAAATGATTTGAATAAATACCTTGTAGTTCAATTAGCCTGAATAATTGGGGTCCACTTATACACGAAACACCTGAAAAAAACATTGAATTCCCGGTTCATAATCGATGATCGGGCTATGTACGACGTTGACATATAAGAGTGTAGACGCTAATGTAATCAGTACATCTTGGTGTATCATTGTTGGCAAGGAGGGTTGGGGTCTTTTTCTCTTGGGGACAGAAACAGGGCGTAGTGTCGAATAATGCAGTGCAACTCAGTCAACCCTCTTGTCTTAATCAATCTGGCCTCTGTAATCCCAAACGATGATCGTAAAAATCTGATATTTTTCTTATGCTACAAAAATAAAAATAACAAGCTAGGCTGCGCTAGGGTCAAACTGTTTTGCTTCGTTGAAATCTAAAAGGTAAACAAAACAGAATTCATTTACCCGTACAATACGATTCCAAAACGAGGTATCTTATTTCATTTATTAATTATTAATTCAACTTTTAGGTGAAAAAATGGAACACTTTTTTTTACTTCGAATCAAACACAATCCTAAAGAGAACAAAGGTTTAGAATTAATAATCTTTTTCTTAAATGCGTCAGTTTTTATACCAAGGATTAGATATGCGAACATTACTTTGTTATTGTTTGTTAGATGAAATGAAATATATTCTATTCATCGTATCGAAGAAATCTGACACTGCTATTTTTGTTGTTGAATGACTTGGCATCAGTTCTCGTGTACGTCATGATTTTATGTGTATGACTCATTGGATTTTGTGAAGTGTGTTGTTACTCTACGAAAACAAAGTCAACTCTGGAGTTTGACAAAAAAGGAAAATGTTTGGTCGATACAAAACTTTCCGGGATATTATTTTGACAAACCTTTTCTTCATATAGATTTTTAGCACCAGTCATGAAAGTATTTTGACTGGTTTTCTACGCAACCCTTCAGCTAAATTGTTCACTCCAAAGTACGTTTCTGGCTTGGACTCAACGAACATTTCAACTTCTTCATCTTACCATTCCAGCAGCATGGTCATTTGCTGCGTCACATTTGCAACACAAGGGGAGTTATTTTTACGCAACAAAATCAAGGCAAAGCAGAGGATCTTTTCTATTTTCGGGATTCATTCAAATGTGCCAATTGCTCAATGTTGCATTGCGCAATAACAGTTTGAACAGCAAATCGTAATAAAGAATTCCATTTCATTATCATCAGCCTTTCAGCGCGTGTCATTGGATATAGATCTTCTCCAAGATTCTCCGAGCCTCTCAATCATACTTTCTGAACTTGTCTAATTCATTGCACCGAATACAGAAAATAACCTTTTTCCTCTGTAGATTCAATTAAGATCAAAATGTTGCAGGCTTTCCTGGATCTAACCATGAGTCCCAACATTTTGTATTTTCTGTTTTCCATCGCTAATGACTGTTTTGTACCAGAATGACTTTTTTCTGTGTTTTAATTAACGGGGGATAAAAAGGATTGTTCAAAGGTCGATGTACTCTTGCATGAGATCGTGTGGAACCCATTTTCTTATCTGGAGAATTTTCCTAAGGCTTATAAGCAACTAACTACAGTTGGCTGCGCGATGAAAAAGTATGTAAATTTGAGAGACACTAATAAGATTTCCTTAAAACCGTGTGAAAAAGTTGCATCTAGACAGCCTCCTGTTGGACGCAGGTTCGATTCCTGCAGCAGCTCATTTCTTTAATTGGTTATTCTATTTACGCTGTCTAGGCCAACTGACACATTCACCGTGTAATAATGGGATGTCTGTTCAAATACAGTTCCAAATAAAAATAACGCATTTACAATTATATTGTCTGGTTATGTATCCATTTCATGATATATATATATATATTCGGTCTGGGGTTATCGTATATATTTTACTATAAGAACTTCCCCTAGGTCCATTGATAATGTAAATCAGTATTATGTAATATTTTAGTATTATGTGAAAATTGATGGAAATCAGATCATTATTATCGGGGTGAGAGTGAACGCTGACCCCCCAATCTTTTGCAGGAAGGGTTGGGGCATATGTGAATTTGCACACACAGCATATCTAGATCCTATTAGAACCATTTTAGGCACCAGAAAAAGTGAAATTACTTAGGTCTGGTGAGTCACACGATAGAAACCGTCATGTGACCAATGTCTTTTGGCAGCGTGCCGTGTTCGGGGTGATCCATCGAAAATATTGGAGAAGAGGTGATCAATGAATAAGTTACATGTCTCTTTTTTTGCTGGGCAGTGATCAGTAAGAAAGTCCAAATTTTCAAGAAAAAAAAAAAGAAAGAGCAAGCGTGGATGTGGGTACAAATTTAGCAAAAACATACATTGTAAATTGAACCACCTCCCCTGAAAACTCTATTTCGGGAAGAATCTTAAGAAAACAAAAAAGGTTTTTTGTAGACTTAATAGGGAATTAATGTTGGAAATTTCAACCCTCTAACTCATTAGGTACAGCCTGTAATTGATATATACGTAGATACATGCATAGCCAGCCAGCCGGCCGGCCGTTCAGACCAACTTGAAAACTGAAGAAATCTATTTTGACAATTTTGGTGACAGCTTTCTTTCAAGGTTTCAAAAAAAAAAAATTATATATATATATATATATATATATATATATATATATATTTGTGTGTGTGTGTGTGTGTGTGTGTGTGTGTGTGTGTGCGTGTGTGTGTGTTATGAATACGTTATATTATTTAGAAACTCTATTTGAAATGATTTCCCATTATTACACGGTGAAAGTAACATTTACAAATCCATTTCTTGAAAATATATATATGTATAGTAATAAAAAGACAAGTACTCCAACTGATGATTAAAAAAAAATGATTATTTCCCAAAACTATATAACTGACAGTAACTTATTTCCTTATATATATATATATATATATATATATATATATATATATATATATATATATATATATATGCAAGTATGTGTATATGAGTGTTTGCATGCGTGTGCATACGACTTGCTCTCCAGAATATCTTTTTGGGTATCATTCTCCGTGTGAAAGTCTAATCATAGAAGAAGCCCCCCCCCCCCAAAAAAGGCCAGAAGAAGTGATGAGTCGTTTTAGAACCTCAAACTTAATTACTTCTTTTCAAAGTAGCGTTTATGGCGCTTAGAGAGCGACGCAAGCTCGTTATTCTTCTTCTGCATTTCTATTTCGAGCTTGATATCACCCATTATTTTCAAAATGGCTGCCATGCTGTAATATACACACACAAGCGCGCACACACACGCACGCATGCACACACACACACACACTCACACAAATATACATTTGTTATTAAGAAAGGATATATGATCCGACAGAATGATCATAAATTGCGTTGTATTATATTGAAACTCCATTCGAAATGATCTCCTTTTATCACAAGGTGAATGTATTATTTGGTCTAGACAACGTAAATAGAATAGACTATTAAAGAAAATGAGGCTGTTGCAGGGATCGAACCTGAGACCGATAGGTCTTTGCATTGCAGACGGCTGTTTAGTTCAATGGTAAGAGCAACGCTACGTTGAAGTGGTTTTCCTATCGCTCTAATGTCTTAGATCGTACATTTTGCTCTGAGATTTCACCCTAACCTGGAGCTTGGTTCTCATCCTGAACGATATTAAGGAATATCCACTATTGTGCTTGTAAAATCTTCTATAAGCTTGTGGTATAGACAAATACAAGCAAGGGCTTGTAAAGAACACGCGGTCATAACCCGAGATGCAATCACCTGAAAGCAATGGATATATTTTATATAAAGGTATTCTTTTGAATAAGTAAGTAATATCGGTAAAGAAAGAGAGAAAAAAAAAAGATGAAAAGACAAGAAAATATCTTTGGTTGCAAAAGAACATGGTTCCCTGTGAAGTGAGATCTATCTATTGGAAACTGTCAACCAAAACTCTTAACATAGGTTTCCTCAGTTTTCAAGTAGGTCTGGCTAGCTATGTATGCATGTGTGTATGTATGTGTCACGCGAGCAAGCCGTACCAATGGAGCTAGGTAGATGAAAATTTACTCCTCATTGTTTTGGGGGAGGAGTCAGCAGTAGAATTTTTAGTGGGGGGTGTCAGTTTGCAATGTGAATCGGTCCCTTAGTTAGAGTCCAGCAGAATTTAAAAAAAAAATCATACTCCCTTTAATTGATAACTACCCAACTAACTGCGAGAGAGTAACTTATTCATCGACCACCCGCTTTTCCAATTTTTTTTATTGATCATCCTCAACACGAAATGCCGCCAAAAAACAAGTTGGGTATGTGACAGTTTCTATGG
>OY735222.1:11470310-11520310 GCA_963457665.1 Thysanoteuthis rhombus | reverse complement strand
CTATACTTACTGATCCCTCATCGTTATGCACAATAGAAAATTACCTCCTTATGATGCATTTCTTGGGTAACTTACGTAAGTAAACCCTATTTAAAAAAAAATGAAAAAAGCAGGCTAAACAGTGTTTATAACTTATGTATACAATTCATCTATGCATAGAAGAGGCATGAAGAGCGAGTCATGTGTGTTGTTATGCTTACTGATCCCTCTTTGTTAAATGCGTTTTTGGGGGATAACCCACGTAAGTAAACCCTGTTTCAAAAAAAAAAGAAAAAGGAAAAGATGGGCAGTATAAAATAACACTCATACAATACATTGTGGTAATACCCTATATAAAATTTTAAAAATCTTTATGTATGACATAAGTTATTCGTTAAAATTATAGCTGAAAGGGTGGGGGTGTTTGATCAACACAGCTGGGGTGCGATGTTTATATAACTATTTTTCTTCTGAGATCCCCAAAACGGTTACATAGTAAATAGCAGATGATCCCAACAAGAGAAAATTTACACATAGTACTATTATAATATTACAAATAATTAATCATCACACAAGATGAATAAAATAAGGAGGTATGCATGTGAAAATGCTAAAATGTCACTTTGGTTCGCAAAACGAATAGAAAGGTCACGGGAAGCCGTGGGATTCCACAGAACACAGTTTTAATATCGCTACCGTAGAGTGATGCTCAGCGAACTTGTCTCGTAACTTATTGCTAAAGAGTTCCATCCTCAATGGATTCCTCTCTTTTTTCGCCTTGTGCCAGACAATGCTAAGCAGAGTAAATATCTACGTAGAGCAACTATCATTGTGAAACAGTTAGGAAGCCTATCTCGCAAGCCATTGCATAGATGTTTTATGATTCTGGTCTTGTATAGAAAGATTCTAACTTAGATAGCTTGATGAGTCTCTCCACCTTGGCAAAGGCTTGCTATGAGATTTTTCAAAAGCCCTGTCAGTGAAGAACTTGGTACTTTTTGGGAAGCACCTACTTGTTGAATTAAAAAAATAACATCAAATTGGCTTAAAAAATAATGAATGATCAAACAATAGATGAATATAATCTTTACTTCCATGAAATTTTCTAAAAATATGGCTTAGCGTATTTTTCTGAGTGGCAATACATGAAAAGGAAGTACGTGGGAAAAAAATTAAATCATATTCTAAACAAGAGAAAATTTGATAAATTGTGTTGAATATGTTATAAAGTCTATGTTATTAACTTACTAGTTATCAGACGTTTTGAAAATAGTTATTAATGTCCATCTTGAAACATAAGTTTAGTTTTGGTGGGACCTGTGAAAATTCCGGTTATTGCTAGGTACAATCTTTTTATGTTTGTAAAATTTGAAGCAATAATTTCGTTGGAGCGAACGATAAGCTGCATGATATATTCATGTGCATCGAATGATTATACACTTTGGGCCCCGAATTTTTTATTTGAATGGTAAGATATATTCGATACAATCTTAATATATTCTCGTGCATGGGACAATCGAACACTTCCGGTCCAACATCGGATCTTAATTCATCAGATGAAGTGACGAAAGATGTACGTCAAAACTTGCAATTCATTTATTCTTATTGTGGCTTCAGGAGTTGAGACATCTCTATGAAAGATAGGACTTTTTCATTGCAAGCTGTTTATAAAACCAATATCATGTTGGTTGGTGGGGGAGGGTAGCAAACAAATAAATCGAAACTTTCATTCACTTATATGAGTAAATGTGTATTTGCAAAGCAATTACTAAAGATCCATTGTAGGTGCTATCCAAAGATTTTGTGTAGCTGAACCATATCTTGTAAGGATTTTGCTGCTACCCGTTTCTAGCAATGAACTTTTGAGTAAGCAGTAAGCAAAGGGACTACTTCGAAGGAGACTCTGGAAACTAAATGTAAGTAATTTTTCAAGACATTCCACAAACTTTTGGGTAGCATATCAAATAATTTATTTATTTTTAGAATAGAGTCGTATTTCAAATAAACTAATGATAGAAATGTTTGTTCAGTAATAAGTTTTATTGCCCTTGATTAATCAGTTATTGAGAGAAAGGGTTAGTTATAATCTTATGAGATTCAGTATACCGGGTAACGTTAAGTAGCCTTGCTAGCATCTGTTCGTTTCTGATTTTATTCAGAAGATTTGAGTCAGTGCGGGCGTTTTGAGCATAAATGCAAGGACCCATTCATATTGAATCTGCATACATTTGCGTAAGCTTAAAACATCTATCTATCTTTCTATCTATCTATCTATCTTTCTATCTATCTATCTATCTACTTGAAACCGTCACACAAAGCTGTCACCAAAATTGTCAAAATGGTCTTTTTTTTCAGTTTTCATGTTGATTCTGTTCTGTTGGTTTGCTGGCTCGCTATGTATGTATTACACGTACACACCGAACCAATAGAGCTAGGGGGCTGAAAATTCCAACATTTACTCTTTATTATGTCAAGAAAATTTACCCCCTCCTAATGTAGGTTTTTATTCGGGGGGGGGGTCACGTTGCAATGTAAGTTTATGCTAAATTGATCTGTGTCTGTACTTGCTTTTTTTTGTTGGAAATTCAGACATTTTATATTTTCAGCTGAGAGCGATAGATATGAGAACAGATAGCTATGAATAGATGTCATATCTATCTATCTATCTATCTATCTCAGTATTCTCATATATATCTAGATATGAACTGATTGATAACAAGAGGCGAGAGAAGTAGTATTCACTGATCACCCCCAATATAGCTTGCTACCAAAACATTGGATGCAATGCAGTTTCTATTGAATGACTAACTTGATCTCACTATCTATCTATGTTGGATCAATAAGTTCATATACTGACCTATTGTAAACTAAGTGAGTTTTGAGACGAGGCTTTCACTGCATAACAATGTCCGAGCGATCTAATTAATATTCAACACTCAATTAAGAGCATTGATAAAGATGAAAATTGCACTGAAAAACAAATATTTGTTGTCGAAAATGAATGTTTTCTTATCACTCGGCTGCGGACTGTATGTATGTATGTATGTATGTATGTATGTATGTATCTATCTATCTATCTATCTATCTATGTTCATATCAATCTATCCATCTATCTAGTTCATACCTGTCTCCCTTACGATCAGATCCAGATATGTATTTCAAGTTTATAGCGATAGATATGAAGACAGATAGCTATGAATAGATGTGATATCTATCTATCTATCTATATATCTATCTATCTATCCTAATGTGTCCTTCATGATATTAAAAAAATACGTTTCTGTATTCATCACAAGGACACAAGGAGATATTTTCAAAATACAACCCAATAGCTTCATTTGTTTAATGTCTTTCAATTGCTCTCCATTGTACGCACACAAGCCTACATAGATATTCAACTATCTATTTTGGAGTCCATTAAACAACAGGAAAATTCCTACCTTTGCCTGTAACCTTTCAAAAATCTCCTTATTTCCAAAAGATTGAATTGCATTTTCCCTTCGTTTTTTTCCTTATGTATTCTTCCTGTTCATTTTTTTTTGTTGCTGTTGCTTTGGAGCTCTCTTGTTTCATAAGAGCAGAAAAAGATGGCAAGTCATCGGAAAGCAAAACAAGGAAAATCGTTCTGGTGCCGTGGGTTGTTGGTGGGCAAACGAGGAAAGGCAATGGCCTTGTGTTCATGATCGCTACACTAGACTTGCATGCATTGTCTTTTTTTCCCCGGTTACAATTGAAATTAATGATCCAGGAGTTGATAAGCTGAATTGTTTTCTTAATAATACCTTCGCGGTGAAAAAGAAATAGACTCTTCTTTTGGAGGGGGAAAGAAAATGTTGGCACAATAGAAAATTACTTCCTTGTGATTTATTTCTTGCTTGACATCGCTAAAAAACACACCAAATATAAATTTCAGTGGTGTAAACATTTTTTTACGTTGAGGACCTACCCCTGAATCTATATTATTATTCTGCTTGTTCCTACCCGCATTCGAATACTACGCTTCCGGTAAAAACACAAGGAAACGGTTTGGTAGTTTAATAAGAAGTTAGAGGAAAAGTGCAGGAAAAAGAAAATTAGGTAGTTTTTTAAGACGAAGGAAGATTTTTGCAGTCAATACATGTTTGTTTGCGATCGGTAGGGTGGCCACTTTAATGTAGCGTTGCTCTTACCATTGAGCTAAAACACTTGAACCTTTGCATGACCTGTGGCTGTTAAGCTCAATGGTAAGTGCAACCTTATCGGTCGCTGGTTCGATTCCTGATGCATTCCTATTTTCTTTAATTGTTTATTTTATTTACGCTGTCTATGCCAAATAATACACTCACCGAGTAATAACGGGATATCATTTTAAATAAGAGTTTCAATATGATATAACGCAATTTATAATCATTCATCCAAGATCGAAGTGCAGTATCTGCTTGACGTGGTCGATGATGGCCTACTGAGGTTCAGCATTGCTAAGCGCAGGAGGTCAAGGCTTTGTCCCATGGCCTTAATAAACAGACAAACAAACAAACTCTGCCCACGCTCTACGGTAGCACCTCCCCATTGCACTAAAAGGCAAGGGTTTGGCTTACCCTAACGCCTTCGCAACACAAGTCACGGAGACTGGAGCAATTTAAAAAAAAAAGCTTTCCGTTCGGAACCCCACATTAAACCGACCTTGTGTCACACTTGCTCACGTGGGGAAGCGAGTAAATACAGATCATATACTCATTTCTTAATAACACACACACACACACACACACACACATATATATATATATATGCAGGAAATTTAAGAAGTATTTTTGACTCTTACTTAGCTCTTTATTGTTTATATAATCAGCCAACTATAGTGGGTCATTCATGAGCCCCAGGAGAAATTTTGAAGCTGAGAAAATAGATCTCTGATGAGATCACACACAGGATCATCATCATCATCAGTCTTTTAACGTCCGTCATTGGAAATAGACCTTCCCCAGGATCCGCCACATTTCTCTATCATGGACGTCGTCGAGCCAGTATTTTCTGAATTGGTCAAGTTCATCTCTCAATCTTTTTTTTTGTCGGCCTCAGTTTCGCATGTGGTCTCTGGGAATCCATGTTGTGAGTCGTGATGTCCATCGGTTGTCTTTCATTCTTGCAAAATGACCAGCCCATGGCCATTTGAGTTTTCTAATGGATTCTATGATGTCACTAACATCCGTTTTCTTCCTTATATACTATGCTGTCTTGTGATCTCTCCATGTAAGGTTGAGCATGATTCTCTTATGTGCACGTTATCTGCTTCTCAGTTTGCAGGTCAGTCTCTTAGTTAGGTTCCATGTTTCAGCTCCATAAGTGACTATTGGGAGGATGCATTTGTTGTATACTCTTCTTTTCAGGATTATAGGGATAGTCTTGTTTTTGAAGGTTGTTTTACCGAAAGCTTGCCATCTTAGGGTGATTCTCCGCTTGATTTCTTCTTCTTTTGTGGATTTCATAGAAATTTGCTGTCCTAAGTAGATATAGTGGTCTACTTTCCCCAGTTTTGCGTCTTTGATTCTGACAGGTATGCCCTTATTCTTGATGTGATTGTTGCACGTGACTTTTGTTTTACTGAAGTTCACGTGTAGGCCAACTCTTTTGCTTTCTTTTAGTTCATCTAGCATAAGTTGAAGGTCGTACAGGTTCTCTGCGAAAAATACAATGTCGTCTGCAAATCTGAGGTTGCTCAGATATTCGCCGTCTATTTTGATTCCTCTGTTCCCCCAGTCCAGGTTACGGAAGATCATCTCGAGAGTCATCGTTTAAACTCCTCTTGCCCGACACAGAAAGTCATTTTAGGACAAAACAGTCACCAGCGATGAAAAATGGATTCATTTCGAGAATTCAAAAAGTGTAAAATCGTGGATAGATCCATCACAACTGCCAACGTTTCAATCTAAATGGAATTTATTCGAGAAAAAGTTCTTCTCTGAGTTTGGTCGGTTTCAAAAGGAAATTATTCATTGCAAATTGCTGGAACTTTCAGAAACTGTTACTGAACAACTTTACAGTGAAAAATGTTACACCGGAAATGGACATTACTTTTTTTGACCAGAGAAGTCAACTGCTAGTTTAACTGCATAGCATTTCCTGTCCACAGATTGCAAATGCGACGCAGCATACGTTCAGGAGCCTGGGTTGGGGAGTTCTTCCACATCTAGCGAATCATCAACATCTGTCATTTAAAGACTATCATTTGAAAAATTGAACATCAAAATAGATAAGTTGAACTTCCTTATTCAACATTTCTCTTTACATCCATATTGACACCTGATACAGATCAAAGACGAACATAAAAATGATACACCTCAGATTTCCACCAATAAAAAGTTGTCTCCTTTATTCCTCACATCAGTTGGACCCTGTTTTAAACAATAATAAACCATCATCCCAACCCTCAATTCAAATTTCCACCTTTGAACAGTTGTCTCCTTATTTCCTCGTATCAGTTGAACTTCAATTTAAAGCAATATTTTTTTTAAGTAAATATGATATGAGTTTACAAGTGTAAAGAGATACAGTACTGATCAAAGAACACAAACGAAGACATTTGGCTCTAAACAACACTTGTTGTCTGGTCAGTGGTTCCAGAAAGTTCAAAATTTCGATTAAGTTCTTGAAAGATTCAACGATTCAAACGAGAATCGTCATTTATGAAGGAATACACTATTTACCCGAAAGGTAGTATAATGTCATATGCACCCATGGAAATACTTTGATGACTGAATATATGATACGAGTTTATATAAACACAAGCTTGGCTGTGCTAGGGTCAACCCCCTTTGCTTCATTAAAAACTAAAAGATAAACAAAACAGAATTCATTTCTCCATACAATATTATTCCAATACTAGGTATCCCATTTCAACCCCTTTATCAGTGAGAAATAAAATTAATACAAAAAAATAAAAAAAATAAAAAAATAAGAAAATAAAAAAATAAAATAATAAATGTAGCAACTTTTTAGCTCTGAAACAAACAAAATCCTGCAAGGAACATAGTTTTAGGATTATTCGTCTTTTTCTCAAATCTGTCAGTTTTCTAATTTAAGAATGGATTTGCGAAAATTAATTTGATATTGTTTGTTTGGTGAAATAAAATATATTCGATTTTAATCTGTTCTAATCACCGTACCAAAGAAATCTGAAACTGCCATTTTGTTTTTATTTAACTCATCATCAGTTTTTGTGTACGTCAACGTTTTGCGTGTGTGGCTCATCGGAATTTGGTGAGATGATTTTGTTACTGTACGGAAACGAAGTCAAACAAGAATTGTTAGAAGATGTTTCTAACCTAATAAGTACTACACGTTTTGAAAAGCCCCCTATCTATTTCTCTTTCTCCTACTTCCCTCTATCCACACTCTCTCACACAAACATGGATATATATATATACATACATATACATATATACATATATACATGCACACACATATATATATATACACGCACATATATATGTATATATACACAAACATATATATATATATATATATATATATATATATATACATATATATACATATATATATATATATATATATATATATACATATATATACATATATATATATATATATATATATATATATACATATATATATATATATATATATATATATATATATATACATATATATATATATATATATATATATATATACATATATATATATATATATATATATATATATATATATATATATATATATATATATACATACATATATATATATATATATATATATATATATATATATATATATACATACATATATATATATATATATATATATATATATATATATATATATATATATATATATATATATATATATATTGTATCCGAAAGCCTTTATATGAATCTATGGGTTGGAATGATGTGAAGCGAAGGAGCAACTATTATCAATTTGTGCAAGAAAATCTTTGTGCGTTCCTGGAGCCCAAAATAACCTTGCATGAGATTTTTGCCGAGTTACCAAAATGTCCATAACTTTAAAAAAAAATAATATACATTCATTTGTTTATCAAACAAAAATACGACAAGCTCAAGTAGCTATAATTATTTAGTATGTTGGGGACTAACGAAAAAGACCGTTTATGTACTGCAGAAACTATAATACATATCTTTACAATTGCGAAAGAAAACAAGATGGAAACGCAAACTATATTTATTTACCGAACAAAAGTATTTGATAATGAAGAATACGTTGTTTTTTTGTTATGGGTTATCTTTTCTTTAGGAACGTTTTTTTTTTTATTCCTGTCTACGAGTTGTTTCTTATCCAACAATATTAGTTGATCGAAAGTTAGCTCGTTTATATTTCGTGCTTTTTTTTTCTCTCTCTTTCTCTCGCTAATAATCCTAGTTTTTATCCCTAACATTTGCTTCATTCAAACCAATTACCTGTTTGTTGGTCTATTTGATTGTTTGTTTGTTATTTCTGAATAGATTTTTGGTCATTAAAGAGAAGAAACGCATTAGACAGACCCGGGGAGAAACAATACTTCTTATGTAGGACGCTCATTCATATTCAGAAATACTGAAAACCACCGAGAAAAAAAAGAAGAAGAAAACGTTGGCACCAATTAAAATAACGCCGAAATGGGACAAAGAAAGAAAAAAAAGGAAATAAAAGCTGTCTTCGTTCAAACCAAAGTAATTTTCGTATGATTCTTCCAGGTTTTAAAATCTTCATCGTAAGTAAGAAAAAAAGTAAGTGCGTGTGCTTGCATATGAGAAAACAGTGGGACTTATCTATAAAAGGATGTATTTAAGAAATGGACATATTTGGTCCGACGGAATGGAATATAAATTGCGTTATATTAT
The DNA here is from genome assembly GCA_963457665.1 of Thysanoteuthis rhombus. Taxonomy (NCBI): domain Eukaryota; kingdom Metazoa; phylum Mollusca; class Cephalopoda; order Oegopsida; family Thysanoteuthidae; genus Thysanoteuthis; species Thysanoteuthis major. Next base: position 11,511,494 of record OY735222.1, on the reverse strand, counting down.
ATACAAACTTATCTGAGATGATTTCCCGTCGTTACACGGTCAATATATCATTCGATTTAGACAATGTAGATTGAATAGATAATTAAGGAAAATAGGTCAGTTGCAGGAATCGAACCTACCGCTGATATGTAGCCGCTTCATTGTAGCGATGCACTTACCATTTTGATATTTAGCATAAGTGCTACAACAGTAGTAATGAGAGGAAGGAGGGGAGGAAGAGGAGGAAGATGGGGAAGATGGGGATGGTTCACTCGAAAGTATGGACACAGTTTCATTGCAATCCAACATGATACAGCTGATAAATTTGATATTTGACCAACGAATAAACCGAACAGTGTCTTGAAGAGACGCTCCTAAAAATCGAACTGGGTTAGATATGTGGTGTAAAACAAATACATTGAAAATAAAAGAAAATAAACCCATTAAAGCAACAAAAAAGAAGAGAGAAAAAAAGATGACCTAAATTTTGAAATTTTTGTTTACTAGCTTTCGTGAAAACATAATTCTCTTACAACAATAAAAAAATCCATGAAAGCCCTTTGCCTTAGGGAAAGGGTTAACAACAAGCCCCCCCACCTCTACAATCGTAGTCGTGACTAATATAAACACCAGGACTGCTAATATTCCCTTTCTGCATTTTCAATTACAAGCTCAACACGAGTTGCTTCTGATTCGCTTATTTTGTCGAGGGAAAGAATCTCCTGCCAACTGTTGTCTTAAAGGCTGTTCTGTCATTATCTTTAACGATGGGGGAAAATTGGCCGGGTTGGTTCTGGGGATGCTGTCGTGAAGGGACTCGCAGTGCGTACGCGTGTCAGGGAGGGTTGTCACTGCCATGCGCCAGGAAGGGGCCTTTCAAGTAATTGAGCCTTAATGTTCCGAAACCTCTTCCCACCTCCATTCATCTACCAACGCCTGACCTCTCCTTCCGGTCCCCCTGTCCCCAACTCTGCCACGTCACTCATTTTCGCCCAGCAGTTCTCAATTCGAAAACGCTATAGCGCCGACACCCCTCGCCCTACATACTCTATCTAATTTGACAATTCCTCACGTCTCCTTTCGGGAGGGCCTTTTATTTACCGGGCATCACATTGCGCGCGCTCCTTATTTTGGGAATTGTGAATTAGCTACGTCGATAATCATTTTCAGAACCTTTAAATATTCATGCGATATCAAAAGTTTTCTCCTGTTTATCTGTTGGTGACCTCTGAATATTCGAAGCGGTGAATTGTAGCAGAGGTTTGAATCAATGAACCCTTGAAAATCCATTAACTTGGAGAACGCCGAAAAAAATGAAAAAAAAGAAAAAAGTCCGGATGATCTGCAACTTAATCATAGTAGTGAGGGGTCTCAGTTCGCGCTAACCTCTATCTATATTATAATGACTGATTTGCTGAGGGGGTCATTATTGAACGCTAATTATAGAGTAGTCTCCCTTATTCATTTGCAGATGCGTAAAAATCTGGTTTGATTCTGGTCACGTTAGATTGCTCTAATTTTCTCCCAAGGGTCTCAGGGTTTCAAGTGTTTATTAAGCGTTACTCAGTGCTGCGGAGGGAAGGGTGGGGATTAGAAAGATTGTGCTGCGCTCACCATCCAAGTTAGGCGAGCCTGCCTAGAAAATCAGCATTGGAATCTTGGCTTTTACTTGAGTTCGAACATTGACGATAATAAATAAACAAATAAATACGGGGCGTTTGTTTAGGAACCATAGAGAACCAATATTTGGTTCAAATAGGTTAACAAAATCTTTCGACAGATATCCAAAGTTCTGATTCTGATTGTGGTTTTAAGGCACATCGACTGTTATATAATGGTCATTAGTGTCAATCAAATATTTCGAAACTGGATTCTTCCAATTCCACTGATTCTCTTTGCCAGTACATCTTTTGCTGTAACACTTTCTCACAACCGTTTCAATCGGGGAATTCTACGGTCTTCAAAATGAAGTACAAATAGAGAAAAGAACACAAAAAGAAAGAAAAAAGTGAAATACCTTGAAATGTTTCATACCAGAATCTTGGACAAATAAAATGTTCGTGTCTTTTTCGTTAGTCCGGGAATCAGACTAAATAAATAGAACTATAACAACCCGGCGTATTACTGTTTGCAAAATAAGTATGGAAGAAAAAAAATCAAAAGTCCCCAACACAAACTAACCTTTGCCATGATTGACTGACTCTAATCCTAATCTTAACCTTAACCCTAGATTATTATGTAGATAAGATAATAATAATTGAGTTACCGAAATGCCCTTTGCTTTTTTATTTCTCAAATTCGCATTCATTTAGAAAAGGAAAATACGGTGAAGTGTAATCGCTATAATTATTTAGATACATTTTAAATGAAATTAAAAACATCAAATGAAATGAAATAGTCGACCTACAGTTATTTTTTAATTTTCTCCTTCCTTTCCTCTTCTTCTGCTTCCATAAGACATTTTCATGCCACGTTTACTCCCTCTCTTTCTCCACCTCCTTCTCTCCTTCTCTCTCATCTTATTCTTCTTTCTTCTACTCTCTTCTCTTATTCTTCCTCCTCTTTCTCCTTTCTTCTTCTTTGGGCGTTGTCTTTTAAACAAAGCGGTCAATTCAAATGAAAAGAAAAAAAAAAACCCTTTGGAGAAGGATGAACACAACAAGTACTTAAGATTAAAAAAGAGAAACAGAAAGATATAAAAAAGAATAAGAAAAAAAGATCAATTAAAATTTCAAAGGAGAGAACTGTGAGATAATTCTATCTTTTCCTTCCTCCATCTCTTTCACTTCTCTCCTCTTTTATCTTCTTCTTCCTTTTATTTTTCATCCCTGTCACCCTCTTTTATTTCTATCTCTTTTTTTTCATCTTTTTCTTCCAAAAAAGAGAGAAGACGAAAAGATCAGGTGATAAAAAGATGCCAAATTCAATGGGGATATCAAGGGAGAGAATTGTGTTGAGTAATCTCTCTTTTTCTTCTTTCCCTTCTTCTTCATTCTCCCCTTCTTCTTCTTCTTCTTCCAAAAAAGTAGGAGAAGACCATATAATAAAAGATGCAAATATTAATAAACACCAAGGAAGATAACCTCTTTTATTTCTTCTTCTTCTTCCTCTTCTTCTTCTTCTTCTTCTTCTTCTTCTTCAAAAAGAGAGATCAGGTGATAAAAAAGACACAAAGATCATCAATTAAGATGTCAAGGGAGAGAACTGTGTCGAACAATTACGCCGAAAGGTTAATAACTGTGACTCATAGTTATTTGAGGAAAGAATAAATCGATTTTTTTGTTGTCATAGTCACACAGTGAGGATGAAAATTCCTTTGGCCGAATAGTTAGCAGCACTGAAAATGGAATCAGCGAGCCGGGTTCAAACTCAGAGCAGATCTACATTCAATCCGAGCTAATACCCTTTGGGAAAGAGCGTGACTCCATGTACCCACTCAAGCTACAGGCTGAATAACAATACTAATGTTGAAGTGAATGAGGCTCCTTCGTTTCTTATCGCCCTCATGTTCCATAACGCAAATCTCAAAATCTCGCAGAGATGGTGGAGTCTGGACAGGGGCGACTCATATCGTAGACAGTATAAAGGCTTTTAACTACTACAGAGCGTGGCACAAAAGAGATTAGATTTATGCACATAAACACAGAAAAAAATCGCATAGATAAAAATTCCCATTTTCCTGTAATTATACATCACTTATACAAAATTGTTTGTCATCTACTTCTGTCTTTTTCTATCCATAAATCTATCGCACAAATTGTCCATTAGGTGGAACCAAGACACCGAGTCCCTTATTCGCGCTATAGCCCCCAGGATCTACACTATCTTTATGCAGTCACATCTTGGCTGAGCAGGACAAGTGGTTCGCGTCAGTGCCGCCTATTTAGCGCTTTTCGCGCTAAATTTAACGCATTTTGTTATGACGTGTCTTGTTTTGGTAGAGCGAAGATCGCTAACAGCGCAGACATTTTGCAGTTTTTTACCGTTTTTTCTTTTACTATTTTAACCATTCATTTTGATGTGTTTTGGCTCTTTTGGCTATCTTAAAAAAAAAATTAGGGCTCTTTAGTAGTCAAAGTTGCACAAATATATTTTTTGAGTTGGAAACATCGGTTCGCTTGCCAGACCACTGACTCCCAAAAAAGTATTATATATATGGCGATCTCCAGCAAGGCAAGTGCCTCCAAAGAGTCCAGAAGAAGCGTTTCAGACTGAACATTTTGTTAAAGGCATTCAGCATTAGTCATTTCACATCGGAGTAGACAGAAAAGTACTGAAGACGGTGGTGATCAACTGTTCGCAGGGGTTCGGGAACCTGCGAATCCAGCAGATTTGCAACAATTGAGCAACGCAGATTGGGGCCAGGAGACCCAGCACCAGTGAATCCCCAACTGACACCACCATTCCCTGAGAGAGAGAGAGAGAGAGAGAGAGAGAGAGAGAGAGAGAGAGAGAGAGAGAGAGAGAGAGAGAGATTTTTGGGTGCAAATTGGCCTGACCAATCATCTACGCACCCAAGAGTCCAATTACGACCCCAAGATGACTAGATGGTCTTCGTCGTTCCAAAAGACGAATAGCAAGTGGAAACACCGTTTCTGCTAGGGCTGCTCGTACAACAACAGTCATTTGGAAAGAACAACAAGTAGGTTCCAGCACTCAGTCACCTGTGAGTGTATGTGTGTGTTTGTGTGTGTGTGTGTGTGTGTGTGTGAGTATGTGTGTGTGTGTGTGTATCATGAATAGTTTATAACTAGGTTACTAAAAGGAGACAAAGATCAATTAAGATGTCAAGGGAGAGAACTGTGCAGAACAATTACGCCAGAAGGTTATAACTGTGACTCATGGTTATTTAAGGAAGGAGCAAATCGATACTTTTTTTGTCACAAACACGTGAGTGAGAATGGAAGTTCTGATGGACAAGCAGTTAGAAGCATACAAAAAAAATGGAATAGGCGAACCAGGTTCTAACTCAGACAAAGATCTACATTCACTTTGCACTAATACCCTTAGGAACAGCATGAATCTGTCTCACCCCTACCCCAAAAAATGAATTGAAAGATAGACAGACAAATAGATAGGTATGGGTAAATAAGTGATAAAATGGTGAAGTGAGTGACGTTCCGTTTTTTCGCATCTATTTCTTGTATCGCAAATCTCTTGGCAAAGAACTTCGAAATTTAGCCAAGATAGAGAAAATTGTGATTATTCGAGCTTGGTAAGAGTCGGCTGAAACCATAGCCAGCGTTAGGGCACTACTTTCTCTTTCTTGGTGTTTATTAATATTTGCATCTTTTATCATATGGTCCTTTTCTACTCTCTTTTTTGGAAGAAAAAGAAGAAGAAGAAGAAGAAGAAGAAGAAGAAGAAGAAGAAGAAGAAGAAGAAGAAGAAGAAGTGAAGGAAAAAGAAGTGAAGGAAAAAGAAGAGGGAAGAAAAGAGATACTACATTGTGCAGCGATAAAATTAAAAGGCTTATATATATATATATATATATATACATAAATAAACGTACAGAGAATTCGCTAAGATAGAACTATCCTTCTCCCACATCTTTGCATTTCTCCTTTTCATAATTATTTTCATCTACCTCTGTCTCCGTCTCTCCCTGAATCAATCGCACAAATAGTCCATTCAGTGGAACAGGGACATCAAGTTCCTTACTCGTGCTATAGCTCCCATCTACGCTATCATGATGCAGTCACATCTTAGCTGAGCAGGACATGCAGTTTGCGTCAGTGTTGCTAATTTACCGTTTTTCTTGCTAAATTTAACGCGTTTTGTTTTAACGCGTCTCATTTTTGCAGAGCGAAGATCGTTAACTTGGCGCAGGCATTTGGGAAATTTTTACCATTTTAAGCATCTTTTAGATGACTTTTGGCCATTTTGACTATTTTTTCAAACTCAGAGCTTATCAGTAGTCGAACTTGCGTGAACATATTTTTTGAGTTAGCAACACTGGTTTGGTTTCTAGGACTATTGACGATACATGGCGTGCTCCAACAAGCCAAGTTCTCCCAAAGAAGCCAGAAGAATGCGCCTCAAGGACACAATGAAAGCTTCGTTAAAGGCCTTCAGCATTGGCCATGTCACACTGGAGCAGACAACTCATGACAGAGGGAGGTGGCGATCGGCTGGTCGCAGGGTTCGGAAGCCAGCGAAGACAACGGGATTGCTCAAGTTCGACAACGCAGACAGTCCAGGAAAGGCGGACGCTCAACTTTCGCCACCATTCCTCTCCCACGTTGCCAGAGAACCTTCCGGGTGCGGAATGGCCTGACCAATCATCTATGCATCCAAAGAGTCAGACCCTGACCATAGTATGACTAAATGGTTTTAGTCGTTCCGACTGACGAACAACAGCGGAAATGGTGGAACCACTGGCTCGGCTAGTTCCGCACGTACAGCAACAGCCATTGTGGATAAAGCCCCGAAACAACTAGCAGTCACCTATGTGTTCGTGTATACATATATGTGTGTGTGTGTGTTTGTGTGTATGTTCGTGTGTATGCGTGCGTGCGCGTATGATGATTAGTTTATATTCTTATTGAAAACCAGTTAACCCTCTAAAATAATTCACAGACATATTTGAGTAGAAACTACTGAATTCATTCCAGTGGAAGAGTCCATTATTTCATGTAGGGAATAGGAGATATTTCTATCTGCAAAATGTCTACATTCAAGTGGAAAAACCTATTGCAATGGACAGAGAAACAGAAAAAAAACACGGTGCAGTAGATAAGTAGACACCCCCATATATATATATATACATCTATATATAAATGATTAAGATCAAGTATATGTCTCTATCTAATTATTTACCAATCTATCTATCTATCTATCTATCTATCTATCTATCTATTTAGTCTCTTTCTTCCATTATCTTTCTGTCCATGTGTTACCCTTTGTGCCTTTTACAATATCCTACTTGCTCACCACTTTCTATCGTCAGCATCCTTACTCTCCTCTATTCTTTTTCTCTCTTTCTTTACTTTAATTCTTCTCCCTTCTATTTCAGTAGCTCCTTTAAAAAAATATTTGACAGTTGATATGCAGTCTCTTCGTCAAGGGTTTGCACGCTAACACCGAATTAAGCAACCCTAGAGCTTATCATTGGCAGACAGAGTGGAGAGCCAATGGCCGAGATGTCAACGGCAAGAAAGAAGAGTAGGGTGAGAAAGGGACGAGGTTGCTGTCGTTATGAAGGGGTTACAGTGCGTCAACGTGCAAGCTGTCTTGCCTTTAAAAAGGGCTTCTCGAAAGGATTTTTTGTGCACAAAAAGAAATTAAGCGAGAATCATAATGCTGGACGGGGAGGGCATTTTGAAGGACGCAAATGATGAAAGATAGAAAAAAGGAAAAAATAAAAAAATGATCGAATAAAGGAAATAAAAATCAAAGAAAAAAAGTTAGTCACAAAATAGAAGCATGACAGTTTGTGATAGCATGCTGTGTTAGGGGTGATCAATTAAAAATACAGGAAGGGGTGTTTAATGGATAAATAATTTTTTTCGTCCATGATCATTATAAAAGCTCGAACTCACATAAACTTACATTGCAAAAACCTTTTGGTGGAGTGTGTTAAAAAAGTACAAAAACGTTTTTTCTAGATATAATAAGGAGTAACTTTTTGAAGGTTTAAACATAGATATTGTATGTAAGCGTTATTGAGACAGCCAGCTAGCCAGACTTGAAAACTGAAAAAAACTACGTTGATGGTTTTGGTGACAGTTTTGGTTGACAGTTTTTGTAAAAGAAAAAGTAAAGGACGAAAGAGTGAAAGGAAGAGACGTGAAAAAAAAGTGGTGTGAGTTAGAAAGAAATGGAAAAATAAAAGAATAGAATGTATGAAGGGAAGACATAACGAATGAGGGAAAGAGCGGAAAACAGAAGAAAAAAATGAACGAATACCAAATAAATCAGGATGGAGAATAAAATACGAAGCTGAGTATAGAAGAGAGAAAAAGAAGAGATACTTGTGAGAGAATAAAAGGAGAGAAAGAGAGAGAGAGAGAAGAGAGAGAGAGAGAGAGAGAGAGAGAGAGAGAGAGAGAGAGACTTGAAAGAACAAAAGGAAAGACACATGAAAAAGAAAATGAAGAGATAGAGAGAAAGTCTGGAGAGAACAGAGAGAGAGAGAGAGAGAGAGAGAGAGAGAGAGAGAGAGAGAGAGAGAGAGAGAGAGAGACTTGAAGAAGAAAAAATAGAGAGGAACTTGAAAAAGTAAAGAAGGAGAGAAAGAGAAATACTTGAAAGAAATAAGGAGAGAGACTTGAAAGAGAGGAAAGAGAGAGAGAGAGAGAGAGAGAGGGGGGGTTCGAAAGAACAAAAGGAGAGAGGCGAAGAAGAAAAAAGGAGAAAGGAACATGAAGACGAAAAGAGATAGAGACTCAAAAGAAAAAGAAGAGAGACTCAAAAAAGCAAAAAGAAAGAAAGGAGACTCGTTTGAGAGAAAAAGGAGAGAGATAGCAAAGGGGGAAAAAAGGAAGGGAAATAGAATAATAAATAATGACCCGAAAGAGAAAAAAAAGAATGAAACACTTGTAAGAAAAAAAAGGTAATAGATACTAAAGGGAAAAGAAAAAAAGAGAGGTAATCGACAAAGGAAAGAAGGGGAGAGACCCGACAGAGAGAGGAAAAAAGAAGGAAACGCTTGCAAAAGAAAAAGGTGGAGAGACTTGAAAGGAAAAGAAACCGGGTGAAAGACTCGAAAAAGTAAAAAAGAAGAGAGATACCAAAAAGGGAAAACAATTAGACGTAAGAACGACAATCAGTGTCCATGATGTCAGCGATGACATTGACGATACAAATACTGAAGATCTTAGGAGCCAGAGCCGTGAAGCCGCAGGGGTACTGAAAGCAAATTTCTAGGGATGCAGTCTAGTAATTAGGGCTTTCCACTGAGACACGTTTCCAGAAACGAAGCTGTGTTCATACTCACATATCAGTGATCAATCGGGCTATTTAGAAATCGTGAAGAGTCTCATTGGAAGAGATGTGGAGACCCAACAAAAGGTAGCAGGCGAGAGAGGAGGAGATTACTTTTTCCCGAGTATCATACTACGAAAATGAATTCTTTATTCATAACTCTTGACAGAATTTGATTGATTAATTTGTGGAATTCAGATTATTTAAGAAAAATTGCCGTTTTAATAATTCACTAACAAAATATGAAAAATGATCAGAGTGAAAAGTGTGATTCCTTTAAATATCATGAAGAATGCTGATCTACCATACGGCAAGCCAATGAATTCATTGTATGCTTATTTTACTCATTTTAATACCAACAGGAATAGGTTGCTAAGGATTGTAAAGTAGTTTTAAATGGTCCAGAATTGTTGAAATTGGCATAATAAAAGTTATCTTTCATATCGGAAGTGCAACGGCTTTCCACTATGTTTGCAGAAGTCTGGTGTCCAGTGCATTCTCTAAGCTTGCAAGTTCTAGGGGTGCCTTTATTCAACACCCCTGACTCCAACGGATCGTTTGGGAGGAGAATATGGGCATACATACATACATACATACATACATACATACATACATACATACATACAAACCTTCTCAAATATATTAGATATATATAGAAAGATTATTATTACCAGATTTAAGCTACGTATCTATCTATCTATCTATCTATCTATCTCAATCAGTTCATATCTATCTATCTTCCTATGTTCATATCGATCTATCTATCTATCTATCTATTTACCTCAGTCTGTTCATCTCTCTCTCTCTCTATCTATCTTTCTCAATCTATCTATGTATCTATCAATTTCAGTCAGTTCATATCTATCTATCTATCTATCTATATATCTATCTATCTATCTATCTATGTCTGTTCTTATCTATCTATAATCTTTGTCTTTTCATATCCATCGAATTATCTATCTCTTTCATTCTGTTCATATCTATCTATCTTTCTCTCTGGGTTCATTTCTATCTAAATATCTATCTCAGTCTGTTCATATCTATCTATCTATCTATCTATCAACACAGCACGATACTGAAACCACGTAGAACACAACCCGATACTGAGAGCGCATAGAACGCATCTTATAAAAAATCAGGGAGAGTCCAGGAAAGTAATTCTGACACTGGCAGTCATGACTGAATACAGCTTCAAGTTTTATATCAGATATCATGGTTCACAGGGGTCACAGGGTTAGAAAACATAGTAAAAAGTCAACTCCTTCACCTTTTCTGTTGCCCGAACCAATCTTTCATTGCACCATGATGTTCAGTCCGCTTACCATCTTCCAGAGTTTTTCTAGTGTTTCTTAGAATCACCGATAGTATAGAATTCCGATATTTCGTCTCTCATCTTCTTTATAGCAACAAATATCATCTTTCCGATACCATATGTGCCACATTGTTGATGCCTATAATCTCTCCGATGTCTGTGCGCCAAGTATCCAGCTACTTAATATTTGCAAAAGATATTGCCCACCTATGGCAATGCCGCCTTAGTCAACTTCAAAGTACCCCCTTGTGACTTCACACACTCATCCCGTCGTCTTGTCCATTTTTCAAAACAGTCCGCGAAGTCTTCTTCCGTAGTCACCATCAGCTGCCTCGTCACGTTCTCATTCAAACTCATCCATTGTTTAAAATCTCTTTTGGAAAATCCAGAAGTCGAGTGAGTCAAATCTAAACTGTAGTGTATATGTATGTTTTCGTGTGTATGTTTTGTTATGTGAGTGTGTGTGTGTGTGTGTGTGTATGGCTCTGAAAGACCTGGATGATGAGATGTTTTCGAAAAGACTGCAAAATATATCCATTGTGAGTGCCAAAAGTATCCAATACATTTGAAAAAGTTCGTTTTAACATTCTTACACACTTTCAAAATTGACGGAATTTGAACCAGAGATTTCTGATTTTTGAACAAAACTTCTCTGTGTTCAATCTTGCTTCGAATTATTTTGATTTTCGCATTTTTTAATCTATGATCCAGATCTTGTCAATTTTGAACCTATATAAAGATGTTAAAAAGTGAACCTTTAAAATATATATCGGATACTTTTGCGTACATCTTATACGCGAAGAAGATTATATAAAAATAGCTGGGAACTTTTGCATCAATCTAATACATACATACAGCGTGCATTCAACACGCATGCATACACATACATATTCCTGTGATACACGTATGTCCACACACTTATATCCGCGTGTGTATCATTGGTTTAGTACACAACTAGCATACTTGCATATTAATGACGACCTTACAAACACCTTTAGATCAATGGCTCAAAGAAGTGACCCCAAGAAATACGGTTATATCATATTCTGCGATTTGAAACCTCTGAAAAGATGGGGAAGGATCGATAGTATATTCCCGGGTATCGCTTTCCGTTATTCCTTGTAAGGTCTGTGATCTTCGTGCTATCATTTTATTGAAGCACCATCTTGAGTCGTTCTCACTTGTAGAGCTTTCTTTTCTAGACTTCATGTCTGTTCGTCGTATTTTGTTCGTTCGAATGTTTATATGTATGTATGTATGTATGTATGTACATACATACCTATTTTAGCCCATTCATTTTCTATCTACTTATCTATCTATCCGCTTCATATTTAGTCTCAGTCTTTTTCTATCTATCTATCTATCTATCTATCTATCAATCTATCTATCTATCAATCTTTCTATCTAGTTCATATTTATTATACGCCTGATATTATCTCTCCCCCTGCCTCAGTCTTTTTCTATCTATCTATCTATCTGTCTATCTTTCTATCTTTCTATCTATCTATCTATCTATCTGTTCGTATCTATTTATCTATCTGTTCATCTCTATCTATATCAGTCTGTTTAAATCTATCTATTCTGTTGATATTTATTGTATATCATATATACGTATGTATCTCAGCCTGTTGATATATCCCCATCTGTCTCTTTTCTATCTATCGATCGATCTTTCAATTCATATCAATCGATCAGTTCAAATCTATCTATTTGTTCTATCTATCTATCTATCTATCTATCTATCAGTCTTAGTAAACAAATTCATACATATTTTGTAGTTGTAGTTGAACCGGAAGCTTTCCGGCCACCGGGTTCCACGTTTTTCGTTTTAAGTTTTTCTCCTAAGACCCTCGACCCTTTGGTCTCCACTCTTCACTTCTAACAATTTCTCTTTCAATCCTTATGCATTTATCACTTTCATCTTTTCTATACCATCGTTTCATCCCTTTACCTCCCCTTTGTCTCGAATGTAACATCTGAGTTTTCATGTTACACACAGATATTACGCTCTGATTAACCATTTCCCCACCATCATGGAATGTGACACAAGCTCGTGTGGTCAAAGACAAACATTGCCAAATCCTCGCAAGTAGGGTCCAGAAGGCCTGAGGACTGACCCTGATCCTCTTCTTACAGTTCAATGGGGAGTTCTAATGTCGGAATACCCGGTACTCGGCTCTCTCCTCGTTCATGCTGGCCCCACCCGAAGACGAGAACACGACAAAGAAACATACCACTCGAACATCCCAGCCATAAGGCTGGGTAGCTATGTTCTGAAACCAGACAGATTGCACAGATACTACACTATAATCTTATCAGAGGCCCGAGGAGTGACACTTTGATTCTATGCAAAGCGTACATATACTACACAAATCCAAAGCAGAGGACTGAGTAGTGATACTTTGATCCCAGGTAGATTGCACCGATACTACAATGTAATCTTGTCTGGGGTCAAGGAGTAACACTTTGATTCCGTATTTATTCGCTTCCCCACAAGAGCAAGATGACAAAAAGTCGTTTTTAATGTGGAATTCCGGTCACGGGGAAGCTTGAAGAAATTGCTCCAGTCTCCGAAACTAGTGTTGCAAAGTGAGCCCGACCCGTTCCTTTTAGTGCAATGAGATTGTGTTGCCCCAGGGCTTACTGCTCCCCCTGGGACTGGGCAGAGTTATTTTTTGAGACCATAGGACGTATCCTAGGCCTCTTGCGCTCAGCAATACAGAGCCTAAGTCATTGCACCGGGACAAAGCTACCAAAGTATGTATCACGAACAGATCCCACGGATTCTAGGCAAAGCGTACATATACTACACTTTAATCCTAAGTAGAGTATCAGGGAGCGACACTACGACTCCAGACAGATCGCACAGATGCAACAATGATCCCTAGTAGGGGGCAGGGGATCGTCATTTTGATCCTGACCAATGAAGTGGAGGCGACTTCACGATCCTAAGCAGGGCACACAGGTATTACACTTTAGTCCTCAGCAGAGGACGGGGAGCGATTGTTCGATCCTTGGCAATACCCACATAATCACACGAAAGAGATCGCACTGATAGTACACTTTTATCTTAAGCAGATGATCAGGGAGCTACTCTTTGATTCTAACAAGATCGCGTATATACTGTGATCTTAGTATGGACTGTATATCCATACCCTGAACAGTCCAATTTTGACGGGTACTATGTTAGAAATAACAATAAAATTAGTTCACACAGATCGCCCATGGGAATGGGTTTTAATTATAGTGCCGATTTCTACGTAGGGCGAGCTCTTGATGGAGCGAAATTGCAACCACTTTTTATTGCTTGAATTTTCTTTAACGCCACCTCAACTTGCAACCCAAATCACATAATACCGATAAAATGAATGGAAGAGGTTTCCGATAACAAAGTATTGGTTCTTATCTCCTTCTCCGTTATCGATTTATTGTTTCTTACACTCATTCTTTTTGATTTGGTGGCTTCTTATCGTCAACTCTGAAAGGGTAATTACTACTTTGGCGTCAAAATGGTTGGTGTAAACGGAGAAGATTGATTAAGAGCGCGGAGAGTTTGGGGTAGAGATTCGGATGCTGCTGATTCCTGCTGGCATCATTATGCACCTCCCTTATAAAGAACAGAGTATTTTGAACCCATCCCTGCCACCGACGACGTAGATATAACACCCTGCCTCAGATACACAACTCAGAATCAGTTGATCCCGTATTGCGCGACTCATGGGCCAATGATTTTGTCCCCATTTCTCAAACGATCCAATCATTGCTTCTGGGGCAATTATATCCTTTTTTTTGTTGTCTCGGACAGGGTGCAAATCCATTGCGTCCAAGACGGGCTACCTTATAGGGATAGAGGAATCCAATTGTCCTGTTATTCACCCATCGCTCGAGAGAGAAGTTGATTCAGGCTTTTCCCAAGAACCTTTGTGCGAATAGAACGCAAACTGTTCCAGTCGAAGTTTGAACACGACTCTCCGGTTCCATTCTCTGTGTCAGTAACCGTTAGGTCACTCGCATCTCCATGCATATATAATAGTTGGGCATATGAATAATGACTGCGCTGCGCAAGTAGTACAAATTCAACCGCAGGCAAGTAGGAGTCGCCATCATAATCTGTCTCTGAGAAAAATTCAACTATAAAACAATGTATAGCATATTGAGCCTTTCCATTGTTCTTTATGAAACAACGTACGCATCTCAAAATGATTCAAGAAATCCGAGTGTGGGTGTGCGTGCGTGAGTGCGCACACTCGAGTGTATATGCAACGAGATGATTTGACAGCTGACCATCGTATGAAGTTGATATTCGTCTTGTATATTAGCCAGCACACTAGGCATCGTGATGTCGATTTTGAGGTTGTTTTGATCAGCAGTTCTCAGGAAATCGAATAGAAATAAATGAAGAGAGATAACAGATTAAAGATATTTTATCAAAAAATCACAGATTTGAATTTAGATGTGAAATACCTGAGTTGATAGAGATCTAAATTTAAATAGAGATTATCTAAATCGACAACATTGAAGAGAAGTAAATGAAGTACTTTGAAGTCGTAGTTTCGTACGATAGACGGAATTTATTTTGCATAAATATTATGGCAGGCTGCTCCACATAAAATAAAGTCTGATCTTTTCTAAAATGTTATGTCCGTGAGAGGGACGAGGAAACGAATCGGCCGAAACGTCGTAACTACATGGAAGATGGAAAGAAGAGTTCAAAGTGTCTGAAAAATGTTGGTATGTTAATGACCCTTCTCAAAGTCATAGACAATATCATAAAGTCTATTTAAGATCATGCTTTTGAGTACATGGCCATTATATACAAATACTTGAACTGAAGAACTTACTATTCATTATTCTCATTAAGACAGGTAATGAAATGTAAAACCTTGATAATCTTTTTGAATTTGTTTGTTACATTATGGCCTTTGTATAGGAATCGATGTGCCGTAAAACTACAATCATTGGATATATGGTAGAAGACAATTAGAATCAACTAAAAACAACTTGTTCCGCTCTACGAATAATTGGAATCATTAGGCCACAACACGAAATTGATAATAAGAAGCAGAACTGATCCCACGTGACCATTATGTAATCATCAATGTGCCATAAACCACACCCATACTAAGAATCAGAACGTTGGATAGGGGATTTAAGATTAGGAATATGTACTTGAGAATGCTTGTTCAATCCCACATGACCATTGTGTAAGCATCGATGTGCCATAAAACCACATCCATAATAAAAATCAGAACCTTGGATGAGGGGTAAAAGTCTAGGAAGATGTACTTAGGAATAGCTTGTTCAATCCCACATGACCATTACAGAAGCATCAATGTACCATAAACCCACATTCATGGTCAGAATCAATGATGGATACATATTTTCAATTTTCATTTATCCTGATAAAACGGAAATGTGTAAAATGGTTCCCGGTCACCGCTGGGCAATGAAGTGCACGTCATCTTACATACCAGAGATTTAACAATATATCTTTACCTACCTCGGATATTTGAAAATCTTTGAAAGGAATATCAAAAATGAAAATTTTCTTCAAGAAAGACATGACCACTGTATGGGAATCGATGTACCATAAATTCCAATTCGTTTCGTTCTTCATATAATGTAATTTCTCTCCCACCTTCTTCCAGTATGTGTTGAATCCTGGATAGGTGGTGTACAAAGGCGGTAGTAAACATCAGTGACGCATCATATTATATATAAGGTGTACTCATTTTTTTGTTAGTATGTTTGTCTGTTTTTGTCACACTAAAAACAACAGAAAGAGAGGAAGGGAGTAAAGTGAATTTTATGTCTGTTAGTTCGCATTCACTGAATGATACAGCTATGTGTCTGTGTGCACGACTGCATCACAACTATTGCTTTTGTTACTATCGCTGTCTTTGTATTCAGGACAGCAAATAAATACTGACGGGTGTATTGCTAAAATGTAGTAAAAATCTAAACTCTACTTTCATTATTTTAAATGAGTTTAACGCATCAATATCATTAAACAAAAAACAGAATAATATTCTCATCCTCAGCAGCAGCCTGTTAGCGTCTGTCGTTGGACAAGATTCATCTGATCCGTCGGTCATTGATGTCGCAAAGCAAATATTTTCTTGTGTAGTTCGTCACACTGTCAAATCTTTTGCCGACCACAGTTTCGCATATGATCTCTGGGGATCCTCGTTGTGCAGCGATTGTCTGACGTTCTTGCAACATGGCTAGCCCGCTGACATTCGATTTTCTAATCTTTGATTCCTGTTTATTTTCTGATATAATGTACTGTCTTGTGATCTCTCCACGTGATGTTGAACATGATTCTCTCCTGTGCACGTTGCATGGTTCTCAGATAGAAAGCCAATCTTTTCTGGTTAGTTTCCATGTTTCATCTTCAGAGATGACTATCGGTAGGATGCTTTGGTTATAGACCCTTCTTTCTAGGACTAATGGGATTTCCTTGTTCTTGAAGATTGAGCTATCTCTACCCAAAACTTACCGATGCTTAAACATACATCATTTCGGCGAATGAAAGATCACACACAGATAAACAGATTGAGAATTTCAGAATTATATCGTCATCAGTTTTTATCGTCCGTTATTTCTAATGGTTTCTATGATGTCTCAGAATCTTCTAATATCCTGTGCTGTCTTATGGTCTCTCCATGTGATATTGAGAATGATTCTCTCAAGTGCATGTAACATGGTTCTCAGTGTGTGGGTCTTGTGACATGACCAGCCCATTGCCATTTCAGTTTTTTAATGGATTCTATAATGCCTTGGACTCATATTTTCTCCCAGATTTATTGTGCTGTCTTGTGGTCTCTCTGTGTGAGGTTGAGCATGATTCTTTCATGTGCATGTTGCATGGTTTTCAGTTAACATATCTGTCTCTTGGTTAGTTTCCCTGTTTCAGCTCAATCAGGAGGATGCATAGGTTGTACACTCTTCTTTTTAGTACTAATGGGATTTTTTGTTCTTGAAGGTTTAGCTTGCCTTACCGAAGGCTAGCCATCCTTGAGCGATTCTTTGCTTGATTTCTCCTTTTAAGGATTTCGTGGGGACTCGTTTTCCCTAGGTAGATGTAGTGATCTACTTCGTCTAGCTTTGCGTTTCTGATTTTGATCGTTGTGCATTTATTTCCGACATATTTGTTGTACATGATATTATCACAAATTATTTTTTTTTTATGGTTGATGGAAGTCGATCCTGAACGATCAAAAAGTTCGGACTGAACAGCTCAAGCTTCGGTTACTTTTGAATACATTTATACTAAAATAATTTAGATACATAACATATACATACATACATACATACATACATACATACATACACACATACATACACTACATACTTAGCTAGTCTCATAATAAACAGCTAATACAGGCAGTAGGTCATTTGAGGAACCCGTAATAATCTACATGGGACATGCATTAAGTACACTGCTACTAGTATCGTTGATATCTTTCGTGCTCATAAGAGCGATGGTTCGATAAAATTTGATTAAACTATCCACCGGGGAGTAGTTTTTCTTATATTGATTTCATGCGTTCAATTTTCTTTTCTTTCAAATAAGAACAGAAGCCAAAGCCTTCCCGATCATTTCTTTCCCAATTTCGCGCTCTTTTCTTCTTCGTTTCCCGCCCTTTCTCTCACGTGATCTCTTTTTTTTCCACCAGTGATCGGCCATCTTTATAGATTGGCGTATTCCGTGTGAACAACTGATTTTCATCTGTTCATGTCAGTTCTACTCTTCTACGGAGAAATTGAAAATAGGTCTTGGTTAAGAGTAAGTCTACTCACAACGTCCAACTTATTATTTGTTCTCAAAGCTATGCGTAGTGATTTCCCAAGAGGGAACAGAGTAGAGTGACTTCAGGAACAAGCAAGGAAAACGACGAAGTAGTGCCATATTGCGTTCAAGAAATCCCGTTAATAATAATAACACCAAGAAGAATTATAACAATAACACCGATGCCAACTAGGGAATTGACTGATAAGTGAATTTGTTGGTAGAATTGCAACATGGTAGGTACTCTTAATTAATACGAGACAACCTTATGACTCGTTCGGTCACTCTTTGAGAGAAAAATGGTGAAATTTGATGTGACCAGAGTATACATTAAATTTGCAATTAATCAAATGAATTAATGAGGGAGACTACTCGATATTTCACATTTGATTGTTACCTCCCTTGACAAATTGATTTATTATAATAGATAAGCGTAGACTAAGACTCCTATCAATTATCACTAAGTTGCAAATCAACCGAATTTTTAGGCACTCTTTAACTTGGTGCATAACTCAGGGATAACCAAATTCACTATATATATATATATATATATATATATATATATATATATATATATATATATATAGTGCATTATACATAATGTTGAAGTAAAGGATTCGTTACTCAAGCACGTTTATGTTTCTATCTTATTTTGGTTTGCTCAATGTATCAAGCACTTAATCAAACAAACTCTTCACACATCGGATATTGTATCAAATCAAATTATATTGTATTCTTGATTTTTATTATATATATATATATATATATATATATATATATATATATATATATATATATATATATATATATGTGTGTGTGTGTGTGTGTAATTTGAACTATAGGAAGTGAGACAGACTCAGAGTGAAAGAATACAGATACTAGGTTTATTTATCCGTAAATGTTTTCATTGATGGTCTAAACATGTTTCGGGAGGTAGTCCCATCTTCAGTAGTGCGTGCTGTGTGTGTATCATCTAATGGTTATAAGTGTGCTGTGGAACATGTCTATTATCAAGAGCTTTGCTTTGTGATATATATATATATATATATATATATATATATATATATATATATATATATATATATATATATATATATATATATATATATATAATGCACCATATCAACTAATTAGAGGTTACAAACAGATAAACAGAATGATCATTTTTGTATTACCAGGGCAGTGCGCATTCGAAAGGTGCATGTTCGGAATGGGTCAGACTTTATGTTGTGTGGAGAAATCTGCCATGATAGTCACGTAATATAATTTCCTGTCCGTTGTGCGAAACTACAGCTTTGAAGTATTTTAGTGACTCCTCTTCAGAGTTGCCAATTTAGATGTTTTATATATAAATCAAAATATTTCTGAGCGGCGAAAATCAAGGGAGATCATTTATAGGATCTTAAGAAAGATTTATAATCTTCAATTTTTTTCATTCATTCTTATTAGATCTCTCGAAAACCGTTGTTTGATATTTTATGTAATATATTTTTAACTCGACACTGCCTCGTATGCTGACTAATATATTTGGCGAATATCCATTCCGTACAATGGCCAGTTGTCGAATAATCACGGTACATACAGAGACAGGGAGACACACACACCAGACAGAGATACCTCTAAATTTAGTTAGATTGTAGTTAGATATAGATAGATAGATAAATATAAATAGGATCATTATCATCACGGTGGGCGCGAACGCAGACCCCACACTATGATTTATAAGTGGCAAATCTCTTGGATTTTTTCTTCATTCTTTATGAGCGTTGGTGCATTTTGATAGTTACTTTATTCATCATCTCTGGCTACGGTGAAACCGTTTCTGTTACTTTACATATAGATGAAGAAAATCGAAATTTTAGTACTGTATAGATAGATAGAAGTATAGGAATCTGAGTATCATCATCAGGATGAGTGTGAACACAGGCCCCTCATCATTATCATTATTAGGTTGAAAATCATCATTTTTTTGCATCCTTTGAACTGGTGCATTTTAGGATTACAATTAAAAGACAATGCTTAAAATACACCGTTTCGGCGAATTTGAGTTCACGTACAGATAAGCAGAAAGAGAATTTAAGAATTATATAGAATATCACAAATAATATTTTTATGGCTGGCAGAAGTTGGTTCTGAGCAAGCAAAAAGTTGGGACTGAACAGATGGAGCTGTTTACTTATTGCTATAAAAGACTTTGGCTACTTTTGAAGTTCTTTGAACCAACCATATCAATAGAACTTGTATCACTCATCGGCAACGCTGTATCAATAGGCCTTGGGCAAATTTCTTGTGACCTGAAATCATAGGTAAAAGCCACGATACAAAAGTAATGAGAATCCATACTAGTCTTCTTTTCTCTAACATTCATTCTTTCATATATAAGTTACGGATTCATTACATCTTCCTATGTCTAGCCGGCTAAGTGGTTGACAGAACCGTATGATAATCGGTTATTCGCTTTTTTTCTTCTACATACACAGTTCTCTTAGGAAAAAATATTTTTCTTTCAATTTTTTTTGGTGTTTTCCATCCATTAGACCATACGGAAATTCGTTAGGTCTTTTTTTTCAGAAAAAAAGATTTTTTCAGGTTTCACGGGAGGGGTTCTGTTTACCATGTAAGTATAATGATAGAGTCAGGACTGACTAGCTGTCACCATACCGGAGGTAGTGACAACCATTACTGTATTATCACCATGGCTTTTACACTGTGTGTCGTCAGCTCTTTGGAACTATTTTAAAGAATCGAACTTTTCTACCAAAAAGACCAACAAACTCTTGTTGAGTTTTTCTCTTTTTATGTTTTTATCTATTTTCTTGAAAACGAAAAGTTAGCAAACACGACTTGTTTAGAACTGATACGGCGTATAGAAGTAAGAGTTCGGATTAGGGTCAGTGTTATGGCAAGGATTAGGGCTAGGATTAGGGTTAGGGTTAGGGTTAAGATAATGATTAAGATTAGGTTTTAGGGTTAGGATTAAGGTTAATGTTATGGTGAGGAATGTGGCTGGGATTAGGGTTAGGGTTAAGATAATGATTAAGATAAGGGTTTAGGGTTAGTTTTAGGGTTAGGATTTAGGTTAATGTTATGGTGAGGAATGTGGCCAGGATTAGGGTTAGGGTTAGGGTTAATGTTGCACTAAGGATTAGGATTAGTGTAATGGTAAGGAATTGGGCTAGGATTAGGGTTAGTGATAGGGTTAGAATTAAGGTTCGTGTTAGGATTAGGATTAGTGTTTAGGATTAGTGTTTAGGATTAGTCTAAGGGTTAATGTTAGGGTCAAAATTAGGTTAAGTGTTTCTCATTCCCCAATTATTCATCGGTTTTATTTCGTCTTTGTAATTTTTGTCCACTTGTATTTCCGGTGAGATGATTGAAAGCCAGTGCTGTCTATAGTTACATTGTAAATAGAACCTCTCTCATAAAACTTGAGAAAAAACTTTTTCTAAAATTAACAAATTTCCCGATAGTTCTAAGGTCTAATGGTTTGAAAGCATCAAACATTTTTTCTCCCTGGAGAAATGAGTACGCAAAAAAGAAATACTCAATAAAGACTTATAAAAACTAATAAGCTGTGAAGTTAAGCAAAAGTGAATTTGCAATGATTTTTTTTCTCTATTTCTCGTTCAAATCCATGGAGACAAAATCTTTGTTTGGGATGTGCTTTTTTTTGTCCATAGAAATATTACTACCAGAATGCCAATTCGGTCAGATGGTCTATTGTTTTCGTCTGATGTGATGGCTGACCCATGGGGGAGTAAGATGGTGTCAAATAGATGTCAAGAAGTGAATGTTAATCATAGAACTGGCGTTAATTTGTTCGATCATATAGGCAGTGACCACAGAATTCCCAAAACGAAGTTTTTTTTTGTCCTAAGCTTTTAGTTGTGTCAACAAAACATACACAATAGTATTTCCATGGTAATAACATAGCAACAGTATTTTCTTTTCTTTTACTGAAGTCTCGTGATGTTTCTCCACAAAAGACTGATCCATCGGCTGCTATAAACCACAACTGTTTTTAGAAAGACTGGGGAGAATACATTTTCTAAGTGGGCGGAAGAAGATTTTAACTTCTCTGGGGATAACATAACTTGAAAAAATTGTTTTCACACGATTTTATAAATCAAAAACTTTCGTTTAGTTCTAATTAATTTTTACCTTTCAAACAGATACTAGAAAATCACCAAAATCCTCTTTATATATATTTCACAAATAAAAGGAAAATATAGACAAAAAACTCAATTGAACATGAAAGGTATAATAGCTTGAGATAATTTTTTGAAAGTTCTAAAAAATAGATTGGAAAATTTTGAATAGAAATAACTTTAATATAATCCCAAAAGAACACTTTCTAAATCCGTTAATGTGTATTTTGGTGAATTTATTATATTCTTTTTGTTTTTCTTTTTGGCAAACGTACCGTAAATTGTGGTTCCTTTGGCCTCTTTTTAAGCTAGTAACATTGCAATTTCCTTTCCGTTATAAGAACTGAGAATATTTTGTAGTCTGAAGAACTAAGACAATCCCTTCTTTCCAACAATGTAACTTAAATAGTTAAAAGCATCTTTTCTCAGTAGCATTAAAAAACAGTCGCCCAGGTAACGACTGGACAGACATTTCAATGCTTTGTCGAAAAAAAGACGACTTACTTTAAACCAAAACATACCTAATTCACCTTCGATTTTATCTACAATTTATCATAATGACACAAACCATAAACCATTCGAATTTCGCTAATATTCACTCAAATTTTCAATTTATTACCGAAATTAAAAAGAATATTCCTGGTTTAGCAGGTATTAATTGGTTTAATCGCAGATGTAGCTTCTGTATTCAATGCCGATCGGGGATAAGTTTGTAAACAAAACTAATCTAACCAGATTTAAAACGAGTTATTATGAGAATTAAATCGTCTTCTGTGTTTCGCAGATGTTCAAATGAATATCAATGAGGTTCGGAGGGAATTTAAGGTTTATTTGATCAATTTAATTTGATACAATTTATTTGAATAAAAGTCTACGTCACAGAATTGAGAAGTCTATCAAATTCGTTGAAAGTACAAATGTACAAAAAAGTCACTGAAATATCAAAGAATACAAAGTATAATAGATAAAAAGGCACCCAGGGAGTCAGAAAAGAGAGACAAATATATACATTTATCATTATTGCGATACTAAAGATGTCACTAAAGCAATTCTATTCAATTCCATTCAAATAAACCACATAAAGACAACATACTAGAAAAAAGAAAACTTACATCACTTTTCCAACGTCTTGTTTTTGCCATCAATTTGCCTCCATTTTGGGATCCCCATGCGTTGGCCATGTCACGTGACTACGCAGGCATTTTAGTCGTAATATTTCCTTGGTTTTCATTGGCCTCGGATGCCTGCATGACACTCAAGATGGGCTTGCCTTATAGGGATGAAAAGCCCTGACTGCCCTGCTATAAACCCATTACTCGGGGGAGAAGTGGACCCATGCCTTTCCCTGATGCACTAGTGCGTATTGAACACAAAATACCCTGATTATTATCCCCATTAGTACATGTCGTAAATGCCGAGGCTTATGATCAAATCACGCTGAGCTGTTAACTGTAAGGCCACCAACAGATAATAAACAGTGGGTTATTCTATATAAAAATGACGATAAGCAACCGTAGCTCTTTGACGAGATGCTGTTTCGTCACTTCAAGAATATTGTTCTCCCTGTTGCTTTACTCCGTCCAGCGTGCGTACGTTACGATTTCATGGGATTATGCAACAGTTGATTAGTCCCGGACAAAAAGGCACAAAAATGTAGATACGCAAAATAAAGAGTAAATTGTGATACCTTTGCTATATCCTTCGCTGGTTACCCATTGAAGTACTTAACAGTTTGGGGGACGTTCAACTCCAACGATCACGGGGGGGGGGTTCTGCATTGCTTCGTCTGGCACAAAGCCTTTGATTGCTTCCAGCAGCTGGTGTTGATTAAATGGTCGCCCATTCAAGTAGTGGCCAGATTCGAATCTGCTTATATTTGGTGATTAGACGAAAACCAATGCCCTCGGCATGATTTGATCATAAGCCTCACTTTATGTAATTAAAAACATGACGTGTAGATTAGAGCGAAAGAAAGAAAGAAAGGAAGATAAAGGAAGAAAGAAAGATAAAGGAAGAAAGAAAGATAAAGGAAGAAAGAAAGAACAAAAGAATTGAGGGAGAAACAGAAAAGCAGAAAAGAAGGAAGAAGTAAAGAAGGAAAAGAGAAAGAAAAAAGGAAGAAATAGAGGAAAGGTGCGAAGAAAAAGAAATAGAGAAAGAACGAGGTATAGAAAGGAAGGAAAGGAAAAAAAGAAAGAAATAAAGGAAGGAAGAAGAAAGTGGAGAAAAGGAGGAAAGAAAGAGAGAAAAGGAGGAAAAAAGACAGTAAGAATGGAAGAAATAAACAAAAAAGCAGGGAAGGAAGAAAGAAAGAAAAAGAGAGGGAAATAAAGGGAAAAAGAAGAAAAAAAACGTGTGAAAATTGGACTGGGTTATTCTGATGGAGAGGACAGCGAAAACTGACTCCTTTGACAGGAGAGCTCCGCTTTTTCTCGCCTTCCTGCTAAATGGATCAATTCCCCCAAAATCTGCCCTCGCCAATCAGATTAAGTGTGTTGTCCCTCCTGGGGTGACCCCTCCCCCATTACTGCTATCCATTATCTTTTAAACGGGTCGTTTGCACTAAATGACCCCATTGCGTGCAAAAATTCGAGCAAAATTTCCGCAATTCGCCGCGCTAAGAAGTTCTATAACAATAGAACACATAAACATTGATGCCCCTTCACACTTTACCATTCTAAACCTATCTTTGACTTTCTTTCATCTCATATCCTCCTCCCTTCCTTCTTTCTTTCTTTCTTTTCTTATTTTCCTTCTTTCCTTCTTTCTTTCTTTCTTTCTTCCTTTTTTCTTTGTTCTCATATCTTTTCCTTTTTTCTTCTTTTCTTTCTTTCCCAGTCTTTCTTTCCATATTTACTTTTCGATTTTTCGCTGTTTTTATCATCAATTATTTTTTTTTCTTTTTCATCATATTCTCCTTTTTCTTTCCTCTCGTGTATTCTTTCTCTTTTCTCCCCTCTTTCATTTCTTCCTGCAACCCCTTTTTTCCTTTCTTTCTTCCTTTTTTCTGTCTTTTTTCTTTTTTTCTCCCTTTCTCTCTATCGCACGTACTTTTATATTGTTTTGAATGTTCTTATTATTTTTTCCCTTTCTTTCATTCATTTCAGATTATTCTCTCTCACTTTGTCTCTTTCATTATATACTATCCGGTTCTCTCATTCTCTTCTTTCCTCTCAATTTTCTTCCCTCCTTTCTCTTTTTTTAATCAAATTTCATTAATCTTTCTTTCCTTTTTCTTTTGTCCTCCGTCCAAACACTTTGAAGTTTTCTTCTTTTTCACACTCCCACTTTTCTCTTTTCCCCCCTCTCACCCTTATTTCACTCATTCAACAGATGGATGTGTATATGTGTGTATAGATGTACGTATATATGTATGCATGCATGTATGTGTGTACGTATCTATCTATCTACCTATCTCAGTATCTATCACAGTATCTATCTCAGTATCTATCTCAGTCTCTCTCTCTCTATCTATCTCAGTCTCTATCTATCTATCTATCTATCTATCTATCTATCTCAGTCTCTCTCTCTCTCTCTCTCTATCTATCTATCTATCTATCTATCTATCTATCTATCTATCTATCCATCTATCTCAGTTTGCCCACATCTATCTATCTCTCTCTTTTTCTCTATCTATCTCAGTTTGTCCACATCTATCTATCTATCTATCTATCTCAGTCTCTCTCTCTCTATCTATCTCAGTCTCTCTCTCTCTATCTATCTCAGTCTCTATCTATCTATCTATCTATCTATCTATCTATCTATCTATCTATCTATCTATCTCAGTCTCTCTCTCTCTCTGTCTCTCTATCTATCTATCTATCTATCTATCGATTTGTCTCAGTCTACTCATCTCTTTCCCTCTTTCTACCTATCTATCAATGGAGATCAAATCTTACCTCTTTAAATCCCTTACTCTATCTATACGTTAAATACCCAACATTTGATCCAACTCAACAACCAAACCATATCAACAAGTAACAGCATCAGCGTCCAATGATCAACAAGCGCCCCCTGGTGTCATTTGAATATTGTTAATGTATGTCGTGAAAGACTACAAGATTCTGACTGAAGATGGCGGAAGGAGGCTGACATTTTATATGTCTTTAGAGAACCTACAACGAAAAACCGTCGCGTCAATCTTTTCTTCTTTTTCTGCCGACCCAGCCCACCGCCGAATTCAAAGTTAATTCAAAGGAGATCTATCGAAATGAAACGCCTGACAGGACCGATGGATATTAGTTGTAAGATCGGATTTGTGTGTCCGACGAGCGAGACCTGCCGGACGATAGAACGGGTGAGTCGGCATTAATGGTCCCGTTCACTTTCCTTCCCCCACTTTTCCCCTCCCATAACCAGACGAGAATTTGGATTGACAGTAAGATACAGTTAGAATTACTAAGGTTTCCATTCCATTTCGGAGTGGCTTTGCGTGTTTGGAAGGTTAAAAGAAGGTTAGGGTTCACTACTGAGAGCGGGGATTGGACTTCCTAGTATTGGTTAATGGGAGTCTGAGGATTGGATAGGATTTTATATGCATATAAATTGATCTGGTAGGACGATTGTGCTTGTTTAGGTGGTTGCATGGGACAATTCAAAGTGAAGACGGACAGTGAGAGAGAGAAGAAATAACTAGAGAGAGAGAGAGAGGGAGAGAGAGAGAGAGAGAGAAGGAGAGAGAAATTGACACGAACAGTTTGAAGTAGTTGGAGATATACATATGAACAAACAAATAGATGGATATATAGATAGATATGAACAGACATATATATATATATATATATATATATATATATATAAATAGTAGATTATGGATTCGCTACACAAACTAGCTCATGTTTCTGCCCTCTTCAGGCCTCATCAGGCGAATTATTGATAAATTATTATATCATGTTATACTGTTAGCCTGATTTGTACCACATATACTGTTTATATATATATATATATATATATATATATATATATATATATATATATATATATATGTATATAGATAGATAGATAGATAGATAGATAGATATGAACAAACTGAAATAGATTGATAGATATGAACAGACTGAAACAGGTAAATGTGAACGGACTGAAATAGATAGATTGATCCGGACAGACTGAAATTTGGTAGATAAATAGATAGAAAGAAAGAAGAGAGAACAATTACCATTTAGACGTGAATGCACAACTTTCTCAGTCGTTAACTCGTGAGAACTGATTAACTTTTGAACAGTGGCCACTAATGATTCTCTGGTTAAAGTTCGGGAATCTTCTGCTGGAACATCCGAAGACAGATCAGTCATTCATCGGTGAGACTAATGGCCGAGTAGAGAGGATTTGCTGAGAGGATGGGTGCCTCATTTGCAGTTGGTGATTAAAATTACTGATTGTTTAAATAAATCCGTACCTTGCATAAATAAATCACTGTAGCCCACGCGTGGACCAGAACTAATTATCTAAAAAAAATATCTAAAATTATCCTTAAAATAGATCTCCTCCCTAAAAGTATCTCAAAAGAACCTGCATAAGATTTTGCCATTATTGGTTCAAAATGACCAGAGACCCTAAATGCACTTTTATGAAAAAAAAAAGAGTTTTTAAATCGTGCCTAGTAGTGTGTGCACATGCAAATTTTCAAGGTTGTAACCCCAAAAATGTGACTAGGAGCGCCCGGACACACGCACACACACACGCGCGCACAGATACACAGGAAATAATCTGTAGCTCACTTAGCTGGTTGGTCGGGCTGGCCATCTGTAGAATTACGGTGATTCGATGTACTCTTCTATTTTAGTAACTTTAGATAGGTTCTGAATATACTCCTATATCTTGATAACTTCAGATAATCAGTAACCTCAAATTAGGCTCTCATCGGTACATAATGTATCTCCGCTCGGCAAATCCTCTCCGTTCGGCCAACCTTGTGATTTCAATCGCAAACCCTGAAATAAGACTTATATCGGTACATTATGTATCTTCCCCCACCCCCAGCTTCGCTCGACAAATCTTCCCAACTCGACAATCAGTCTCACCGATTTTTCATCCTACTCATTTAGCAAGAAACTTCGCAAGAAATGATTAGAAGAAAAGGAATCTGTCAATGCGAGACACAATGGCGTCAGAAGATGTTAAAATCGAACGGAGCTGAGTCTCTTAAACGAGACTTCAAACGTGATTCTCGTTTCAACTCTTGCGAACTGTTTAATACCAACTGGGGGATCGAAAAATGGACGTAAGAAGTCAACACATTATGAAAAAGAGAAATTACGTGGGGAGGATGGTGTGTTAGTGGGGTCTGCTTCAGTTGAAAGCAGGAGAAAAATTGTACGACGATTGGGGATTCGATTCAAGATGGACGATGTAGAATAAACGGTGCTTATTTATTTTATGATGTTTAATAATCTTTTCTTCCTTCTTGAAAGAGATTTGAGCAATGATTTATTTTTCGCTTTGTGATTGCGATCAAGATTTGGGACATACATAAATGAGTACACCGAACCACTTTTTATAGAAAGTCAATTATCTTCTAAACCAGATAGCAGGATTTTATCATTGGTAGTGAAACACTACACAATCGAAACGAATATATTTATCAGGTTTTATTTACGACCAAGTTGTATAGAAATTAAACAATACTTTTTGTAGGGTGTGCCAATTTTTGGACGGCAACATATTACAAATAATATCTCTAGGAGGGGCGGCACGTACAACGGAATCGGCGGGCCGATTTCAAACTCAGACCAAGACTGTTCTCGTTCGCTTCGCATTTATGCCTTAATGGAAAAGGCAGAAACCCATCTCTTCCCCGAGCCTTAGAGACAACCAGTCAAGGATACATCAGAATTTGAAACCAGTTCGCCAGAAAATAGTGGCAACGAGTGGGCTTAATTAGTCATTACCTCCACAGAAATTAAGGAAAGGCCTTGGTCCAGCAGTGAACCTGAAATGGCTGTTGTCAACGATGACGATGATAGCACTACTCAGTCGATGATGTTTGTCAATTCTGGACCATTTACAATCTTTTTCTAGAGTAAATCAATTAGTTATTCATTTACATCATACATATAATCGCCCTATTCTATCAATAGGCCGACATAGGTATTTACCAAGCATGGCATAGCCTGACACAAGGCCATGAGTGTTGGACACACAGTGAGGATCAGATTCACACAGTAATAATTGTTTGTCAGAGATGCTTATTAACCCCTCTTACGCTATAAGGATCTAAGTAAAAAAAAAAATACATGTTAACTATTCCCATATTTCATCAAACCGTTTATAAATATGCGATATCACTTGAGGCACTCGCTACAGTGTAGAAGCTAGCGTTTGGATAATGTGATCTGTTTATGGAGTATCGAATCCACGTTGGGTGCTCAATCAATCTTGTACCAAACTTGGCTTAACCAAATGAAAGAAGCACTATAAACGACGTTTGTCTGGAAGGTATCCAGCCATTTAAGATTAACGATAAAATAGCTTACTAATGACAATGGCATCTGAGTTCACCCCCTCATAGTACCCCTGCGTCCCCACATGTTTATCCCAGCGCCTTTTTCCACTTTTGGAAACAGTCTGCGAAGTCCTCTTTCAGGATCACCATTAGCTGTTTCGTTGAGTTTTCCTTTATCTCGCCCCATCCCTTTTAACGATGAAAAGCCAGAAATCGCAGAGAGTTGAATCTGGACTGTATGGGGGAAAGGAGGAGGCTGAGAGACTTTAGGGTGCTGCACTGTTTTGCCCTCGAAATCTGCAAGAGACGTGAACAATGTGCAGGCTCAGTTATTGTGAATGAGACGGCCATGCAGTGCACAAGCTCACTAAATAGGGTCTCAAAGTCGACTGAGTCACCCAACTGGAGTGAGTGTGTTCACGCGTGCACAGTATAAATTCTCTTAACGAAAATAAAAAAGATATAGAACCTGAAAAGAACCTCCATCTTTACAAATATGAAAAAATATATATATATCTGGGAAAATCTTTTTAGAAATACTTATGTATCAGATATCAGACATTACTAATGGGATGATCTATCTATCTGTCTATCTATCTATCTATCTATCTATCTATCTGTCTATCTATCTATTCATCTCTCGGTCTATCTATATTCATATCTATCTATCTATCTATCTATCTATCTGTCTGTCTATCTATCTATCTATCAACTGGTATGATTAGCAAATAGCCATAAAGACGACAGAGATCCCTGTTGGTGGGCAGACAATATGCACAATAAAGACACAGAATAAAGACCAAATGTATCAGCGTCTTTGTATTCTAAAGGCTCATTGGGTTGCTGGTATCACGTGATGACTTTTGATGTGGCGCTACCCGGAGTTTTTGTTGATTCGTTTTACGCCACTTCAGTTTTACGAAAGGCCACAAGCCGCTTTTTATCTTTGAACTATGTTTGTGAGCATCTGTGCTTTTCCTTGATTTATTTTGTGCATCCGTTTGCAAGATGTGTTCTAAGGTATCAAAAAAATAAAATAAAATAAAAAAAAAAGCTCAAAGAGCTCGTCAGGGTGTTACCCTTAGCGTCAAACTAGCAGACATAGAAGAGAGTTTTTTTTGGATCGGGGAACGCTCAAAATCTGTCCTTGCGTTGACGAACATTTTTTTTTTCATTAAAACACACGACAAGGAGTTTTTCAGAGGAACACTCAACGGAGAGTTTTCGTAGGAACACTCTACTCTCCAATAAGGAGACAGGATAAAGAGACCAAACGTATCAGCATGTTTAGATTCATAAGGCGTATTCAGTTGCTAGTGTCGTGTGATGGCTTTTGATGTGGCCTTACCTGGAGTTTTTGCTGCTCAGCAGCTGCAGATCAAGTTTTATCAAGAAGGTGTGGGCATGTGAGAGCATGCATATATATGTGGCGTGCGTGGTGTGTGTGTGTGTGTGTGTGTGTATGTGTGTGTATCAATGAGTAAGAGATGTGGGTCGTTTTTAATGTCAACAGATGGATAGAACTAATTTGGGCCGGTTTGAGTGGGTGGAGTGACGGAGTATTAAGAAAGAGAAGGGAGAACGAAAAAGAAATAAAATTAAGAAAAAGAAAGAAAGAAAGAAAATTGAAGAAAAAAAGATGACTTAAAAAGAAGTTCTCTCCAAATGGAAAAATAAAAAAAGGAAGGTAGGAATAAAAGGAAAACGGAAGAAAAGATGACTTAGATATAAAAATATAAAAAATGAAATTGAAAAAAATATCTTGTGTTTAAAGCTGTAAAGCTTTCTAAACTACATATATATATACATAATTAATGAAATAAGTTACTGTTAAACCTGGGATATACGCATGTGTGTGAATGTGTGTGTCATTAGATGGATGAGTTTTATCAGACATAATCGTGAGAATATATATACAGTAAGGAAAAACACAAGTTGAGTGAATGCGTAGATATTCACAGATGTTTCGCAGGAACGATATATATATATATATATATATATATATATATATATATATATATATATATATATATATATATATATATATATATGTATGTATATATATACATATATAGTAGAATGTGGATTCGCTACACATCTTCGGATACTGCTAGCCTGATTTGTACTATATATATATATATATATATATATATATATATATATATATATATATATATATATATATATATATATATAATAAATGAATAATAAATAATAATGGTGTCATCTACGGGCGGCTGTTTCATTGTATTATGACTCTTCAGTGTGGCTATAAAGAATCCAGTATCTCTTCCAGGTGCGCTAGGTGGGATCGAAATCTTCGCTTCAGACCCAGTGGCAAGTGCTCTACACCTGCCCTACACGACGGAAGTGAACGGTCAGTAGGGCCAAATTAAGCGATATATTTACTCGCGCATAATTCCCAATCCACCAGAATGCTCCATTCCAGAGTTGGAAAAGCACAGCCATAGTAGCTTATAATGGACGAGTTTTCCTACTTGAACCCTAAAAGGAGCGTTAATTATAATGATAGTTGATAATTGTGTCATCCATAGACAGCTGTTTCGTTGTATTACAATTCTTCAGTGTGGCTATAGACAATCTAGTATTCCTTTCAATGCCGTTAGGTTATATACAAATGTCGTAATGCTTTTGATGAAAATATATCATCTTGTTTGTATGGCGTTCGGCTGGTTCCTTTTAAATTCGCTTACTTTGAAACTTAATAGCTCACTACTCCATAGCGGCTAATAGTGAAAATCAATTTAAGTGAAAGAGTTCATTGTTTCGAATAGTGGGTTGGAGATATTCACAAGAGCAAAATTGTTCTATTTAGAAAGAAGTCATTCTGTGCATTATTCAGATAGATTAATACCACGCGTGCACAGACACGCGCATCGGTATAATGTGGATCAGACGATCTCAATTCCTCCGAGATTTTTTTCATTTCCCTCATTTACGTGAAAGAATTGCTTACAGACCCCGCAGAGACAAGAGAAAGGCTTGTTGTGGAATCAGTAGAAATGTTGACAGACAGACGACGTAATATGACATGATCTTCTGGTTTGAGAAGCCACAAGACATAAAATCTTGCTCTTCGCTAAGCTCCTTTTGGCTTTGTCCATCTTTCTTTTCCATTTCTTCTCTCCAGACTTCTTTCGGCACAAGAAATCTCTGCCTTCTTCACAGCTGAGTATTAAAACATGTCTTTGTAAGATGGACATTTTGTTTGCAAAAAAAGAAAGAAAAAAAAACCGTGCAGCAGACGCAGAACTCAATTTCCAGTTGAGTGTTATTAATCTACATTTTCCTTTAGTTTCTCTCTCCATGCGTATACATGTGTTCAAGAGTTTCCCCTAACCCGTTTTTGAAAACTAGAGACTGAATTTAGAAAGTTTCGTACACCCCAAATATGAATCCTCCATATTTTTCATTCAAGTTTTTTTTTCTTAATCTATTCTTATAAATATTTTTCTTTCATTTCTTCTCTCTTTCCGTTTTTTTCTTAATTATTCTTATCCTTTCTCTCTTTACTTTTTTCTTTTCAGTATTTTCTTCATCTTTCGTTTTCTATTGATGCTTTCAGTTAATATCCTTTATCGCTTCTTCCCTCTCTCTTCTCTTTCATATTTCTCCTTGCTTTCAGTTAATATCCTTTATTTTGCCCTTCTATTTCACCATAGTTGTCTTTTATTATTTTCTTCCCTTCCTCTTTCTTTCATTCTCTGTCTTTGAAAGGCGAACATCTGCTGGTTAAATAAGAGGGGCACGCGGCAGACGTTGAACTCAGCTCTTTAATAGACATCATTTCTATCTTTTTTCAGTCTCTTTTTTCATGTATGTTCAAGTTCCAAGCACTCTCTTTTAAAAACCACATTATATCACTAAGTGAACTGCTCACAGAGGGTAGTGACAAAATTCAGCACTACGCTCGCACTGATTTTGTCAGAATTTTGTCAGACGACTTGTTTTTATCTTTGTATATTGGTTGGTGAGAACTAATTCGTTGTTTGGTCTTTCAACTACTTCTCAGTCGTGTACTCTCCGGTCTTCCCGAGGTGACTGTGGTATTTAGAAAGAGATCATACACTTTTGAAAAAGACTGACGTGCAGCAGAGATATAAATCGTTTTTTTTGTTGGATGTTTTTTCCTGCTTTTTTCCCTCCAATTTCCCTTTCTATTTGGTTAAAGTCCTAAGCACTCTCTTTTAAAAAATGCATTATCTCACCAAGTTTACTGCTCACAGAGGGTGGTGGCAAAATCCAGTGCTACGTTCGCACTGATTTTGTGTGCATTTTGTTTGACGACTTGTTTTAATCCGTGTATATTGGTTAGTTAGAACTAATTTCTCGTCTTTGCTGTTTGGTCTTTCAACGGCGTACTCTCCGGTCTCCTTAAGGTGACTGTGGTATTTTGAAAGAGACCATACGTTTTTGAAAAAGATAGGCTTGCGGCAGAGATAAACCTTAGATTCGTAATGGTTGTTATTTCTGCGTTTTTTTTTTGTCCCTCTTTCTAATTGTGTGCAAAAGTTACCAGCACTCTTTTCGAAAACTACAAACTGGATACACAGTTGTAAACTTATTTTCTACCGGAAACTTTTGCACAAACATAATATTTGAAAAAGAAATCTTATTTCTTCCTCTTCCTTTAATTTACATTCGAAAGGTTTTTTCATTTCTCTTAATAGTTTTCCCTTCTTCCTTCTTTTCTCTTCCGTTAATTTTCTTTCTTTATTTTTCACTTGATATCCTTTTTTCTCTCTTTTGTTTTCCAATAATTTTGTCATTTCTTTCCTCTCTGTTCTTCATTCCCTACTTTCTGTTCTTCTTTTTTTTTCTCTGCTCGTTTCTTTCTATTACCCTCCAGTATTGTCACATTAGTCCCACTTTGGATTATCCGAGTAAAACGCATTAATTTGGCACCTGCTTATTTACAATTATGCCCCCTCCTAGATACGATCAACATACATACAGAAGTACGATGGTATTATGCATGCACCCCTTGCTGCACTCACGCATATATACATATATATATATATATATATATATATATATATATATATATATATATATAT
Source organism: Thysanoteuthis rhombus (assembly GCA_963457665.1). Taxonomy (NCBI): domain Eukaryota; kingdom Metazoa; phylum Mollusca; class Cephalopoda; order Oegopsida; family Thysanoteuthidae; genus Thysanoteuthis; species Thysanoteuthis major. Next base: position 11,476,816 of record OY735222.1, on the reverse strand, counting down.
ATATATACACACACACACACACACACACACATATATATATGTTACCTGAAATGAGCTTTCGGACCCAGTTATAGCTCGATGATAACTTTGTTGGCAGTAATTGTGCAGATGTTTTTCAGCAGGGCACACACATACACACACATATATATATACATATAAATGTGTGTGTAGTGCGTATGTGCGTGTGTGTATGTGTGTGTGTGTGTGATCGCACATGATAAGTGCCCAACGAAACATTCAAAATTTTAAAAATATATATACTTACATTTTCTAAGTATACACACACACACACACACACACACACACACACACGTACACATATATATATAATATATATATATATATATATATATATATAATTGATTGTATGATAGTCAGGTGGTAGGACGACGACGTCAGCAATGGTTGTAATCGCAGGGTAGTAACCAAAACTATCGGACACACACGCATAGATGTGCGCGCACTTGTGTCTGTAAATGCATTTGTGTGCATTTTTTTTGTGTGCGTGTGTGTGTCCTTGTGCGTGCGCGTGTAAGCCCCCAAACTGTAATTTATCTCTGATTCGCGCTTATGATGAGTACTCGAGACGATGTGAAAATTTGGATTTCGAATGTTGATTTCTGTTTGGGAAAAAGAAATTCAGTGATCAATCGATGAACTCTGTAAGTTTTTAAAATGGAAAAAAAAAAATGTATTTCAAGAAGTTTTGCCACCCAACCAGTACGTCGAAATTGAGGAAAAGGGGATTGTCAGCGGTCAAGAATGAATGCAAATCAGACTATTATATACATAACGTACATACACGGTGAAAATGTATTGAGAATCAAGATGAATGCATTGTCAGTGGTCAAGAGTTGAGGCAAGAATCATAGACTGGATGGGGTGATTATATGTATATTGTAAATGCATTGCCAATGATTTCACATGCATTGTAAGTAAATCAGGAAGAAAGGAGTTGTCAGTGATCAGGGGATAATGCAATCGTTACTGATAGAAAAGGGCCAGTATATGTATAACAAGAATATACCTGGAAGAATGACGGGGTTATTCATACATGGGTTGGCACTAAGGAACCGAAAGTTATTGGGGGGGGGGGGACAATTCATTTTTTATAATTCAAGTATTCTAATTTAAATTTTTTTTCCCAAGTCTCAACTCATCACAAGCTGTTATAATGTGTGATCAGACATGAAGACCTGAATGTTTTTATGACGTAATTTTCATTGTAATGTCGTAATAAGTAGGTCAATTATCCAATCAGAGCATCCCATTTGAGCCGAAATAGGCAAGAAATTTGCATATGTGCTCATTATATGTATGGATGTATATGCGTTGCTAATGATTTTACTTCGGAAAATTTGGACAACAAAAGATTTTTGAAAGTATTATGTACGTATGTGTGTATGTATGTATGAATCTATGTATGTATAGGTGACTCATCGTTATGTAATGGTTAACAAGCTTGTCTATCAAATTATTACTGCTGAATAGTAAGTTCAGTCCTCGTTGAAGGCCAACGAACTTGTGGACTTGTATCAAAACTTGGCAACTCATAGTAGAACATATTTCTCTGTCTGCCTATCTATCTATCTATCTATCTATCACTCTAAGCACAACCAAATATGCATACATTCATTCTTAAAAAAACAACTTGTAAATAATAAGATGTGTATCTTGGGCGTTTGTGGATCATCCTCAGAGTTTTGCGAACCTTTGGAAAATTTATATATATATATATATATATATATATATATATATATATATATATATATATATATATATATGTTTTTTCTTTTTCTTCACTGTGGTCGAGTAGTTTGCATTTGGGTGTATATGCGCTTCCTTTCAGGAGTCACTGCTGAAAAGTACACTCCACGCATGCGCAATAGTATAAGATCTGCGTAATTGTATCAACTTCAATTCATAAGATCGTGGTCTGCCGGGATCTATATTTGCTCAGTCCCGTCGTTTTTTGAATTGAGAATAAAGTCCTTTTTTTTTGCTTAGCACCTTTGGAGATCTCAAATTAGATTTTTTGAATGAAACTGACGCCTTTTTGACAGAGAGGTGGACTTGAATCTCAGTCTTCTATTTACACGCTGTCGTTGTCTGATAAACAAATATTTACTTACCTGCCAATTTTTTCTACTTATGGGCTAATTGTGAAGCATCTTGAATGTCTTCAGTCATTTTTCAGGTCGTAGAATATATATATATATATATATATATATATATATATATATATATATTTGCTGATTCGCTTTCTTTCGTGAGACGCACCTTTGATTTCTCGTGACTTATTAAATTTTGTCTCTCCCAAGAGTTGTGTTTTGCGCGGAACGTTAACATTGAAGGTTATTTTACGGAATTCCTTCCAAAAAGGGTGGAAAAGTTTTTTTCTCCAGTCTATCCACACACACACACACACACACACACGCACACACACACACACACACAGACATACACACACACACACACACACAAAATAAATGAAATAAAATGAATTATGCAATAAATGATTTAAAAAACAGATCGAATTGTTATCGTTTTTTTCTTCATTGAAATCCTTCAATATTTTTTTCGAGTTTTGAAATGAACTTTTGACCTTCATACAATGTTAGAAGTTCTGAGATTCTGCTTGTGATCGGTGAGTAGCCGAAAGGGTGCATTGTATCCAGGTGTATTTGATTAAGTTACCCTTAAAATATGCCATTAAAAAAATGCAAAGAAAATTCGTATGATCAGCGACTTGATGATAACAGATGCTTCCTTGCTCATCCCCACCCATCAAAAAAAAAAAAAAAGAAAAGCAAAAAAAACAACAAAAAAAAAATTTTCAAGGTAGATAACTATTAAGGGGTTAATTATAGACGAGTCACCTTTACTTATCGATATGTTGAAAATCTGGCCTTTGAATTTTATATTAATGTTGGTCTCATCAGATTCCACTACTTTTCTTTCAATCAGTGACAGAGAAAGGTTAAAAAGTTGGAAATTAGGTCTCACGTGAACTGGGTTGAATGCATAACGACAATCCCAGACCACACACCTCTAAACTGACTGTGTATACGCTCAGGGAATTAGAATATCAAGTCTTCCAGCATTTCTCTTGAAGGTTATTATCTCTTAAGACAATTTTTTAACTTCATATCTATAATAGAAAGTTAAATAGGGAAGCCATAATTCGAGCTTTTACTGAATTTGTGACCACTAAAGCGATTCTTTTTTATTATAGAGATTCCATATCATCATTAAAGAATCGTTGGAAAAATTTAATCGCTTCAAATGGGTCTTATTTTGTTGAAATATCAACTGTTTTATTTCATACGTAACGACTAAATTCTAGCACCAAAAATCGATTGAAAACTTTACTTGAAGGTACATGAAAACTAAATATAAGCCTTTCTCACCATTCCACCGGCAAATGTCTGTAAATTCTGAAAGGTTTATACTTGAATAATTCTTTACTGATTATTCATTTAACTGGTATTCGGCTTTTAACCTTATCCTTTGTTGAAAGGTTTTAAAATTCTAAATTCCCAAGATATTTGAATTGAAATTCAAAAATGTTCTGAATTTCTCGGGTCTTTGGACACAAAAAGCAAATATCTTTTGGCAGACTCGGAACCAGCCAATCGAAAAAATTTGAAGATTTTGTGGAATTCTTTTATTTTGGTAAATGGTCGCTTGCTGAGACGTTGGAAGTGGTAGGAAATTGAGAAAAGAGAAAGAAACAAGGAGAAGAAAGATTGATTGGAGTTGAAGAAATGAATAGAAGAAAATAAGGAAGGGTGAAGGAGGAAAGGGAAAGGAGAGAAAGGGAGAAGAGTGATTTACAAGAAGTAAAGAGAGGCAGAGAGCAAGATAGAAAGGAAAAAAGGCAACAAAGGCAGAAAGAGAGAGGGGGCAGAGAGAAAAGAAAAAAAAAGATTGCAAACAAAAAAAGAGAGAAAGAGAGAGAAGAAAGAGAAAAAATAACAGTGAAGAACGAAAGAAAGAAAGAGAAAAATAAAAGAAAGACGAGAGAAAAAAGAAAAAAATAACAGAAAGAAAGAGAGTGATAAGGAAAGAAATAGAGAAAGAAAAAAACAAAAAAAAAATAACTGGTCAGCTTAGACACTCAATAGAAACCACCACGTTACCAACGTCCTTTGGCAGCATGTCTTGTTGGGCAATTAACTAAATAATTGGAAAAAATTGAACAAGCTACTTCTCTTACCTTCCGTTAGTGAGTTATCATTAAAAAAGTGAATTTTCAAAAAAGCAAGTGGGTAGAAAATAAAGGGTTTTTTTAGCAAAAGAAAAAAAACTATTTAGAGGGGTTAGAAAAAAAAAAAGAAAAGTTCTTTGTCAACATAGTAAGGAGTAAATATTTGAACTTTCAGCCCTCTAGCTCCATCGGTGCAGCCTGTATGCATGATACATACATACATGCATGCAGCCAGCCAGACAGCCAGGCTTGTTAGTCGACCGGACCACCTTGAAAAAAACGGAAAAAATTATGTTGACAGTTTTAGTGACAGTTTTTTTTGTTGACGGTTTCTGATTATGACGTAGAATCGAGTCGTTGAGCGAAGAATTGGGCGGGTGGAGTTAGCCTTATTGAGTGAGAAGGGGTTAGCTTACTTATCTCTTTCGGACACCTGAGTAAAGTGGATTAACTGGATGTGGTTGACGGTCCCTAATGAAGGAAAGAACAGAAAGAAGATAACGGATAACGAAATGAAGGAAGGAAAAGAAAAGAATTAGAGAAAGAAAAGATTAAAAAAATCAATAAAGAATGATAGAGTGGCACAAAAAAGGCAAAACATATATTTACTAAGCTTAGCCTAGCACAAGGCTGCAAGTGTTAGGCACCAAGTGATGATCGAACTAATTCTAAACATAATTTTTGACGGGTAGTTTGTTATCCACGACGCCATGGTGAATTGCTATAGCTTTAGTTTAGCTTTGAACAAGGTCATTGATGTCGGAGGTCGATTGAGGATCCATCTTGATTCGGTAGGTACTGATGATTTGAAAAGACTTACTGTCACCCATAGTTAATCGAGAATGCAAAGTTTGGGAAAAAGGCTAATATTGATAGATTGGTTTGGTCATATATTAGAGGTAGGTGCCTCGTTGGAAGCGTATGCACGAGATGAATGCGGGAACCATGTTTTTTATTACAGAGATTTCAGCAATATTATAATACAATATCTCCGATTCAATTTACAGAAGTTTTCAACCAACGTATAATATTTCTCCGATGGTTAAATAAGTGACTGTGATTTGATTCTGAATACCCGTGTCTGAAAGCTCCTGTAGTCTAGATAAAATATCAGTCAATTGTTTAATAAGAGAAAATTTCGGCATAGAAATTGAAGATAGTTTTTTAATGTCCTCATTGTTAACCCCCTAAACACTCATTCGATAGATTTCGTAGACCATGACCTTCATTCAAAACAATCAATTCAACTGAGTGATATATTTTACTGTGTAAAGTATGATTCAACTTGACCCAAGGAAAATTATGAATCTCAAAATTCAAATTACGTGAAAAGTGTTAAGAGTATCAGTCTGAAATAAATAATATCTGGTCCGTCTTTTTCTGTATTTTTGCAAAAGAAAAATTGTTTGACATTTTTGGCGCTTTTTAAGATATTCTATTTTTTCTTTCAAAATTTTTGGTAATTTTTCATTAGAAAGACATTATTGAAACATTTCGGAAGATATTTACGAAAAAAGGTCAGTTATTTAATCTAGGTTATCAGACTTTGTTGGAATAGATATTTTTTAAAATAAAATCTCGGTTGATTTTGTATCAGAAGTACATGAAGCTGGCTTGATTACCCATTCAAAGCAACAAATATTTAAAATCTACATTTTAGATGGAATCAAACTCTTTTTGATAATCTGATAATGTACGTATTCGAATTCGAAATTTTCGTGAACTTTTCTTCTTGTGCATTTACAGCTATTCTTTACAGATTAAATATAGATCAGTCACATGATGTATTTGATTAACTGATTTAATCAAGCTATTTCAATCTCGGGACTTACTGTGCGCCAGCGTTAACCACTACACATTTGGTGTAAACAAGTAAATAATAATGATAATAACAAATACCTTCCCCCAGAAAACACACCAAATGTTAGCGGAGTTGTGAACCATAGCACTGGTGTGATAGGTGAGAGAGATATGAGATGTGGGCTGAAGACCTGGGGAGACTTGCTGTCACTCAGCCTTCAGTGATGACCACCAGGCAACTGGCGTGAAACTCTGAACGGAAGTATTGCTGTGGACTATTAAAGTGTGGAGAAGAGGGCTGGAGACTTGAGGAGACTTGCTGTCACTCAACCTCCAGCAGTAACCACCAGGAAACTGGTGTGAAAAAATGATAAAACCCCAACCGTTCGTAGATGGTGCCTAGTGCTGTATTCATGCAAACTTTCAATGTCACTGACCAAAAAAAATATGATAAGGAACGCCTGGAAACACACATATAGACAGACACACAGACGAG
>OY735222.1:11457810-11467810 GCA_963457665.1 Thysanoteuthis rhombus | reverse complement strand
CTTTTGTTGGGCAGTGACCACGAAGAACCCCGAGTTTTCAAGAAAGAGACCAACAAAAACTACGGGAATAATTTAGAACAAATTTACATCGGAAATTGAATTCCCATTTATAACTCATTCGGGAATGTTCGAAATAATACGTCGAGATGAAGAATAAGAGAAAAAGTAAGTGATGAAAAAAAGAAAGAGAAGAAAAACGAGGAGAAATAAAAGAGTGAAGGAAATGGAAGGACAGAAGCAAGAAGAGAAAAGAGAGTGAAGAGAGAGAGAGAGAGAGAGAGAGAGAGAGAGAGAGAGAGAGAGAGAGGGAGAGAGAAGATGAGAATTAGAAAAGAAGAAAGTGCAAAGAAGAGAGGGAATACGAGGAAAAGGAAAAGGTGAAAGAGAAGGAAAAATCAAAGAGAAAAGAAAAAAGAAAAGAAAAGAAAAGAGGAGCGAAAGAAGAAAGAGAAGCAGATAAAGCATAAAGAAGAAGACAATGAAAACGATAAAGAAGAAAAGAGAAAGAAGAGGAAAGGGGGAAAGAGGAGAAATAGTCAATTATAAAGCATGAAGAAAATTAAGAAACTTTTTAAAGAGAATTAAATGAATGAAGGCGAAAAGAGAGAGAGGGGGGAAGAGAATGGTAGAAGAAAGAGAAGAAGCAAATGAAAAAGATGGAACATAGAGAAAAAACTATGACAAAGGAATACGAAGGGAGAAGAAAGAAATGAAAAAAGGAGAAAAGAAAAAGAAATAGAAGAAATAATAGATAGAGAAAAAGCTTAGAGAAGATGAAGACAAGGAGAAGGAAAGCGAAGAAAAGAAAGAGCGGTGACAAAGGAGAAAAAAATCAAAGGAGAAAACAAGAAAAAAAATCAATATAAATGAAAAAGAAGAAAGAGGCGGGAATAGAGAAGAAAGATAATGAAGAGAAAGAAGAAAATAAATGAAAAAATAAGAAGAAATAATGGGGAGGGGCAAATTATATCAACATTTGGAAGGTGAAGAAAATAAGTTAGATACAGTTGTACTTGGTTAGCGTTTTAAATACGTTCTTAAAATTTCGATGGACAAAACATCGCTCTTCGTGGTCATTGTTAATAAGTATAAACAGAGATCATACCAGTAATCCTTTTAGAAATATATGATGTCATTATTGAGCCTAAACAAAATGGAATGAATCAGTGCTGTGTATCTCATCTGGTAACTACTTACCAGAGCTATTGGAATATTACTTGGTGTCGATATATATATATGTATATATATAGCTACATGATAAATCATTGTATGTGTATGTGTTTATTTTCATTCATACGGCACGTGAACAAAAAAATGTACGGTATACAGTGATCCCAGAGAATGTTTATGATACCGTCTTTTAACATTATTTATTTCGAAAGTCCAACCTTTTAATTTATCGCTAAACATACATGAAAAGGAGAGTTATAGCAAAATAGTGCTAAACGAGGTAGCACTAGACGGGGTATAATTGCTGTCACAACATGCCGCGTTCAAGGGGAAACTATTTCATTGGTTCTCATAAACATGGTACATTTAACCAAAGTGTCGGTCCATTATGCTGTCTTTATCATTATTTATATTGGAAATTTAATATAACTGGATTTATTACAAAAAATATTCGGGAAAAGCACTCTTGCAAATCAGCGCTGAATGTGGAGACGCTTAGCGGGATGTTACTGTGATGTGAATAGCAAAAGGACGCCGAGATCAAGAAAAGATTCCATTGGTTGAAATGACGAAAGGAAGAGAACAATTATGGCTGACCAAAAAGAAGAGATCGTCTGTGAATCATTCTTTGTCATTGGATTCTTGAGTCACCCGCAGCAGCAGACATAATCTAATTTCTACATAATGCCTTCCCCAGTGTTTTGTAATCAACATCCACTACAGTAGTGAAACTTCTACGTCCTTGTTTTTAATTTAACAATTTTTTTATGGTTTCCTGGCTTTTTTTTTTTCATTTATCAATTAAGACTTTCATTTATTTGTGTCTCCTTTTCTCATTATTTCCTTCAACAGTTTGTTCGTTTCTTTCTTCAATAATTTCCTTCATTCCTTATTGTTTTGGTTGTTTGTTCGTTTCTTTCTTTAGTAGAACTTTTTATTTTTCTCTTCAATAGTTTCTCTTTTCTTTCTTTCTTTTTTTTTCTCAACACTTACTTTTTCTTCAATGTTTTCGCATGTTTTTCTTTCTTTCGTTCTTTCAATAACAATTTCTTTAAAAGTTACTGACTTCCTTACTTTCTTTCTGTCTCACTGAAATAGTTTCCTTCTTTTATTTCCAGAAATTTTTCTTCAACAGTTTCTTTCCTACTCTTTTCTTCAATAGTTTGTTTATTTTTTATAGTTTTTATTTTTTGTCATTGTCTCTAAAGGTTTCGTGTGTTCTTTCTCAAAAAAAAATTCTTGCTTTCATCTGTAGTTTATTTCGTACTTCGAATAGTTTCCTTATTTGAAGACTATACTATTCATTCCTTTTTTTCTTCTATCTCTAACATTTTCTTCCTTTTCCTTTCTTTTAGTGAGTTTCTTTCACTTCTCTTCCTCCTCATTTTTTTCTTTCTTTAGTTAGCTTTGCCTACTTTTCATTATTTCATTTTTCCTTCCTTTCTTCGTTCTTTCATTCCCGAATCAATTCCTTTTCCTCCTTCCTCTCCGTTCTTTTAACCTTTTTACTCCTTCATTTAACTTCTTGCAAATGATTACAATTTTTTTTATTTTTCCTCCTCCATCTTGTTTTCTTATCTAGGCACTCATCCTATTTCCGCCATTTTGGAGGCTCAGCACTTGTAGGATGTCGACCGTCTGCTTTTATAATACCCAGCCCAGATAATCCACAAATTAATTTAACTCCATCACTTCACTAATACTCTTTGCTAAATGTAAATAAATGCTGAAAAGGACAGCAATTAATTCACGGATTATTTTTCAGTCTTAGCCCCCATCCCGAAAAAAGCCCCCCCAAAACAAACACCCTTTCTTCCAGATCTTTATCTAGTCGCTGTCCCTTTTTACTCCACCCCTTTATCATTTTTGTTTATTATTGGTTCTCCTCGAAGAACATTATTCCAAATGAACGAATCCTGCATTCCAAACCTGCAGGTTATCTCGTTACACCCCCCCTTGCTTGTAACCCCCCCCATTTTGCACGTCACTTGGACACCTGCCACGGAATCTTCTCTAACGAACAAACTCTTCCAATTGTGACTGTCTTTCAACCCCAGCACCCACCCGAGCCGTGGCCTCTTACATCTATCTGGCATCGTCTTGTCTGGTTTCTCAACGAAATTCTCTTTCCTTTTTTTTTGTGTTCTTTTACTGTTTTTAAATAAAGACAACAAATGATAAGAAAAACAATTTTCTTATTGAAAGAGCAGTCGCCATTTTATGTTCGTTTTCTTTAAAGGCGAGAAACATTCCGAATGAAAAGAAATGATGCTCACCGCATCTTAAGAAGTTTTACCATCATGAATGTTTTATCTTTATTTATTTGTTTCATTTATTCATATCATTTATTTATTTTACCTACTCGTTCTATTTTATCTATTCGGAGGTGTGAGTGGCGAAGCGGTTAGTGGCGACTACAATGGAATCAGCAAGTCGATTTCAAAGTCTGGCCGATGGTGTTTTCGAATGAAAGAAGACCATTTTCCTCATTCATAGAGATTTTCAAGTATTAACTTTTTTGAAATTTATTTTTTTCTATTTATTCATTTATATAATTCATTTGTTATGTTTCATTTATTAGAAACTGTAAACCAAAACTGTCAACGTAGCTTTCTTCAGTTTTTGAGCCGGTCTTGCTGGTTATCTATGAATGCCGGCTAAAAATGTAAACATTTACTCTTTATTTTATCTAGGAAAACGGTCTTCTTGTTTTTAGAGATTTCCTCCTCATAATAGGTTTTCGGGGCGGGGGGAGGGGTCAATTTGCAGTGAAAGTATTGACGTTTTTTTCTCTTTAATTTCAGTCTTTTTTGTGATCACTCCCCAACAAAAGTCGAGCGAGGTAACTTATTCATTGATCCAATTTTTGAATTGATCACCCACAACACGGCATGCTCCCAAAAGAAGATGATCACGTGACGGTTTCTGTTCTTTAATCTTGTTTTGTTTATTCGTAGGTGGGTGTGGTGCAGCAGATAGCGACGTGGACAATAGAATCGTCGAGCTGAGTTCAAAGTCCGACCGAGGTTGTTTGCGTTCACTTCGCAGCAATGCCCTTCGGGAAGATTAGTTTGTTAGTTAGATGATGGTCCCTATTCTCAGTAGGATCCTCAAGTTCCAACTGAACTGAACTGAGCCAGTGTTGATGCTAGAACATTTTCTCTAAAAAGCTTATTCCATTCTCGATGGGAAAATGTTTGATCTAACAATTGTTCTTGCAGTTTGCGTGGATGACCTATCATCTGTCAAAAGTGAAGAAATGTTTTTCATAACCATCAAGAATTATATATACTTATATTTGATATACTTCCCACAAATCAGCAAACTAACGTCTACATTGGACTAATAAAAGATCAATGATGCTGTAGCCAGGCCTAAACACCGGTTTGGGACGGATTAAAAATTATCAATATCTTTTTTGTTGTAGTGGGGACTCCATATCGGAGCTCCACATTCAAGTCCTGGTCTAATTAAGATTACATATTTTGTTTTTACCTTTTTCAGTGTTGAATTAGTGAAGCCGTGTTTGGTCATACCTATTGTTTGGTCAGCCTTTAAAAACAAAAACAATTTCTGTGATCTGGGCTCTCGGTGACGTATCATCCAAGATAAGAACACCCTTCAGACTAAACATTTGACACACCTCTTCTCACTTATTTTTCAGATTACTCTATTTTTGGAAAAAATAGAATTTGCTGCCTGTATCAGTTGTTTTCATTATTTGGGAATGAATAATGATTGTAATCGAAAATAAGTGTGAAGAGGTTTGGAGAATCGGAAATCCAACTAAGAAGTGAAACAATCAAGACAACAGCATTACTAAAATCATCAAGAATATTGAGGAGAGTGCTGGAGCGTTGAGGAGACTTACTACCACTTGACCCCAACTGAAAGCAACTAGTTATTGTTGGTGTGGAAATTCATTGAGTAATATTACTACTATTACATCATCATCCTCAATGAAAGGTCTGTTTAGTCGTTCAATAAGAACCGTCTTATGTCTTTTGGCTGCATGCCGTATTGGGGTTGGTCAATCAAAAATTCTAAAAAGGGGTGATCAATGAATAAGTTACTTCTCTCACTTTTTTATGGGCAGTGATCGCTAAAAAATAACAAAATAAGAGACCATCTTGGCATAAAATTACATTGTGAATGACCCCCAACTAAAATCCTGGGATGTGGGAGAGGAGTAAAAAAAGAGAAGAAATAGTTCTTAGAAAACATAATAAGGAGTAAATGTTTGAATTTTCTGCCATCTTGATTTCTTCAGGCGGTATGTACGCGCGACATATGACCAAGCAGCCAGTCAGACCAACTTGAAAACTGAAGAAACCTATGTTGACAGTTTCTAATGATAAACAAAAGCAAAGAAGCTGGAAGAGTTTGAGCATAAAGAGTACTGCCCTCAACGAGTGACGGTACCAGTCTGTTGTAGACTCCTTTCACACGCTCTGTTGAAATTACCGGAACCTTTGGGTAGCATCTCGTAAATATGCCAACCAAATTCTGAAGGTCATCACGTTCACCGAATTTGATAACTTCCGACCTTTTTTTTGGAGTTCATCTAAAAGAGCGTGTACATGTCAACAACTCTCAGACAGTCTAATTGTTTAAAGAAAACACCTGTCCAGAGTTTCAAGTGCTGCTAACAGAGACATGGACAGCAGTTACAGAAAATTCTATTCGAAGATACGGCTTTACTAATGGATCGGTATAGAAAAAAAAATTCCGGTTTTTGTTAATTCTAACTTAGATGCGTATTTTAGAATAAAGTATTTGATTACGTGCACGTTATATACCATTTTAAAGCATGAATTCTGTGCTATTCATTCAAGTCGAACGTTTTCTCTTCATTATTTACTATGGTTTATTTGAGGCTGTCGAATCAAAGATTGGGGTGAAAAATCAAATTCGAGCTATTTCTTTGTATGAGTTCAAAATGGGACGTAAAACAGCGGAAACTGCTCGCAATATCAACCAGATGACGGTCAACGAGCGTACAGTCGAAAACATTGGTTCCTCGGATTCCAAAATGGAGATGAGAGCCTTGAAGATGTGTACTTGAAGATATAGGCTTTTCGTTGGGTCTGCCATTTTTTTCGCTCCCGAGCCTCACTGCGTCAAAACATACAGAACCTATTCAAATTATCAAACCTTATTTTTGTCCCTCCGATAATCTCGAAGGATCCACATTGTGGAGAATGTCCAACGTTTATCCGATATTCTTTCAACATGGCCTCCCATTGCCATTTTTGTTTGAAAAGAGCTTCAAGTATATTGTTTACTCCTATTTTCTTTCTAAAACATTGTGTTTAGTTATCAATTTATCTGTTGTTTTACTTGCCTTTCCTCGTGCATATTGCACGGTACTGAGAGTAAGACGTAAAATAAGATTTGATCAGTTTATGAAGACCGTACTGCGAATGATCGGAAGTATCAAACGTCATAGTTTGGAGAAGGGTCATAAATATTCTAAGAGTTTTCCGAACGATTGAACTCTTTGTTTGTGTTGTTGATACGACGTTTTCGCCGATTCAGTCTATGGCCTTCTTATATCATGGAGCAAACAGGTGTCAGAGATATATTTTAGCAGTGGTTTAGATAAATCGATCTCCGAAACAGTACTTGAGAATAATCAACGTTACGTGATGCAGGAAACAGTCAACATACCTATAGTATCAAAATCAAACATTGAATTTGTTTGCAACAGCTTGGTGGTTTATTTTAGTCGCTTTGATGTGTGCCTTCCACAGAAGTTGAGCACGAAATACTGGAGCGTATCTAAATATTCCGTATTTGAAACAAATCATGTCGGGCGATGAAAAGTGGATACTTCACATCAACATAGGAGGCTGGTTTTCATCCTAAGATGATGATGATGCGTATTTGGTTGGATTCGGGGGGGGGGGGGTCGACCAAGTTATGATAAAATTATTTTGTAATTCGCAATGAAGAATTCTGACCAAATGTGCCTCCCAAATTCTTCTGCTAAAAAATTGTGCATTGCCTTTTTTCAACAGAAGTTTCGTACTAACAAATCAATAAAGAACTAAATGAGACATTTTGTTTTTCACTCAATGCTTATTTATTCATGAAATATAGTTTAGATCAGTCATTTTTTTCAAAGTTTTTTTCTTTGCTGTCTTCTGTGAGCGTCTTGATGTCCTCGGTATCAGTAAAATGTCACTTTCCATCCTGCCGCTTATTGTGGCCCTCTCGATCAAAGACAGCAACCTTCGATTTAGATCTCTGAACTCCCTTATAAATCGTTGTTTTGATCATTTGTACACCCTATGCGCAGGTGTGCCTCGTAGTTGCGTTACTCTCTTATCATACCTTTTCATACCTTTTCAAAACTTAGTCTCCAGAGAGAGAGAGAGAGAGAGAGAGAGAGAGAGAGAGAGAGAGAGAGAGAGAGGGAGGGTGGAAAAGAAAGAAAAAGAGAATGAGTGTAAAGAATGTGCGAGGGAGGGAAAAAAGAAAGAGGAAAAGACAGAGAAGTGAAAGAGAAAAAAGAAGGAGAGAGAGAGAGAGAGAATGTGAAGACTTAGAGGATGGGAAGAAAATGGTTGGCACAGGGACTAAGAGAGGAGAGGCTGACAGGCTCAGTGGCTGAGGTACTTGCGTACTCTGCACTGGTGCCAGTGTTCGGTTTTCGAGACCAGGTAAAAAGGCGAGGACATCGGATTCTGATTTTCAAGAATAACCTTGTCTCCTGAACGGGTTCTTTCTAGATAACCGAACCATCGATTCGATCATTGTTCCCAATTAAGACCAATTAAAGGTAGAGTTCGGAATTAATTGAAAGAAAGGGTGTAAATATTCCATAAAGATAACGTTAGACTGCACGTTTTCTTTTTGGTCACATGACTAAAGTTGTGACAGCTCAGTCATGATGTTCACTTTCATCAACCATCTTTACAAGATACCGCATATTCGGATTACGATTCTACTCCAGTCCTCAACGAATTCTCGTGATGAAAAAGCTTTCAAATCTCTGTAAGACTGGGGAAAGAAAACACGTCAAGTGTCTGTTAGCCGAGAAAGATAGAAAGTTCTGGAAAAAATGGAATAGTGAAGACGCCGAAAAGAAGATAGTGAAACAAAACAGTAAATATATTCTTAAATACAGTTGATGTAAAAAACGAAGGAAAAAAATCTTTTTTTTACGTTATAAGCTCATGCAACGTGTCGTCTAGCCTAATACATGCATATATTTATGCATAATGTGTATGCATACTTGCCAACGTCCTTGGGCAGCATGCAGCATGCAGTGTTTGGGGTGATCAATTAAAAAATCATAAAAGAGGGTGATCAATGAATAAGCTACTTCTCTCTCTCTTTTAGTTGTAACACTAAAAATTCCCAAATTTTCCGAAAACAAGAGTGAAAGCTGCCGGACACAAAATAAGGAACTAATTCAGCATAAACTTATTTTGTAAATTGAAATCACTCCCAAAGACTTTGAGAGGATAGGGAAAAAAACATCATGAGGAGTAAATATTGAAGTTTTCAGCCCTCTAGCTTCGTTGGTGTTGTCTGCACGCGTGACACGTGATCAGGAAATATAATCACTTAAAAACTGAAGAAACCCATTTTAGTCTATGTCGACAGTTTTGTTTGACGGTTTCTAAGAGAGAGAGAAAGAGAAAGGGGGAAGTTTTAGGGTGTCTATCGTGGCTCGCGAACCCGTTTCGATGGCCACTCTCGTCAATATAGCGAGTTCGCTTGGGTGTCTCACCACCGTAGTTTTGTGTCAGATTATGTTGAAGGACCCTAAGAAATTCTTTTCACAGAACGAACTTTTCACGCTACCCAATAGTTTTTTTTTATTCAAATTTTTTTTATTTCATTGCAGACAACATTTTATTGTTTTTCCGCAACGAAAATTTGCAAAATATAAGAATCTAAGTCACGTAGAGACCGGGGTGGCATGAAGAGGTATATTTTGCTTTACGCATTGCGTGCTTAGGGAAGTTGTTGAGAATTAATGATAATTGTGGTCTTTTTTTCTCCACATCAAACAAGTTGAATATTCATGAACGGGGTAAACGATAAATGTAAATAAGATGATTTATTTACTTTTAATTATCAAAAGATGTGTGTTCTGTTTCTTAGATGCAGAGTTGCACATGGGGGATTTTCTTTGGGACTTGTAAATAATTCAAAGGAGAAGAAAGGAAAAAGAAGAAGAAGAAGAAGAAGAAGAAGAAGAAGAAGAAGAAGAAGAAGAAGAAGAAGAAGAAGAAAAAGGAAGAGTAAAGAGATGTAGAAAAAGAAGACGAATAGAAAAGAGAGCAACTACAACTTGAACAATAACAATTATAACAATAGCAAGTTATCGTAAAGAAGTAAGAAGAAAAAGAAGAAGAAGAAGAAGAAGAAGAAGAAGAGAGGGGAGGAGGAAGGGGAGGAGTGAGAAGAAGAAGAAAAATTAAACGAAGAGAAGGAAAAGAATATAATGAATGAGGACGAGGCTGCAGAGATGGAGAAAAAAGAAAAGAAAGACGGAGAGGGAAAAGAATAAGAAAAACAAGCAAAGGGAAGAGCTGGAAGATAGGAATAAATAGGGGAATGAAAAAAGAAGCAAAATGGGGGAAAAAAAAGGAAGGAAATGCGAATGGCGTTGGGAAAGAATGAGGAATCGGAAAGAGAAGAGAAAAGTACAAAATGAAGAAGGAAAAAAAGAAGATGAGGAGATGAAATAGAATAAAGGGAAAGAAAGATGAAGAAAGAAAATTACAAAAAGAAGAAACAGACAAGGGTGAAGAGAAGAAAAGAGGGCTAGGAAGAGGAAGATAAAGAAAGATCGTTCGAAGAAGAAGAAGGA
>OY735222.1:11440310-11452810 GCA_963457665.1 Thysanoteuthis rhombus | reverse complement strand
GCCATTCAATTCACGAGAGATGGAGAAATGAATTTACACTTTGAGTTAGAGAAAAGGACAAGATTGAGTAACTGAGCGTATGATAGATTAAATTGACAATGTTTAGAACAGTGATTGGTCAAGATGGTAAAAAACGGTCAAGTTCGAATCAGTCAGGAAGTCGGCAAAATAATACTCTCAGAGAGAATGAAAGGAAGAGAGAGAAAGAGAAAAGTAACCGACTCAGAAAGACGTGGCATATGAGCGAGTGAACGCGTGCATTGCGAGCTTTTTATAGACATTAACTAAGGGAAGTGATGTTTTGCACGTTTTGGTTAGATTTAGTGTTTATTATCGTAATTGGAATTGACTTAAAAATAAAGAAGCTGCAATATAATTTATTCGGCTTGAGCAAAAACTTTGTTCCTAAATCATCATTTGTCATCCTATATGTATATGTACAAGTGTGCATGCAAGCGCATTAGGAATTTCGTGTTACATACATGGCAATATATTTGTGCATATAAACAAGTGATTGTCCCCAAATTGCTTTTTTTTCAGCATTGTCTATTCAAACAAACGTAACTTGGGATTGATCCGAATGTACCAAACATGTTATGTATTATTTTAAAGCTTAATAAACAAACTAAATAACTGCACAGTTTTTGGTCCCATTTATACATATTTATTCATTGATAATACTGATTAATTGCGACTTGAATACTGCAAAATATTACCAAATATGGACCAAATAAGAAAAAGTGGAGTTTTTTTTCGGGATGGGGTAGGGGGCATTTTAAATGAACAAAACAAAGCTTATCATGAAATGCATACACAAAGAACTTCAAACAAATATCTCCTATACCTTATGAATTATTGACCAATTTCTGTGGTGTCATAAGTTTATCACTCTTCAGCGTCCATACAATACACCAGTAATTGTCTTCATATAGAGACATGTTTTCTGAAAACTTGTCCTTCCTTATTCCTTCTAGTGCAGGGGTGGGGGTTCAGTGTTGGCTACTCAAAAAATATTTTCGCGCTAGTTTGACAGCTGAAAAGCGCAAATGAAGATAGCCAGAAATTGCCCCAAACCGCTAAAAGATGCTAAAAGGGTCAAAATATAGTGTGGGGGGGATGATCAAAACACAGCGAAAAGATGCTAAAAATAGTCATGAAAAGTACCAAATTGGCAACACTCCAGGCATAATGGAGTTATCCTCCCTGACAGCTGAGATATTATATAGATGGAAAATAATGAGTGTTTTTTCCAATGATACTATGAGACACTTTCTCTCGGCTTTTGTTTACGTTTGATACACCTAGCTTCTTTCTGTCTCTCGATATAATTCTTGGTAAAGAAAGATTTTTTTTGTCAGAATCTGATTGGCTTTGGTATGGCAAGTATTCAAACACATTTTGTTGTTGTTTTTAATGCCTTTTTCATTGTCATAACCATCAATATGTCATCGTTTCTGGGGGAACGATTTTTAAAGGGATCGTCACTGAAGGGGTTAAACTGAACACCGGCTATCAAGTTCTCTCACAAGAAATAGTCGTTAAGGAAGTTTGGTTTGATGTAAATTACTTGAAGTGACTTCCCCTCTATAAAGTGGTTGAGAGAATATTAAAGGAGCTCATTATTATTTACCAATTGAAACACAGTCCCAAAATCTATCCAGGAACAAGTGAGCTGACAGCGAACTAGATGAGAAAAATCAACATTTGCGACTACAAAAAATGATTTTTCCACCATCGCAGACTTGTGTGTGGGTGGAGCACATAATACACATGTGTTGGTCACTTCTTTTTCCTTTTTCTTAATACCTTTGTATTTTACTAGAGGTTTTCCGCCGTCTAGTTAGGGCCAGCCTTTGTGTTAGAAATCGAGAGAAAATACATGATCTTTGATCCATGCAAATTCATTGTGTTACCTTGCCGAATACGACTGAATACATTGAACGTGGAAAGGAAAAGAAAATTGACAAGCTCGGCCATTGCGATGTCAAACTCCATTCTTATTTACATTTCGACAGAAGATATTTACTGCAACTTTTGGTATCGTATATATAATAGATGAAAATTATTAGGACGTATTTAATTTCTTGGTATAAATGTATTTCCAACTCAAATTTTCGAAGATAAGAAAGACAAGTCAGTTTTGTACTGTAAGTTAGAGCATCGCTAGATAATCACAGTGAGGAAATGCAAATGTTTTTAATGTTCAGTTTAACGTGTCGGGACACACAAAGAGTTTAACGCCCCCCCCCCCGAATTAGGGTTGGGGATTGTTCTCTGTTCTTGTTGTTTGTTACAGCAGATAAACCAAGTCAACTCCAGACTTGGACCAGAGCTTGACAAAATTAGATTGTTATTGATTTTGTGACCGCTAAATCTAAAGGATTTAATTAAGATGGCACATTATCATTGGATAATCGTTGGGAAGCGGGTTATTGCTTCAAATGGATTATTTTTATTAAATATTTACATTTTTGTTTGTGTCTTTCTTCATTTTATTGTTCAAAAAACGACATTTTATACGTAACAACCAAATATCGAATTTGGATTAATGCAGAACAGGGGTGAGAGGTAGGCGGCTGGATAGAAGTCGAAAGATTGTGTTGCACCAATCTTGAAAGTTGGGAGGGTCTACTTGCCTTGAAAATCAGCATTTGGAATCCTGGCCTTTGCTTACCGGTGCTAAGTTGGTGCCATGATCTGTAACGGAATCAGCTACTCGTGTTCGAATTCAAGTACCAATGTTCTTGGGAAAAACATGAATCCATCTTTGTCCAATCACCAGTTATCTTTGCAATGTTACAGAGATAAAGGGAGAATAGAGTGAGGCAGTGAGGAATAGGGAAATCACTCTCCCATAACTAATTTAGCTATTCAGACAGTAGCAGCAGAAATAAAACAACGGGGGAGGAGCAGAAGAAAAAGAGGGGGCAAAAAGAAGAAGAAATAGAAAAAGATATGTGAGAGACAAGAAAAAAAAAGAAATAAGAACCAAAAGTTCAATGAGACGTTCACAATAAGGTCCAAACGCCATAATTGCCAAATCATGTGACCCTGGGTTGAAGATATTTTCAGGTAAGAGACGTCATTTTAAGGAAGACCTTCCTACCAAGTTTCAAGTAAAATGGATTCGAATCAGCTGAGAGAATCAATTTTTCCTGTTTCGGGTATGAAGCATCTTATCCAGGGACACCTTTCTACCTAGTTTCAAGGGAATCTGACTTGGAACCGCTGAAAAACGATACGGACACAGACCTAAAAAAGAAGAAGAAGAAGAAGAAGAAGAAGAAGAAGAAGAAGAAGAAGAAAAAGAAGAAGAAGAAGAAGAAGAAGAAGAAGAAAAAGCAATAACAACTTGAACAATAACTATTATAACAATAGTGGAAGAAGAAGAAGAAGAAGAAGAAGAAGAAGAAGAAGAAGAAGAAGAAGAAGAAGAAGAAGAAGAAGAAGAAGAAGAAGAAGAAGAAGAACAACAACAACAACAACAACAACAACAACAACAACAACAACAACAACAACAAGAACAACAAGAACAAGAACAACAACAAGAACAAGAACAAGAAGAAGAGGAGGAAGAGGAGGGGGAGGAGGAGGAGGAGGGTCAAAGCGAAGCAAAAACTCTTCGTTAAGAAATACTAAAACAAACAGAAGATTCCATATAAATTCATTAAAGGAGAGGCGTATCGTACAAAAGGCGTGTGTGCTGTGTTTTGTGGCAAAAAAAAACCCGTCGTAAGTAAATATTGCAAATCTTAATCTTATTGCCTTCCGGAAATCACTGATCGATTGCACTTGTTGCTTGAACATAGGAAGCCTTAGACACAGAATAATCACCCTCTCTCTCTCAATCTCTCCCCCTCTCTCATCCTGTCTCTCCTTCTCTCTTTCTCTTCCTCTCTCTCTTTTCTTCATTTTTTCTATTAAATCTATGTCAGGTTAGCGAGTACAGAAACGGAATATTTTTGTCCAAAACAACCTGGCAGTATCAATAGACCAGCGGTTCTCAAATTGTGTGCCGTGGAATAATAGTGTGCCGCCACTAAGTACCTGGTTTGCCGGGTAATTTTTACCGAATACATAAACATAATATTTCCGCCTACGATGGACCACAAATTCATAAGACATCGTCATGGTGAAATTTTTTGGTCAAAACAATCCCCACAAGTGGCCAGGGTGCTGGAAGATGGATATTTTTTTTTACGAAACATCGTCTCTTCTTTTCGTTCTGCGAGCAGACTTTGAAATAAGCCGATGAACAATAAAAAAAATCGAAATTTATTCTGTGTCGGTCGATCCATTCTACGGCCTTCTTCAGGTGTACCTCCCGAATGCAGTGATGGTAAACAGAATTTTTCTCCAATGCTAGCCACGTTTATATCGTCTTTTCCTTCCCTTGTTAAGCCTGGATTTCCATACCCTGTGCCCGTGGGTAGCGGTAGCTATATCGGTATTAACTCCGCTCTGGTCTGATGTACGCTGCTTCTTTGATTTTTCTCTTTTTTCAACAGTGGTCTCCGTCTATAACTCGGATTTCTTCCCTGAGGGGACAGTATTCGCCTATCTCTCTCCAGATATGGTTATCAATCGCAGACTTCACTATATTTCGCCTTAGATTATTTCTTGTTTATGCTCCTTGAGTGGTTTGTTTTGTTTTCGGTCACATTTCTATCTTTGTTTGTTAGAAGCATTCTATACTCCGAATGGCGCCCTGCTCTCTCCGATTGACAGCTTTCAAATTTGCGTAAAAGGTAACTTGACCTGATGATGAACTCAGGATAGTTATAGCTGACCACTATTGACGTCAAAAGGTTAATTCAAAGTCAGGTCGATTTCTGCATGTTCAAAAACTGTCAATTTCGGCATTTTCAACCCATCTGAAGGGTTGCGACCGCTGCTTTGAGAAGCTTTGTGCTAGATTTTACTACCAAGTCTTCGGGTATTCACTATTTTTCCCCGCGCAACGCCAGATACACCAGCTAGGATATATATATATATATATATATATATATATATATATATATATATATATATATATATGTGTGTGTGTGTGTGTGTGTGTGTGTGTTTTTAAATGAAAAAAACAAACAAACTTATGCATATAAACATCGTTGAAAACCCGAGATATGTATATTGAAGCCGAGGAACACAAAACAGAGTATAGAGTTCAGAGAAAGTAAACACAAGTGAATTTTTAGTAATCCGATATGGTGTAAAACGAAGACATTATTAACATGAATTTATATCGGGATTACATTTTAGCGTTCCCAGACCAAAGATGGTAATGATGGTATGCTAGGCTGAGCCATCGAAGATTGGGGAGTCGGGAGGTACAGAAGACTTGGGTGTAGCTGAGATAGAAGGAGGTAGTGCGCTGCCTCTATAACAGGTCGCTGCATAACAAAAGGTGAACGACATCTTTGCTTTGGGGCCTTTTTGCTGAACACGTATGGACATATTAATTACACACATACACACACATATGAATGATCACATTGACCCTTTGAGAAAAAAGCATACGCAGACAAACAAACATACTGGTCAGACACATACTCTAACCACATACTCTAACATACTCTAACCACATACTCTAACATACTCTAACCACTCCCAACACATAGACAGGCGGGAACTAAAATAAAATGAGATCACATATTGATCCGGACTTCCCAGGAACTAAAGCACAAACGTATCATCTATGGCCCCTGACTGTGAACAGTTGACACCCAAATTTGATCTCCACTTACTCACACCCAGCCCCCCCCCCGTTCCTCGTCCCCCCCAAACAAACTGCTGACCTACAATATTTTTGTAGTTTAGTATATTACTGGGATATGAGGGAAAGGTCAAGTTCCTCTGTATCGCAGAAGTCCTTCTGGAGACGCCAATGTAAATCGGCGAAATGCATCGAGTCTCACAGGGATTACCTTAATGATATTTCTTCTCTCTCACTTCTGCATTCTCAAATAAATATCACCATACTGACGTATTACCTTACATCCACATAGCAAACACACATATATATGATGATCTATACATACCATAATATATAACATGAGTAAATATTTTTTCAATGGTTCATTACAGATAGTACATTGTTTTACTTGAAAAAGGATTTTCAAATTAATCTTTTTCCCAAGTGAAAAAGAATGCACAATCTGTAATGAGCCATTGAAAAAAATATTTGCTCATGTTATAACCGCTCTATCGATGGTATCGAG
This sequence comes from Thysanoteuthis rhombus, assembly GCA_963457665.1. Classification (NCBI taxonomy): domain Eukaryota; kingdom Metazoa; phylum Mollusca; class Cephalopoda; order Oegopsida; family Thysanoteuthidae; genus Thysanoteuthis; species Thysanoteuthis major. The sequence continues at coordinate 11,446,592 of OY735222.1, read as the reverse complement.
CACTATTTTGAATAAAAATCAATTTGATATATATTCACATGCTTGTCGTAGATGTATTGTTGTTCTCTAATATATATGTTGGTTTAATGACAATTGAAAGTTGAACAGAAATTTAAGAAAGAAATGAGTGTTACATCACGAAAACTTTTTTTTTATAACGTGGGCATGTTCTGATGAATTTCGATGATTGCCAACAACGTTTTTCAGAGATTATATGAGGCGGGCTGGAAGTGGGTGTGTTGTTTTGATTTTTTTTTTTGATTGAGCGTGTTTGAAACTTTTATTTCCATACATGTGAACACCAATCCATTAAATGCTAGACACCCCTCCACCCCACAGCCACAAAAACTATAATGGATGAGCATTTTCAGTCTGACCCCACTTCTCACCGGCCCTTCTCATCTCAGCCTGATACTCACCGATACAGATACAAACACATACAGTTTTTTCTGCAACCGCTGCAAGTTTTGTAAAAAAAATGTAGTTGGCAACCCTCGAAATGCATCCGAATATGATGATAGAGGATTTCAAGATGTAACACTCGTTTTTCTCTCAAATTTTCTCTTCACTTTCCAATCGTCATTTTATCTTCATTTTGTCAGCTTACGTCACACCCACACAACAAACATATATAAGTATGTGTGTGTATGGAAAGTAATTGAATTTCCCTTGTAACAACCTGCAAGCTGATGACAATTCCTGAGAGCTGATAATATCTCACAATGCATATTAAGCTCCAAATATTTAATATCTCGCAACAAAAACTGAAGTATTTAAATACTTGATGTACAAACAATGGCGGCAGTATTCACGGACGAGCTGAAGTAAGTTCGAGAGAAAGAAAGAGACTTGATAGATAGGTAGATAGATAGATATAGAGAGAGGGGGAGAGAGAAGGGAAAGAGAGGGGAGAGAGAGTGTGTGGAAAGAGAGCGGGGATGGGGAGGAAGAAAAATTAAGGGTTTTAGAGAAAGAGTTTCGCGACATTCATCCAAACGCTCGGTTCTGAGTTTCAACAAGAACAGTAATGGCGTCGTGTCGTCAAAGATGGCGACAGAGAGCGACCTTGAAGATTTTCGCGGTGAGCCAATCCTTAGGATTTGTGGCGAGGCGGGAGAAAAAAGAATAAAAAGAAAAAAGAAAGAAAAGAAACTGGAAAGGTAAATATATTAAAAGTGGTAGAGAAGGGGGAAAAATAGCAAAAGCAATTATACTGGCTACGAACGTTTATCGCTACGAGTGTAGGATTGACTTGTTATGAGTCTTTCAATACAAAATGTTCCTTTACACGGCGCCCCAAAGACGAGCCGAAACACCACGTCTTAATTATTTTTCTGCTCGTATAGTACTCGTCAAAAATATTGGGATTATTTGTAAGGCATTGACTGAAATATCCTCCCTTTCCACGGCGTTTTTGGCTGTGAGAAAAGTCAGGAAATCTAGGAGAAAGTTCTCAACTTGACGACATGGGAAAAAATTATCTTAAATAAATCACCCCCCAAAATTAATCATACAAATTGAAAAAAATTAATCAATTATTCTATTAATAAACATTGAATTGAAATATTACCAATTTATCAAAAATATTACTTATTTCATTATTAGGTTAATGAAAGCCTTACATATTTTATGAAAGAAATTTTTCCCACCTAAAAACCAAAGCTATGACTTCTCTCTATGACGTTTGTTCCTGCACTGCACGTTATCGGACATTATGACTTTTTAAAAAATGACCTTTCTTCCTATAACTGTTTCCGGTCATCACAGCAGGGTAACAAATCTTAAATGTAAGGGAAATCTGGGTCATTGTTTGCAGTTTCACGCTAGTCCTGTGTAACTTGAGCACGAAATTCCCTCTGATTACAAAAAACACGGAACAAATTTTGTCACGTTCAGAACGTTCTATGCCAAGATCCTCAGTAAAAATCTCTGGAACAATTGTCCATGGAATCTCTAGATCTTTTTTCTAATTCTCATACTTTCAATCGCCGTTTTTTGATGCGCTAGTATCTCTAGCATCGATCACCGTCACTGATCGACATGGTGAATAATGAGTTATGTCCCTTGCTCGGTGTTGCCCATTTTAGTATTTTTTATCTAAATCAAGATGTTTTTGATAGCATTTAGATGTCTAAACAGATGTTACAATTGAGATGATCTTTTACAGAATAAGGGATATTTCCATTTATTTTGTAGTAATAAAAATAGTATTAAAAAAAAATATTTTGAATAAGAAATATTTCAATACAACAAATATTGAAGAATAAAAGCACATTTTGTTTATTAATATGTCATATATTCCCAAGGTTTTATATACATATAAATGGAGAATCTAGATGATTAAAGGTCTTCTAAGGTGTTGTTTGTATCAATGTCAAATGAAAATGAAATTGATTACACCGTCCTTGCAAGAAGAAAAGCGCATCTATGGTCTGACTTTTAGACCTGCTTCTTGATCGCAGCCCGCAGGTGTTCAACATTTCCGGATGTTCCGTTTGTTGAAAGCCTTCCCGGAACATGAATCGCGATCAACGGATTCTCGACATAGTTTGAAGCATTGGTGCCAACATTCGGAGCTTTGAGCATTGAATCATTCCCCTCAAAAGCCTTTCTAATCGTTCGAATAGTTTCCGTAACAAAAAGTCAAAACACAAAATAAATCTGATACATATTCGCTGGTCTACTCGCTTGGTAATTGTGAATAAGATGGTCACGAAGGACACAAGTGCGACCAATAGTGTCTCCCGCCAACGGAGGAACCCGCCGGGAGTGTCTGTTCACACATGCGCTCTTACGTTCCCAAGTTGCCAAGTTACATCGAGGCCACATAACAGGATCTCCAGATATTGGAAATAGCTGGACACAAACAGGGCTGGTCACTCGATGTCTCTTTCTATATATATATATACATATATTAAGAAATGTATGTATGTGATCCGACAGAATGATCATAGATTGCGTTATATTATATAGAAACTCATTTGAAATGATATCCCGTTATTACACAGTAAATGTATCTCTCATCCTAGAAAAACACCCTGTTTTCACACCAAATCCTCACCTTTTTCATTTGCTTCTTTCAACGCGACGGTTATGTATCAAGAAATTGATTTGGGCCTTTGCATTATTGCCGGCTGTTTAGCTCAGTGGTAAGAGCATCGCTATCGGTGGCAGGTTCGATTCCAGCAGCAGTCCCACTTTCTCTAATTGTTTTTTTCTATTTACGTGTCTTGGGTGAGTGATACATTAACCACGTAATGACAGAATATCGTTTCAAATAAGTTTCTATACAATATAATGCAATTTATAATCATATATATATATGATTAGAAATTACGTTGTCTTGTATAGGAACTTATCTAAATATTATAACTTATTAATATATATATATATATATATAGACGACATTTTTTTCATATATACAGGCGAAAAAACCAAACTAGATAATTTCTTTATACATCTAAACTCGGCACATGACTCTATTAAGTTTGACTTCACAACATCCACTGACTCCATAGCCTTCTTAGACACACGCATATATATAGATGACAATAGAAACCTCCAAACCACCCTCTACACTAAACCCACGGACACCCACAATTACCTCCACTCCAAATCAGCCCATCCCCAACACTTAAAAAGAAGCCTACCATTTTCACAAGCTCTTAGAATTAGAAGAATCTGCTCTACCAATAGTGAACTTAACAGACACAAACATAACCTAATACAATATTTCACCCAACGAGGTTATCCGCTAGATGACACAAAAAAACAAATAAAAAAAGCGACTGGAATACCCAGAGATGAAACCCTTTTACTGTCCCATAATAACAAACCCAACCGCATACCCCTTATAACAACCTTCAACAACACACTCCCACCCTTAGCACACATCATCAATAATAGATGGAACATTCTCACGATCAAAACAGATCTAAAAGAAACATTCACAGACCCATGTGTTATCTCCTACTGCAGACCCAAAAACATCAGAGACATGATTAGTAGCAATAATATCGTTAACAATAAAGTCGTACACAAAAATACACCTAGAACAATTAAATTCTGCACACCTTGCAACATAAGAAACAGTCTATGTTGCAACCACCTCAAGAACACCAACACATTCACAAGCACCACCACAAAAGAGAGTTACCACATATATCACAATAGCAACTGCCGCAGTAAGAACATTATATACCTTCTAGAGTGCAATAGATGTAAGTTACAGTACATAGGCAAGTCCAAGTGGCAATTTAATATTAGACTCAACAATTATAGACATAGGATTAAGTCAAAAAATAATCGTATCCCACTTCCCGTTGAACAACACTTTCGCACACCTGACCACAATTTTGCCACTGACGCTAGCTTCACCATCATAGAAAAAATAGAAAAAACTACTCCAATTGACATAACTGAAGTTCTAGAAAAACACGAAGACATGTGGATCAACAAACTTAAAACCCTATATCCTAATGGATTAAATACTAAACTGAACAAACACACAGAACACTAATACACACAACTCCTACCATTAATATCCTCACACCCACATCTAAGACACATTTAATAATGGGAGCTTCAAAGTCACCTAGACCCATAGGAAAAACTTCACCTTAGCCTGTTATAACCCCTGTCCAAATCATAGCCAAAACATTTTCAGTAACTTTTAAGGTTGATACCTATGTAGCTCCTTGACCCCACCACCCCTCCTTCTATACTATCCCAAACATACCAAAAAAATCCACCTCCACAACACTACCCCCTACCTTGACACACTCTGCCCTCCCCAAGACCAAATGCTGCTGCTTTACCAAAGTCCCAATACCTGCTGGTCATTCTTCCATTCAGCAGGAGGCCTCTAGTAGCCCTGACAACAAAACTTACCCACAATGCATAGCCCCTGACAGTGGACTCTGGTTCCACATGGTACATTTTAATTCACACTCACACAGCACACACCACTGATGATGGGAAGAATCCCGAAACATGTATGGACAATTGACATATAAGGATTAATAAACCTTACCACCAAAAACTTCACTCCCGAGTCTGTCTCACTCTCTAAAGTACACATTATATATATATATATATATATATATGTATGTGTGTGTGTGTGTGTATGTGTGTGTCCTGATGCCCTTTGCCCGTTTTATCAATAAGATAAGGATGAGGTTAACAGAACTTATCCGTAGCTGCATAAACCCGGATGTTGTTTGAGTAGGCCGTTGATCGCGCAATCCTTACATGGGGAAGAGGGCATTGACTAAATAATACTAGGTATTACACTCACGAAATGGTCTCCACAGCAACCTTGCTAACCATCGCGCTATACCAGTGTTGCATAAAAATGTACATTCACTTAGTTAACAGCTATCGTTATCACTTACAGCTTTTCTATCATAAAGTATAACTGTTATAAGAAGTACCATTTCTCTTGGAAAAGTGTAATAATTGTTTCCGATTGGGAAAAAAAAAATTTTTTTTCACAAAAATGTCTGCAGAGTTTTATGAGCTTATAACTTTGTTTAACCTTCATTTTTCCTGAATTTTTTTCTTGGTACGCTTAAAGTAAAGCGTCGATTTAAAATAAAGACAGTTCTGGTTGGTTAGTCATCAGAAAGTGTCACGTGACCAACATCTTTTGACGCCACTCCGTGTTGGGGGTGATTAATCGAAAAAATTGGGAAAATATGGAAAAAGAGGTGATCAATGATTTAGTTACTCCTCTCGACATTTTTTCGGGTAATGATCACTAAAATAATCTGAATTTCTGAAAAAAACAAAAAAACAAAAAAAAACCCAAGTGTGAATGTTGCTGGACACAAACTTAGAGACCAATTCAGCACAAACATACATTTAATCACTACCATTTAAACGAGTACACGATTTAGTGCAACCGGTGCGCGTGATAGATAGATATCCAGCCTGATAGCTGGTCCAGCTACAAAAACTAAGGAAACCCATGTTGACAATTTTAATGATAATTTGTGTTGACAGTTTCGATCAGAATGCTTTCTTTTTTCTAAACTTTTCTAAATGATATTCATTCTTTATTACGGAAGAATTTAAAGACTCTCCGGTAAATGGCCGCTATTAATAAATAGAATGTGTTCATATTCTAGAGCGATATGTACACATACACTATAACATGCACAGACACATGTAATATATATATATATATATAAATATATATATATATATATATATATATATATATATATATATATATATATATATGAATGATGAATATTTATAACGTATAGAATTACATGTACA
>OY735222.1:11425310-11437810 GCA_963457665.1 Thysanoteuthis rhombus | reverse complement strand
CGTTCTACTATTCATTTCCAGCTCTACTCTAAAACAACTTAACTCCATGAGTAAAAAGTTGTATGTATCGAGCACTCTATGAAATAAATCCATTAAATTTTAGAAGTGACTTTATATTATTGATATATTATTATATCATATTATATTGCTAGCCTGATTTGTACCACATATACTGTTTATATATATTACATTCATAAACGATGTGGTCTTTTGAAAATATATCTCTTTAATAATCCTAGGAAAATTAAAACTGACATTTCGAATTAAAAAAAAATCTTTTATCGCTTAGAAATTTTTAGATTTAATTTTTCTTAGATAATGTTCTGTTTGCAATCTTATGTGCTTTAGTTGATTTTCTGGTTTAGTAATGCCCTATGGGAATACATTGAACATATCCAACAGCTAATGATTTAAAGAAATTGTTTTTATTTGGGTACCTACTGTAGCACATTGTTTATCATGCCACACGTGTCAATAATGTGCTTGTTTAGCGTGTTCAATCTTTACTACGTGCGTCAATTTCGTGTCCTTGTAACAGACTAAACATTAAAGCCTGCGTATCTCCGACCAGTGCCAGCAGTCGGTGTTCAAGCTGAGGTGAAAACTGCGATTTCCAAGACATGCAAACTTATTCCAGTTGTAAGTTTAGCGCAGTGCAATATTCATACCGTCATTTCCAACCATTTTGCAACCAGCACACAAAGGAAATTAATACATGCACAAAAGATTTTAAATACAGTAGTTTTTATAGAAGGAATATTGATCGAATTAAGAAATGCACACATACTTTTGTCACAAGAAGAAAATTCACGCAACATAATGATTTTGTGCACGCCGACTGCAAAAAATGGAGGGGACACTGGAGAGCCTCATTTACTCACTATTGGTCCCGTACCATACTAAGTTGAATTTAGTAGATACCAAAAGAAACTGTACTAGTTCTTGAGTTTCTTAGTTCGAGTATTTTCGTGAATATTTCACTTGTACTCGAGGTGAAATTGGGAGATAGGGATGGGGTCGTGGTATTTTTAACTAAAAAATAATCCTCTTGGTTTTATTTGAGCAATCTATCATAATTCACTTCCGGCTTGCTAGGCCCGTCATAGCTTCACTAGAGCTCTGTTACCCGTGCATCTCGGGAAAATGTTCCCTTCTCTGTCGGTTGCTAGCCTTTCACTATGTTAGGCGAGAGCTTTGATTTTCCAGGCTTAAATTCAGTTTTCCTCCTCCTCGGCTGGCAACCAAACAGGGCTAAAAAATGTTCCCAGCTATTCAACCGTAGCTAGACTAAGGAGAGATGGATTCATGTGTTCCCCTAGGGCATTAAGGCTGAGTGAACAGAAACAGAAAGGCTGAGTGAACAGAAACTGGTTCAGCCAGAGTTTTAACTAGGTTTGCCGATTTTCCGTGGTGTCAATCATTATGCTTCCCACCACTCTGTTACAGTATCGTGATTATTATTAAATTTCGACTATTCTTTCACCTTATTTTGTTGCTTTTCTTTCTATCACAATCAGTTTGTTGTTCGACAATCTGTAAGTGAACAGCGTGGATCAATGATGAAGAGATTTGAGTTCGCATACCTTCATCTTGCGAACCTGTCTGTTCATCATGTGCCATCAAAACGAATGGAGACATTCTGAAACGGACATTCCTTAGCAGCTGTTGTTAGGCAGTATTTCCAACTTATCGAGCCTATAAATATCTCCCAATGAGCTACGTATTCCTTGATTCACTCCTTTTTTACCTTATAGCCTACCTCTCCACAAAATTTTATTGAAAACCATTGAGAACTTTTGGAGATATGGTGTGGAATATTTGTTCGTTTTTTCCCCATACATTTCGATATCTGCTCCTGACTGTTAATACAATATCTCCGATAGTTCTTGATAGATTTTCGATTAAATTTCTATGAAAAGGTAGGCAGCGGGCGAGGAAGAAGTAATATGGGATGAATCAAGGAATTAGTCTATATAGTTTATACTGTTGAATGAAAACATCCACAACTCATCAAGTTATATCTCCAATAAGGCCTTTGTACGCCATCTTGAAGATTTAAACATTTTCATTGGTCAGACTGTGGAAGATTTTAGTATGTCATTGAGCACATCTGATACTACGCAAGCCATACCTGGAAATAATTAGTTTGTGCCAATTATCATGCTTTTACCACCTACCGAACAATTTTTGCACCAATCATCTGGACTATTGACTTCGAAGACTTCATTGGTCTGCATCGGTCAGATGAGCCATCTGTGGTCGATCCAGACAGTAGCGAACCATTTCGTATATGCATAGCATTGATGTAATTCAGCAAGCAATCGGGGGGGGGGGAAGGATTATTGCAGATGTGTGACCAGACATTCTCCCAAGTGATCACTCAGTCGGCAAATAGATTCCGTTGAGGGAACACGAACATGTGGTTACTGCTTTACTATTACTGCGCTAGTCATTCTTTACGTTTTGTGCAAGTTTTTTGCCAAAACGTCTGTCAGAACCCCCAAAAGTCCAGGTTTGGCTCTCTGGAAATTCTTTTTTCCAAAAGACTAGATTGAAGAGAATGCAACGAGGCAGCTGACGGTGATCCCGAATTATGACACCTCAGATCATTGCCTCAGGTAGGCAATCTTTTCTTTAGTATTAAATGGCTGGATAGTTTCCGGACAGACGTCGTGTAGATATTAGTCTGTTCATATCTATTGAACAATCAAAGATGGTGAAAGGTTAGATCCTTATATATATATATATATATATATGTGTGTGTGTGTGTGTGTGTGTGTGTGTGTGTGTGTGTGTGTTTGTGAATTCCTGCGCCCCCAGCCACACCGTTTTGTTTACAGAATTGAGAATTGACATCAGTACTCTACTACACTCCTTCAAAAAATGATTTGTTCAGTTTTTTGAAAAAAAGCTTTTTCGACATTTTGGGGGCATTATTCTGACAGTTTTATCAATAATTATAATATCAAGATATTTTTACTCTATTCTAGATATTTTTTTTTTCGTGAAAAATGCTAGTGATGTCATAAGTAGAAATAATTCTGACCATATTTATTCATTGATGGAATTTTTTTCAGATCATTTCTAATTCTGACGTTACGGTTGTTCAATCATTGACTGTGATGGCAAGTCTATCTATCTATCTATCTGTCTATCTATCTATCTACGTCTATCTTTTTTGTTCACGATGCACGCATAAATAGATTCGTACAACCATCCACTCGGACCAATGGAAAGCAAGTAGAACTTGAGCCTTTAAAATTCCAACCCGAACAGAATAAATCAGAAAAGATATTTTGAAAAATATTCCTCGAAAAAAAACCTTTTGACAAGAAAAACCCCGAGCAGCAGATAAACAATTCTTCGGCTTTCGAGTGCGGATCAAAGGAATCTTTTTTCTAGTAATTTTCTTATGTCTTCTGACGATGTAAGTATTCCTTTTTTATTTTTTGAATTCAAGAACGACAACTCTTTTTCACTCGGCCTCGGAGAATATTAAATCTTTCTTTGAGACACAGGCTGTTCTGATGTCTTCTGACGATGTAAGTATTCATTTTTTATTTTTTAAATTCAAGAACGATAACTCTTTCTCACTTGGCCTAGAAGTATATCAAATCTTTCTTTGAGATATAAGCTGTGTCGCTTTTATTTAGCGATGTTCACCGTTCAATTGCAGGAGCAGATCCAAGATTCTGAGCAGGGGTGGGAGTGTCTAGATTGAAAAATTTATTTTTACATTTAGTTGTGTGAAAATGAAATAAAATTTCATACATCAAAAACAAGAAAGTATCAAGTGATCTGGCATTTTTCACTTACATTTGAGTCGTAGCTCTTTTAGCATAAGGATTGACAAAAGAGATTGGTGGAAAAACGGATCAAAGAAATTAACAGCAGAAATAATAAATGAAAAATTTGTTAGACATCTTACTTATATAAGATGAAAAAATTTTTTGACTGGTTTCTAAGATTAATCTATGATTACTTGGGTTTTGACTTTCCGTCGGGTTCTTCAGCTCAATGCAAAGAGCAACGCTACGTTGAAGCAGCTATCTTATCGATCCCAGGCTTGATTCCTGCAGCAGCCACATCATTCTCTGTGTAATATCGGGCAGTCATTTCAAATAGAGTCTCATATATATATATATATATATATATATATATATATATATATATATATAATTATCAACAATCTCTTGTCATTACACGGTGAGTGTATCATTTGGCTTGGACAGAGTGAATAGAATTAACAATTGAAGAAGATGCCCCATCCCTATCTATAATTACACATATATATACATATAGGACTCTATGGGAAATGACCTCCTGTTATTGCATGATGAATGTTTCACTTGGCCTAGACATTTTGAATAGGAAAAAAAGGTACGTAGCCGCTCTAACACAGCGTTGCTCTTACCATTGAACTAAACAGTTGCTACTTCATCGATCGCAGGTTCGATTCCTTCAATTTTTTAAAATTCTATTTAAGCAGTCCAGGCCACATGATACATTTGCCTTGTAATGACGGGAGATCGTTTCAAAGTAATATCATCATCAGTCTTTTATTGTCCGTCGTTGGACATATAACTTCACCAAGATCCGTCACATTTCTCTATCATGGGCGTCATGGAGCTGGTATTTTTTTGAATTTGTCTAGTTCATCTCTCCATCTTATATTCTGTCGGCCTCGGTTTCGCATGTGGTCTCTGGGGATCCATGTTGTGAGTTGTGATGTCCATCGGTTGTCGCCCATTTTCCCGTGATTTCTGGGAGAATGTGACACTTGGCCTAGGCAGCGAGAATAGAATAAACAATCATGGAAATAGTGCTGCCTCTTTATCCTGAAGTGGATTCGATTTTAAAGCAGATTGAAACTACTCTTGTTTAGCTGTTAGCCATTGTGCTTATATAGCGTATAATGTCTCCATATTTATAAATGTCTATCTCCTAGCGCTATTAAAAGAATTATGCGTGATTTTCCTTCATAGATTAGGGAACTTAGTATCTGATGCAGAAAATAACACAATTTATCTTCATACTTCATCTGACCGGCCCTTCGGCTTGCGTGCCGACCATCCTGAGTCATTCGCTTCAGTTCCTGGCCACATTTTGTCTGTTCTTTCTATTGCTTCTTACCATCAGTTGATTCCGCCCCATCGGGAGGGGAAGGGGTTCTCCCTCTTACGTGTCTGTACTATTGGATATCGTACTGCTATTTGTAATGTCCATCCACTGCAATGGCGGCGAAACTTTTCTAGTCCGGTGTGTCGAGATTTTGATTAAAAAAAAAAAAAATTCTCTGATTTCTCTATCGATTGAATTTTTTTTCATTTTTTTTTTACCTGACTTCAAATTTTGACGCACCGGTTTTTTCAATTATTGACTGTGATGGCGAGTTTAGAAAAAAATTTTTATTTTCATTGCTGTTTGGCTAATTATAGTTATTTAAAAAGGCGGGAAGGAAAATGGATAGCGAAGTCATTGAATAGAGAGAAAGGAGAATGAAAGTAGGAAAAGAGGGGGAAAGAGAGCGAGAAGAATCATAACAAGAAGAGTGATATAAGAGAGAAAAGGAAGAAAGGAAGAAAGAATAAGATGAACGAGAAAAAAGCAAGAATGCGATTGAAAAAAGACAGAAATGAATAAAGAGAGAGAGAGAGAGAGAGAGAGAGAGAGAGTGAGAGAGAGAGAGAGAGAGATGAGAAAAAGAGCAGGATCAAAAGAGTGAAAGAAAGAAAGAAAGAACAAATGAGAAAAAAGCAGAAGAAGAAGAAGAAGAAGAAGAAGAAGAAGAAGAAGAAGAAGAAGAATGATAAAAGAGGAAACCAACGGAAGAGGGAGAAAGAAATCAAGGTAGGAGGAGTTGGAATTTCCGAATGGGTCTGTGAGGTTGAAAAAAATATCTCCTAACTTGAAAATCTTTAAAAAAAATGAAACTGAATGTTCTGTGCATTGAACCACTGAAAAAATCTTAACTCTCTCTCTCTCTCTCTCTCTCTCTATATATATATATATATATATATATATATATATATGTGCATATAATCATAAATTGCGTTACAGTATATAGACACTCTATTTGGAATGATCTCCCACTATTATATGGTGATTGCATCATTTGGCCTAGACAACATAAACAGAATAAACAATTGAAAAATGGTGCTGCTTAATTTCCACCACATCGAAGGTTTTTCTCCCTCTTCTGTGTCTGTACCAGTTGATCATTTCAAATAGAGTTTTAACATAATATTACACAATTTATTGTAATTCTGTCGGATTGTATATCCATTTCTCCATAAAACACACGCACACACACGTGTATATATATTAGCTGGGGCTTCTCAAGGGTTTCCTTAAGTAGGTATTGCAAACCTTCAAGTGGGTCGAAAATGCCAATATATATGTATATATAGTACATAATATATACATATATTTATATGTAAGCGTGTGCGCGTCACATGGTTATTTCATGCTTCCAGTCGAGATTTAACAGCTTCAATGTATGTAAGAAGATGTATTAAGGGCGAGTTTTCCCTGAAAATCTGAAAATGAACTTGGAAATCCCGACCCTTCCCTGGGCTGGAACGTCAACTAATGATACAAAAAGAATGACTTTTCGGGGGGAAAAAACAGACAAAAGAAAAAAAAAGTAAAAAAATTTTTTTAGAAGTTGTCCAGGAGAGTACTCAAACCAATTTTCAAGGCTGTAGACAAAACGGTATGATCAGGAGGGCTTGAACAAACAAACAAACCCATAAACAAACCAATACATGCACATATATAAGAAAGAGGATAGAAATTTCCGGCATCTTTGATGGCAACGGTTGTTCAACATGGTTAGGAAAGGAAGAAAAATAAAGAAAGAAAGAGGGTAGGTAGCTGTTGTGAAGGAAAGTGACAGCGAAAAAAGTGATTCTGAGGAAAGTAAAGAGGTAAAAAAAAAAGAACAGAAAGAAAGAACAGAGAGAGAGAAAGAGAGAGAGAGAGAGAGAGAGAGAGAGAGAGAGAGAGAGAGAGAGAGAGGAAGAAACAGAGGACAATAAAAGAAAAAGAAAGACAGAGATAAGAAAGAGAAGAGCAAAAAAAGGGAAAGAAAGAAAAAATGTGAATTGGTATATCATAGATACCGGTCATTCAATTTTTGTCCAGTGTGCAGGTATTATAACTAGGGTGCCGTCTACCCATGCCTGATGTTGGGGTTGCGGCGAGTAGTAGTCGTACAAATACACTATTTATTTTACAGCCGGGCAAAATGCATTACTCCCTTCTCCCTCCCCTCTCTCAATCTCTAAAACCTCTTCCCTATCTCTCTTCCTATATAGATAGATATGAGAGTAGAGTGATGCCTTGGATAGTGCGGTTTTGATTCCCGTGGGTTTTGATGGGGAAAAGGAAAACTTGACTAGAAGAAAGAAAAGGAGAGGATAATGAAAAGATCGAAGAGAAAAAGGGAGAAGAATATTGATCGAACCCAAAGAATGAAAGATGGGCCATCCAGAAGAATCTGAGTCAAAAAAAAAGGTCGTCTGTTGAAAGACGAATGACGGAACAGCTGACCACCATTTTGAAAAAAAAAAACAACTTCTTTTTCCCCCCGGAAGAATTGTAAAACGATTTTCTAATTTCATTGGCCGCGAATGGCGACGGATCAGATTTCCCCTCTCACCGTGACTCATTTGCGTGCACGGGCGGAAGAGTGAGTGGATGAGGGAGAAGGTGAGAGAATGAAAAAGAACGAGAGAGAGAGAGAGAGAGAGAAAGAGAGAGAGAGAGAGAGAGAGAGGGGAAAGAAAGATAGGACACTAACTTATAATTTTGATCAATTTTGACTTTGATTAATTAATACCTGTCCGGTTCTATACGGTAATACCTTGATCAGCGCGATTAATTCGTTTCAAAACCGCTCTGTTCAAGTCTCATTAATAAAATTCAATGTTTTTTCCCGGCTATATGGTAATATCAATTCATACAGCAATACTGTTTCCGCACTACATCAATACCCACAGTAATCAAAATCGCACTATTCAAGGCATCGATATACTTTCGCATCTATCTATAGTCGGATAGAGAAAGAGATAGGTAAGAAGAGAAAGAGGGAGAGGGAGAGAAGAGAGAGAGAGGGGGGAGAGAAGGAATTAACGCATATGCTGGGCTATAAAACAAATTGTTTAAAAATGTGTTTGTTCGATAATTACTCACTTGAACTCACCCAACCTCAAAACAGTCAACATCGAGCTTCGGTAGACGGCACCCTAGTCATAATACCAGCGCACTGGAGAGAGTGTAATATTTATACAGTTGAGAAAAAACAAACGACCGTCTTATATACCAGCATATATGGAATACCAATTCACAAAGGCTTGATTAGCTTTTTTTTTACCACAACAAAAACACTTATAGCAGTTTCAATCCTTTCAAATATATCAATCTATTATCATCATCATTAGAGAGAGAGAGAGAGAGAGAGAGAGAGAGAGAGAGAGAGAGAGAGAGAGAGAGAGAGAGAGAGAGAGAGAGAGAGAGAGAGAGATGTTGACAATAAGTCTATCAACTCACATAGGCTTGATTATTTTCTTCACTTCGACCAACAAATATGTCTCAGGCTTTATCCTTTCATACACCGAGATGGATACAGAAACAATTACCTTTTAGCACTCTGCATCCTTTTTGAAGGGTGCCAAGATTTTGTGTACTTACTGTGTGTCCATGTATGATTGAAATCGATGACAACACAACTGCGAAATTCAAACACATTATCGTTCAGCGTTTCTAAAGGTTTGTGTGTGTGTTTGTGTGTGAGAGAGAGAGGTGTGTGTGTGTGTGTGTGTGTGTGCGTGTGTGTGTGTGAGAGAGAGAGAGAGAGAGAGAGAAAGAGGTGTATGTGTGTGTGTGTGTGTGTGTGTGTGTGTGTGTGTAAAAGTGTGACTAAAAGTTGGCCCAATAACGTCTTGATCGTTTTTGGCATCAATCAACGAATATCTATGTATCCAAGTACTTTTCATACTCATACATTTCTGGCTAATTGGCCAGTTGGTTGAAGGAACAAATAGAGAGAGAGAGAGAGAGAGAGAGAGAGAGAGAGAGAGAGAGAGAGAGAGAGAGAGAGAGAGAGAAGGGTGGTGGAAGAATTTAACCCACTCACAATCTCGAATAATTTTTATATAGACCAACATATATTTACCAATACAAGTCTTTTCATATCTATCTATCTATCTATCTCAGTCTGTTCATTATCTATCTATCTATCTATCTGTTCATTATCTATCTATCAATCTATCTATCTATCTATCTATCTATCTATCTATCTCAGTCTGCTCATATCTATCTATCTATCTATCTCAGTCTGTTCATATCTATCTATCTATCTATCTATCTATCTCAGTCTGCTCATATCTATCTATCTCAGTCTGCTCATATCTATCTATCTATCTCAGTCTGTTCATATCTATCTATCTATCTATCTATCTATCTATCTCAGTCTGTTCATATCTATCTACCTCTCCGTCTGTTCACAGCTACCCACCTGCCTATCTATCTCGATCTGTTCACATCCGTCTATCAATCTGTTCGCATGTCTCTCTCTCTCTCTATCTTTCTTTCTCAATCTGTACATTTCTATCTATGCATCTATCTGTCTATCTATTCCACTCCGTTCAAATCTATTTGTCTATCTATGGAAGAAAAAGCCTGACGTGATTAGAACTAGATAAATAAATCGTATGCTAGATAAAACGTTGTTAAGATAAGTAAATAGACGTAAGTACATCCATTTAAAAATAGCGAGTGCGCGACAGATAAAAAGACTGAATCAGCAAAAGAAATGAATAGCCTCCAGCCCTATGATTTGCATCAATCATCTCTTCCCAGCACTTTGATTATATCTGTGTGTTGGTTCCTAACGTAACTGATTCTTCGAATATCCGTCCCCTTTGGGAACGAAACTCAAGTGCTAGGGTTTCTGCACGCAAATATAATTCTAAAGACATTTGCGTGTCTGAGTATCGAGTGCCTGGGTGATAGAGAAAGGCCAAGCCGACCACAGTATGTATTTATTTGTCTATTTGCTTACTATACTTGTATATCTGCCTCCGGAGATTGCATTAGGCGTTCGCGCCAAAGTTGGGATTCGGGCTGAATTCCCGATGTTGAGTTTCAAGGTTGACACAGTCTTCTCACCAGGAAGTAAAGGAAAAAGCAGGGTAATCCTGAAATACCTACATGATCTCATGATCTATATATCTATCTATCTCACTCTGTTCATATCTATCTATCTTTATTTATATCTTTCTTTCTATCTATCTATCTATCCATCTATCTCAGTTTATTCATGCCTCTTTGGCACTGATTTATCCGCCTTGGCATTTTAGGAAAGTGAGAAGGAGGAAAGAAAAACACTTAGACAAAAATAAATGGTAGCATCAAGAGAGAGAGAGAGAGAGAGAGAGAGAGAGAGAGAGAGAAAGAGAGAGAAAGAGAGAGAGAGAGAGAGAGAGAGAGAGAGAGAGGGTATGTAGAAAAAGAAAGACAAAAAAGAGATGGAAAAATAAAATAAGACAACTCGCCATCATCACCAATAATTGAACAACCGTAGCGTCAAAATTTGAAGTCATTTTAAAAAAATCGAAGAATAAATACAGTCAGAATAAATTCAAGTAATGACATCACTAGCATTTTATCTAGATTCCCGATAATCCAGTTGTTATTGAGAAACCCGTCAAAATGAATCCCCAAAGGTAAAAAAGAGAGGCTTTTTTCTAGAAATTGAAAAAAATTTTTTTCTAGTTGCGTAGTGGAGTACCAAAGCTAATTTTCAAGTCTGTTGACAAAACAGTAAGGACAGGACAGGAGCGCTGTGACACACAAGCCTATAAACAAATGGAAAAAACACACTCAAATATAAAAATAAGGATAGAATCCTTCACCATTTTCGATGTCTACAATTGTTCAATAAATAGAGATGGAGAAAGAAAAAAAAAGGAAGATGAAGCGTAAAAGGAAAAATAAGAAAAAAAAGCTACGACGGAATACAGAATGGATCTGCAAGAGATGTATTGAATGAACCGTTTCTTCTGACTAACGGTGATGGGTCCAAGTAAAGTTAGTTAGGCCCTTACGCTGACGTATCATATTACTGCTTACTCAGTCCTAGGAAAGGCAACAACAGCCGAGGCGGCATCAATAACTTCACCCTTCCCTTTTATACCCATAGCCGGAGTTTGAACCCAGCTCTCCAAATCCATTCACCGTTCCATTAACTGTTCGGCCACTCATCGCCTCCCAACTGGAGCCCACTCCACACCTCCAAATGATGGATTAAGAACTTGATGCCATCTGCGTGTGGTCGTGAATGTTGTCATTTGAGTAGGTCCCATTTTCTCGCCCTTGGTTGAGAACGGAAGATATTCAGAGTCATCGTAAACAATACATAAATATCTTCTTTCTTTTCCTTGTCTTCTGAGGTTCGCGTTTGCACTCTCTTGTCGGAAATTCCTGGCTGTATCTATCATGTACGAGAAAACGGTATCATTGGTATTTACCAATTCTTCAGTCATCAACTGGCTTTCTCTTGGCAATCGCAAAGTAGAAGGGAGAGGATTCGCTCTACTGAGTGCGGAGAAGTTTTTGGCCCGGGATTTGCGTTATTGGGATTCCTCGTTCGCATCCAAGCTCCCGAAGGGAACGACTGTCAGCGAATTTAATTCTTACAATAGGGGTTAGATGTCTCCCTGAATTCAGTAAAATGGCCCCCAAAAGCAAGAAACAGGGAAGGGTCCATATCACTCTCGACATTCAAAAATATAATATTTGCTACAAAATTTTCGCATTTATAAAAGATCCGGTGTGGATCTAGGGGGAGGTACCACGGAATAAGTACCGACCCCTGCTCGAGTAAAGCACAATTAAAATTGAAAATATATCTGGATAAAGAAATCTTATGAATAAAAAAAGCAAATAAGTAATCGTAAATTAAGCTTGACACCAAAGTTTAATATTTTGATTTCAATCTAGAATGAGTAAAATGTCATTTAATTCTTTATGATTTTTTCAATTCATTGGTTCTGTGATATATTTCTTCACTTATTTTTTTACTTTACTCTTTTGTTAATTCTAGTGCTAAAGCGTCACAACTCAAATATAAGTATAAAATTCCGGATCATATATTAGTTTCTTGTTTTTGATGCTTGCTTTTTTTCTCGTATTCTTTAGTTGGAATGATTTCCCCATTTGCAATTTCAATGTTCTGAATCCACCCTGGTACATGCACAATCTGTTTGGCTTGTTGGCTGAGGCAATTACGTGTTCAGTGTTCGAGCCCGGATGAATAAAGCTAGGATTCCAATTGCTGATTTTCTAAAATGGTAGAAGGACTCGACTCTTCTGAAAGGTGGACACAATCATCTCACTCTCCATATATTCCTTTGCTAGAGTTAATAAACATCTATACGGCACGCTTGTTGGATGATGCCACCATACTTACCTCCAGCAATGGCAGTCGGTGTTTG
>OY735222.1:11415310-11420310 GCA_963457665.1 Thysanoteuthis rhombus | reverse complement strand
TATCATAAATTTGTATGGGAAAATTTTTGAGCAATCCCGGCTCCCAATAGTGATAATGGTACGTTAAGTTGAGGTTTGCCTGGCGCCTTTGATGGCTCACTGCAATACAAACGTTGAACGATATTTTCGATTTTTGCTTTTTTTCAGTAAAGAAAGAAATAGGTGTAAAGCGAGCTTTCGGGAAGTGGGTGATACATTAGTCTGTTGATTCCAGTCTATTCATATCAGTTTGTTTAACAATCAATCTATCTGACCAATTCTGACGCTCCAAGTCTTCGTCGCACTTAAAATATGTGCTTCTCGATTTATCTTGAAGCCTAAGATAATAACATTTTTGCTTGCAGATGCATTACATTGATGGTCGACCCCAAGGTAGGTGTCGGGTATTCAATCATGACTTCACTCTAACTTCTAACCTGACAAAAGAAGCAACTTTCGTATCGTATATATAATAAAGAAATCTTAAAAAAACAACAACTTATTTTCTTGGAAATTTTTGTTGATATATAAAACTTGGCCATTTAATTTAATCAGTGAGACAGCCTCCTGTCGATCACTTGGTTTTAAGTTCAAATCACAGTAAGGGAATATGAGTTATGTATATCGGTTCAAACCCCTGATTTTGGTGAGGAATGTTTTTGTCATTCTTGTGACGGTAGGGATACTTAGTTAAATCCAGGCCTTGTATTAGATGTTGACAACACTTCCTCACTTTTAAGGCGGATAGGGCGTTCCAACTAAGGAGACTGGTGGAACATGACCTTCCTCTCTCCCAGTATATAGTACATTGAAAGGGCTTCACAATCTATAGATCTATTAGAGACTGTCAACTAAAACTGTCACAAGACCTGTCAATATAGGTTTATTCAGTTTTTTAGTTGACTGGCTGACTGGCCGGCTACGTGTGTATCATCAGGTTATACTAATGGAGCTAGATGGCTGAAAATAATAAGATTTTCTCCTTATTATATATAGAAAAATCTTCCAAGAAGAAAAAACACGCCCATAATTAGTTTCAAGTGATTGCTTCAATTTGCAATGTAAGTTTATACTAAATTGATCCATTAGTTTGTGTAAGCATTCAGTTATTTTGTGAAAATTCAAACTTTTTTTATGGCTGATCACTGCCAAACAAAATGTGAGAGAAGCAACTCATTCATTGATCACCCCTTTTATAATTTTTTTCAATTGATCACCCCCAATACAGTATGCAGCCAAAAAGATGTTGGTCACGAGGCGGTTTCTATTGAGTGACTAAGCAGATCTATCTATCTATCTATCTATCTATCTATCTATGTGAAAAATAACAATCTTACACATTGTGTCCCTTATTCTGGCGCGTGCCCCAACAGATAAGTGTATTCTTCAATCGTTTCTTGAGTTTTTTTTCTTCTTCTTAGCCGCTCCGCCATTTCTTTTTTTCATCCCCTTTGTGCGTTCACCAAGGGATAAAGTTTGTTTTAATTTGTCCCTGGCTTCTTTTGTGATTATTTAGAGTTTGTAAAAGCTGCATTATTACAACACCTTTCTCTCTCCCACTGCATCACTTCGACTAAAAGCTTTGAAGATTTTCTGGATCGGAATCGTTCGCTTATCTCCGATTTCTCATGCACCGTGGTGGAATGGTTGTTGTTGTTGCAATTCTTTATCTTGTCTTCTTTGTTGTTGTTCACGTCATCATAATCGTCTGTTTTTGGAACTTCTATTCTTTCATCTACCCAGCTCCTTTTTCTTTTTCGTTTCATTCTTTCTTATTTTCGTTCTGTTCCTTTTTTTCTTCTTTCCTTCAATCTTTAAATACTTTCATTCTGTTACTTTTTATGCTTAGTATTCATTTTCTCTTTGTTCGTTCGTTAGTTTTCTTCTTACAAATCTTTCCTTTTGTCATCCATTTATAAATTCTACTTTTGTACCCTTTGTTTTCCTTTCATTTCTTTTTTTTCTTATTGTCTTCTTTCTTTCCTTTCTTCTTTCTTTCTTTCTTTCCAAAGTCACTGTGTTTTCTATCTTTCTCTTTCTCTTTCTTTCCCTTTACTTCTTCCTGTCTTCATGCTTTTTTCTTTCTTTCTTTTTCTCACTTTCTACAGTCTTTCCTTGCTTCCTTCTTTTCTCTCTTCTTTCTTTCTTCACTTTTCTTTCCTTTACTATTTTTATTCCTTCAGATATTTCTTTGTCTTACAGATTTCAAATCCCCTCTCTTCTGCTTTAACTTCCTCTTCTCTTTCTCCTTAGACTTTGCCCCAACTCTCCTTCAACTTCTTCTTGTCGTCATTGTTGTTGTTGTTGTTGTTGTTGTTGTTGTTATTATTATTATTATTATTATTATTATTATTATTATTATTATTATTATTATTATTATTATTATTATTTCTTTTTCTTGCTCTCACATCGACTCCCTCTTTGTTTTCCGATGATTTTCTCTTATTTTTATGCTCATTATTGTTTGGGTTTTTTCTTTTCAGTTTCTTCTCTCTTTTCGTCTCCTCTTTTTTCTCTTTAAATTTTTCTATTTTTCTCTTTTTTTTCTTCATTCATCCCTACCGATTCTTTTTCCCCCTCATCCCAAACGAACCTTTCTCTCTCTTTCTATGATATCCGCTTTTCTCTCACCCTTCACCCTGTCCTCTCCTCCTCCTCTTCTTCTTCTTCTCTATAGTTTTCTCCTTTTTCTTCGTTTTTTTTTCAACTTCTTTTTCCTTCATTTATTCTTCATCCCATCTTTCTTCTTCTTGTTCTTCCCCTTCTTCTTTCATCTTCTCTTACCCCTTTCCCTCCTCTTTCCCGGGCGTTCTGTTACCAGATCTCTTCTCCAGTCTCTCCCAGGCGTCTCCTTCAAAAACCACTGATGGATCCCTGGCTTCATGTCGGAAGCGATCAATGGGATTTGTGCGAATTTTCCGCCCTTTCTGAGTCACGTGTTTCAAGTTATTCACCAATTGGACTGCGTGACTGAAAGACGAACATGAAGGCCTGTCTGGCTGAGTGGGCTTTTAGAAAATCTATTCATAAAATAATTCCTACTTATCCATCCGAGCCTTTTCAGATGTATGTATGCATGTTTATGTCTATCTCCATTGGTTAATATTTATCTACCTATGCTTGATCTTATCTATCTGTCTATCTGTCTATCTGTCTATCTATCTATCTATCTATCTATCTGCCTGGTCGTATCTATCTATCTATCTATCTATCTATCTTTATGCCTGGTCCTATCTATCTATCTATCTATCTATCTATCTATCTATCTATCTATCTATCTATCTATCTATATGCCTGGTCGTATCTATCTATCTATCTATCTATCTATCTATCTATCTATCTATCTATCTATATGCCTGGTCGTATCTATCTATCTATCTATCTATCTATCTATCTATCTATATGCCTGGTCGTATCTATCTATCTATCTATCTATCTATCTATCTATCTATCTATCTATCTATCTATATGCCTTGTCGTATCTATCTATCTATCTATCTATCTATCTATCTATATGCCTGGTCGTATCCATCTATCTATCTATCTATCTATCTATCTATCTATCTATCTATCTATCTATCTATCTATCTATCTATCTATCTATCTATCTCAGTTTGTAATCTATTGTGTTCATAATCTTGGTTGAAAGATGTGCCTGAACACCAACCCCCGGCCCGGCAGGTAATCACAATTCGTTCTCAGACATAAACCAGACACATAAATAAATATAAATACTGACATACACTTTAATTCTTCCTACTGCCGGAGAAATAACAACCTGTTTATCTCAATATTAGCAACACATTTCAAGAAGATTATTGGACGTAACTTCCTGGCTCACCGAAAAGATAGATAGATAGATAGATAGATAGATAGATAGATAGATAGATAGATAGATAGATAGATAGATAGATAGATAGATAGATAGATATATAGAGGTATGTACATAAACATGAACAGACTAAAAAACAGACTGAGAAAGACAGAAATTCGCTGAGATAGATAGGGTGAGATGGGGGGGGTAGATTGATGGATGATATGTAGATACCAGTCTGAAATTGTTCAACTACTCAACTGCATACTATCAATCTACCAATCAACTTTGGGCTATAATTCACTCACTCTCTCTCTCTCTCTCTCTCCCTCTCTATCTATCTATTTATCTATCTATCTATCTATCTATCTATCTATCTATCTATGTTTTTGGTGAGTCCAGACGTTACATTCGGTAATCCTGTTGAAATCTCTTGTTGTAAAACAGAAAATCCTATAGGTAGAGAGATAAATAAATGTATAGATAGATGAGTATGAATATATTTTACCCGAGATGTGTGAAGACAAATACAAAACTTAAATATGATCAACGGCAATCAGGCATAGGTGAACAGTCAGACTGGTAGATGTAAGCAGATTGAAATAGATAGATATATATGAACTTCTGGTGTATGTATGTATGTATGTATGTATGTATGTATGTATGTATGTATGTATGTATGTATGTATGTATAAATATATATATATATATGTATATATATATATATGTATAAATATATACACACACACACACACACACACACACACACACATATATATATATATATATATATATATATATATATATATATATATATATATATATATATATATATATATATATATATATATATATATATATCTTGTACAAAGTTTGTTGGAAAAGTAGGTTCGTGAAGAAAAAAAGAACTCCCAGTCTTCGAAGGTTAGTGAGAAAATCAACAAACCAGCACATTGAACAGGCATATATATATATATATATATATATATATATATATATATATATATATATATATATATATAGAGAGAGAGAGAGAGAGAGAGAGAGAGAGAGAGAGAGAGAGGTAGAGAGGTAGAGAAGGGATAAAGAGATAGATAAATAGATAGATACATAGAAATAAATAAAAGATGATTATCGATAGCTAGACTGAGATAGCTAGATACAGAGTTAGATGGGAACAATAACGTTATGGTAGATTGATATATAG
>OY735222.1:11407810-11410310 GCA_963457665.1 Thysanoteuthis rhombus | reverse complement strand
AATAATCGGCGAAAATTCAAGATTAGAGAACTTGGGTAAAATAGGTTTGAATTGTAAATGGACAGCGAGCGAGGAACAGCAGGAAACAAGACATAAAAGTGGAGAATGAAAAGAATGAATAATGAATGTTTTTGATGGAAAGTAAAAATAAAGGAAGTTGGGGAAGAGGATACAGCGTAAGAAGCCAACGAAATATAAAGGGGAAAGTAAATGCTGAAATAACAAAAAAAAAGCGCGGGAGAAAAGAGGAAGAACGTGAAATCAAAAGTAAAAGCGAAAATCCGAATAGAAAAAAAAAGCGGGAGAAGGAGAAAAACCCCGTAAAATCGAAAGTGAAAGTAAAAGTTGGAAAGTAAAAGATTGTTAGAAGGAGAAAAAAAAAAAAGGAACGTTCAATCAAAAGTGAAAGTAAAAGTAGGAATTGAAAAAGAGAAAAAAGAACGTAAAATCGAAAGTGAAGTGAAGGTGACATAAAAGACACAAGAAAATAGAAAAAAAGCATAGGGACTCTAAAATGGGAGGGAGAAAGAGTCATAGCAATGGCTTTGAGTCAGGGACCGACTGACATGTATATTGTGCGAGGTGGGCGTTAGAGATGATTGTGAACGAAAAGCCAGGAGGTTGTGTGAGGGTCGGGATCTGCAAGGGTTGGGTCCGTGGGGTTGTGGGACTGAGTTGGGAATGGACACATGTGGAAATGAAAACAGAGGCGCGCACGAGGGAGGCCTCAGAAGATGAGCGTGCTCAGTGAGTGTGTGTGTGTGTGTAGGGGGCAGGGGGGTAAATAGAGGCGATAGTGGAATAAGCCAGCTGAAACTAGCCGTGGATTAGAGACTGTCAGATATGAGGCATATAAAAACATAGAGAGTATTTATATAAAAAAGAAAAGGAAAAACGGAACGAAATGAATATATGAAGAACCATGGAATAAATAATACAGTAACAGTATTGGAAAATATATGGCGATTACAAAACAGCAGCGGCTGAAATGAAACAACAATGGCGGAAATAATAATAATAATAATAATAATAATAATAATAATAATAATAATAATAATAATAATAATAATAATAATAATAACTGATCAAGTTGTGGTAAACAAGAAGAAAGTGTCAGATTGTGGATTTCGCCGTTCTGTCAGACTACAGGGTGAAGCCAAAAGAATGTAAAAAAAGCTACAGGAGTATTGTGACCTAACCAGAGAACTGGAATAAGGAAAGTGAAGATGACTGTAGTACCGATATTGCTGGGAGCCCTGGTGACATTACGGAAGAGCCTAACGAAAAGGTTGAAATCTGAAGAAATAACCCGGATAATCCTGACGACGGAACCGTTTAAATCAGCTAGGATACCGAGGAGAGTCCTGGAGTATTAAGGAGATTTGAAATCATTTGATTTGAAAAACTGGCAGCGTACAGATGATGATAATTTATGTTATAGTTTTCAATGTATCATTCTATCACGTACAAACAGGAAGAGAGGAAGGGGTTGGTGGAAACATACGAACACATACGAAAATTGACTGACGCTAAGCAGGTTCTACTGTGTGTGGTTGTGTGTTCGCTCGCTGCTGGCAATATAATTACTACTACTACTACTACTGTTGCTGATGTGTCAATTTTTTTTTTTTACTCAATCCACTTTAAAAATAAAGACTGTAGGCTCTTGGGTTTGAGGGGTTAAGATTCGGGTAAGAAGAGGAGGAGAGTAAGAGGGATAGACTGAGTTTTTCAGATTCTACAGTTCTTTAGATTCCCACCCCTAGGTATACCGTTAACAAAGCGACAGGTATTTTACTACTACTACTACTACTACTACTACAAATAATAATAATAATAATAATAATAATAATAATAATAATAATAATAATAAGAAGAAGAAGAAGAAGAAGAAGAAGAAGAAGAAGAAGAAGGGAAAAGTTTAGAGAAAAGTGAAAAATCAAAACAAAAAAAGAAAAAAAAGGGGTGAATTACTGCAAGCAGAGCGAAGCAGAGGGTGATTAAGAGGAAACATGAGATAAAAAACAAAATAAAAAACTAGAAGAAGAAGAAGAAGAAGAAGAAGAAGAAGAAGAAGAAGACAGAAATGAGTAAGAAAGGTAAGAAGGAAGAATAAAAAAAGACAAAAAGAGGACGAAGCAGAAAAGAGAAGGAAAGAGGATTAGAGCCGAAGTAAAACAGAAAAAAGTAGGGGGAAAATGAGGAAAAAAACAAGGAGAATGAATAGAAGAATGGAGAAAAAGAAAGAAATAGAGAAAGAGGGAAACAAAATTAGGATAAAAATTAAAGCGAGGTGGAATAATGGAAAAAGAAGGAAGTGAAGAGAAAATGTTGATACAAAATGAGAAAAAGAACAAGAACAAGAAGTAAGAGAAGGAGAATACAAACAGGGAAAGGAAGTAAAAGACAAAGAAGAAGAAGAAGAAGAAGAAGAAGAAGAAGAAGAAGAAGAAGAGAAGAAGAAGAAGAAGAAGAAGAAGAAAAAGAAGAAGACCTTTGA
>OY735222.1:11385310-11402810 GCA_963457665.1 Thysanoteuthis rhombus | reverse complement strand
TTTCAATGAGGCGCCCACTACAAAGTTTGAACGCCATTATTTCCAGATCACGTGACCTTGAGTAGGAGATATTTTTTGGTAAGAATCATCTAATCAAGGGTCGCTTTTCTATCTAGTTTCGAGTAAATCCGACTTGAAACAGCTGAAGAAATATGATCTACTAACGGACAGAGCTCTTTATTGAGAGGCGATGTCTCTAAAAACAGCAAAGGCTTGAAAGAGACAAAGAATAGTGAAAGGAGATGGAAATAGTAAAAGAGTCGTTATGAAGGTGATGAAAAAAAGACAGAAAAAGGGACCGGAGATATAACAATAATAATTGGAATGGTGAGGAATGACCGAAAGGGTCGAGCAGGCGAATCTGGTGGGGGTTATGTTTGTAACTCGGCAAGGAAGTTGCTGGTAACGAAGTGGGAAAGAAAGGGGAAGAGATACATCAAAATGATTGTCATCGGTCAGAGAGAGGCAAACGATTGATAAAATAATGAGAACGGATTCAGAGATACACAACAACACACAGACACACACACATACACCCATACACCCATATATATATATATATATATAAGAGAGAAAGGGAGGATAATGCGTAACATAAAAGAGCGTGAAAAGACATAAAACTAAGTTATACTTATGTGTTCATATATATATACATATATATATATATATATATATATATATATATGTGTGTGTGTGTGTGTGTGTGTGTGTGTTCCATGATATATATTCTCAATTTGTATAAATATAAAAAGAAAGAAACAGAAATCAGATTTCAACTGTAGATGTTTAGTCACAGTGTTCAATATTTAACACACTAAATAGGGCTATCGTTGTATAAGAATGAGGATTACAACAATATATACCCAATGAATGTTAATACTTCGTGTCTACTGCACTCATCATATTGCTGGTTGCTGATGAGTGCGGTAGGCATGGAATCTTGCCATTCGCTGAATACATATCCTTGTTATTCTGATATATGTGTGTGTATGTGTGTGTTTGTTAGAGGAATTGATATATATCCGACAAGATTATGTGAAGAGAGTCGACAATTCGGAAGAGAGAAGACTTGAGGCTGATCAGTACATCCCAATTTCTTTATCGGAAGCTAACGTCTCGTTCGGAATCTGAACTTCCTCTTTGTAGAAACAGTTGGTTTTCATAACTATTCAACTCATAACGACGTCTTCAAACAGTCCACTACAAACACACCACAATTAAGAGTTCTCTCACTCCATTCTTGACCAGAAACTCTAAAGAAGTCCACATTTCGGATGAAACATTAACGACTGGTAGAGAATGAGATGTACTAATCAGTCTGTAGTCTTTTTTTCTCCCCGAATAGTCAATTTTCTTTACATCATATATATATAAATATATATATATATATATATTGAGAGAGAGAGAGAGAGAGAGAGAGAGAGAGAGAGAGAGAGAGAGAGAGAGAGAGAGAGAGAGAGAGAACGAGAGAGGGGGAAAGAGAGGGAGGGGGATACAGTTTAGGAGAAATATTGATTGATGTTTAAAGAGAGAAAAATGTTTATTATACATTTCTGGATCGTTTGAGAGAAGAAGCAGTCGAAAACATATATATATATGTGTAAAATTCAACGTGCATTTATGTGCTTGCATTTGAAAGAGAGAGAGAGAGAGAGAGAGAGAGAGAGAGAGAGAGAGAGAGAGAGAGAGAGAGAGAGAAGATTGCGGAAACGTAAGATGTGTAGGTAGATGAAAAGAGAAATACTCTGTGATAAGTTTAAAAGACGTCGAGATATTCCGATGAAAGAAATAGTGTTGGAGTCACGTACACATTCACACACACACACACACACACACACATACACACGCTGCACTCATACACACTACACACGCAACATGTGCACAGAAGCAAACACGCACATATGCATGCACATATACATACAAGCAAACACATTTACGCACATATAAGTATACATACACGAACACGTACGCACATGCACATGCGCACGCATTCACTCATACACATATCAGCTCTTGCTACATTCACACAAACACGTATGCAAATTCGCATACACATACATCTACGTGTGTGCGGGCATAGAGACGTACAGGCACACAAGCATTCCGACGGAGGAATATTCGTAAAGATTCCTTGGAAATCTTACAAAGAGTTGGAAAGGAAAGAGAAAAAAAGACTAAAATAATTTGCAGAGAAAAAAAAGAACTAGGAAAAAAAACACAAATAGATAAACAAATAAATAAACAATATAAAACTTAAACTTGAAAAAAATTAGATTAGACAACCAAAAGATATTTAAAATGGCGAGAAAATAAAAATAAGTAGCTTAAAGAAAGAAAGAAAAAAAAAGATGACGGCGATAGAAAAAGAATTTAAAAAACCGGAAGCCGGTGAAAGTTACCGGAAGGGGCATGTCAGGAATAAAAAGGCGATTCGAGAAGATTCTCTAAGAAATATGTTCTCCAGACCGAAATCTGGTGATTTTCGTCGGCTGCTGACAGCTGCTCGGGTGTATGGGGTTCGTGCAGGATTTGTTGTTAAGGATTTTGTCGAGCAATACTCGATTAATCAAAATCTACAGCTACTTTTTTTTTCTTTCATTTTATCGTTTTTCTTTCAGCCATCATCTCCTCCTAGCGTTATATAATTCTTTTTCAATTTTCGGTAGGTTCGTCTCCCAAATTCATATTCCTGTTTTCTTTTTGAAGAATCTGCCAGGCTTGCTTAAATTATAGGAGCAAGAATCTGCTGGACAGAGGAAGACGAATATTAATAGAGAACGAAATGGAAAGATATAGGTCTGGTTAGTCACTCATTAGAAACTGCCTAGTGACTAATGTCTTTTTGCAGCATGCAATGTTCGAGATCAATTAGAAATTGGAAAGAGAGGTAATAAATGGATGTTACTTCTTTCGCCTTTTGTTGGGCAGTGATCCATAAAAAGTACTAAAATGCATGAATGCTGGTGGACACAAACTAAGTGACCAATTTAGCATAAACACACCTTGCGTTTTGAACTTCCCCACAAAAAAAACTATTTTGGGGAATTTGAAAAATAATAAAAGAGTGAATCTGTAAACATAACAGAGTGAATATTTGATAATAGAGTGACCTATAAATGGGTGAATATCTAAATAATTGAGTGAATATTTAAATTTTCATCCCTCGAGCTCCATCGTTCATCTGTATGTAGGATACATGCATACAAAGCCATCCAACCAGAAGACAGAAACAAGTGAATAAGGAAGAAGAAGGAGAAGAAGAAGAAGAATAAGAAGAGGAAAAAGCACTGAAGAGGAATAAAATGATAGGGTAGATAGAGAGAAGAAACGAAAGAAAACAGGAGAAATATAAAAAAAACGAAGGAAGCACAAAAGGGCCATAATGATATTATCTTGATTGATTTTTTTTATTAGATGAAGCATAATCAACTATTGGTAATTTCTGACTATTAATTCTTTTATGAAAATTTTAGTTGCTTTTCATCGCAACTGCACACTTTGCGTAAACAGTGTACATAGAAAAAAAATAGAAATAAGCCATAGATAAGACTCAAATTCACATCCTTTCAACAACTACTACTACTACTACTACTACTACTACTACTACTACTGACTAAAAATAAGCCCAGAGAATAGCGAAAGTTGAGGCCAACCAATCCCAGTCAGGGGACCAGTTCGAGTGATCGTCAACAAAGAAAGGAAAATCTGCCAGATCATGAATGTCACTGCCACCACCTCGGTCTGACCCCACCCCACAAAAAAAAACAGACAAAAAAAATGAATGTGTAGTTTAGGGTTGACAAGTATATTTCAAATCAGAAAATTATTTAAATGTTTGAAAATAGAATTTTCGCCATTAATTTATCTTAAATTATATATATATATATATATATATATATATATATATATATATATATATATATATGAGTAAGATGTAAGGAAAAGCCACACTGGTTGGAGATTATTCTATATCTAATAACTTAGATATTTAGTAAAAAGGGTTTGCGTTCTTAGTTGTATTTCCAAGCCAACAGAAACGATTTATCTGATCGGTTTCAATGAGATTACCAAGAGGGGGGTAGTTTTCTTGAGAGAGAGAGAGAGAGAGAGAGAGAGAGAGAGAGAGAGAGAGAGAGAGAGAGAGAGAGAGAGAGAGAGAGAGAGAGAGAGAGAGAGAAAGAAAGAAAGAAAGAAAGAAAATCGTTCATCAAACATGTCAATGTAGGTTACTTCAGTTTTTAAACTGGTCTGGCTGACTGACTGATTTTGTGTTTGAGTGGCTTTGTGTTTATCACAGACGGAGCTAAATTTTCTGACATTTTCTCGTTATCATGTCCAAGGGAATGTTTTTTTTTAAATTTTTTATTTGTTTTACAATTCCTCCCCTCAGTTGCTGTTTTTTGTTGGGCTTCATTTACAATGTAGGTTTGTGCTAAAGTAATTCTTTAATCTGTGTTCGTTCTGCCTTTTTTTTTAGATATCACTGACGAGCAAAAGGTGAGAGAAGTCATTCGCTCATCGATCACCCCCTTTTTCGAATTTTCTAATCACCCGTCACACGACATGCTACCAAGAGACGTTGGTTAGGCGAAGGTTTCTATTGAATGACTAACCTGACCTGTTACATTTAATTCTTTTCTTTTTACTTCCTTTAATTGCGAACCTGAGCACGTACATGCCCAGCTGACTAATTCCTACAAAAACTCACCCAAGCAAACACAACCTGACATAACAGCTCTAATTCACACATCTTTCCGCCCCGACCACCCATCTTTAACCCTTCGCTGTTCGTTGTAATTAATAACCACTGACAATCATCTATTCGTCCCGCGGCTCGGCTGGTACAATCTCCGTTGCCCGGCTGCTTCTAAAAAAACTGTAATTAATTTTTAAAATGATTATTTACAATATTTTAACGTAGTGCCCTTTGGCCTTCACACTCCTATGTTAATGAGTGTAAATGTTTGTAGACATTAAATTTAGCTCGGTCTGGCACAGGGCGTGATAAATTGATTTCGTGCCTCGTAATACAGAATTCTGGCCAAATGTGACTCGCAACTGCTTATGCTGAAATTTTGCCAATGGCACAGGTTTGGGGTATTTTGATTTGAACTGAAAGTTCATACCTATCAACCAATATTGAACTAAATGGGACTTTTCCCATTCAATTTTTGTTTATCCATAAAAGATAGTTTTGATCTTTCATTTTTTCATCTTCTCATCACTTTGCTATCTTTAGTGTGCGTTAAGGAATGGATCTTTGTGGTCCGATAGAATGATTATAAATTACGTTATATTACATAGCAATTCATGATGATTTCCCATCATTACACAGTTTATACATTACTCGTCCTAGACAACGTAAATAGAATAAACAATTCAAGTGAAACGCCAATCTCCATCCTGCTACTTATTAGTGGTCCCTGAAATAAGTATCTAACGCTCTCTTAATCAGGGATCAGCTCTGACATGTATGGGTCCGTTTTTTACAATAAACGTTTCTTTATCTTTACATTCTTATTGTGATAATTTGCACCTCCTAATGAGCAGGTATGCCTTATAGCAGCGTTACTGTTTCACCATTCTTTTTGTATAGCCTGGTCTGGAACAAGGCTCCAATAGAAGGGCACTTCGTGTACTAACTAGCTCATTAGGGTTTAGTTAGTTAATCGTGCTAACGATCGTTCGACAGTCGGTGCAGCTAAAATGATAGTGTTAGCTTAGCCTTGCATAAGATCACAGCAGTGGAGCACTAAGTAAGGATTGAACTCACTACGCACGAGCAAAGTCCGAGAGACTAGCTTGCTAGCTAATGCTCATCGACAGGGGGATTTTGAAATCCTCAACTTAGCTTAACTAAGCAGAAGGCAACAATAATTGGGTGTCCAATTAGGATCGAATTCACTCATAATGACCTGCGAGACGGACAATGGAATTGACAACCCGGTTCCAATCCTCAGTTGGAGATTGTTTATGTTCACTTAGGACTTATGACCTTGGGAAAGGTATTGCTCCATCTCTTCTTGTCCAGCCATGAGTAAAATAGCACAGTGGATTGGGCTGTCTAGGTTTGGCTACCAGTCTAGGGAAAAGAAAACTCTGATTCTAAACCTCGGAGTGGAACCCCCTTAAGGCTGTTTGACGCCCAATTTGACATCCTTCCAACTGCTCCTTCTGAGACAGGCGTATCGATTTCTGCTTCCCTCTGGACTTCATCGGCGAAATCAAGAGGGTGATTTTGACGATTGGGCATCCCTGGATCTCCATACGTTCCTACCAGGCATGCGCCCTGGAAAGGACATACCAGTGATGTTCTATTGCCTTGAACGGGACGGAGGCCATTCAATTCAAAATACCCAACTATATGTTTAATTGAGTGTATATTTACATCACAAATCTCAATCATAATTTCTTTTGATGCACTTCGGATTGAGATCGATGGAAAAGAGATGTAACCAGAGTAAGTCAGCCTTTTCTTTCTCGTTGTTCCTTGGAAAGGTTGGCTGAATTTTTTTGTGGGGGTTGACCCTATTATCTGTTAACCCTTTTAATTTCGCTACTCCAGACTCACAGGGCAGCGAGTAGGGAGTACCGTATCATCATCATCATCATCTTTACTATTATTATTGTTGTCGTTCCTTCAGTTGTCTAGTAATGTTCATTGCACTCAGAGTTTCAGCTTGAAACTTGGGGCAGGCAACGATGCTATGACTTGGTAAGCACTACCATTTTTTGCACCATCATTTCATATATTCGAAAGAAGGGTCGATACAGGAAGCTACTCAAGAAATAGTTCGTAGTTGTACAACCATGTACTAAATATTTACACAGACGGTGCTTCGCAAAGCATGTGGGAGGACATTTTTTTGTATTTCATAGATGTTTGAATTTCCTGGTATTTCACCTAGATATTTGTCGACACAGCTTTTTTCATGACCTCAAGGGATCCTATGGTAAAAGATATTGTTTCAGTCTCAAGTTGCAACATTTTTGCGTTCTAAATATCCAGGCATTATTATTATTATTATTATTATTATTATTATTATTATTATTATTATTATCATCATCATTATTATTATTATTATTATTATTATTATTATTATTATTATTATCATCATCATCATCATTATTATTATTATTATTATTATTATTATTATTATTATTATTATTATTATTATTATTATTATTGCTGCTATTCAATCCTCTCTCTTTCTTTGCATCTACGAATGATTGGAGGAGGGTAGGGGGTGGCGGAAAGGAGAGAGTTCATTGTATCGTTATTGAAAACTGGGATGGATATGAATAGATTGAAATAGATACAAGCAGGTAGATGGATAGCTAGAAACAAGGCAGATATATAGATATGAACAGATACATAAACTGATCTTAACAGATAGATAGATTTAAACAAATAAGCTTGATAGATAGATATATAGATATGGACAGACAGAGAAACAGAAATGGGTTGATACAAACAGATCAATATCAAGATATAGATATCTATATATAAGACTGAGATAGAAAAATAAACAGTTAGAAACATAGATAGATAGATAGACGCCATACTTAAACGACCAAATCGTGTATCAAACATCAAATGTCAGCACCTTTTTTGGAATTTGTCGCTTATTTTGTCTTATTTTTTATCGTGTGTCTTTTTTCGCCACCATCTTTTTCGCGTTTGCTGACATTTCCCGCTCTTTTTGGCACACGCCGGAATTTATTTCATAAAAATTGGCGCCGATGACAAATGCCGAGCCATCACCTTCGACTTGGCGAATGACAAACGATAATCCTAAGAGAACGATCATCACCCTCAACCCTCAACTTGTTGATTTCACCTTCTCCTCTCCCTGGAGTCTCCTCGGGAAGAGGGAGTTAGGAGAAAAATGGCTGACAGAAACGATGACGACGAAGAACAGATAAAAACAAAATGGAAGCGGAGGTTTTCGAGCCGAAAAGAGAAAAAAAAAACTAAAAACAAAAACAAAATGAAACCAACTTAGACATGCGTAGTGGGTACAATTGTCACCAGTTGACATTTTCCGAAGCACCTCCAGTTCAAGCACGCTGCACAAACTGACCTCTGCCCTGCCGTACCAGAGACGTCCTCTTCTCTTACTCCCCGCTCCACCGAAGAGATCGCTCCCCTTGAGCGTCTGAGAACCCCCTCCTTCTGCAGCCTCCTTTTTTTTTTTTTTTCTCTTACTCTACCAATACTGCTTTCTCCATCCTTGTGAATCCTGTTTTAAGACAATTGCGACTTGACGTTTTCCGTGATGACGCATAATCTCATCCGAAACGGTTTCTTCCCTAATCCGACCTTACCCACGTCCTGCTCGATCTGAAAACACTATGACTCCCTTCCCCACTCTTTGCCTCATCTCGAATCCTTCTTCTCATCCTCCTCCTCCTTTTTCTCCTCTGCCTTTCTTTTCTGTGGCCTTCCCCTCCCTCCCCGTGTCTATCATACGGTCTTCAAACACTACGCCTCCTCCCTTATTCGACCACCACGATTCTCGATAAATCTTCTCATTCATTTACTTCTGCACCCTCTATCTTTCTACATTTCTCCCCCACTTTTTTCATCCTTACTTTCACTTTCACTTTCACTTTTCTCTCTCTCTCGCCCTCTTCCTCTTTCTCACTAGCTTTCTCTCTTGTCTTTCTGTTATGTCATCTATCTGCCCGCCTCTTTCTCACTCTCTCTCTCTCATTCCTGTGATCTCTTTTCCCTCATTCCATATCTCCTCCTACGTTTACCCCCTTCTTCCACCCTTCAATCTATCGTCTCCCTAAACCAAATTTCTTTTCTCCCTTTCATTCCTCCTCATTTATAGTCAAGATAATCAATACAAGGATCGAGAACAAAGAAAGTCTTTCCCTTCAACATCTCAACCTAAGTAGAATCTCCCGGGGGGTTGAAGTTTCTACACTGTATTTGATAGGATTCAAAGGGAATCCTTTATTGCAAATTGCTGAAACCTGTACATACCGTTACAATACCACGCCAGAGCGAGCAATTGGTTCGTTTGAATGACGCATCAGAACAGAAAAGAAGCATTTTTGTAGGCAAAGAAATCGTTCAGCGATTTAGTTGCATCACAATGGCCATCTTCAAATGACCATGGAGCTGGGATGGGAAGCTGTTCAACAAACAAAATATCCCCTAAGCCTTTAGATTTTCGTTTGTTTCACTTTGTACAACATTTCGTCTCTGCCCAGCAGTTTCAACAAGTTGAAGATCTAGAAAATTACCTGGAAAACTAATTGAGTCAAAACCAGAATTTTCTTTCTTTGATTAATGATATAATACAGAATCTACCTGAAAGGTAGCACACAATGTCTTAGAAAACCAGAGAAAATGCTTTAATGACTGAATAATTATGACTTGGATTCATATGAATAAAAGATTCTATCTGAAAACTGTTGTATCCACCAAATCATTAAAATTCATTCCGTAATTTGCATTTTGAAAATCAAATAATTTTCAATGAAAATACAGAAAAGCAAGCTTCTTGGTATTTTTAAAAAGGGGCTGTAAATAGAAACGACGTTCTTCTCACAGCCACCGCTGAGCTTATCCTGCAATTGTGCTATCATCTGGTTATGGCAGAGAAAGGGTCTATCAAGGATTTTCAACTTTTCTGCCGTCACCACCCATTTCTACATGGTAATTTTTACCAACGTCCGCCTGAAGAGTAAAAATCCAATGGATACCAAAAATGTTTAATTATAAAAAAAAAAAAAAAACAAAAAATAAAAATCAAAACAATAAAAATGAACAGCTTTCTCTGCTTTTCGTTTTAAATGAAAGTAATGTAAAGAAATAACATTGAACATTTGGCTCATACTTACCGTCTTTAGACATCGATGCAATCCCTGTGTCCATTGAATAGTAATAATAGAAAATATTTCTGTTGACTCATATTTTATCGTCAATTAAAGACATTGATACTCAGAATACTATGACGACCACCAAAATTTCAAAACCATTTTCTGCATAGTTGCTCATCCCGAACCTGAGAATTGAAATTGCTTAGCATTGGGTGATATCCCCCAAGTTGAGAAGCCCTGTCAAAGATTTACAAATGAAATTGCCGATTCAATGTAAATAAAAATCCTTATCAGAGATTTTGGGGCCTTAATAATCAATGGTGTCTTTTCAAAAAGTTCGGCTCATTTTCAAATACGATTTCAAATTAAAACATAATGCCAGCAAAGCTGCTGATAATACCCCCCCCCAAATATTTAGAGTGAACATTAACACGGTGCAGACTGATCTGCGTCGGTTCAATACGTTCAGGTATGGAAATATGGATATCCAACCCAAACTGACAAAGGATTATCAATAACAGTGGCCAGTGACCCATTAAAACCGTTCGAACACTTTTGTCAGACTTTGGGACTTCAACAGCAACCACGTCATGTCATAAGTTGGAGAAATGGGTCTCGCGTGAATTGAATAAGATGCTTAATTTCAGTACCTGACCTCACACTGCTCGATGTG
The DNA here is from genome assembly GCA_963457665.1 of Thysanoteuthis rhombus. NCBI lineage: Eukaryota > Metazoa > Mollusca > Cephalopoda > Oegopsida > Thysanoteuthidae > Thysanoteuthis > Thysanoteuthis major. Next base: position 11,392,300 of record OY735222.1, on the reverse strand, counting down.
TCCAAGCTTAAAGAATAGGGATGTGGAGTCTTGTAGCGCCTTCCATATTCACCCGACATTTCTCCAGCAGATTATCACATTTTCAAGCATTCTGAATTCAATAAAAAGTTCAGATAATAGAGAAGCCATGATTCGTGCTTTTACTGAATTTGTTATCACTGAACCAGAAGAATTTGATAGAGATAGCAAATTATCATCTGAGGATCGTTGGAAAAAAAATTATTAGTTAAAATAGGTCATACGCTCATTGAATATTCGCCATTTTTTCCATACACACACATATATATATATATATATATATATATATATATATATATATATATATATATATATATATATATATCATCCATCTAACTATTCAGGAAAAAAACGACATTTCATACGTAACAACCTAATGAAAGGAAAACGCAGATACAAGAGAGAAATAAATAAAAGGGGAGCGAAGGAAAGGTAATTATATAAAACAAAGGTCCATTTTGCTTAATTGTTTTAAGAAGCTAAAAAACAAAACAAAATGGCGGACACGTAATCAGTGGAAAGTGAGGATTGCTCACGTACAAGAGAGTTCGTGACTACGAGATTTGCCGAGATTTTAAAGACCCTGCGTTACACAAAGGAAGCCGCTTGACAGCGCGTTTGGGTGCGTAGGCAGGGAACGTGTGCAGCGTGTGACTTTCTGGATGCGTGGGTGTTGGGTTCGTGCGTGCTTCTCGCTATACAAATAGATCCAGGTTTTCTTTCTTTTGTGGGGAGGGATGTGGATTGACGGTTGATGCATCTGTATCAAATACGAGAATGAAAATGAAGGGAAAGAAACAAGACTGACGGAGAGAAAAGGAGTGAACAAACCCGTGACCAGGGAAAACATGCAAAAAAATCTATTTGCATGAATATATGTCCTTGTATGCTGATGTGTACGTGTGTATGCATCTCTCTCTCGCTATATCTATATCTATCTATATATATATATATATATATATATATATATATATATATATATATATATATATATATATATATATATATATATATATGCGTATATATATCTGTATGAGCTGATGTGTATGCAGGTGTACATTTCTCTCCCTCTCTCTCACTATATATTATATATTACACTCTGCAAATATCTATGGCCCCTATCGTGGTGTGATTATTTGCAAGCGCGTCTAAAAGGCCGAATAATGAGGTGAGTTCGGCCCTTACAAGGCCTAACCATTATTGCACCCTGGGAGACTAAATCAAGCTTTGTAGGCTAACCTTAGCTTGATGAATAATATCTATCTCAGTATATCTACTGATCATTCTCTCCCCCTCTTCATATATATATATATATATATATATATATATATATATATATATATATATATATATATATATATATATATATATGTGTGTTACTCAGCGTTGCCCGGTGAGAAATCACTCAAAATTTGACAAAGCAGTGGGAAGTATATTCTTTGATTTATTTCCTCGTACACGACACGACGAATAGATTGTTAACACCGAGAGCTTATTTTTTACCCCTCACTACCTATCTGCGCTATTCACAGAACGCAGTAGAAAGATGGAAGATCATTATTTTTTTAGAAGAAATTTTCGGTGCTTTCAATCCATGAGATCTCCGTCTCCTTTTGAAGAGTGCCAGTTTGGGAAGGAGACAAATTTTGAGTTTGTTTGGATGGTGGTCCTATTCACAGGGGAATAGCAATGAAAAATCGATAATAACAGCAGGACTTCTAAATTTGTTTCAATTTGCAACCAATGAGACGAATTATTTGAAAAGATCTGTTTTACTTTAGATAGTTTTTAAAAAAATTTACGTTTGGTCTCTCAACCGAGAAAAAGAAAGCTCAAAAGAGAAAACCTAATAATCAAATGTAGTGTTAGAGACAAGATCACACCATTTGTTTTATATATATATATATATATATATATATATATATATATATATATATATATATATATATAGATATAGATATATATATATATATATATATATATATATATATATAAATATATATATGGCTACAGGCTTGTAGCTTTGATTTTAACCTAAGGCTTATTCTGTATTTCCCGATCAACGTTATTTACTGCCAGAGGGTGATCGGCCTGAGCAAAAAGTTGCGATAAAAAGCAGCTAATAGAATCAGATGAGAGTGAAAAGTAGTTGAAAAAAAAAAGAAAAAAGAAGATTTATAATACTCCATCTAATAAAAAAGGGAAATATATTCATTTTTTTAATTTGATTTGAAACGGAAGAGTTGGAATTATTCAAGGCTCAAAATACATTTTTTTTGTAATTGGAAAAAATTGAATTGTACACTTCAAGGCAGTGGTTTCGAAATGTTGAAAACACAAGGACCCCTTTAATAAGTGAAATATTCTGGTTGACCCCTTTTTTTTGATTGATTAACTTCAATAATTAAGCAACTTTTTACCTTAGATAATCCTTTTCTATTTGGAATTCATTACATTTATTTCGATTCTTAGTATATGGCACCGGACTGTGTAAAATAATTATGCTTTCCGATGGTAGGCTTACCGTCAAACTCAGTTATCTTAGTTTCAAATTAATGGTTTTAATTTAAATTTCATCTACGGACCCTCAACCACTATCTAACAGACCCCAGGTTCGAAACCACTATTTTATGGGATAGTAGCGGCACACCATGCAGTTTGAAGAAACCCTGCTATAAAGGAAGCCATTCTATTCGATGGAAAGAGAAGAGAAAAAAACCTCTTGATAGTGGGTTCCTTGAAGTGAGGTTTATGCTGTAATCCCGTCGACCTACAGTCCATCTCAGATTTGCCCAACGTCAGCCGTGAGCCTGCGGACTACAGGGCCTTTGATTCGTCATGTCTTTACTTCGAACCTCCTCAACAGGTAGGCGTGTGCTCGAATGCAACCTTACAAACGTGCATGCTCTTAGCACAGCCATATCACCGCACCGACACACACACACACACACACACGCACACAGACAGGCTGATACAAAAATAATGATGTCAAGTAAACGAAACGCATCTGCAATTATAGATATTGACGTTGACTTACTTGCTTGACCATTCGAAACCGTCAACCAAAACTGTCAACGTTGGGTTCTTCGGTTTTCAAGTTGGTCTGGCTTGCTCGTTGGTTTGACTACGTGTGCATGTATCATGCTTAGAGATCGCATCAATGTAGCTAGAGGGCTGAAATTTAAAACAATTGCTCACTCAAGAAAAGAGAAATCGTCCTCCAAATTAGTTTTCTTGTAGTGGAAATTCAATTTGCAATCTAAGTTTGTGTTAAATTGGTCACAAATTTGTGTCAGGTTGTATTCACGCTTGTTTTTTCTTTAATTCGTGATTTTTTAAAAGATCCAAGAAAGGCTAGAGAAGTACTTTTTTTTAATTGGTCACCCTTAGCACGGCATGCCGCCAAAAGTATGTTGGTCAGACGAAAGGTTCTAATGATTGACTAACCAGACCTGTAATAGACCGGAAACATTCTTATTAGTGCATATGACGTGTATGTCGAAATTTGGCATAAATCCTCACACACAAACACATAATACATATCACTGTTCTCCGAGCTCACTGTACTGCAAATCTTTATTATCTATTTACATAAAATCCAACATGTCCCCTTTTGAACTGCACTGGTAAACTAAACATTGATATATAGTACATGAGATAGGAGGCAAAATTAAATTGCTCACCAAAAAATCATACATCAAAAGATTTGTAATTTTACTTAGAATGAAAAAATGGATGTTAACAAGGCTTTTCTGGTCTTATATCCGTGGATTTGGGGATAATCCAAAGGGTACTATGTAAATCTTTTCCCTTACTTTATGTAAGGGTTTGGAATACTAGTACTGTAACTTGGGTGAAATATCAAGCCAAATCGTTCAAAAGTACAAAAAGCGCGAAAACTCGCATAAAGGTGAAAGAATTCACGCCCTTCAATAGAAAAACAAGACGCACATAATCTGACCAAAACTGCAGCTGCCATCTTGATTTTTGAAATACGTCTATCGAGTCAGAAATGTTTGCAATAATTCTTGACCTCTGAAACTTTTCTTTTCTCATTTTCAATACCCGAGTAAAAAAAAGAGCAAAATCCGGTACTCAATCATTTTTCTATTCTTCACTGTTAGAGATATCCAATTTGTTTGTATAGAAAGGGTTAAAGCTTAGGAGGGGAGTGGTGGCGTAGTGATCAATAAAACACAAAATCTGATTATGTAGCATCAGTCTTCTATCGGCCGTCATTGGATATAGACCTTCCTCAGGATTCGCCACGACTATCTATCAGCGCGTCACTGAGCCAATACTTTCTGAACTTATCTAGTTCGTCTCTCCATCTTGTATTCAGCCAGTCTCGGTTACGCATGTGATCTCAGGAGATCAATGTTGTGAGTTCATCGGTTGTCTGCCATTCTTTCAACATGATCAGCCCATTGCCATTTGAGTTTTCTAATCGATTATATGATGTGTCGGACTCTTGTTTCCCCCCTTATATATTGTGCTGCCTTGTGACCATGAGAGTAGGTGACTCTTGGGAGAATACATTGAGGTTGAGCTTGCTCTGATGAAGGCTTTCCAACCTAGAGTGATTCTTTGCTTGATGGTTATGTTTACAGCTTCAAGCATTACAGTCGACAATTGAATACGATTGCATTGAATGTTTCATCTTTCCCAACATCAAAATTTGTTAGAATAAATGGATATTTTGTTATGTTTGTTACAGTCCATCTGTGATATCGAAGTTTTTATAAAAAGATAGAATATATATATATATATATATATATATATATATATATATATATATATATATAGAGAGAGAGAGAGAGAGAGAGAGAGAGATGGATTGATAGATATAGATAGATAGATGGATTGATATGTGGATCAACAAACTCAAAAGTCTCTCCCCTAATGGATTTAACACCCTACTTAATGACCCTAATCACACAGATCTCTGAATTATGAACCCCCTTCTAACGATAACCTCATATCCACATCTAACCACCAATTCAGATACATCTAATATTGGGAATTTCAAAGTCTCTCAGATCCATAAAAACTACTACCTTAATCAGTCATCTCACTCGCACAAATCAGAGCCAACATATTTTCGGTGATCTGTAAGGTTAAAACCTATGAGGTTCCTTAATCTCATCACCCGTCTATTTATACTATCCCTAACCTACCCGCACAATCTAAAACCAAAGCACTTCCCTCCTACCTTGACACCTTATCTCCTCTCCAAGACCCACTGCTGCTGCTAATCCATAGTCTTCATCACTGGCAAGACTTTCTCTCACACAACAGGATGCCCCCGGCAGATGGCATACCATTCTTTGCTCACAAAGAAAAGCTCCTGATGGTTCAACATCAAACCTATAACCTCTAAAAGTACACACACACAACATACACTACTGAAGATGGGAATACCTCCTGAAACATGTCTAAACCATCAATGAAAACATTTACTGATAAATAAACCTAACTTCCACACACTTTCACTTTCACTCTCGATAGTTCAATATATATATATATATATATATATATATATATATATATATATATATATATATATATATATATAAATATATATATTTATTTAAAATTTAGAAATGGCTATGTAATCAAACAAAAATAATTACAAATTGCATTATATCATTTTTTATATTTTTGAACTCTATTTGAAATGATCTCCCGTCATTTCACAATGAATGTGTCAATTGGTCTAGACAACGTAAATAGAATAAACAATTGGGACTTAGACCGATAGCGTAGCCGCTCCATCGTAGCGTTACCGGCAGCTGTTCAACACAATAGCAAGAGTAACGCTATGTGTAATAAAGGGAGATCATTTCAAATTGGGTTTCAAAACAATGTAACGCAATTTATAATATATACATATATTTTTCAGTATATTTTTTACTTTAATTGAACAACCGATTGAACAGAACACGTACCTGTCTGTTCTGAAAGTTATCTACATAGACTTGTTAATGACCCGAACATTAGCGAGTTAGACAGCGACGCCTAAAACCATGATTGAATGGAAGTATACTGATTTTCGAAGCCAAGTATTTGCCTCGGGATATTGTCGTTAAAAAGATTCCCTTAACTCATTATTTGTCTGGTAACCTGTTCCTGTCTGATTGAATTTAATGATGTAAGTATAGATCTATCTACCTATGATTATATCTATCTATGTCCAATCATATCTACCTGTCTGATTATATCTATGTATCTATGTATCTATTTATCCATCTATGTCTGATTACATCTATCTGTCTGATCATAACTATGATCTATCTATCCATCTATCTATCTATCTATCTATCTATCTATCTATCTATCTATCTATCTATCCGATTATATCTATATATCTCTGGTCATATCTAAGTATGTATTTCTGATTGTCTATGATCACATGTCTAACTATCTATGCCTGATCATATCTATCTATCTATCTATATCAAGCTATGTATGTCTAACCATATCTATCTATCTATCTATCTATCTATCTATCTATCTATGTCTAATCATATCTATCTATCTATCTATCTATCTATCTCAGTCTGTTTATACCCATAAACCTATCTCTGTTAGTATCTATTTAACTATATATATCTCAGTCAAATGCGTTTATTTTTCTATTCGTGTATTCATTTTGTTTTAATTCCCTTACTCTCCCAGTCTAGTCATCTGAAGATCATCTCGAGGCAGGCTGTGAAGAGTTTAGGTGAGCTGGTATCCTCCCAATCGTCACTTATGGAGCCAAAACATGGAACTTAACCAAGAGAGAGACCCGTAAATTGAGAACCATGCAACGTGCTCATGAAAGAATAATGCTGGGCCTAAGAGACTACAAGACAGCATAGTACATCCGAGAAAAGACAAGAGTCAGGGACATCATAGAATCCATTCAAAATCTCAAATGGCGGTGGGCTGGGCATGTTGCAAAAATGGCAGACAACCGATGGACATCAT
>OY735222.1:11372810-11382810 GCA_963457665.1 Thysanoteuthis rhombus | reverse complement strand
TAAAAATAGATGGGTGAATGAAAAAGAAAAAGTGCAGGAGAGAGAGGGAAAGAGAGAGAGAGAGAAGAGGAAGAGAGAGAGAGAGAGAGAGAGAAGTAGGAGATAAAGAGGTGGGAGAGAGAGGAGAAAGTCTTTCATCCATCGGCTTTGAATTTCTATGTTTGCCTGTGGCGGGAAATTACCCGACTCGGGCGGAAATGAGCGAAAGAGCGGGAATTGTTTTTATTGATTTAACCCTTCACCCAACACCGGTCACTTCCACTTCCGCCAGCATCAAATCCCAAATCGTCGTGAGCCAACCCATGCCTTCTCTAGCCACGACTAGTTCCGGCCAAACGTTAATTCGCGAGAAGTGGTGCCTGGAAGGTAAGCACCAGACGCCGCCACCTGTGCAACAATTGAGAAATATTTCACTCTTATGACGCTATGAACCTGTTTTACTGTTTGGCTCAACTGTCATGGCTGCCTTTCGAACTTTTGTTGCAAAATGGCTGTTGATGATTCGTTCGTATTTTCGTTACAGGTCGCTCGCTATGAATTCGATTTTACACTTGATTATGCACGCAATTTCCAAACAAAATAGGGCCTTTTTGTTATTCCCCACCAAAAGCTAACGACCATAATTTCGAAGTACGGAAGCTCCAAAAGAGAGAAAAAAAGATCGCATTGCATATTCTTCTTCTCATCAGCTAGCAACTCAATTTTCGCTGTTTGTTTGGGCTCCAATTCCTGCAGTAATCTGATCTTTGATAATCAAATCATTTCAAATTTTCACTCGTGTACATATTTTTAGTTTGGTTCCAGACCAGTCGAGTTTTTTACAGCTTCACCCAGAGAAGAGGCTGATGCTATCAAAAATTTTTAATAAGAAAGAAAAAACAAACAAAAACATAGCTATATAGGGCATGGTATTATAAGAGTTTTTGTTAGTACCCATCACATCAACATTTTGATAACTAGTTGGAATTGATATCTTGAGTTTATTTTGAACCTTCAACTCTAGAGTTAAAGCTTAAGGTCGAGGTTTTTGTCTCTCTGGGGTAATAACGAAAATGACCCAGCATATTGGGTCTTTTTCGTAGAGAAAAAGAAAATTCAACTAGACATTTTTGTTAGGCTTCCGTACTTTAAAATTTTGTCCGTAGAACTAACGAAAAAGATCTAACAAAATAATCAGTATGATATAAAAAAATATTGGAAAAAAAAAATCTCATAATCTATTCTCTTCATGCTTTTCAGATTTTTGTACGGCAGCAGAATTCAACTCCATTTTGAGAATTTCGTAACGAAAAATGAATAACATAACAATCAGAAAATATTGTTTGAGTTTTTAGATGTTGTCGTGACTTTTGGGACACCCAGTGTATACGTAGGTATCTTTGCACACTTTCCCGAGATTGACATGCGTGACTAAAAATCCATTATAAGTTAATTTAGTTTCAGTAAACTTCATACCATTACGAGGAAGAATCGAAGAATATTTAATCATAAAAAGTTCTTAGAAATATTTAACTATTAAAAATCAATAGATATGGAATTTGAACACCTGAAACACCTGCATTTCGAAAATCTAGCAAAATTCGAGCAATTATTGAAATTTCTTTTGACTGAACTTATCGACGACAGAATTTATCAGAAACCGTCAACCAAAACTGTCAGTATAGGTTTCTTTAGTTTTAAAGATATTCTGGCTGGCTATGAAAGCATCACGCGTACAGGTGTCACCAATGGTATTATACTGCAGAAATTTTAAACATTTACTCTTTATTATGTTCAGAGAAAAATGCTTTGAAATTCCCTCCAAATATTTTTTGATGGGGGTTCAAATTATATTGTAAGTTTATCCTAAATCGTTTCCCCAGGTTGAATCCGGTGAGACCCACGCCTTTTTTTGAAAATCTAGGTTTTTTCACTGATCATTGCCCAAGAAAAGGCGAAAGAAGTAACTCATTCATTGGTCGTCTCCTTTTTCCAAGTTTTTAATTGATCACCTCCAACACGATATGGTGAAAAAAGACGTTGATAACATGATAGTTTCTATTGAGTGACTAACCTCACCGATTTCTATGTGAAAAAATAAGGAAAACATCTTTCTTTAATGTAAATATCTGCTCATAAATCCCTCTCATGACATCTCAGGAAAATACCGTTTGATCGTGAATTAATTTTACATGTTTCAAAAGATAATTTGGAAAATTAAAATCAATTTCTGAGATGAAGAGTAATCATATTTATGAACTGATTTTCTCGGACTAGTGTCCCCATTTCGGTTATTATAATCACAACGTTTATAATCAGAGGACAACAGAGTCGATTCAAAGAATCAGCACACATACTAGACTATAATAAAATAACCTGCTCAGTCGGCCATGAACATTTTGGGCTAAGCAGTTTTTACGAGAAAATGTCTGTCTTCCGGAGAGAGAACTAGCTTTGAACGTAGCCTCATTTCTTCAGTTCTCAGCATGTCTTTTTGTCTGCTGTCTCTGTTTTTCATTGGCGGCAGCTGATTCAACAAGAGATAAGGATCATTTTTAAGAGGTCCTTGTATCTCCTCACCCTTTGTTCCGCCGACCAGAGGCCTGTTCACTAAACGGAAGGGTCTCCTCGACACGTGACAGTCGCACTACAGAGGAAACAGTCATCTCTCTTCAACAGGCATCTCGACAGGAGTATCACTCGCCTTCCATCCCCATCGGAGCTACAAAGCTGGAAATAGTCCAAGTCTTCACCAACTCGGATGTGTCATATCCTCCGATGCCTAATTAGACAAAGAGATTGACAGCAGAGTGTCATAATGAAACAAAACCTTTGGTAAACATCGCAAATTTGTAGATGCAAAGCAATCTCTAGAAAGACGTAGAAATAATCCTAACTGTCGTGCTGTACACCTTTGTTTACAGAGCTTATCTCGAATTTCGATATGCAATTTTCAGAATATAATGTACAATCCATGTGATTAATGTTCAACAACTAATTGTTTTGTATCAATAAGACGTGCTCTCCCCGCCTTTTCAAAATCTGACCCTCCGACTCACAAAATTACCCCATGCACTTCACAGTGGAGGTTGGGATCTACAGATCACATTAGTTTAACGATCCAGGCAATTTTAGAATGAAGATTTATATGGCATGTTACCAAAAAAAACCCAAACAAACTGACAGGGTGCGTCCTATACGCTGGTTTGTCTTATACGCCGCAAATACAGTACATTGATCAGCGAAATTATTTCAGAATATAAGAATTCGTTGTTTTCAATGCTTTTTCCAGCATTGGACTGCAGCTTTGATATTGTACCTTCACAAATCAGTATATAAACCCCTTTATCTATCCTCATGTCTACCAATCTCTCAATATATATATATATATATATATATATTCACTCTTCTGTCATAACATCGACTCAGTAATGGTTAAGCAAAATACATTGTGGTTAAAATAATTGTGGCGTTGTCAGACCTTGAAGATAACTAGTTGTTTAGCAGAAAGTGCAAGGTATGATAACACTTTTGGGCAACTATCATCATCATTCATTATCATTCGTTGTACATAGACCTTCCCCGGAATTCACCACACCTTTCTATCATAGGTTTCGCAGAGCCAATACTTTCTGAACTTGTCTAGTTCGTCTCTCTTTCTTGTATTCTGCATCTTATCTCTGGGGATACACGTTATGAATCATGATGACCAGCGGTTGTCTCCCATTCTAGCCGATTGTCATTTGAGTTTCCTAATGGATTATATGATGTCTCGGACTCGTATTTCCACCCTGATATATTGTGCTGTCTTGTGATCTCTCCTTGTGGGGTTCAGCATAATTCTTTCATGAGCACGTTGTATGGTTCTCAGTTTGCGTGTCAGTCTGTTGGTTAGATTCCATGTTTTGGCTTCATAGGTGACAATTGGGGAAATGCATTGGTCTTCTTTTCAGGACGGATGGGGTTTTCCTGTTCTTGGTGGTTGAGCTTGTTCTGACGAAGCCTTACCATCTTAGGGTGATTCTCTGATTTCTTCTTCTTTTGAGGATTTCATGGAGATTTGTTGTCTTCGGTAGATGTAGTGGTCTACTTTCTCCAGTTATGTGTTTTCAATTTTGATCGTTGTGCATTTATTTCCGACATGTTGTTGCACATGACTGGGTTTTTTTTGCAGAGGTTTGTGTGAAGGCCAACTTTCTTGCTTTTTTCGATCATTTTATCTAGCATCAGTTGGAAGTCGCAGAGATTCACTACAAAGAGACGACCTCGTCTGCAAATCTGAAGTTGCCCAGATATTTGTTATCTATTTTGATTCCTCTATTCTCCCAGTCTAGGTTTCGGAAGATCATCTCAATGCAGGCTATTAGGGTTTGAATGAGCTGGTATCATCTCATCGGATCCCTTCTTGGAGCTGAGAGGGATCAAAGTTCTCATGGAACCTAATAAAGGAGCTGCTTTGACTATACATAACACTCTATAAATCCAAATATACGTTCTCTTGTGCGGAAACGAGAAAAATTGAATAAAAAATTGACAGGATGTTGCTTGTCCACCGTATTTCATATATATATATATATATATCATTGCGTTATCGACAGACAGCTGTTTCGTTGTATTACAACTCTTCAGTGTGGCTATAGACTATCCGTTAAACATCCAGTACCATGGGACAGGATTGAAACCATCGCTTCAGATCCGGAGATCGATATCCTACCTCAGCACTAGGGAACTGGACGGTCAGGAAAGCTGAATTTAAGCGATATATCTATTTTAGTTTAAATTCCTCGTCCACCACAATGCTCTATTCCTATGATATATATATATATATATATATATATATATATATATATCGTAATCTGAAAAGGCAGAAACCGAAGAAGCGATTGCCATTAACATTCATAGGAAAAGATTTTGAGCATTCCCAAACCCCCAAAATAGGGATGATGATACGTTAGCTATGTCGTAAGAGGTTTGGATAGTGGGGAGTTTAGGGAACTGGGCTGTCAAACAAAAAAAAAAAAGGAAAAGAGTACGTGCTGTCTCTATAAGTGGCTTGTTACAAAGCAAACGCTGAACGTTAGTCTGGCATCTCGCCCCACCTTTTTTTTCAAGTAAAAACGAAGGAGCAGCGTAAAGCAAAATTCTGAAAAATGAGCGATGTCTGTACTTGTTATCTTGGAACTCAGGTGTTCGTGAACGAATGACGCTTGGTGTACGAGAATTTAATCTTAAGGCCACTCTTGGCGAGCGAATAACCTTGATTTCTCTGACCCGGCAATAATTCTCCAGTTTCGATGAGGAGGAAATGCAGTGTTCTCGTTTTCAAGAGAATCCGTACAGTGGTGTTTGGGGATCAGATTAGACCATTGCCGAAGGCCAAAGGAAGTGGGTGGATGGACCTTACTGAGAATTGGGTCTCCTTCATTTCGACCCTTCTTGATATGCCGAGTCACCACAGGGACAGTTAACCGGTGTGGCACTCAATAAATATTGAACACAAACAATGTGGCGTCATGATTTCTCCTTTAGAAGCGAAATGAGGAGAGGCCTTAATGCAGTAGCTTGTTACATATGAAATGTCCCTTTTTTCCCTCATAGCAAGATCTATAGCAAGGATGATATGAATAACAAAAAGGTGAATGCTTAATCAAAACATGATTCATTTGGAGCAATAACCTTTCTCCAGCGATCATCTGATGATAGTATGTCATCTCCATAAAATTCTCGAAGTTTAATGGTCACAGATTTAGTAGCGAGCAAGAATTACAACTCCAGCATCCTTCTAACGGATATGAAGTTTAAAATGCTCGGAAATACTTCATATTTAAATTCTCTAACATCAGTCAGCTGAGAAGTGTGGGATTTGGCGCTGCATATCATCCATATATGTGGTACCCTTTATTTACAACTTTTTAACCCTTCCCATCACTTTGAGATGACGTGGTACCAATATATGAAAATAAGTCTAAATCTCTTTGCAAGATAGCATTGCAGTAAAGAGCCCCAAACCCTAAGAAAAAATAACCAATTATACCACTTTTTGCATAGAATCTGTAAAAACATACAATTACATGAGTGAATCTTTCACTTTTAGCTTTGTTATCAACTAAGACAGTACCCGTTCCGAAGAAGCATATTTGAAAGGGATCGGACTTTAGGGGGTGTGAAGCAGCCTGCCATAATAGTCATGTAAAAAAACATGTTTGTCCGTCGTACGAAACCAGGATGTCAAAGTATTTCAAATACTTTTCTCCAGTGATGCTGATTTAGATATTTTATATCTAAATCAAGATATATTGCTAATCTAGATATCTCATATCTAAATCTTCATCTATGATTTCTGATAAAAGATCTTTGATCTGTATTTTATTTCTATATACTTTCATTAGATTTCTCGAGAACTCTTGATCCAAATCACTTGGAACACGACACCACCATGCCTTATAAGCTAACTAATATAACTAATATCAACTCCGTACAATCGCCAGTTGTTGAGTTATCTCGGTGTACATTAAAACTTACGCACACATAGTTCGATGATTTAAAAAATAATATTTCATGTATAATAAACAATTTCGTTTTGCCTTGTTTGCGAGAAATTTAGGAAGTTGTATCTTCTTTATCTACTCTTGTGTATTCAAAATCTAATTATTTTATCATCTGCAACGCATTTGGGTAACCATATGCCCGCTGGCCACATTTGGCCCACGGCAAACCTAACCAAGAGACAAACCTGCAAACTGAGAAGCATACAACGTGTGCATGAGAGAATCATTCTCAATCTCACATGAAGAGATCATAAGAAAACACAATATATTAGAAAGAAGACGGGGGTCCGAGACATCATAGAATCCATTAGAAAACTCAAATGGCAATAGGCTGGTCATGTTGCAAGAATGAAAGACAACTGATGGACATCACGACTCACAACAAGTGATCCCCTGGGACCATTTGCGAAACTGAGGCTGACAAAAAAACCCCCAAAAAAACAACACGGAGAGATGAACTAGACCAATTCCGAAAATGTTGGCTCTGCGACGCCCATGATAGAGAGATGTGGAGGGGGAAGTCTATGTCCAATAACGGATGTTAAAAGACTGATGCTGACCAATCTAGACATTTATTTAAATCTTACGTAATTTTTTTCTGAAAATCAATTCTATGATTTATATTATGAAGTTGATATTGTTTTTGTTTCACAAATCAATATTTATAATAATTGCAATTCATATATTCGTCTAAAATTGACTTCGCTTCTTGGAATACGATCTAGATTTTTGAAGTGATTGTGTGGCCTGATTGGAGATGAAAAATATCTTTTGTGGCCCGCTAGATTAAATTTTTCTTGCCATGCCTGAGCTAGAGGCTCGGTAAAGCTATCACGGTAGGTCCTTTTGGGTATTTCTCTGACAATCAACTTTTGCTTGGCGATGCCCTTCCCTCCAATAAATCTGCAACAGGATTTGATCCCCGATTTTACTTAGTGGGAGAGGATGATTCGTGGCTTTTTCAAGGATACTAATGAGGAATGAGCACCAGCTATCTTAGACAGAATTTGGACTTGGTTCGTTTATTTCAGATTTCGCATTCTTAATCACACCTCCAGCATTTCATGGGGAGTTTTTTCTATTATATTGCCAAATTATCAAATTCTTATGGTCATCAATAACATTTTAACGGTTTTCTGAAGTTATGGGGCATCTACTGCTATATAATGGTCATCTACTGCCCAATGGTTTATTGGTAGATTCGTCAAGTCTTTATATTCCAGATTCTAAATTTGACATGGTTTTATGGTTCATCAACTGCTATCTAGTGGTCATGATTCTGAATGCAGACTCGTGATGTCTTGCACCCTCAATCAAGAATAATTCTCTCTCTTTGATTCCCACGGCTTTTAATTCTTATAACTCTCAGCCATGCCAGGCCAGTGATACCACTTTCCAATTAGTGACCAGAAACAGTTCGCGGTAAACCCTTATTTTATTGTTTGTTTAGTTTGATGCTGTCCCGATTTAAAGAGTTCTGATCTACCTTGTCTAATCATCCCAGATTTCCTCGAGGAAAAGCTATTGTGATCTTCCAGTACATTTTGGTACCTGTAAAATCTAAAATGACCATAGGAATCGAAATCGTTTAAAGATCGGAAGCGAAATCGATACTGCTATTTTCAATCGACCAAGAAGCTCCGACCAGATTTAGGACGACGCCCATCTCCTTACTTGCCCCGAGAAGAAACGTCAGTTTGCAAATAAAAAAAAAAAAAAAGAAAGAAAGAAAAAGTGTCGGCGTATTCAAAAGTCACGTTCAGTAAGTGTTTACTCAGAAGCAAAAAAATTGTGAGAAACGTGAACGGTTTTTCTTATCGATTTTTTTAGGGGGAAAGAAAACAAAACAAAAAAAACGAACTTTCCCTAGGTTTGGCAATTCTAAGTGATTCTCTTGAAATCTGACAATATTCTTTAAAAAATCTAAAAAATGAATGAAAGGGAAGGAGTGGTATATTTGTCGTACACATTTATTTTCTGGAAAAAAATATAAAACAAAACAACTTACATTCGTGCGCAGGCGCTTGCGCATGCGCGTGCGCGTGTGTGTCTATGCACTGGCGTCATTCGATTTAGGGATATTAATACACTAACGTTAAAATGGTAATTATTTTTTTAAAGACTATTAACGCTAAATGTACAACAAGACTGTCTGCCGCTGGGTCAAACTCCACTTCAACTTCTATTCTGACTGAAGATGATTACTGCAACTTTTGTACTATATATATATATATATATATATATATATATATATATATATGTAAATGAAAAAATATAAAAACATATATTTTGTCGTATAAAGGTATTCATTTGTCAGAATTAAATAAGCCCTTGTGTATTTATGAGATACATTTTTGGTTTATCTAAGACTTGTAAGTTTAGCGTAGTTATTAAGACGGCCTCCTGGTGGGGGAATGTTGATTTTACATATCAGTTTACACACCTGATTTTGGTAAGGATTTTCCTAATCCTTGTTATAGTAGGAAAATAAAGTCAATTTTAGTTTGACCAAAATAGAAGCATATTTGAATTATGAACGTTTAGATGAGAATGACTTAGATATAGTTGTAGATTTCTTGTTAAACATAGTTTTGACACAAACTTCAGCCATTCAGTTCAAAGACATTTTTTTTTACATTCTGTTTGTCAGCAATAAGGTAAAAAAAGTTATTCATAACATCAAGAAACCGTCAACCAAAACTGTCAACATTATTTTTTTTGAAAATAGATTTTTCTAGTGATCCTGCCTGCCTATCTCTCTATCTATCTATCTCTCTCTATTCATATCTATCTATCTATCTATCTATCTATGTTTCACGCCTACAGGCCACACTAACGGAGCTACTCTAAATCATGTCAAGAGAAAGTTTTTAATTTCAATAATTTTTAGTGGGGTTCAATCTACAATGTGGTTTAATGCTGAATTGGTCACCTAGTTTGTGCCCACCAGCATTTGAAATTTTTAGTGATCAAAAAAAAAAAAATCGACAAAAAAGTGACCATTCACTGATCATCCCTCTCTTTCAATTTTTGCAATTGATCACTCCCAACACGGCATGCTACTAAAAGACGTTGGGCCCGTAACGGTTTCTGTTGCGCAAATAACCAGACCTGTTCTCTATTGAAATTGAGGCAGTTGTGATTAGCAAAGAATTTAGTTTGTCCCCAGAAACTTAGGTGAAGGACGAACAACACCAGCTCAATAAATCCTACTCGTGATAGCACGATTACCATGTATAAAAACAAAAACAAAACATATACTGTTTATCGATTGAACGAGATTATAAAATAAGTTTCGGGTTATCTTCTCCAGCCCATTCAGAGTTACAAAAAAAAGGAGGTTTCACATTTACACATTTTTCCAATCTCATTTTTTGGCATCCAATATTTTCTAATTAATGGGTTGACCAAAAATGTCTTTCTGTTTTCGTCATTAGAAGACATTAGGTGCGTTTAAATTTGTTTATGAATAA
>OY735222.1:11147810-11370310 GCA_963457665.1 Thysanoteuthis rhombus | reverse complement strand
TTCGGGGATTTCGGAAACAAAACAGTTATATCAATATGGCGCTCCAGCAGTGTTCATCAACCCCCATCTTCAGCTATGATGTCAATATAGAGCTCATCTCATAATTGTCGTTAGTCATTTTATCCCGAGTATTGTATAATGATATTGTTTTATACTACATGTTTTGAAACAGGGAACAGTTACGTAGGTTACCTAAAAAGCGTATTTAATGCAATATATATATATATATATATATATATATATATATATATATATATATATATATATGTATATATATATATATACGCGCGCGCATGCTTGCGTGCACAAGTGACCATGTGTGCATATATGTATGTATACAACAGGAATACTATTAGGTAGCTTTCATAGATAACTACACCAATGGATGTGTGGGTATTTTGTTGGTTTCATAAAACGAACTCGCTGTCAACGATTTGTGATACAATCTGCTTCACAAAGTTAATTCAGTATGTATAAACTCAGATAGACAGGAAGATGTGAACGGACGGATATAGATAGATAGAGAGATAGATGCAGGGAGACTGAGATTCTTTTTCTTCTTCTTTTATTATTATTTTATTATCATTATCATTATGTTTTTGTGTGTGCAACATTTTTATTTGTGCCGTCATGACGTCACTGGTTGGTGGGGTCTTCCTCATCTTTTTGACAAACGAAATAGCTCTATAGTGAGAGTTTGTCGATAAAACAAGACTGTTTTTCAATGTTTTATTGAATGAAATTATGAAACTTTTCAACCGAAAGTATGGAAAAAGGAAATCCAATGGGTCTTGACAATCGATACACCATTACTATTTCTTATGTATCAAAGCAAGATAGATTGCTATTAACAGAGATAGATCAATAGGTGGATGTGAAAAGAATGGGTAAGAAAGTTAGATAGATAGATAGATAGATGTTGAGAGACAGAAATTGCAAGAGAGATAGCTATTAACAAACTGAACTAAATCGATAGGTAAACATGAACAGAGTAGATATCTGAACAGAGAGAGAGAGAGAGAGAGAGAGAGAGAGAGAGAGAGAGAGAGAGATAGAGAGACAAATACAGGTGAATAAGCTAGATAATATATATATGTATATATATATATATATTTATGTATATATATATATATATATATATATATATATATATAGAGAGAGAGAGAGAGAGAGATGGGAACGAACTGAGGTATATAAATTAAAATACAGGTTGAGACGAATAGACAGAAAGATAGATCGATGAATAGATGAATAAACTGAGACAAATAGACGGACAACCAAGTCTGGTTAGTCACACAATAGAAAGCATCACGTGGACAATGCTTTTGCCACATGCCGTGTTTGGAGAGGTTAATAAAAAATTTGTAAAAACGGGTGATCAACGAATGTCGCTTTTGTTGGGTGGGGTCAACTGAAAAATTCCGACTTAAAGAAAGAACAACAAAAAAAACAAAAACAAAACAAACGAGCATGAACCCTACCACTACAGGAAACAGATTGATGATCAATGAATTTGCATTGTAAATTAAACCTCTATCCACTGAAAATTTTCTGCCGGGGAGGGGGGTGGGTGTGAATTAGAAACGAAAGAAAAATACTTTTTCCCTAGTCGTAATAAGTAGTAAATGTTTGAATCTTTTCTCTAATGCCCCTTTAGTTCGGGGTGTACGCGCACCACATAGATAGATTGACGGATAAACAGATCAATAAACAACCTTGAAGACCCTCTTAGAAACTGGAGAAACCTATGGTGACGTTGATTATTTTGACGTGGATAGTTTTGGTTGACGGTCTCTATTAGACAGATAGATGAAAAAATCAGTTGTTTTTTCAGTCCCTTTCGTATGTCTCTCTATCTCAGTTCATCTCTCTCCCTCTCGCTCTCTCTCACTTGTGCCCCATCGTCCATCTTTCGACAAACAATTGCGCTAATTGCTTCCACCCGTAATCTACCCGTTTAGTTCTTTGCCAGCGTCCGCTGACTATTTCAATTTTCCTGTTTCAAATTGAATTTCTTACCAAAGTCTCCGTTCCCCCCAAAAAACAGGAATTGGATCTTGTGCTATTCTTTACAATTCATTTCCGTTAAGGGCAAATCAATACATGAGTTTTCGACCTCTCGTACGCCCACTCTCTCATACTATCTATCTATCTATCTATCTATCTATCTATGTATCTATCTATCTTTTTATTACTTTCTTTCTTGTCTGTTCCCCTATGCCTACATATCTTTCTTTTGGCACCCCCTGCATATATATATCTCTGTATGTCCATCTATCTATCTATCTATCTATCTATCTATCTATCTATCTGCATGTTTATCTGTTCTTTATCAATCTATTTATCTATCTCTGTTCATATTCATGTATGTGTCTATGTTCATTATACATCTATCTATCTCTGTTCATCTCTCTCTCTCTCAGTTCATTATCTATCTATCTGTCTATCTATCTATCTATCTATCTATCTATTACTTTCTTTGTCTGTTCACCTATACTGACATATCTCTCTTTTGGCACATCCTGCATATACATATCTCTGTATGTCCATCTGTCTATCTATCGATCTATTACTTTCTTTCTTAGTCTATTTCTTAGTCTGTTCACATATATCTACTTATCTCTCTTTTGCCCCCCTGCATATTTATCTGTCCGTCTGTCCATGTATGTATGTATGTATGTATGTATGTATGTATGTATGTATCTATCTATATATCTATCTATCTACCTATCTTGACTTATACGTAACTATCTGCTATATATATCAATGTATCTATTCCAAGATTCTAAACCAACTTCTTTAGTCAGTTCATATCTATGGACTCCCCATCTCTCTCTATCCATCTATCTATCTGAACCTGTACGTAACTATCTCCTGTTGTCTATGTCAATGTATTTATTTTATCCCAAGATGCCAAAACAACATTCAATGAACTTTAATTAGCAAATTTGCTTCCTGCTTGGATGGTAGGAAAAAAATGTTTATCTTTTCAGTCACGACTCTCTGAACTCTCTGTGGCATGACGTACATTGAGTAAAGCACTACCATATCCCTGCAAGCTAACGGGTTCATATAAGGGCAATTGTGGCGGACATCACGACCTAATAGTGAGTTCGATTCTTACTTGGCGCCTCATAATTCTTACTTTTGTAAAAACCCAGCCAAGCTTGGTAAATAACTAATATTAGGCCTATTGACCACTCTAACTTAATATGGGATTTGGGACAGGAGTTTTACAGTTTAGAAGGGTTGGCTGTGGTCAAGAATCACCATCCGATGATAACGGAACGTGATGTATGTAAACGTTTGTTTTTTTTTTCAAATATGAGAGATCTTATATTCTCCTTATACAGCACACCACTCATTGACGTGTGGTTTGCCAGTTCCTTCGACCATTGTTACAGACATCAGATGTAATGTATTCAATAACATGAATTGGCCAATATGGGTCATGGGTAGCGCGATCAAAGGACAGGTCTCTCATATTCAGTGACATGGCGTGAATGAATGACTACACTTCATTGATCGTGGATCATGTGCCAAAATGGTACACCTGTGGTGATGTGGCTATAACCGTGGAACGTGTATATAAACACATTCATAGGTTGATATAATGCACAATAAATATCTCGGTCATGGGAGTTAGGATTGGGATTTACCATCCAAAGTGTCGATTGTCATTATCATAAAAATATCGATAGTAAGATTATCCTTTTTAATTACATAATGCAGTGGTTCGTCTAGGTGACAGGCTGTGCCCTTTATGGTTAACATTCACAAGAAAAAGGTGGCTCCGGGAGGATTCGGGGGCATTTGTTCGTTCCTCTCTTTTGAGTAACCAGCACTTTAATCACGTCGGGTGGGGCACTGGAAATAGACAAACGACTTGAAATAAGGAAATCTCGTCCCTTATTCGACCCAGACGATTCGGAGTAAAAAAGAATATCTTCTTTTGATCGAGCTCTCCTTCATTCTCAACACAATGCCGGAATAAAGTGAATACTCACAACCTGGAGAACAGTGACTTGTGTCGTATTCATCTACTCATAACACTGAAAAAGCAAAAAGGTTGGCCTACAAATGAACTTTAGTAAAACGGAAATCATGCGCAACGATCACACTGATAATGACATAACTGTGAAAATCAAGGATGCAAAACTGGGGAAAGTAGACCACTACATCTACCAAGGACAACGAATTTCTTCGAAACCCACGAAAGAAGAAGAAATCAAGCTGAGATTCACCCTGGGATGGTAAGCCAACCTTTAAAAACAAGCTGATCCCAATAATCTTAAAAAGAAGAGTATACAACCACTGCATCCTTCCAATAGTCACCAATGGAGCTGAAACATGGAACTTAACCAAGAGACAGACCCATAGACCGAGAAGCATACAATGTTCACATGAGAGAATTATGCTCAACATCACATGGAGAGATCACTAGACAGCACAGTATATAAGGGAGAAAACGGGAGTCAGGGACATCATAGAATCTATTAGAAAACTTAAATGGCAATGGGCTGGTCATGTTGCGAAAATGGCAGACAACCGATAGACATCATAACTCAAAACATGGATCCCCAGAGATCACATGCGAAACCAAGGCCGATAGAATTCAAGATGGAGAGATGAATTGGACAAATTTAGGAAATACTGGCTCCACGACGTCTACGATAGAGAATTGTAGCGAATCCTGCGGAAGGTCTATGTCCAACGACGGACGTTAAAAGACTGATGATGATCGTCATCATAAAGAAAGAATATCACCAGCTGTTTCATGATGAGCCAATCCACGCAAGAAATAATTAGCGGTGTGTGTCAGTCGTTTGTCAGGCTTACGAAATCAGCTGACGTAACTCCGTAGATATAGAATTTTATTACATTAAACTTGATAAACTTGTATCTTTACTTGATTCTATCTTTAGATTTGTTTGATATTCAGGAAATATTGAACATAAACAAGAAAGCACTGTGCACCTTAATATTGTGAATATTTTATTAGTACAATGCAATTGAATGAATAATTTGATTTTCATTTTTATAGCAAGGGTATATGCAGTCAAGAGGAGTTATACCTGCACAGAGAGGTTCAAATTTCAATTGTTCAAGTGACCTTTGTTATGTCTTACAACTTGGAAGAGGTATATGTATTTGCTGTATCTGTTTGTTCGTACTATATCTCCGAAAGTTTTCTATCAATTCCAATGACGTTTGTAAGTCATGGCCTAAAAAAGAGTGAATGTTTTTTTCGCTTGGTAGACATTATATATATATATATATATATATATATATATATATATATATATATATATATATATGTATATATATATATATATCAAGACAATATACCGAAAAATGGAAAGTCAAAACTGACACAGTTAGGGACCCAGCATCGTAGCTATATATGAACTGATTTTCACTTAGTTTATAGTTAGTGTATGACGTCGGCAGAGTTATGCACTCTCTGGGTGCTTTCCAGTAAAACTTAGAGATAGGCGGTTAAAGTAACTGAAAAAAATGAGATAGGTCTGGTTAATCACCAAATAGAAACCGTTGCATGTCCAAAGTCCTTTGGTATCATGCTATTTAGGGGTGATCAATAGAAAAGATGAGGAAAAAAATGATCAGTGTATGTTACATCTCTCGCCTTTTCGTCGGGTTGAACTTTCAAAAAATATAAAAACAATAGCGAATAGTACAGGATAGAAACTGACGGATAAGCCTAGCAGAAATTTACATTGTAAATTGAACCAGGTCTCCAAAAACTTATTTCGTTGTTAGAATTTTCAAAAAAAGCAAAAAAAAATTTTTCTAGGCATAACAATAAGATAATGCTTATATTTTCAGCCCTGTTGCTCCATGGGTGTGATCTGCACGCGTGATATATACATAGCCGGCCAGTAACCCTCCCAGCCAGCCAGCCAGCCAGCCAGCCACAGATGACACATGCGTGGACTACCGCGCACACAACGAGCCGGGCTCCAGAGGACGAGGAAGACTCACAACCGACTGTGATTATGCCTGCCTGCCTACCTGCCAGCCTGCCAGCCAGCCAGCCTGCCAGCCAGAGCAACTTGAAAACTGAAGTAACCTATGTTGACAGTTTTGGATACATTTTTTTTTTACTGGCGGTTTCTAAAGATTGGAGCAATTTGTGTTTTTGTGATTTGTGCGAGTTGATCAAGAATGAAAAGAAATAATTGAACGTGGAAATCAAATCTGGTTCTGTTTGAAAAATCTCAGGTCTCGGGGTACAGTTCCCAGCAATTAGGCAGACCTAACCTGTAAGCGCATATCTATGAACGTATTATGACCAATAAATTCCCTAACCTACCCCCCAAACCACTTTCTTTCCTACCCGTCAGTTTACCACAGACACGTTTGGAACCTTCAATACAAACAAGTGTTCACACACCCTCTCATCTTCCTACACGAATATACAGATACATATGCATCATCATCATCATCAGTCTTTTAACATCCGTCGTTGGACATAGACCCTCCCTTGGCACACGTACTCTTATGTTCCTACACGAATATACATACACATACGTATACACAAATACTTAGGGAGAAACGCACATAAACACATACATCTGCACGTATATCTATCTATTTATCTATCTATCTATCTGGTTTGATTTGTCTTTGTGTAAAATTTTATATTAGTTTACAAATACCGTTAAAAAAGGCAGCAGTATTTAAATGATTTTACAATTGCACTGTACTTATAAAATATTCGCAGCATTATGTTGCTCAACAGTTTCTTGATCACGTTCAATTTTTACGAATCTAAAGGTGAAGATCATGTAAAAATACGACTTATCTGATTCAACGTGACATAAAATTCTATTTATTCTATTTATAGTAAATTACGTCACCTGACGTCACTGATGACGTTGCGTGACAGAGTACAAAACACATTCCTAAGTGCAGATAGTATAGTTGAAAATTACCTCCACAAAATTATATGCTTTGATTGCAGAAATATATACGTGAGATTAATGATGATATCTTAATTGTCAGAACCCGTTGAATTTCCACGGGTCTAGCTGGTCTTTTCAATTGCTCAACGCCATGTCTATAAATCGTCTGTTTCTTTGGCGCCAACATAACAAGAATTAATATATTATTTGATGGACTAAACGTAGGCAGTTCTGAAGGTGTTTACTGCGCTCAATGTCATATAAACATCTTTTTATTGTTTTACACCTTCTGAACTTGATACTCGCCCATCCTGTTAAATAGCTGGCCAGGAAACAAGTGGGTTTGATGGTGACATGCTGAGAAATTTCATTTGACTTTAAGCAATTCTAAATTATACAAGCGCACAACTTCAGTGTGAATCCAAATAACCTTATCTCGTCCCTGTTTTTCGTAATTTTATCAAATAAAAACACATATATTTATGAATATTTTGATATCTCTGTAGGTCGCTCTTTTCATTTTGCTTCTCATTAAACCCTGGGCTTAATTTCCATCAGCCTTGAAACATATACTATATAGACATATGAGTCCTATCTGGTCAGTAACTCATACATTAATCCCTTTTCTGGTTTTCAATGCATTTCCATACTAACTCCATAAGCAGTGCTTTTACTTCCACTCATGTAATAATTAACAATGTGCAGACGGCTACTGTCATGTAACTGACAAAGTAAAATAAAATGTCATTCGTGTAACTGATGTAGTGGGGCATAATGTCACTCATTTTCTGATGACGTCATGGAAATGCTAAATTTAACGAATGATTTAAAGAATATAAAAATATAAAAAGTAGTAACAGAGAAAAAAAAAACTATTTGTAGTTAACAGAGGGCTTCACCCCAAAGATCTCTACGACGCAGACCAATCATCTATGTATATAAAATGCAATGAGTATTCCTGTATTTCATATACGTGTCGATGAATTAGATACACATTTAATAGCCGACTTCTGTCAGTAACTCTTGCATTCATTCCTGACCACTGGCAATCCTTCTTTTCTGATTTTCAATGCATTTCCATGTTAAAGTCATCAAGAATTCACTCACCTTATATATATATATATATATATATATATATATATATATATATATATATATATATATATATATATATATATATATAAAAGGTCAGGAATAAATGTGAGAGTTACTGACAGAATAATAATATTAATAATAATAATGACAGCACGACGGAAGTGGGAAGTATCTTCACAGGAACATCTGCAAACATTATAACGCCCCATATGTTAAGACCTGATTCGAACATCGGTCAGAACTAATTACAGATGCAAAAGATATGACCATATTATGAGATTTCACTATACTGGTATAACTATAAACGCGGACGGGCCTGATATCATAATGAGAGATTTCAAGAAAAAAATTATGTCCCTCTTAGTAGATATGACTGTCCCAGCCGATATAAAACGTAGCTGTCAAGGAATTCCAGAAACTCTCTTAATATAAAAAAAGACCTTGATACAGAAATCTGTAGAACGTGGCAACTCAGGACCAAAATAATAGCGATTGTTAGAGCCCTTGGATTTCTAAAAAAAAAAAGGAACTAGTGGACCTGCCGACCGCATAGCTGGAAAGCCGAGCATATATGAAATATGGAATATAGATGTTACCTCCTCAGCACACATTATTGGAAAATTCTTGTCAGTGGGAATATAAGTGCTACATTCAGCATATATCACTTTATGCATACATAAAAGTATGTTTAGGAAACTGTTGTATCGTTTGTATACGTAGAAGCCCCTCTTTTCCCGTCCTCTCTCTAAAGCCCAGACTGTCATAACTTACGAAGTTGCCAGGCTTAGGTCTCTGGTTGAGACCCACCTGGAAGAAAATACAAGCAATAACAAGAACAACAAGAATAACAAGACCAATAATAAAAAGGAGAAGAAAATAATAATAATAATAATAATAATAATAATAATAATAATAATAATAATAATAATAATAATAATGATGATGATCAGACCATAGAGTAAAGAGGAAGGAGAGTGAAAAACAGGAAAAATACCAGGACCTAGCAAGAGAATTGAGGAAGATGTGGAACATGAAAGCCAGGGTAGTACCGGTCACAGTGGGCACACTACGAACTGTCCCAAAAACGCTGAGGGCGAGACTGGAAGAGATCGGGATTAAGGGAAGGATTGAGACTGTACAGACCACAGCACTACTGGGAACTGCACGGATACTGAGGAAAGTGCTAGAAATATAAGGATTACAACGCTAACTGTCAATAGTGACCAAACAGAGGAAGGAAAATGAAAGTGGAAACTCAAATCGTAGCACTGACATGATAGGCGAAAGAGAGAGGAAACGTTGGCTGAAGACCTGAGGAGACTTATTGTCACTCAGCCTTCAGCGATAACCACTGGGGAACCGGTGTGAAACTGTAAATTGCAGTATTACTGCGACCTATGAGTACTAGGAGAGGAGGGCTGAAGACTTGAGGAGACTTGCTGTTACTCAAACTCCAGCGGTTACCACCAGGCAACTGGTGTGAGATTGCAAATAATAATAATAATAAAAATAACGAATCGTAGCTCTGTCATGATATGCGAAAGAGGGAGGAGACGTTAGCTGAAGACCTGAGGAGACTTATTGTCACTCAGCCTTCAGCGATAACCACTGGGCAACCGGTGTGAAACTGTAAATCGCAGAATTACTGCGACCTATGAGTACTAGGAGAGGAGGGCTGGAGACTTGAGGAGACTTGCTGTCACTCAAACTCCAGCGGTTACCACCAGGCAACTGGTGTGAGATCCCAAATAATAATAATAATTCATCATCATCATCATCGTCATCATCTGTTCTTTACTATCAATAACCGAGTCGTTATGAACAACTTGAAGCAAATGAAGGTTGAAGTGATGTACATTTTTTCTCTCCTGTCTCATAGTCTACAGCATTTTTTGTGTGTATTGCATTTTTTTTTCTGTGTGTATAGCAGTTTTTTGGTCTGTATCGCCGTGTTTTGGTGTTTATTGCAGTTTTTATGTATGTAATGCATTTTCCCCTTTTGTATTGTGGTTTGTTCTTTTGTGTAGCATTTTAAATTAGTATACCAATGCTCTTTTATATGCTAGCAGTACCTGAAAGCACTAACTTTTAGACTTCACAGAGAGAAATATCGCCAGGAATTTCTGAAAGATGATTTTAGTGCCTTCCTAAATCATTCCGAATGCAATAACAGGAACAGTTTGTGTTTTCAAGAGCAACATCTTCTGTATCTTAATTTCAAGGTTCTTTCACTTGCCTACATTCAGAAGTTCCTTTACTGCTATGTGTCGATCAGAAGGCGAGTTCTTTAATGGTGGTCCTTGACTATTATGTGGATCTATTCGCTTTGATGTACCTGTCGGTATTTACTCCATGGTATCATAGTATTTTGTCTTCCAGTTACTGGATCTGGTTGGTGTTCAAACCAGTTGTCGTCTTTTGTTATTCCGTAATGCTTGCAGATTTTCTGATGTAGATATTGATCGATTCTGTCATGTCTGGACTCGTATTCTATCGGTGTTAAAACAGAGCAGCCAGACAGGAGGTGCTCTATTGTTTCTACATGCAGGTCACAGAATTGGCCTTTTGGGGTCGGCACCGTTTATCATGCTTGAAAGTTTCGAATGGGTAAGCTTTGGTGTTGAGTGGCCAGTGTAAATTCCTTTGTTTATGCTTTCAATCCATTGTTGCTGTTTTGTGAGTCAGTTCAAGTAGCATCCTTGCCTAACCAGCGTTACTCCTTGGCCAACAGGGACGATCAATGTCAGTTTTAGGGTGGTGCATTCTGTTGCACGCTGGTACTTTTCATTTCAAGGTCTATTCTTAGGTCTCATCTGGATTCCAATTAATTATATTAAAACTATACGTTACAACAGGGATAACTAGCGCATTAATGGATTTAACTCTTCTTTTGAAGTCAGCTTAGTCTTCAGTACTGCTTGCACTCTTCTCAAACACTTTTATTATTATCATCATCATCATCATCATTATTATTATTATTATTATTATAATTATTATTTGCAATCTCACACCAGTTGCCTGGTGGTAACCGCTGGAGGTTGACTCACAGCAAGTCTCCTCAAGTCTCCTGCCCACCTCTCCTCGTTCTCACAGACCACAATAATGCTGTGGTTTACAGTTTCACACCGGTTTCCCGGTGGTCATTCCTGAAGGCTGAGTGACAATAAGTCTCCTCAGGCCTTCAGCCCACATTTCTTCTCTCCCTCGCCTATCACACCAGTGCTGTGGTTCACATCTCCACTTTCATTTTCCTTCCTTTGTTAGGCCACGGCTAACATTTAGTGTTGCAATCTTTATATTTCTAGCACTTTCCTCAGCATCCGTGCGGTTCTTAGCAGTGCTGTGGTTTGTACAGTCTCAATCCTTCCCCTTATCCCAATCTCCTCTAGCCTCGCTCCCAGTGTCTTTGGGGCTGTTCCCAGTGCGCCTACTATGACTGGCACTACCCTGGCTTTCATGTTCCACATCTTCTTCTGTTCTCACGCTAGATCCTAGTATTTTTCAAGTTTTTCACTCTCCTTACTCTTTACTCTATGGTCTGCAGGTGCAGCCACGTCTACCATTTGGCAGGTCTTCCTCTTCTTCGTCTGCAATTACCAAGTCCTGTCTTCTTGCCTGGATGAGGTGGTTGGTTTCGATGTCAAAGTCCCAGATTATCATTATTATTATTATTATTATTATTATTATTATTATTATTATTATTATTATTATTATTATTATTATTATTATTATTATCATTATTATTATGTAATATATATGATTAAAAAATAATCTGAAAAAATAATAATAATAAAAAGAATGAATAATAAAAAATGAAGAATGAACGTATCTATCAGTTGTCAAATAGTTTTCTAAGTTCCCAAACTGGAGATCTTATTTCACCTCAGATTCTTGGTGTCTTCATTGTAAAAGCAAGAAACGTCAAATGCTATACAGCTGGGTAAGAAAGTATTTGAAAATTATTAACACACATGCATACATATTTGTATAGCGTCTATATCCACCCATAAATCATAACGTCTACCCATCAATTTATCCATCTATCTTTCTATATATAAATAAACATGAATAAATGTATTGTTATTTTTCCAGGTTTGAGTTATCAAGGCATGAAGAGTGCTCGATATCAGGGAAAGAGCAGATGTAAATAGGTAGAAACAGAAAATTCAGTTTTTCGTGATGACTCGGAGTTTCATGCCAGAAGTGCTATCGTCAGACTGCACACTACTCCTGTTTGGGCACTCCCTATACATAGGGCGTTTAGGGCAGGGGCTGATGGGATATCGATTGTTGTATTGTTTTCGGTTTTTTTGTTCATAAAGCTGAATTTTAAAAAAGAGTTTTTTTTTCACCAAAAAAGATTAGTTATTTTAGGTTTAGTACAAGTGACTACTGCATTGATTTGGTGGAGGGTGTTTATCCTCTTGGTCCAGCTGTAGCACTGCATAGCAAGTTGAACTCTCAGGACCATCTGTCAATTTTGGCTGACCAGTTACATCCTATGGTGCTAACACTCTTTCCCGATGGCGGCGTTGTCTTTCAAGACGATAAAGCACTCATTTACACTGCCAGAGATGTTAAAAACTGGTTTGAAATGCATGAAAGTGAACTCCGACACTCGGATTGGCCTTCACTATCACCTGATCTCAATACAATTGAGACTTTGTGGTGTCAATTGAAGCAGATTTCCCGCCACCAGCGCCCCTGAAGGAGCTAGCTGGAGCAGATTTTGCACCAACTATGGCTCAAAATTCTTCAAGGTACTCTCCAAAATTCCTCAATGTACTGAAGCTGTCATTTAAGCTAAAGGAGAGCCAACACCATTTCAAAAATCAAAATTGGTGATTAAAATGGTGTTTACATGATATTGTCCTGATCCTATATATGGTTTGTTGATCAAACCCTAGATCGTTGCGAAGGTTCTGGCAGCAATATGCATATTCAGTTTGCTTAGATTCATGCTGACATCGGTGGTGGAGATTCGACTTGAAGTGTTTTTTTTTATCATTCTTTTTATTTTTGAAATCCATATCACTAAATAGAATATATATATATATATATATATATATATATATATATATATATATATATATATATATATATATGTTGTTGTCTCTATCTCCATCTCGCCGATGATGTGGGCTTACACCCTACGAAATGTGCGTGAGTAAATACCTATTCATCACATCTATGTTTTCCTCATTGTTTATAAAAAAAACCCAACTTACTACCATGTATATATTTAAGCAGCATCCCTTCTTTTACACACGTATTACTAAAGAGTATTGACATTTTTTGTCAGTTTATATTTCTGGAATTCTCTTCTAGTTCTCTAATGTGTTTTCTCATGTATACATATATATATATATATTGGATCACCGCAGGCTCACAAAAGGTCACATTTTGGGGGCTATAATCTTGAAAGTTTGCATGAGTACACCACTAAGCACCATCTACTTTGCTTTTCTTCTTTTGGTCTCCATTGTCATTTTGGATCAACAATGCCCAAATCTTAATTAGTTCTGGTACACGTTCGGGATACATTGATTCATCTATGCAAGGAACACATATATATGTATAGTTGAACCAAAAAAAGCGCTGTCTTGTGATGATTCGTGATTATCTATAACCTTTTGTCTCTCACTATCACGACTATGAAAGACTTCGATAGCTTTCTTCTTGAATCTGGTGCCAGAATATTAACAGTAGGTCCTTCAACTGCTGCAAGTTACGTACAGGAGCTCTGCGGAGTGACTCTGTGGGTCCAATATGTTGCACGAGCAACGTTGATTCATTGACATGAGGAACATATATACACACACACACACACACACACACACACACTCACACACACACACACATATATACATATATATATATATATATATATAGATAGATAGATAGATAGATATAAATATTAAAGTACAAATCAGTGATACAGTATCCGATGTGTGATGGATTTAGTTCATAATCTGCTCGATACATTCAACATAAACGTTAGGGTAAAGCTTAAAATTGGTTCCTAGTTTGTGACCACTTACTTTTTGAACATTCAGACTATTTAGTGGTTATTGCACTTCAAAAAGCCAGAGAAGTAACTTATCACTGATCCTAAATTGAGATACAAATCAATCGAAATTGTATCATTCGCCAGAGGAAGGCCAAACAGGGCCGAAACATGACCGTGTTTGTATAGCGAATCCTTTATTTCATCATATATATATATAAGTGTATGTAGTCTAAAATAGTTTTACAGCTTTAAAAACTAAAATATATATACTATCAGTTGGATACAGAATACGACAAGATTGAAAATATTCCCATGGAACGGAATTATTTCGACTTTATTCATGCAGGACATTGTCGTTGCCAGGATAAAATCCAAAGATGGCGGAACCTATGTTGATCACTAATACATGCTTTGTCGATAAAGGTATGATGGAAAACATGCGCTGAACGCTATTTTCGAAACTTTCGTTTCTTACTCTATTTCGTTATTTCTGACGGAGCCGAATCGGCGAAACATGTTAGATCATTTTTCCAAATCGTCACGTATGCGTTCAACACTTTTCAATGAGTGCACACGTACTAAACTCTGATCCTTGGTAGACGTGATTTCGTGAGTGATCAGTTAAAACAATTGAAAAATGGCAATCAGTCAATAAGTTACATCTCTCGCCTTTCGTTGGCCTGTGATCGCTAAAAAGTCTGGATTTTCTAAAAGCAAGTGGTTAAAAACTAGGAACTAATTTAGCATAAACTTAAATTGGAAATCGACCCCCTCACACATAAATACACACACATACACACACACACACACACACTAAAAATCTAATTTCAAGAAAGAAAACTCGTTTTTTTGAAATAATCAAAAGCAAATGTTTATTTTTTTCAACCCTCTAGCTCCATTGGTGCGGCCTGTTCGCGAGATACATACACACATAACCAGGCTGCCAAGTATCCAACTAACCATCTGGACCAACTTGAGAACTGAAGAAACTTGTTTTGACGATACTAATGGCATTTTTGGTTGACAGTTTCTGATATATTTCTCACCATATTTATGTAATATTTTATGCGGACTAAACCAAGCTCACTATGTACATATATCTATCGCCACGCGTATCTGTCTCTAGTAGAATCTGTTCCAATGAATAATGAATATATCTCTAGCGCGTACTGGACTCAAACAAATATAGATATCTGGAAATAAATTGCTTCCCATATATTTGTTGATGTTTCTGTTGTTCGGGTTGAGAGCAGTCGCCTCCAAGTCTATCTCAGACAAAAGCCAAACCGAACGGTGGTCAATGCCGGTCTCTTTCTTTAACACTTCCCGAATCTGACCAATCATGTTGGACAGGAATACGTCGACTCAAAACAGGAGCAGATTCTCAAAAACGTCTCCAGTTTCTTATGCCAAAATATCAATGGTTTCTGCCTGGGAAAAGTGGACGGGAAATGGGACAAACGGTAGTGAATGTAGGCTCGGCGATGTTATTGATTCGATATTCTTATTAATATTCATGAGGATGTTCGTTCGTTCCGTTCGATTCAACTGGCCTCGTTTCCCTGAATTTCTTACTTTTTAATTTTATTCTTATTTACATTTTTTGCTCGGTTCAGTTTCTTTTTATTGTTTGTTTTTTTTTTCTTTTTTATTGTTGCTTCTTCGTATTTCGTTTTCCCTCACTTCCGTTCTGTTTTTGGAAACTTCCTTTTTTGTTTTTTCTATTATTGATTCGCCGTATCGTTCTCATCGTTCTTTCTCTCTTTCCTTCTTTCTTTCTTTCTTTCTTTCTTTCTTTCTTTCTTTTGACTCTCTCTTTCCTCCTCTTTCTCCCTCTTAGAATGTTTTTGAGCTCTATCTTTCTGTCTTTTTCTTTCTTTCTTTCTTTCTTTCTTTCTTTCTTTCTTTCTTTCTTTCTTTCTTTCTTTCTCCTTGTCCCGTTTGTTTGTTTGTTTCTTTCTTTCTTTGATTGTTTCTTCTTTTCTTCTTTTCTTTCATATTTCCAAGACGTTTTTGGATCCTTTTTTTTCAAATGAAAATCTCTTAAAATCTTACTTTCTCCTTTCTTCCATTTTTCCTTACGCTTCTTTCATTTGCTTATCTCAGTCTTCATGTCTTCACAGATTTTCGTTCACAAGAATGATATTCTTTCTATCATTCCTTTCCTTCTCACATCTCCTATTCCTTCTTTTTCATTCATTCTCAACAACCCCCCGTTTTTCCCTTCCTTGCTTCCACCCTTCTTGTCTTCCCCTTTTCCTTCCTTCCTGCATTTGTTTGTTTCTTTGATTGTTTTATTTTTCTCCCTCTATCTCTTTCTGGTTATCCTTCTTTCGTTCTCTCTTTTTCTTCTTCATCTGTCTCATTCATACACATACACACGCGTGCGTCCGTTAGCGAAAATATTGAATCATGGCTTTGATCCAATGATTAATAAAAGAATCTATATTAAAGTTATTCTACCCCCCACCTCGCAAGTCATTTCTCCATTCTCACCGTCTATCCATCTGGCACCACTTCTTCTTCTTCTTCTTCTTCTTCTTCTTCTTCTTCTTCTTCTTCTTCATCTTCTTCTTCTTCTTCTTCTTCTTCTTCTTCTTCTTCTTCTTCTTCTTCTTCTTCTTCTTCACCCCACTTTTCTCTCTTTTATTCCAACCCCCTTACTCATTAAGCAATTCTCTCTCCTCATTTATTATTCATTCGTATTGAATTATGCTGTCATCATCATCCCCTCCCCTTGCCCTCCTCCTCCCCATCATCATTATCAACATCATCATCATGCTGTTGTTGTTGCTGTTGTTATTATGAATATTATTGTCGTTATTCAATTAGACATTTGGGGGCCGAATATCACTCCAGACGTTTTCAAAATATTTTTTGCGGCTTTCCAAGCTACTTTTTAGTTCCGATTTCTAAATTTTTAATTCATTTATACTTTCTTTGTTGTACAGTAGACTCTCGTCGATACGAGACCCCCGGGAATTTAAGAGTGTCGTCAAGAAGTGTTAGCCGTTACAACGAGTGGCTTTTATACGAATTGTATTCATAATGAGAAACCAGAAAGTACAGTAAAAAAAACAAACAAACAAACAAAAAAAAAACAACAAACACACACACAAAACAGTAGTCTTGCGAGGATTTAAAAACAAATGTGCCGTTAGACCGCATGTGTCATCAAATAGTGCCCTTGGAACGAATGCTGTTTGAACCAGTTTACTGTACATAACAAATACCGAACGCATATCCAACCTTTGGGGAAAGAATAACGTTCAGAGTTGTCACATCTATTTACCATTGAAAATGGAACAGGCCAATGTAAATATATGCGGCTTGATAGGCGGCTATAGGGAATAAGATCATCAGAAATTAGATTGAAAAAGATCAATTTTCAGTTCTTATCAGATCTAAAGTATTACAACTCCCGGTTCTTGAGGTTGTCAACGATTATTAATACGTTCACTGCTACCTTGGGTAGCGAGACATACAGAACGACAAAATAAGCAAATCAACAGCACAGTGTTACAAGGCAGACACTGAGTCTAGCGCATTGTTGTAGCAGTGGAATGGACGCTCATGTGTGCCTGAGGCAATACGCAACATGTCGCAAGATGCACTTATGTTAATAGTGATACAATTCAACGAACTAAAGCGTACATATTTCAATTAACTTACTCAGAAGTAAGATACAACCAAACAGCAGATCCCACAAATGCCACGAAGACAATCTATTTATATATTGAACAATCATAGCCATCAAAGATGGTAGAGGGTTCTATCTTTTAAAAAAATATCTGCGTTTGTTTATGCGTTTTTATGTGCATGTTAGTGTGTTCCAGCTCTCTTGGCCATACTGTTTTGTCTATAGACTTTAGGATTAGCCTCAGCGCTCCACTAGATATCCTCTGAAAAATGTTTTATTTTTTAATTCTTGGAAAGAAAAGGCCATTTTGATATTTTCGGGGCCTTATTTTAGCGGGTGTAATAATAACGTCAGGATTTTCTGGAATTTAGATTTTTCTAGATGATTTTACTTTTTTTTACTACATATTTAATGTTCTTCAGAGAAAATAACATCGAAATTCTCCAGAATTTAGATATTTAGAAAAACAAATAGAATTTACAGGTTTCTAGATGTTTAAAAAAAACTCGCTGTTTTAAATGTTTGGGTGTATTCGGTACATTTTTACTCTTTGTTAAACCTAAGAATACACCCACTTTTTTTTTTTTTTTTTAGATATCTACAAAGCTTAAATTCAGGGCATACCAGGCTTTCTAGCCGTGGTTGTTCAACAGTCTGAGAGACGGATAATTCAGATTCCCAACCAGAGAGTGCTGACCCCTTAAGGTGGCTGCACAAACTTTGACTTCCTAGCTGCACAGTTCCTGTAGCCAAGCTGATGTCGAACATATTGCTCCGCTTATCTTTGGCGTCATTTAGCGTCATTCCATTATCTACTGATATGGGAGAAAATCTTTGGGATCAAATATAGAATAAGCACCCCAGAATTGATTGAAGTGAAAAAATACACTTCTAGAGTCATAACCGGATGACGTCACCACTATGTCATCGCATGAACATATACGATTCGTGTAATTTATTTCAAATTTTACTTTATTTTCAATATTTGATGAAGTATTGTGACACATTATTTTTATTTGTAATTTTTGACTCGTTCTTACTTTGATCTTAATTTTTAGTTGCTTTTTATCTCAATTTTGATTCAGATCGTAATACTATCAATTTTCGATCGCGCTCACTAATCGTTGTTGTAAAAAATAAGTTGAAGGTAAAGACTCAGTATAAGTAAAAATTAATGATAAATATACGATTTCCAATTTGATCAATTCTGGGATGCTTATTCCATATTCTTAGTTCTTAGCTTCATTCTTGGCTCTGTCTTGCACAAGGCCACAATAGTGAAGCGCATAGCGACATTACCTTAGAAACCATAACTCTACGGCAGACTCCCGATATTTTTGTGATTTAGATTCCAGCTCGTGACATTCTGTTGTTAATTAATTATTTACTCCTATTCACAGCTTTGTTGCGATTTTCAGTGAATTATTGAAAGAAAAACTTGCAGAGATGTTGTTTTCTTTTAAGTGTATAAACAAACAAAAATTGTGACAAAAGATTCTCAAAATAAAAGTCCTGTTATGTCGCCGATTTTTTTCGGCAAAAATACTAAGACAGATCGAAAATTATAGAGATGAATAGGATAGGAAGGGAAAAAAATCAAAGAGCATGAATGAGAAAATAAATGAAAAGAGCATACATATATATATATATATATGTGTGTGTGTCTGTGCTAGTCAGGTTAAATACGACTGGCGAGAATTTTTTTCACCATTCTTCCTGTTTATACACACACACACACACACACACATACACACACACACACACACATATATATGTATATATATATATATATATATATATATATATATATATATATATATATATATATGTGTGTGATGAAATATATATTTATATGAAATTGATAATTTAAAACTACCAGACAGTAAAGGATCTCCATTATGTTAACCCGTTGAAACTTGTTCCTGGGTTGTTGTTGATTAATATGTGTGTATGTGTGTTGGTGGGTGCATGATATATAAAAGGACAGTTTGATACAGGTAAAATGTTTGATATGAATAGACAAACAAGTATAGGAAAATGTCACCAATAGATAAACACATAGATATAATCAATTGAATTGATAGATATGAACAAACCAGTTAAATAGAGATAAGAATGAAGAGATAAAAATGTATATATACATATATTGTTCTCAAAATGTATAAAAAAAAATAAATAAAAATAGCCTTCCGTTAGTCAGAATGACATAAAGCAAATTCCTATTAATCTCAATGGAAAATATTTTTGAGCGATATGAGACCCCAAAATGGTGACGTTGATATGTCCGACTGGGGCCTCAGTGAGAAGAGGTACATGAGACTAGCCTGATGGAGAGGAATGGGGTTTTACACTCCTTGTACAATCGCTCGCTGCAAAACGAATGCTAAACGCTATTTAGCTCTGCACCTCTTTCATGAAAGCGAAAAAGTGATTTAATGTCATCTTACGATAGTTGTTACTGTTGGTACATTTTTCACTTGTTGGCTGCAACTTCCCGCGAAATCAATTCATTAGAACGCACGTTTGACCATAAGTTATTTGGGGGGAAAGATATCATCTAGAAGAATCTGAATCATTTGTCAAATTCTTTATATCGTCATTTAAACATTTGGAATCAGATTATACAAACCCAATACATCAGTGGTACAATCTGACTAGGCAAGTTAGTTCTCTTGCTAGTAGGTACTAATTTACTTAATATATTGTTATATTTGAGAAATATATTCATGAATATGAAATTTTGGACCAGACAGAAGGATTTATTACAGTAAAAAGTAGTAAGACCTTTGGAATATAATGACCACCTGTAGGACAATGAATCTCCATGAGACCCTCAACGGAAGAAGAAATCAAGCAAAGAATCACCCTAGGGTGACAAGCCTTTGGCAGAGCAAGCTCAACCTTCAAAAACAAGAAGATCCCATTGATCCTCAAAAGACAGGTATACAACCAATGCATTCTCCCAATAGTCACTTATGGAGCTGAAACATGGAACCTAGTCAAGAGACGGACCCGCAAATTGAGAACCATGCAACATGAAAGAATTATGCTCAACCTCACATAGAGAGACCACAAGACTGCACAATACCTCTGGGAGAACACAAGGATTTGAGACATCATAAAATCCATCAAAAAGCAAAAAACAAAATGACAATGGGCTGGTCATGTCACAAGAATGGCATACAACCGATGGACATCACAACTCACGACATGGATCCCCAGAGATCACATGTGCACCCGAGGCTGGCAGAGTACTAGATGGACAGACGAACCAGAACAATTCAGAAAGAATTGGCTCCGCGACACCCACGATAGAGTAGTGTGGCAAATTCTGGGGAAGGTCTATGTCCACCGACGGATGTTAAGAGGATGATGCAGGTAGAAATGGAATCAAGTAAATAGATCTCAATGTTGCATGTTTAAAAAAGGATGAAGATGGGAAAAAGAACAATAAGAAAAGAATGACGACACAAATGATTTGTTTGAAGTTTGTTTTGTTATTTTGCTGGCTTTTTGTTTCCCCTCAGCCTCAAACGCATACTATTAGAGCGTATCAAGTAACCCTGCTTGCAGTGTGCCAACCCTCCCCAAACACATGGTTTTCTTCACAATTCTATTCCGAGAAAAAGCTCTGACTGAAGCTTAAATTTACTGTATACGCTGTTTATTGCCACTTCTCATAAACATAGACTACACTATCATCAACCCACATTGCAGACACGTTTGTCAACTTGAAACAGTTACATATCAGGATGAAAAAACATTTTCCATGCAATTCTTTCCGTGTTTGCAGCTCATAAGACTAAAACTTAGTTGAAAAATGGCCCAAATGTTTCTGCTTGGAACGAGGCTCACAGTGGCGCCATCAAGTGGTGGTAACAAAAAATTAAAGAAATTGATCCAACTTGCTCCATATACCCCTTGCTCTCTCTCTCTCTCCCGTATCTCTCTCCTTTTCTCCCTCTGTATATATGCTCTTCAAACTCTGGAATAGATCACTTTGGTAGACGGGAAATTATGTGTAAGTAAATATACATCGCTTAGACCGGTCCTACTGGGCGTTCAGCTTCGTGTAGGGCAGGGGTAAAATAACTGCCTCTGAGTCTGGTTTCGATCCCACCTAGTTGTACTGGATGTTAGATAGTTGGATAGCCACACTGAAGAGTTGTAATACATAGAAACAGCTGTCTTTGGATGACACAATTATCAATTATTAGTGTGTATGTGTGTGTATATATATATATATATATATATATATATATATATATATATATATATATATATATATATCAAGAAAGAGGTAGATTTGTTAATGTAGCAAAACTGATATTGATTGATAGAAATTAACAGACTGAGATAGCTTGGTAGATCGATCTCATGTTTCAATCAACAGAGATTTGTTTTATAACTTTCTACGTCAGGTATCTATTTCTACTCCGTTGACGTACATTTGACGGGAAATTTGATTATGAGAAGGGGGGAAAGGAGGTCTAAAGAAGGAAGAGCAAGGTGGAGGGGGATATAGAATTATGATGACCACCATCACCATAATAAAAATGATAACTATCACGGCACCGTCATTTGTACAATGTAAGGGAAACCTGGGAATCGCCTTTAAACCCTGCACACACACACACCCACTCACACACACACACACTACCTAACAAACATAAATACCAACACACATTCACACCCTTTTAGAACGATACTACACACTTTAGGCGTGTCTTAATTCAATATCTTTGGTTACATATGATGTTTTGATTCCTGACAGGTCACATACGAATAAAGAGACTTTTGATATCATGTAGATAGATTATTATCGGGGTGAACGCGAACCTCAACCCCATACCATAGTTTCCTATGAACTGTGTACGTATGCGCTCGCTTATACGTTTTGAAACCAGCGCTCAAAGGAAATTAATGTGTGTGCTAAGGATTGGTCACTGAGAAATGTAATAACTAATAACTGCATTTATGTGTATAATAATGATATGCTATAATTATGATTTTAGTATATAATTCATCAGTTAACTGTTTCCACCAAATAGTCGGTATCTAAAATATCACACGGACACAGACACAGACATACACACACACACACACACACACACACACACACACACATATATATATATATATATATATGTATACATGCATTGCATCACATAGACATACGAAATTTTCACTGACGTTTTATTTAATGGGACCACAAACAGAAGGAAGGAGTTCAACGTATGGAATAAAATTTTAAATAAACAGGTCTAGTTAGTCATTTAATAGAAACTGTCCTGTGACCATTGTCTTTTAGCAGCATACCGTGTTTGAGTGATCCATAAAGAAGATTGGAAAAAAGGGTGATCAATGAATACTTTACTTTTCCCACCTTTTGTTTGGTGGATTTTACTAAAAAAAAGTCCAAATTAAAGGAAAAAAAAGTTCAAATGCTGCTGGACAAAAGCTAAAGGATCAGTTTAGCATGAACCTACATTATAAATTGAACTCCTTACTAAACACGCATTCCGGGGGTATCTTCAAAAAACAAAATAAAATTTATTGACAAAATAAGTGCTTAAATTTTCAGCCCTCTATATTTACTCTAAGCGGCTTGATCAGCTTGAAAACTGGAGAAACTTACATTGTAAATTGACCCCCTACTAAACATCTATTCAGGGGGTGTTTCCAAAAAAACGAAAATCCTTTTTTTATAGACATAATAAGGAGTAAATGTTTAAATTTTCAGCCCCCTGCTTTCACCAAAGTGGCTTGGTCAGCTTGAAAACTGAAGAAACCTGTGTTGACAGTCTTGTTGAGAGTTAGGATCGACGGTGTCTAAAATATTCTTTCAAAGAATGCAATTATACGTGTATTGTATTGGAAGACACCAAAGCAGTTTTATTCGAAATTAGAGATAGGATGTAACAAAACTATCTTGAAAGAACATCACATTCGACAAGTATTACGTACAGACAAACTTATGTTAAAGGATTTTTCTTGTTTTTTTAATCCTTTTGCAATTGTAAACATGAATTTGTTTCAAGATAATCTTAGCACATTCTATCTCTCACGTCGAATAAAACTGTATTCACAAATTTTACTTTAACACTTGTATGATTACATTCTACGAAGGAATACCGACAGGATGTCATGGATAATGTGATCGTCCAACCCTTCGGTCAACCATCTTGCAGAACATAATTTTTGCACACTTTGACTATAAAAAAATTAGAGTGGACATTGCATTTATTGGGAATTTTCAAAAAAACAACTCGCTATAAACACGTCTGGGCTCCCATCATAACATGGGAAGTTTAATGGGAATATGAGGTGTGATTCCTGAGTTACGCAGTCTCATATAGACAGGTGGACAGACATTTGGTGAATTATTATTGTAGGAATTGATATAATGATATAATGTGTACCAAAAGATTATCTGTATTGAACGTATTTCTTCATGTGATATGGTCGGACAATCTATGAGTTTATTTGTCCACAATGTTTCGGCCTTGTACCCTCCGAACTTCAAAGGTTGTAAACAAATGAACATATACACGAGGAAAATAGTCCGACCATATCGTACGCAATGATTAATACACTCCGTCCAACAAAATTCAGACAAGTTTTTTTTCATCTAATTTTTTGCTTTTTCAGCTTTCTATTTCTTTCTTTGTTTATCGTTGGGGAGAAATGAGAAAAAGGAAAAGGTCGTAAATAAGCCTTGACCATTAGACCAGTTCAGAGAGTGCATTTGAAACCCCCGACCCCGAGGAGCCACCGTCAACCTAACCTAGTTCCCATAACCGATGGTAGATTCCCGCGTTGAAGTGAACTTAGACAAATACGTCCTTAAATAGAAAAGAACGTTTTGGCATAAAACGATTGATGTATATTATATCTACGGAGAGAAATTAGAAATCTCCCGTGTCTGAATTAATTAACTCTGCGACGTCAGAAAAACGTGACAAAAAGATTTGAATTCACTGAATATATTAAGGTTTATCACTTAATTGCAACATGCCGAATTCAAATTTCGTTTTTGTGTGGAAAACCTTTGATCTGATCCCAGGTAAAAATAGACGTCAGATGGGGAAAATTTCAGCTTTATTGTGAAGATGATATTCAATTAGTGAAAAAGAGAAAAAGATTCATTTAAAGCGGGAGCAACTATAACTGTTTGGTTGATTCTAGTTTTCAATAATCGTTATAAACTGTGAAACAAAACTGTAAACATTAATATAAATAACACCGACACAGGTTTCTTCAGTTTATTGGTGGGTCTGTCAGTCTATGTATGTATATCTTGTGTGTACAGGCTGAACAAATGGAACGACAGAGTAGGAAATTTTATAGATTTACTCTTCATGGTTTTTAGTGGAGGGTTCAATTTTACAATGTAAGATTATGCTAAATCAATCCCTCGGATCATGTCAAATAGTGTTCCTACTTGTTTTTTTTTTTGTTTATTTGTTGTCGAAAAACCTTTTGTAATCAACGCCCAACGAAAGGTGAGAGAGATAACTCATCCATTGACCATCCTTTATCCCAATCTTTAATTGATCACTCCAAACACGGCATACTAAAACTGTTACAATAAGTTTCTCTCAGAGTTTAGTTGTTCTGGCTGGTTGTCTGGCTGGCTGGCTGTGTATGTATTACGCGTATAGGCGGCTCAAATGGAGCTAGAAGGCTGGAAATTTAAACCTTTACTACTTATCATGTCAATATAAACCATTTTTCGAAAATTCCCTGAATAGGTTTTTTGCAGTATGTTCAGTTTGCAATGTAAGTTTGTACTAAATTGGTCCCTAGTTTGTGCTGGCTTGTTTTTTGCTGTTTTTTTTTTCAAAATTTAGTCTTTCTAGTGATAACAGCCCAACAAAAAGTGAGAGAGGTAACATTTATTTATCACCCCTTCTTCCAATGTTTTGACTGATCATCCCCAACAAGACATGCTTCCGAAGGTGTGGGTCACCTTTTCTAATGGTTGACTTCCCAGATCTATTTTCTTTCATCTTTGTTTTTAGTTTACGTCAAACAGTGGATACGGTTAACCAGGTTCCGTTTGGCGAAGAGGATTTGAGTTCGAGTATCGCCAGGGGTTTCTCCTTTTTCGATACGCGCTGCATACTCACTGCCGTAGACTGACGGCCTGAGTAAGTTACGATAAAAAAGCAACTAAAAATCAACATGACAGAAAATACTAGTAAAAAATGATGATAATAATTGTTTT
The DNA here is from genome assembly GCA_963457665.1 of Thysanoteuthis rhombus. Classification (NCBI taxonomy): domain Eukaryota; kingdom Metazoa; phylum Mollusca; class Cephalopoda; order Oegopsida; family Thysanoteuthidae; genus Thysanoteuthis; species Thysanoteuthis major. Next base: position 11,344,409 of record OY735222.1, on the reverse strand, counting down.
CTCTCTTCCTTCCTTTTTCTTTCACTCTAATCCTTATTAACCCTGTCAATCCTTTCTCCCTTTCTACATTCCTCCTGAAGCCTTTCTTTCTTTTCTTGGTATGGTACATGACCGAACGGGTGGGAAGGAGGTAAATCCTGCAATGCTAATTTACAGAGCGAGGAGAGCGCTTCCATGCCTAGAAAATCAGCATTCAAAATTCTTGCGTTTATGCAGATATTCATTGAGCGTGGCTTGGTGTTATATATTTCTTGAGTTTTTTCCTTCCCTTCCCAATCGTTATTTTCATCTATATTCTGTCTGATCACTCCAAATTCTAACATATATGTATATTATTTTATATTATGTTACTATGTGTGAACTTTTCTTGTTGGTATCATCAGTTGTCTACCACATAGCAGTTTTGGGGATTTAAAAACAAAACAGTTATATTTACATGGCTCCCCAGCAGTATTGATTGAACGCTACCCCTCCTTCAGCTATGATTTTAATATGCAGCTCATGACATACTACTTGTGGTTTGTTATTCTATGTAGGGATACTATTTTTTACTACACATTTAATTTTATTTCAAACACAGGGCCAACTCACGTAGGGTACCCAAAAACGTATTTAACGATGAGGGATCAATAAGTATAACGACAGGTGTGACCCATTTTTCGTGTCATTTCTATTGAGTGTTCACCCATGTGACTATTAGATCCGTTTTAATTTCAGACTGCATGCGAACCAACTGATGATATCACCATTAAAAATACCAGGTACACAAAAAACTACTTCGAGTTGACCTATTCAACCGAAGGATTCGACAATTTTCCCACTCACCTCAAACAAAATTTTTCCAAGCCGTACACCAACTTACTTCCATCAATAGCATATACATATTAATATACATATGTGTATGTATGTGAGAATATATATATATATATATATATATATATATATATATATATATATATATATTGATTAAGCCTGAGGAATACGAATACATTTATTAAAAAAATGTTGTCTGTCGCCCAATGAATTTATGTGCAACAATCACTGGCAACCCGTTGCGTTAAGTGACTTGATTTGATCTTAGCTGATTTGATCATTCGATTCAAGCACTTAATCTTTGGCTCAAAATATCAGCAAATGAGACAACTGTCCACTTTAGACCGAACGGAATCATAGATCAGCCTCGAATCAAATCTTTATTTATCCGGTCGATCTTCTACTCACGACAATATTCGTGTTCCTCATTCGTCATATTCAGATATTTTGCCATATATAGGTATTAAGATTTTGACGCTGACCGGATCTTGTAGACCAATATAGGTAATTGGTATCTATTCATTGGAAATCCGGAACATAAACATTAATAAAGAAATATCACTACTGATATATATATATATATATATATATATATATATATATATATATATATATATATATGTGTGTGTGTGTGTGTGGGTGTGTGTGTGTGTGTGTGTGTGTGTGTCAGTACTAGTAATGTTACTTTTTGTCAAATACACACACATAGAGCTATAATAAATATTTTTACACGCGCTCTTATAAATTGAACAACCGTAGCCATCAAAGGCAATAAAGAGTTCTATCAATTTTTAAATGTCTGTGTGTGTGTGTGTTCCAGCACTCTTGGCCATACCATTTTATCTACTGACTTGAAGATTGGCATCAGCATTCCACTAAACCCCTTCGAAAAATGTTCATTTTTTTTCAAAACAGTAACTTTTTTCTACCTATTGGTGACCTTATTTTGACAAGTTTATTAATAACATCGAAATTCTCCGAAATATGTTTATTTTTTATTTTATTTTATGTTTTTCCCTGGAAAATACCTGTGATGTCATGATTAGAATTTATTCTGGCCATATTTATCCTTCGATAGTTTTTTTTTTTCACGTGACTTCAAATTTTGACGTTACACAACGTCAGGTACACACGGACATTTGTGAGTAAAAACCTATTTCCAGCCTGGTAGGCCTGTCGAGCTGCTGTGACGGTATACATGCTATAATACTCTCACATAATCGGGATCTACACCCTGCAGGGTGATTGCCTCAATGATCTTAGGAGATTTCTACTGAGTCGAAGGTCTTCTTGAAGTCTATGAATGCTACCGCGAGATGCATTTTATATTCTGCTGCTTTCTCTTCCAGTCGATTTATCGAATTGAGATGGACCATGGTTGAGTAGCTTCTTCTGAAACCGGTTTGATCCCTTGGTTGGTTTCTGTCCAGTCCTAAAAATAAGGGTATACAACCAATGTATTCTTCCGATAGTCACCAATGGAACTGAAACATGGAACCTAATCAAAACAGTGGCCCTCAAACTGAGAACCAAGCAATGTGCACTTGAGAAAATCATGCTAAACATAAACATGGACAGACCACAAGGCAGCACAGTATACTAAGGTAAAAAACAGGAGTCCGAGGCATCAGAGAAACCATTAAGATACTCAAATGACAATTGGCTGGCCGTGTTCCAAGAATGGCCAACAGATGGACATCACAACTCACACCATGGATCCCCAGAGATCAAATGCGGCACCAAAGCCAGTAAAATATGAGATGGCGAGACAAACTAAAGATGGTTCAGAAAATGTTGGCTCCAAGACGCCCATGATAGAGTGGTGTAGCAGATCTTAGGTAAGATGTATGTCCAACGACGGACGATAAAAGACTGATGATGATCGAATCTTCGTTCTACTTACAGTACCTGGTATTCCCTAAAGGTCACCCATCTACCATTACGAGAACCGGTGCATTTAACATGATTTAGCCGTAACCTTGGAGAGGTTTCTCAATCCTAACCCTTGTGCTAAGTACTCAGCTGACAAGCATTGAGAACTATTTTTCAAATCTTTTGTATGACTCGGCAGTGGATGAATCATCGCTCAACAAAGCGGACGCGAGCACTCTATCACTGGGCCACGGTGATCAGTGATTACATTTGAAAATGTCAGCAGTTTCTGTGTGAGGTTCATATTTTCGACGGGTAAATTCAAGATCTAAGATTAACAGGAAAAATGTAAATTATGTTTCTACAATGATATATCAAGTATTTAATTTTTAATGAAATTTAAAATAATGCATCATTCCTTGATGCGTCGAATTTATAAACACTTGAGACAGATTTTTCTACACATCTCTCTTGAGGGTTATGGAATTAAAACGGAAATCGTTGAGGTTACAGAACAGAATCATGGAAATCGAAGAAAAAATGAATAGTTTTCTTCGCGTCTCCTGAATTTTCCTAAGGCTTGTAAACAAATTAGTTCTGTTGATTGATTGCACAAATAATAAAGACACCGTCAACAGACCAACGTCTTTTGGCAAAACGCCACATTAGGGGTGATCTATTAAACATTTGGGAAAAAGGGCGATTAATGAATGAAATACTCTTCAAGACTCTTGTACGATCACCGAAATGTCAAAAATTTCCAAGAAGAGCAGTAGGACACAAACTAGAAAAACAATATAACATGAAATTCCATTGTAAATTGCTCCCCCTCCCAAGAAAATATATTTTGCGGAAATTTCACCCCTCAACCTCCCAAACGAGAACAAACTGCAATGTTTTCTTTCTGGACATTATTAGGAATAAATGTTCAAGTTTTCAGTTCTTTGGCTCCATTGGTGTGACCGGTTTGCACGACACATACATATAGAGCCTAACAGCTAGACCCACTTAAAAATTAAAGAAACATACGTTGATAGTTTTGGTGACAATTCTGGTTGGCGGTTTCTGATTATACAAAAGATGGTGCCTGGGAACCTTTGCACTAATCTTATATATATTAATATGATTATCTATGTACGGACAAAAACATTTTTAGGGGTTACAAGGGTCGTATATTCAACTATTTAATTTGGGTATTGTGGTGTCGAAATACTAGATCGGTAAAAGTGTTCATATATATAAGTCCACGATAACTCTGTTGTCTAAATAGAGAAAAGCATATAATTTACCCTATTAATATCCACTTTCCAATATAATACCTTTCATTGTCAATGCATTTTACTTAACACATCGCATATTCTGAATATTATACTGCGAAAATCCTATCTCAAAATTCAGCAAAAATCATGTAAAGCTGCCGACTTTTGATCCCCACATATATATATATAATACTCAAAACTTATTATACTTACTGATCCCTGGTCGTTGGATACGATTTTGTGGGTAACCGAGGTAAGTGTAATATAAGATAACATTTATATACAATACATTATGATAATACTCTGAATAGAATTTAAAAAAAACTAACCATGTACGACATAACATAGCTGAAAAAGAGGTGGTATTTGATCCACACTGCTTGGGTGCCATGTTGATGGCACTATTGTTTTCTTTTTAAATCCCCAAAACGGTTACTTGGTAAACAACTGATGATCCCAACGAAAGAAAATTTTCACATAGTATCATAAAAACAAAGTAAGAGTAAAAGAGGGAAAAGCACTGGAGGAAATTATATAAATTGCATTGACGGATATCGGGAAATAAATGACTGAAATGACACACAAGAATTTTGAAAGTTTTAAAAATCTGTGGAGTTAAAAGCTGTAAAGCTTTCTAGAATATATATATACATAAACGCATTTATACATGTAAATTGAAGTTGGTCTTGTCACATACAAATCATTGTGTTGCTGTTTTACAGGTATTTTGATATCAATTTCACACACACACACACACACACATATATATGTATATATGTATATATATATATATATATATATATATATATATATATATATATATATATATGTGTGTGTGTAAGTGTGTGTGTGTGTGTGTGTGTGATTATGAATTGTGTTATATCATAAAAAAAACTTATTTGAGATAATCTCCCGTCATTACACGGTTAATGTATGACTTGCCGTAGACAACGTAAATAGTGTAAACGATTAAAGAAAATTAGGCTGCTGCAGGAGGAATCGAACCTGCCACCGACAAGGTAGCCGCTTCAACGGAACGAAGCTCTTACCATTATTCTATTTACGTTTTCTGGGGCAAGTGATTCATTAACCGTGAAATGACAGGGGATCGTCTCAAATAAGTTTCTATTTAATACAACACAATTCATTATCATTCTGTTGGACCACATACGCTCATTTCTTTATATATATATATATATATATATATATATATATATATATATATATATATATATATAATATATATATATATATATATATATATATAAATATATATATATATATATATATAAATATATATATATATATATATATATATATATATATATATATATATATATATATATATGTATATATATATGTATATATATATGTAAAGATGTGTTTCTTTGGACAAACTTGAAAAAATTACTTTGTTAAAAAAAAATTCCTAACCTAAATGTATTGGTTTGTCTTGAAGTCAATTTCTAATTAAAGATGTGAAATATTACTTAAAGATGAACTAATAAATTTACTTATAATAAATTTGGGTATTTTTTTTTCAAGTTGGTCTACGCAATATTTTTTCCAGTGTATATGTATACTCAGAAGCAGGGACACATGCTTCTGCGTTGGCGTATATGAATCTCCCCCTCTCTCTCTCTCTCTCTCTCTCTCTATATATATATATATATATATATATATACATATTTATAATTTTAATTATTTATCATTACCTTCATTAAACGAATATGTATAGTTCTGTGTGAGTTTATTCAATCATGCACGCTCATATATACACTTTTACTGATGCGTTGTGAGGACAATGGTGGATATATAAAAGTATTATATATATATATATATATATATATATATATATATATATATATATATATATATATATATATATATATATATATATATATATGTATACTTTTCTAGATTAACCATGTCCTGACAAACCAAAATGGTTCGTACGCATGTGCAAGTCTTTACCAGATAAAAAAAAAAACCGGAAGAAGAAATGGATTCTTCGGTAATGGACGTACCGAATATAATTTTGGATGAACAATTCCTCCCTAGAAGAATGTAACCTATGAATAATGAAAAAGAATGAAAAAAAAAAAGAAGCTTTTTTCTTTCCCGATGCCATAAATCGTCCTAATTCCTCTCATGTCATTTTCGACTAGAGGCGAAAGGCAATGAGCCGCGTCTCTCCTATGTAGAAGCACAAAAAACAAAACAAAAACAAAAAAACAAAACAAAACAAAAAAAAAAAAAAACAAAACAAAAAAACAAGAAACAAAAACATCTATCCCCGGGTGGTTATCTAGGCCCAATGATCATAGATGATGGATGATGTATTACTCGGATGATCATTGGTCGTTTGTCCCTGGTTATCGGGTATTTTGGGGGTCGGGGTATCCGGTGGCTGCACCACAGTTACAGTGGGTGGTCACAAATTTACAAGACAAAGTTTCTGATGAATAATGGGTACACCATTCTGGTTGTCGTACCCTACAGCCTCCTTCAGGTGTCTGTTGCAATCGAAGACATTGTTTGAATCTCACGTCGAGATCTTCATTCGGTACGTGGGGGTAGAATTTTCTCATTCAGTCGTCTGTGTCCTGTGATGGGGATCTTGCACCGGGCTATATAGCTTTATCAGCCTCTCTCTGTAAATATCTTGGAAGATCTAGACAATCTGGTACGATTATTCCAATCAAAAGCTCCGGATGATTACTTAGTTGTCTCTCGGCTGCTATGTTGGAGAATGTAAAGAGGTGATAAGACTTTATTTGCAATGGCGACCAATCCCCCCCCCCCATTTTTTTTGAACAAATGAACAATTCGACGTTCAATGGGAAATTCTTCATCTAAAAAGTGTCATAGAATGTTTGGGAATTCTATATCATGGTAAAGAAACAGTTTTTTTTTCCAAATTGGACAGCCGTTGCCATTAACCGTAGCGAAAGGTTCTCTCACTTTTTATGTGTGCGTATATGCGTGTAACCCTGCACTCCTGGCCATACTGTTTAGTGTACTGACTTGAAAATCGGCATTATTACTCCATTAAACCCCTTCTATAAATGCTTTTTTTAATTTTCATTTTTAGGGAAAAAATGCCTTTTTGGCATTTTTTGGGCTCTATTACGACGGGTTTATCAGTAGTATCTCGATTCTCCAGAATCTAGATGTTTCTAGGTGTTTTTTTTAAAACTGCCTGTCTTCAATGTTTTCCAGTGGAAATAACATCGAGATCCCCAGTACGTAGATGTTTCTAGATGTTTTTCTACTCTATTTCAGTGATGTCATAAAAAGAATTTATTCTTCGATGTTTTTTTTTTTTTTTACATGTCTTTAGTTCTAAAATGAATTCACCATTCATCAATGACTGACCATGGCACCTGGCCAGTTGGTCAATTATTTCAACTTCATTACATAAAGTTTGGAGCGTACTCTCTTTGTGTACAACAAGTACAGCGACAAGAACGTACTAGTTAAAAAAAAAGTGGCAAGAAAATTGAACGTCATTTTGTCAATCTCAAGTCTAAGTAAGAGTTGAGTATATTTTTCCCCCATAACAATAGCAACAACAACAACAACAAGAATGATCCTCGTCAAATTTAGGGGAGTAAACTCTTCATATGTCAATCAAGATGCGTTAAACCAAACTTATATATAGAATTAACATCCAAGGCCAATCTAAAGTTGACATACGAATTTACATTTTTACAAAAGTGACAAGAAAATTAAACAGTATTTTGTCAAGCTTCTATCTAAGTTGAGTTCGTTCTTTCCCTGTCACAACAACAAGAAGAACAATTCTCATCAAATTCAGGGGTCTATCACAAATCGTTGAACCGAACCTATTTACAAAATTAACACCCAAGACCAATTTAGAGTTGACCTACGAATTTAAAAGTCAAAATAGAAGTATGAGTGGAATGTGACCCTGCTGCAGTCAGGCTGGTTTCATTTGTATTTCTTTATTCTATATTTTAGCTGATTTACATCGCAATTATTTAGGCTGTCAGTCTACGACTCTGAGTGAATAGTAGTAGAAATAAAGAATAAGCAACTTGAAAGGGTAGAACTAACATCGGGAATCCTGTTTTTCCGTACCAGTTGCTCTACCACTTCAGCTACGAGGGCCCTGCGGCTGGCAGAAGATCAAATCTTATCCTTGAAAATACCCTTCATACTCCCGATCAGTGGGTGCCATATTTTCTGATGAGATTAGAGCAGTCGCAGAATAGCTGATGTGGTATGTTGGGCTAATATGTTAAATGGAAAACCAAGTTTTTTTAGGCAAGGATAATGCGTGTTCGAGAAGAGGGAAAGAAGGGAGAAAAATATAAGAGAAGAAGAAGAAAAAGGAAATAAATAGAAGAGGGAGAAATAAAAAAGAGAGAAGAGAGAAAAGAAGAAAAAAGGAGAGAAAAAAAAGAAAAGGAAAGAAGAAAAATGCCAGGGGAAAAAATTCGCTTAATGGGTAGTAAAAAGACACTTCGGTTGATAGGAAATGAATTGAGAGATAGATAAGAGTTGACTAAATTAGGTAATACGAAAGGTACGACTTGATACTGAAATAAACAGGTTGATATGGAATGACTGAGATGGAGACATAGACAGATATGACGTAACTGAGATAGATAGATGGATATGAACAGGCAAGTAAAAAAGATATCATCAGATTGTGATTGATATATAGATAGGTGTTAACGGGTGGAAATATATGACTGATGTAGATATGAAGAAAGATCGATATATATATATATATATATATATATATATATATATATATATATATATATATATATATATATATATGGAGAGAGAGGGAAGGGGTGGGAGAGGGATCGATAATTGTGAAGAAAATGAAGTTTATGAGTTTATGAGAGTAAAGGTAATGCAAAATTATTATATTTGAAGTAAACAGAGCTGATTAGAGTGGAAGGAGAAGGAATTCACGGAAGCGTGATGGAGGGAAATCGTACGACTATCTGAGAGAGAAAGAGAGAGAGAGAGAGAGAGAGAGAGAGAGAGAGGGAGAGAGAGATAGAGATAGAGAGCGATAGATAGATAACGAAAGAGAGAGAAAAGGGGAGGGGTTAATTTGACGGCCATGTTGCTGACGCATGTGACGTCTCTGTGCAGGTATCACTCCATTCGGCATTTGTTTTGAAAGAGGCGCTTTCGGAAAGTAATAACTCTTCTCACAAATTACGAGATGTTTGTCCTGGACAAGAGAGACGAAGTAGATTGGACGAAAGGCAGCAATTACTCCAGAAACATCAATAATAAAATATCTCTGCTTCTATTAGTCTTAAAACTATCAAGGTAGTTTCGCTAGAAAGAGAAAAAAAACGACTAAGAAAAACAAAAAACAAAACAAAGACGTAAACGACAAAGAAACTGTAAGAAAAAAAATAAATCAAAAAAATTGTCGGAGAAAAATGCTGTAGAATTTGAAAACAATGGTGGTGATTTTCTCTTCTGGACAAGTACAATCAGAAAACAACAATAATTCAAAATTACGATCACAACTATCTCCACCATCACAACTACAACAATATCAGCAATCAAAACGACGACGACAACAACTACAATAATAATAATAATAATAATAATAATAATAATAATAATAATAATAATAATAATAATAATAATAATAATAATAATAATAATCTGACGTAAACCACAGCACTGGCATGATAGGCGAAGGAGAGAAGAGATGTGGGCTGAAGACCTGAGGAGACTTATTGTCACTCAGCCTTCAGCAATAACCGCTGAGCAACCGGTGTGAAACTGTAAATCGCAGAATTACTGCGGCCTATGAGAACTAGGAGAGAAGGGCTGGAGACTTGAGGAGACTTGCTGTCACTCAAACTCCAGCGGTTACCACCAGGCAACTGGTGTGAGATTCCAAATAATAATAATAATAATAATAATAATAATAATAATAATAATAATAATAATAATAATAATAATGTGAAACCGTAATCCACAGCACTGCTGTAGACTGTGAGAGTGTGAAGAGGACGGCTGAGGACTTTGGGAGACCTGCTGTCACTCAATTTCCAGCGATGCCACCCCAAGCAACTGGTGTGAAAATGTTTAATAATAATCCGATGAAAGGAATGAAAACTTGTGCAGCATCGGTAGTGAGATACAATTTCCTTGGATGGACAAATGAAAAACCCCAATCAATGAACCGGCGAACAAGAAAGCTTATGACATTCTACAAGGCTTTACACTTAAGAGATGACACAGATAGACTGTACGTAAAGAGGGGAGACAGTGATAGAGGACTCATCAGCTTAGAAAACTATATCAAAAAGGCCAAATCAGGGTTAGAAAAGTATGTGCAAGTAAGTAGAGAAGATATAAAAAAAAACGCCCCAAGCAGTGCAACAAACGACGAAAAGGAGCAAACAAAGGAGCAGCACAGCAAACAAGGAAAGATATATGGGAACTGAAAAAAACTGTTCGGAAAATTCAAAAGAAATATACAGAATATCGAAGATTGGCGATCATAGACATAACTACGCAAAGGAAACCTAAAGAGAGGACCATAATTGCTCATCATAGCAGCCCAAAACGAACGCATTAGGACAAACTATATCGAGGCAAAAATCGATAGAACGTAGACAAACAGCAAGTGTCGCCAAATGCAGAGAAAGGGATGAGACTATAAACCACATAACTGGTAAATATAGTCAACCAGAAGGAGTACAAAAACAGACATGATAAGGTAGCAACGTTGATATTCTGGGAATTGAGCAAACGAATGGGATTCAACAATGTGGAAGAGTGGTACCAGCACAACCCGGAGAAAGCCTTGGGAAATGGAAGCATTAAATTACTCTAGGACTTGATATCCAAACTGACCACCCCATCTTAGCGATACGACTGGACCTGGCAATCATGGACACCGGAAGGAGAACCTGCCAAATGATAGACGTGGTAGTGCCAGCAGATCACAGAGTCAATAGGGAAGAAAGCGGAAAGCTATGAAAGTACCAGGACCTGGAAATGGAACTGAAGATGGTGTGGAACATGAAAGTTAGGGTAGTACCAGTGATTGGAGTTGCACTCAGAACCGTATCTAAGACACTGATAAAAAGGAATTTTAAAAAAAAGATTGAGAATATGCAGACCAAAGCACTGTTGGGGACTGCTAGAATACCGAGGAGAGTACTAGAAAATACGACCCCAGCTGTTAGAAATGGCTTATCAGTCAAGAAAGGGGCATGGTGGGGGTGGTACGAACCACAGCGCTACGATGATAGGCGGGGAAGGTATGAGAGGAGGGATGGAGACCTAAGGTGACTTACTGTCACTCAGCCTTCAGTGATAACCACCAGGCAACTGGCATGAAATTGTAAACCAAAATAGTGCTGTGGACTGTGAGAGTGTGTAAAGGAGGGCTAGTGGGTACAACCCCCCCCCCAAAAAAAAACAAAAAACAAAACCAGATGACAATGAAAGATGTCCCGATCGAAAATCAAGTGAGGAACTTCTGAGAAAATATCTTGAACGATAAAAAGACAAACAATCAAAATGCAAAATGGATTGGAGAGCTGGAAGAGCAGAATAGAGCACTGCCAAGATAGCAATGGCTGGATATCTTGTTTTGTGAATTATAACAGGCGCTAATAAATAACGCAAATGGAAACCACCTGGCATTGACAGAAAGCTCAATTTTTAGCTTTCCTCCAATACATACTGCCACAAAAGCATAGTGAGACAGTAAAATGAGATACTAAACTCATGTGAAAAAACTCTAGACTTGGTGATGAAAGGGGTTACATACCTGCCTGGTAAAACGAACGATACAGGTTACTAAAAAAATCATAGACCCATAACATGTCTCTCTACGACTTACAAAAGCCCTGACATCAATACTGACCGAGAGAACGTACGCCTGCACGGAGGAAAACAACCTACTCCCAAGAGAGGATCTTACTGATTGATGTAAGGACCAACTCTTGGTCAATTGCATGATCCTAGAAATTTGCCACAGTAAACACAAGAACCTGATCACTGTGCGGATTGACGTCAAAAAAGCGTTCGATAATGAATGCTATGGAACACGATAAGTTATCCTCAGTGCTGATGAACTTCTTGCAACATGATATGTCATTATGGAACAAGGATCTATTCCTTTCTCATTCGAATGGCATAATATTTCAGTATGTCAGTATAAAATCTGGCATATTCTAAGGAGACTCATTCTCTGTCTTGTTTTCTGTATATCACTTATAACTTCATCCATTGAGCTATACAAAAAATATGGTTACAATCTGAGAGACAGGATTATCAGTCATCAAATCAACATGGACAATTTTAAGCTATATGTCAATTATGACAATGAACTTTGGTTTTATTAAGACGGCTAAAAAACTTAGTGAAGGCATAGGAATGGGATTTGCCCGGGATATGTGCGCTAAGGCTACGTTTAGAAGTCAAGACCAACTCTATCGAACCAGACATAGAAACAGAAATGAAAAAAGAACAAGAACAAGGAGAACTATAGAAGTATTTAGGAATTAATGGAGGAAGTGGAATTCAACATGCCAGGGAGAAAGTAAGGGAAGAGTGCGTTCAATCCTGAACATTGAGCTGAATAAAGAAAAAAAGTACAGACTATTAACATGCTAACTATCTCTGTTGTAACATCTAATTTTGATATTATTATCTGGGATATAGATGAGATTAGAGAAATAGACACATGGGAAACTGAAGTGCCACAGAAGGCACCACCTTGAAGCTGACATTGATCATTATCATTTGCCAGAAGAACAGTGATAGCAAAATGATACAGCTTTAATTGACCTACAGAACTGCAACGATTGGAATCACCCTGGACTGAATGTTAAAACTAGTTAAGGAATATTCAAGTACAAAAGCTGCATTCATTTGTAAAGGAGAGCAAGAAGTTTGTGAGAGAACCGGACATAAATTTGAACAGGTGGAGAGTACTCACAGAAAATAGATCTGAAAGGGATGAGGCTTCCGTCGTACCTCATCAAACACTTCTTCTCTATCTTCCTACCCTCTTATCAAATAACGTAACTCCCCTTTATTTACCTCTTCTTTTCCAAACCCCTCTTTCTTTTCAAAGGAAATATTGAATATTCTAAACGGAATAAGTAATAATTATAATAGATGAAATAATCATTTATGCAGGGAAATAGGTCAAAATTGAATAAATAGATGGATGAAGTTCAGGTTATTATTATTGGTGTGAGTGCAAAAGCAAATACTTCGCAGAAGGACAAAAAATGAGGGTCCAGTTTAATATTATACTTACATTATGAAATGAACCTCTCACAAAAAAAAACTTTAGAAATTACTTTGTCATAGAATTTTCAAATACTAATTTGCTGGAAACCTACCTGGTGTCCTAAAAGTGACAAAGGAAATCTCCATCCATTCTGACCCCTAAAAGTGAGGAGAAATCCCTTCTTTATTTTGGCCCATAAAGTGGAAAAATCCCCCTCCATTCTGACACTTAAAATTGAAAAAAAAATATCTCCCTCCAGTTTGACTCATAAAATTGAAAAAGAAAATCCCCCCCCCCTCAAACATTTTAAAATTTTGAATTCATAGTGATTCATATAGTATTGAAATAAGTAATATTGTGAATCAAATGATTTTCTCACTTGATTGGTCAATTCACCTGAACAACGAATCATTGAAAAAAAAAAATACATCGCAGTTGTGATAAGACTATAAATATTGCTAATAAAAAAAGGTATCTTCTGACTTTCTGGAAGTTTGCTTTAGGCCATATTCTAGCTTTAACTAAATTAAACGAAAAGCAAAAAACAAAAAACAAACCCAAAAGCAAACAAAAACAAACAAAACGTTCAGTGTTTGTTTTGCAGCGAGCCGTTACAGAGACAGCGTACATCCTCATCTTTACTCTTCTACGCCTCAGTCTCTACTCCATCAGCACCATTTTTACAGGACTAAAAATGTTAAAAAAATTTTCTATGTAAATTCTTGGTTTTTGCTTTTTCGCTTTACGTGATTTTAGCGCACGAAATATTTTTATTAGAACGTTTTACTTCCGAATAGCGAAGGAAATATGTAACTCTTTGCCACCATCACAACATATTCTCCAGTCTTATCCTTACCGTTCTCCTTCAAAATAAGTTGATGAATAAATAATGGTTGTCGGAATGATCTATTTGGAGCAGGAAAAAGACACAGCGAGCAAATTAACTCATAAAGTGTGCAGAACAATCACCATACATTACTGTAAATCATAAATATGAATAAATTTACGACGGTGTATAACAGACTTTCAAGATATATGGTGATTAAGAGACTACTTGGATTAATGACCAAAAGTCAGATAGCTGTAATTTCAGAAAGAAACGACGACAACAAATGGGGAATAAGAGGTAAGCAAGCAATTTCAGACCAATTACATGTCTGCATATGATGCGGAAATTTCTCAAATAAACAAATGATGGAAAAGATAACCGATAAGTTAGAAAGCCACGGATTGCTTAGAAAAGGACAAAACGAATTCAGAAAAAGAACCAAATGATCTGTAACATATTACCCAATTTATTTGAAAGAATCACCATTATCATTTTTTGGGGGGGGTATTATTTACCTTCATCTTAATGGTTGTTACCTTCTATTACGACTAAACTGAGGCCGGTTCCCCTTCAGCATAGAGTAAATACATTTACAGTGCGGATCGAAATAAAGAATAAGTTTCAGGTTAGAATCGAACTTACGACCCTCTATAGCGAAGGATAACTTACTTAACACACAACCGTTCTTACAACTGAGCTACTGGAACTCGATGGCAGAAGTGAGTCATAGTAAAACCTATAAACACATACCTTACCCAATCTTTTCTAAGCCATGTATGTTATTAAGTGGTAGTTCAGTATCAAAGACCAATTTTATTCTACTTTTAGATGAAGTACTCTAAATCACAAATATTATTTCATTTATACACTTGTTGAAAGGACACTATTATGAGTTTAGCTGCTATAAAAGCAACAACAATTAAAAGCAAACAAATTGATAATGGCAATTTACAATACTTTACCTAAAATAAAAATAAAATGAAACTGGATTTGAAGAGGTTGAAAATGCAGAAGGGAACTTTCGATTTGATTTCACAATCATCTGGATTTTGGAATACAAATGTTCAATATAAGAGGGAAACATATCTATTGTTACAAATTTATTTATTTGCTCTGATTTCCTTATTTTCCATTTGTTGTACCTTCAGGCCTTTGATTCATTTGCCCTAAAGTTTCTATTTTGTCCACTGTGCTTTCCAGCCCTTAATAATTAAATTCTAACCTTTCAATACACAGGAGTAAATTGTTGTCAATAAATGTATCATATCAATTTATTCTTTTTAGTGAAGTTGTCCCAGTGGGGCTCATTTTGCCTTTTCCTGCTGAATTCTAGTAAGTGACGAACACTACCTAACCTTAAGGCTGAACTCACTTACCCAACGGTGTTTTCTGTTAAACCATTGCCCCATTGAATAATTACATCGAAGAATTTTGGCATTTTTGCCTTACATTTGATGCGTTGTACGACAACAGATCTCCATGAGACCCCTTAAAAGAGGAAGAAATCAAACAAATAATCACCCTGGGATGGCAAGACTTTGACAGAACAAGCTCAATCTTGTAAAACAAGAAGATTCCATTAATCCTAAAAGAAAGGTATAAAACCCATGCATCCTCCCAATAGTCACTTGTGGAGCTGTAACATGGAGCCTAAACAAGAGACAGACCCGCAGAATTGAGAACCATGCAAGGTGCACGTGAAAATATTATGCTCGACCTCACATGGAGAGACCATAAGACAGCACAATACAGTTGGGAGAAGACAGGAGTCCCAGACATCAAAGAATCTACTAAAAAAACTCAAATGGCAATGGGCTGGCCATGTCATAAGAATGGCAGACAACCGATGGACATCGCAACCCACGACATGGATCCCCAGAGATCTCATGCTCAACAATTCCCCTCTGGAAAGAAAATCAGTAGTGATACTAAAGAATCTTTATTGTCTCTACAGATCTCCTCTCCAGGGGAAGGGGGGATTGTCGGAGTCTCTAGTATTCGACTCGTATACGAATACCACAGTTCTGTGCATACCATAAGTATATTGATTCCAAATCTGTGGCTTTTTACGCTTGTTTTGACGAGAAGATGATTGGCTGATTGCTTTGCAGATTAGTTATTAGTACACTCCAAAAAGCAGAAAGGAAAAATATGAACGAAAAAAAAAGCATATTTCTATTCCGACTGAAAATGATTACTGCAACTTTTGTATTGTATATATGATAAATGAAAAATATGAAAAAAACGTTTTATTTAGTACAAATGTATTTTTATTAGCATAAAATGAGCTCTTGCGTATCTGTGAAATATATTTCGTACATATGAAAGACGTCATTCTGGCTAAATCTGTAAGAGAACCAGATACCAATGACTCAGTTATCATCATCAGCATCAGCATCATCAGTCTTTTAACGTCCGTCGTTGGACATAGACCTTCCCCAGGATCCGACACAATTCTCTATCATGGGCGTCGCAGAGCCAGTATTTCCTGAATTCGTCCAGTTCATCTCTCCATCTTGTGTTCTGTCGGCCTCGGTTCCTCATGCGATCTCTGGAGATCCATGTTGTGAGACGTGATGTCTATCGATTGTCTTTCATTCTCGCAAAGAAGAGCTAGTTTTATAGATGTATTTATTTATTAGAATGGAATAAGCCCTCGCGTATTTTTAACATAGTTTTTTCGTAGATATGTAACACTCTTCAATTTAGCTCAGTCGGTAAGAGACACTGCAGTTGATAGTGATTGAGAGGAGAAAAGTAATTCTTACACTCCACTAAATTCGGTGGAACTGTAGTTTGACAATAAAAAGGGGGGGAAGACATCGAAGGAGTGTGAAAGAAAAAAAGAATGAAAACAAAAAAGGTGAAAAGGAGGAAGGAAAAGTGAAGGGAGAAATCCCCAGAGATCAAATGAATTAATTAGAGGGGAAAGGCTGGATGTATTGACAAACATATCGATAAGTGTGGACATCAGGAGCGTAATTAATTGATCAGTGTATAAGGAAAGATCAATAACAGCAAGGAGAGTTCACAGTGAAGGTTAGATTGATTGCTAGATTGGTGGAGACATTGATATCAATATGATCAATATATGTTGTTGTTGAATATATGAAATAGATATAGTTGACATACATATATATTGATTGATATGAATAAATATCATATCGGTAGATACAGACCAAAGACCGAGCTACTTCAGACACCATATATATATATATACACACACACACACACATATATATATATATATATATATATATATATATATATATATATATATATATATATATATATATATATATATATATATATATATATATATATATATATATTAATAAGTGCATGTACAATTCTAAATAACAATAAACAACAATCCTCAACCTATGCTAAGAGAACCAAAAACACAACCACTTCACTAAACAGCCATTCCCCCAACCTGAATCTCAACCAACTTGGCTGGGAAACACAACACCTTCCTCACCACCGACCCCAATACACAGGAAAAAGGAGTGAATAAAAACACCTAAAAAAAACAAAATAAACAAAAAACAGTGGTATGTAACAACTTGGGGAAAATAGACAAAAACGTTGAAGCAGCTACCTATCGGTCACGGGTTCGATTTCTGCAGCAGCCTGTTTTCTTTAACTTTTATTCCCTTGAGAAGCAATGTCCCCTGTGAGCTACAACTGATTTCTACGAAGGAGGCAGTGGAAATTAAGCGTTCGAGTAAGGAATTTTTATCATAGTCAAACTACTCAAACTTTTGATTAGCACCTCGTATACATATATATATATAGAGAGATAGATAGATAGATAGATAGAGTATATGAGCCCCCCTCCCCCCAAAAAAAACAGTGAATATGTATTTTGATATCTGTAAGAGATTATATTTTTCTATTAACTTATGTATATATATATGTGTGTGGGTACGTGTTTCTATTAAACACACTCATATCCCCATATATATATATATATATATATATATATATATATATATATATATATATATATATATATATATATATATATATAGTACATTCACGTAAACAACACTGATATCATTGTACAAATATATATGCATGTCGATGTCTGTATAAAAATAATCTTTTTATATTAACTTATATATATGCGTGTGTGTATTTCTATTATACACGCACACGCGCGTGCAGACACATCCACACAAATTTATATATCGTACATTCTCGTAAACAACCCTGATATTTCTGCTTATTTATTCATCAGTGCACACTCACGCCGATAAGCATAGATATGCGAGTATACAGAGACACGCAAACGGAGCAACCATAAGTTGTTTACTCATCTGAGCTGTTGTTGCTGTTGCTCCTGTCGCCATTGAAGAAGATCTCCTGCGGAAATTCCATCCGATCACTGAGGGCAGATGTGTTTCATTGATTGCATTTCGGGGCCTTCGTGTTTGCGGTTTCCCGAGCAAGCATCGGGAGAAGAAG
The DNA here is from genome assembly GCA_963457665.1 of Thysanoteuthis rhombus. Lineage (NCBI taxonomy): Eukaryota > Metazoa > Mollusca > Cephalopoda > Oegopsida > Thysanoteuthidae > Thysanoteuthis > Thysanoteuthis major. The sequence continues at coordinate 11,325,895 of OY735222.1, read as the reverse complement.
TGGGGTTAGCCTTAGTATTTGTTGTGCTGAATTTGCATTTTCTCCTACCATTGCTTGCCGTTGTTATTGTTGTTGTCTTTGAGGGGAAATTGTTCATGGATTCATGGAGCAACTGCAGAAAAAGACGAGAAAAAATAAAAGGAAAGAAAGAAAGAAAGAAAAAAAAAGGTCTGGTTAGTAGCTCAATAGAAACCGACACCTGATCAACTTCTTTTGGCAGCATGACATTTTAGGGTTGATTAATTAAAAAATTGGAAAAAAAAGGTTATCAAAGAATAACTCACTTCTCTTGCCTTCATGTCGGGCAATGATCACTAAAATAGTCTGAATTAAAACAACAACAACAAACAAACAAGTGTGAACACAACCGGTCACCAACTAAGGACAAATTTAGCACAAACATACATTGCAAATTGAATCTTCCTTTAAAACCTTTCATGGTGAGAATTTTCAAAAAATAAACAAACAAAAAAGTTTTCCGGGACAATACACAGGGTGAGTGTTTAGAATTTCAGTCTTCTAGCTCCATTAATTCGGCCGGTACGTGTGATACATATATACATAGCCAGCCAGCAGGACCAACTAAAATACTGAAGAAACCTGCATTGACAGATTTGATGACAGTGTCAGTTTACGGTTTCTAGTAAATACGGATCTGGATGAGAAATAAGAAAAGGGCGATGGAAAATCAGGAAATGGATGGTTTGAGAAGACGGAGAGGAAATGATCGTTGTGGGGAGAAAGGAAAACATTCCTTGAAAATAATAATGAACTAAAAAAATCACCCGGCAAGCGCACACCTCTGTCAATGCCATTTCCCCGTGAGACCGAATGATAATCAGTTCTTATATAGCTAGGGGTGGTTACTAGAAGTGCATGGATCCTTCCCCAAATTTGATCAATTCTCCCTTAGCCCATGGCCTACCCATACACAAAGTATCATCGAAATTAATTCAGAACCTTCAGAGATATTGAGTGGACAAACAGGCTGACAGATAAACGGATACAAGTGAATATATATATATACCTCTTCCAAATTTGTTGGTAGAGAAAAATAATCATAAAAAGTAGGATTGGCTGTTGTTGGTTTCGTTCCGGCTCGTTTCTAATTTTTCTTCCCTCTCTTTGTCTCTTTTTCTGCTACTTCTTTCGAGAAGACTCTTTTCATTTTATTATCTTTGTTAACGCCTATATTTTTCCTATCCTTACCTTTTTTTCAAGCATTTTCTCCTAGTTTTTTTCCTAAATTCCTTCTTTCATACTTTCTATTTGAGAACGTCTCTTTCATTCAGCCCCCTTTCCTTTCTTCCTTCCGACAATTTCCTTCACTCGCTTTTTCTTTCTTTCTTCTTTTTTTCTTCCGTTAATCACTTTCTTCTTTCTTGAGATTTTCTTCTTTGCTTTCTTCTCCCTTCATTTTATCACCCCTTTCTTTCTTTCCTTTTTTTAATCATTTTTTCTTTTTTTTTCTTTCTTTGAACTTTCTTTCTTCCTATTTAGCACCAAATTCCACTTTTCCCCGTTTCACTTAACCTTGCAGTTACTTTCAACGTTAGTTTGCCATTTTGCTTCCAAGTACAATAGATCGAGACTCATCAAGAGAAAGAGTTATCCTCTCTTGGTCACGCTATTCCATTGACGAAATATTCCACCAGGGGCACCCCGTACAGTTACCAACATGGCACACAATCCAAGAACCCTTCCTCTGACTAGGCTTCTTTAATATTAGTAACAAACACACGAAGATCCATTCACGAAACAGGCTCTCCGAATTCTAAACAACTGATCCTGCTGGTTGGTATCCCTACTGTTGCTCGATTAATGGCGTTGCAAACGAAAGGGAACGAAAAAGTGTGTTTTGAAAGAGGATTTTGCTTATCTTCCAAATAATCACGACACGAAAACTCAGGGAGAAAACAAAATCACACGAAATAGGATTGAAATGAAAGGCAACTTTGAGTTCTATGAGGCCTCCCACCAGTCATACCTGACATTTGCAGCTTCTACCAGGAAAATGTTCGCAATGAACCAAAAGCACGTGTGTACTAAATCAGGGGTTCCCAAAGTGTGTGCTGCGGCTCCCTGGTACGCCGTTGGGTATTCGAAAATTTCAATGATCTAATAAGAAAACCATCATCGACTTCTCTGAGGCTTCCCACCTGTTTCATCTGACATTTATACCTGCTAATAAGAGATGTTCATGTTAAGCAAATAACACATATATGTGTACTAACCATTTCGTTGTTGCGAGTGGCATAACGGTTACTGGCACGAAAAATCGAATCTGTGGTTCGAATTCAAACTCCGATGAGGGCCGTTTGCGATCACTTCGCGCTATTGCCCTTGGGGGAAATTTGAATCAACTACTCCTCCAGCTACGGTAAGTATCAAGGCAGTTAGAGCCCTTCGGCCCTTTAGCAGCTCATCTTGGGCTTCGAGTCCCGTAAAAACTCACAATAGCGACAAACAATGATTGGGGTCTTCGTGGATCATTCGAGAAATGGAGACTAACAACATTGTCTCATGTGAAGTATCTTTGCTCTGCTTGACTAACCATTCTTTCTTAACGTCTCATAGTCAGACTGTATCAACATGACTGGCGATGAAACAGGACAGTCAGTGGGTTGATCTGATATCTTTAGCAAGTACTGAACCAGAATTTGAATGCAGTCTGTTATTTCTATCCTTTCTCTAATTTTTCCCCTAATCTTTAACGTTTACGCTAACACATCACCGAGAGACAAATGCGAGTGGATATCCCATCCCCCGAAAAAAAGTTTTTTCCAAAATCGTATATGGCGTGCAAACTGGATGCTGTAGTACAATGCACTGCTAGGTATCACAGGTGGACACTGTTCTGAGCTGGTCTGTCACGTTGTGTGGCTCTGGGTTGATTGATTTGTTCCGGTGTTTTCCGGCGGGTGTTTGCAGGCAGATGATGTTCACACAAAAAGAACTGAGGGAGTTTTGTTTTCTTTTAGGGAAACGGCGGCTGACAGTGTTATAGTGCACGGTGAAACCTTCAAGGAAGGATTCTACGTGAAATACAAGTGTGCAAGAATTATTCAAACAGCATCCCTCTGTTGCATTAAGAGTGGTAGATTTGGTGGTTCAATCACCAAAAACAAAAACAAAAAAACAAAACAGAATAATTTTCTCTTTGCTACTACCTACACGGAAAAAGACTTTGCGTTTTTTTTTTGTATCTGTATTCTAAAAAAAAAAAGAAGAATAATAAACAGCGTAAACTTGCCATGACCCATTTAGAAACAGGTGTGTCAGACTTTTAACAGATCCTTCTCCAATCCAACTAGGATTCCTTCGGCTAAGATGGTCACGTGTTTTATTCATCAGAAGTCTTTGAAGTTCCCTGGGAAGTGAAGATGGAGGCATTAAGCCGGAAACAGCCGGAAACTGCCGGAAACTGCCGATTCGAGAGATAAAGAACAGAGTGAAAATCCGGAAGGTGGTCGGAAGACGAGGATGGAATGAGGAATGAAAAGAAAGGACCCTTTCTTGAATGCCGACACGGAACGGACGAATCCTTACCTCTCTGGCTATATCGGAATCTGTATTCGTTTGATTTTTACTACTGTCTTTTCCTTGCGTTTCTACCTAGAAAATAGTTGCATTTGAATAAAGTATACACACACACACACACACACACACACACACATATATATATATGTATGTCTCTACACATGTAAACTTATTTATATGTGTGTATATGTACATATATACATATACATAGCCTTATTTGAAGATATATCTGCACACACACACACACATACACACACAATAACACACACACACACACATATATATATATATATATATATATACGTATATACAACACCTTACATGATGACTCTGATATTGTGGAAAACTGCACATATCCGTGCCTGTACTCTCTAATAATGTCGACTTATAAACGCTGACGATGGAGTTGAACTCCGAAACATGTCCAGATATTTCACAGTTATTATAAAGATTTCATATACACCGTAAGGGTTTTGAGAATTGAAAAATTTACGCAAGAAGTACCAAATTTTATTGCATTCAGCACAAGACAAGCATTTAGGTATGTTTTATGTCCCTGAATGCTATATTTCCGGGAAATAATGAAAAATAGAATTGAATCATTTGATGAACTATCCGACAATTGTTTTTCTATCCAGCTAAAATTTTTGTTTAGAATCAGTGAAGGAGATTGAAAAGGCTGACTAACATCGTTTGCTAATCTAGTTAGGTAAATAGCCTTCAAAAAGTAAACCAATACAGTTATCCCTTGATGTTAGCGTGCTTTCTATTCGTTTTTTCAGTAATTCACGGTTTAGCGTTTAATAATTCAATGGGAACTTTGGATGGAGTTTAGCCATATCATAGAAAATACGCTGTGCAGTACAAACAAGAAATCATAAATGCGTCGTAATGATATTTGTGTCGTTATTTATTAATGCAGACAATATAAACCCAGTTGATAAGTGGATTGAAGACCCGCGAATCGGTTGATCGAACGGTATTTTAGACATTATTTTCCCCCAATTTATTGTACTGAGAACAAACTCATTTATTTATTTTTTTAGTTGATGAAGTGTTAGGAATTATTATTAACAATTATTTTTCATTTCCATGGTCCTATTTACCTTCATCCTAATATCTACGTTGCTTTTTATCGCAACTTCTTTCAGACTGGATAAGATTTTAAAAAAAAGCCCCGAAAAGATTAAGATGAATGTAAATAGCAGTATAAAAAGGAGAAAGAAATTGTTAATAATCACTTCACAGTAGTTTAATGAAATTTATAGTTTTCACTATTATTTTCTAGCATCAACTTTTAAAAACGTTTTGATATAATTATATATTTTCTGTGGAAGTTTCATTTTGGTTATAACCGCAAGGAAATAGCAAAAGTTAGTCGTAAGGAAGGGAAAAATACTTTTATGTATTCAAAGAAAATGACTGAACAGAGTGAGGCTGTGTTTACATTTTTGACTAAAAAATCAATTTCGCTATAACTGACGGATTCGTCACCAGACAAAGAGTTATAAAATTCAATTTTTTTTTCACCGTATGCTTCACAGTATTCATTCATTCATTTATAAATACATTTACAATTAGGGAATTATAAAGTATTCGCTTATTGTTAAAGGTAAAGGATTTACAGGTCTGGGGACCGAAAGGGTTCGAGGGCAAGGTCAACAAAATTACAGATTTCTGTATTCGCAGCCCCTGATGACCCCCAACCTCCGCAATGGAGGGATCAAAGCCTTTACTACCTTTGGTGGCTACGGTTGTTCAATAAAGTATGCCTGGAAAATATTTCTCAATACTGATAAGCTTGTAATTTTTCAAAATTGAGTTTTATACATTTTTATTTCTTGAATCAATGTATCCTGATCTTGGATACGTATTTTGGTGTAGAAAGTAAAAAAAGGATTCTTTTTATCTTTATAAGAAGTACGTATTGTTGAAAGTTGGTTTGGACAATTTGGTTGACGTATTGTTCGTGATTTGAAATTTACCTGAAATCATCCTTTATTTATTTTTTTCTTATTCTGAAATCTTCCAGAGCATTCTTTGTGTCTGAGTTCCAGATCAATTTTGCACTTCGGAAATTATCTTCGACCTTGCTTGCACCTACTGCATCAATGCCATAAGCTTCAGTTATCCACTGCCACACCTCCCGCCCCCATACACAGCACCTGAAGCATAAATAGCGTTAATTGTGCATTTTGCATCCAGCCATGATCGTTCAGGAAAAAAAAGAAAAAAAATTTATCCGTTTCCCTAAAACATTCAAAGAAACTGTCAACTAAAACTGTCAACATAGTTTTCTTTTTCTCTGTCTCTCCGCTTGTATGTATGTATGTATGTATGGAGCTAGAGGGCCGGACATTTGAACAATCATCCCTAACGATGTCTAGAAAAAAAAAACGTTTTTTTCTTTCCCTGATACCCAAATAGATTTTTAATGACCGGTTCAGTTTACGATGTAAGTTTATGCTAAATTGATCCCGAGCTTATGTCCGCGTTTCCTTTCTTGAAAATTCAATTTCTTTAGTGGGGATGGCCCGAAAAAAAAAAGCAGAAAAAGTAATTAATTTATTGATCATTGATCGCTCTTCCTTCAAATTTTTCAATTGATCATCCCAAACACGGTATGCTGCCAAAAGACATCGTTCACTTGACAGTTTCTACTGAGTGACCAACCAGACCTGTCTTGGAAAACACAGATATATGAGCTATAAAGAGTCATTGCTTGAGCAATCAATCAAATATAATTCGTTGTTTCTAAGGATTTGAAAAAATCCAGAATCTGGGAAAATAGGATTCACACGAATTCAAGGAAGCGAAAAGAAATAGTGCCCTTGCGCTGGCTACGACTTCAACCGTCCGTACTTGGGCGCTAAATATCACATTGCTACTTATTCGGCTCGTTCGATGTGTGTATTAGATTTAGAGACGTCAAGCTACCAAAGTGGCGTCAATCACTTGCCTCGGTGACATTTTCCCCATAGATTGTGGTGGTGGTGGTGGGGGGGGGGGCAGATGGATTCATGCTTTACCCAGGAGCATTTGTGGGAATTTAAAGCAAACTGTACTAGCCAAAGTTTGAACTTGTCCCTCCGAAACAGCATTTCGACGATTGTGTTTTTCTTCTTCTTTGACAAAGAAAAAAAATCAGTTTATGAAAAACTGAATACCCAATCTTGGTCTTTTTCTTTAAAGTCTCATATGACCGATACTCTTTATACCAACCATATCAGCCACTTTTGCTAGCAAACCTTTGACGAATAAGTGATACGTGACAAGAAAAAAACATTCAGAATTCATATAAGAATTAAGTTTATTGTAAGAAGTAGCTATTCTATTTCATATTAAGAATGAATGTAGAATTTTTTTATCTAAAAATTATTTGTTTACCTCTTTTAGAAGCAAGGATTTTTTTGTCTTTGAAAAAAAAAAATCAAACTCCAATTTATTTTCCGGGGAATTTTGTTTTTCTAAAAACGATTTAAAACGTGCTTTAATTGCACAAAAGTATTTTTCTCTTTTTTTTTTTTAGAACTGACTTGAAGCTGTCTCTTGTCTTTAAATTCGAAATTAAAACTTCAAGGAAGATACTTACATTATTTTTTGTCCAATACTGTTTTCTCGGGCATACCGTTGGGAATTGAAAAAAAAAAAAAAAACTACACGGTGAATTCAAAATACTGATACAGAATATTGTAGACAAAAGATCGTGAACATGGCTACGGCAAGGAAACCTGAAGAGAGAAACAGGATCGCTCATCACAGCAGCCCAAAATAAATGTATCAGGATAAACTCGATGTCAAGGCAAAAATTAAGAGAATCCAAACAAACAGCAAATGCTGGCTATATGCAGAAAGGGACGAGGCCGTAAACCAGATAATGAGCGAATGTATTAAACTAGCACAGAGCGACAACTATACAATGGGAACAAAGCAAATGACTTGTATACGGCAATGCAGACAAATGATACCAGCACAAACCGGAGACAGTCATGGAAAATAGGAGCCACAAATTACTGGGACTTTAACTTCTAAACTAATTACCCCATCCAAGCGAAAATACCAGACTTAGTAGTCGCGGACGAGGGAAAGAAAACTTGCCAAATAATAGACGTGGCTTTGTCAGTACGAAAAGTGTGAAAAGCTAGGTAAATACCAGGACCTGGCGAGGGAACTGAAGAAAGCGTAGAACACGAAAGTCTGGGTAGTTCTAAAAATACTAAGTGCACTCGGAACTGTGCTGAAGACACTGAAAACGAGATCGGAGAAACTGGAGATGGGGGAAAGTATTGAGACCATGCAGACCATAGCACTGATGGGGTATGTTGGAATACCGTGGAGGGTACTGGAAATATGAGATCTACGACTTCCAGTTGTTAGCAATGGCTCAACAGACAGAAAAAAAGCAATGTGCAGATGGTCCAAACCACAGCACTGCGATGATGTGTGATGATGATATTAGAAAAAATATAGACACCTGAGAACACTTCCCAATTCTTACCAAAAAATTTCATAAATTGAGAAATTTAGCTGCAAATGAATAATAATAACTGGTGTGAGAATAGTGATAATAATAATAATAATAATAATAATAATAATAATAATAATAATAATAATAATAATAATAATAATAATAATAATAATAATAATAATAATAATAATAATGATGCGAGATAACACAAGAAGATGTGGAACATGAAAGCCAGGGTCGTGTCAGTCATAGTGGGCTCACTAGGAACCGTCCCAAAGACACTGAGGGTGAGACAGGAGGAGATCGGGATAAGGAGAAGGATTGAGACTGTACAGACCACAGCAATGCCAGGAACTGCATGGATACAGAGGAAAGTGCTAGAAATATAAAGACTGCAACGTCAAATGTTAATAGCGATCAAACAGAGGAAGGGAAATGAAAGCGGAAATGTGAACCACAGCACTGGCATGATAGGCGAAGGAGAGAAGAGACATTGGCTGAAGGCCTGAGGAGACTTATTGTCACTCAGCCTTCAGCAATGACCACCGGGCAACCGGTGTGAAACTGTAAACTGCAGTATTACTGTGGCCTATGAGAACTAGGAGAGAAGCGCTGGAGACTTGAGGAAAATTGCTGTCACTCAAACTCCAGCAGAAACAACCAGGCAACTGGTGTGAGATTGATGATGATGATGATGATGATAATAATAATAATAATAATAATAATAATAATAATAATAATAATAATAATAATTTGCAAAGAAATTTAATTTTTTTCCCCAACTACACATTCCGTCATCTCCTGAAAGTGGAATTGTCTCGGCTCAAAACCTCCTCTTGGAACCTGGCTTTTAGGTTAGGTATTTCGATCTCCTCATTTATCGATCTTATTTCTTTCTTCTTCCCTTGAAGAAAGATATGGAAATATCCTTTTTCTCGCTTTCTAAGTAATTTTTCCCACACAATCGGATCAATAATTTTTGATTGTATTATTTTAGCTCATGATTTCATAGTTACCCTAATTAAAAAGTGCTTTTTTGATGTCCATGTAACGAATATTCAGAGTTGTTCTTAATTTTTTCTCTCTCAGGTGATAAATGAACGTTTGAATGAAATAAAAAAGTAAAAAGGACAGAAAAAATACTTTGGTGCAATTAAAACAATTTTTTTCGTAAATAAATGAGGTTTTTTTTTGTTAAAGACAAAAATATCCAGTTTTGAAAAAGGAAAACAAAAAATTCGAGATAGAAAAATTCTAGATTCATTCTTAATACAAGATACTTCTTACAATAAACATTATTCTTATATGAGTTTTGCACGTTTTTCTCGTCACGTATCACTTTTTCGTCAAAAGTTCGCTGGCTGATATGGCTGGTATAAACACGTCACGTTTTAGTGTTTTCAACGTTAACAATTTTAATATCAACAAACCATTTTAACGTGTATTTTACTGGTCCAAATAATGTGACAAAAATAACTCCCTTTTTACTGATCGTTCGATGTGAAAGGAGACCGAGAGGCCTTGTGAAGATGGATGAATAGATAATAAATGGATTTATCGCCAGAATCACAAACGAAGAAAATTGTCGTTAGATACACGATATTCTTCAATATCTTAACCTCAACAGTATCTGCTCATACCTACCTAAAAGCTACCTCGGTGTATTTCTGTCTTCCTAAGTCAATTTGTTAGTCTGTTCATATCCATCAAGATCTTTCTTTCTCTCCTCCCCTCTTTCTCTCTCTTTCTATCTCTCGATATATATATATATATATATATATATAGTTTATCGACATCTCTCGTCTATCTTCTAATCTCTACCGTCCATCACTGACCACTTCCAAAGAGATCGATTCTCCTCCACAGGTCCAAATGCATATTAGGTGCCAACAAGAGCCGCCTTTGAAAGCCATAAACAATAAGCTGAGTGGTTTTACACGGCTGCGATTTGCGTTTGGGCGGAGAAAGAGAGATTCACCAACCCCCGACTCCCACGTACAAACGCGCACACATACACACACACACATGCAAACATATACATGCACACATCCGGGCACACATGCATGAACACATACACGAACATACACGCGTGCACGCCTGCATACACACGTACACACAAACACATACGTACAAACGTAAACACGCACACATATGAGCATACACACACATGCATGAACGAATACACGAACATACGCACATGCACGCCTGCACGTACACGTACACACAAACACATGCCCACTCACACACTTACAGACATACGCTGGCACACACAAAAATGCACACATAGAGGCGCAAACACACAGGACACGTACACATACCATCACACACACACACACACACACACACAATGTCGGTCTCATGGTTGAGCCCAAATGTACAGTTTCAAGCATTTGGCGATTTCCGGTCTCTGATTGAACGGGCAGGTGAGAGGGAACAGTGGGGTCGAAGGCAAGGGCAGAGAACTGATTTAGGCATTTCCGGTCGGTGGCGCCACTTGGGATAGCTCAGTCTAAAATATTGGTATTGCTTGGTATGGGAGGAGTTGGGCACCATCTCTGACGGACAACACTTGTAGAGGGCGTTGTGTTCGTTCTATAGATCAAGGCAATTAGTCATGGGTGGAGAGATCGGCATACTATTGAGAGTTTGAACGGCATTTAAATAATCTTGAGCATGCAAATGTTCACACATGTGCTCACCTACATTTACACATACACACAGATCCAGGGTCAAACTGCCAGAACTTTAGAGTAGCACCTTATATACGTGATATATATATATATATATATATATATATATATATATATATATATATATATATATATACGCAGAGATACCAGGCGTTACTCGAGGAAAACATACTTTCTAATTAGACACCACGTTGGAAAAGAAGTTCTTTATTTTCCAATGCTCAAACAACAAGTGGAAAATATAATTTACACGGAACCGTCAAACGTTTCTTACAATCTGTGCCGTTAACTCACTGTCATTGATTAATGGCCGCAAGATATGATTTTAATAAATTGACAAAAAATTAAAATGACGGTAGTAGTCAAAATCTAATGGAATAATTACTTTCAATTTAATCATTAAAAAAAATGGCCTGATTTAGCTGTAGCACACAGCGATGTGTCCGTACGCTTCACCACCTTCCCTTCACGATGTTACGTCTGTGAGATAACGTATACACACATACATACGTGCGTTTGTACACACGCACACACACACATATATAAGTATATATATATTTATATAAACACAATCGCACCATACGTATACTTACTAACCAGAATAAAGGCCACCCACAGGCATATCACGCATACACATACACACAAATGCATACATATACATATATGCATCAAGCCATCTCATAGCACACAGCGATGTGTCCATACACTTTACCACCTTACCGTCACAATGTTACGTGTGTGAGATAACGTACACACACTTACATACGCACGTACGTACACACACACACACACACACACACACACACGCACACATAAATATATACATACATAAACACAATTGCACCATACATATACTTACTAACCAGAATAAAAGCCACTCACAGGCTTATCACACATACACATACACACAAATGCATATATATACATATATGCATCAAGCCATCTCATATATAATGTCTGATTGCTATTGATTTATTGATATTTCTGCCGTTCCAAAATGCTCAAATTGTGATAATACAATCTAGTACGTGTTCATATAGTTTTAAACGGCGAAGTTACATTGTCACAGTAAAATTCAACTTACAATAAGTTTAGGGAGGGTAATAATGCTGTAGAATAAATCCAAAGCTTCTTAATTAATCTAACATCCTACATTAAAACATTCGGATAAAAATTCAGCAAATGAATGTGTTACAATAGTCTTATTGGCCTCGGCTCGTATAACATCGAAATTGAAAAAAAAATCTCCACCAGCTTATAACAACATTTCGAAAAGATGTATCCTTTTCCCAGAAGAAACAATAGCAATTATAACTTTTTCCAAACCAAATCAACCAAAAAAAAATATAGAAATTAATATCAAATTGACTTGAAATAAACTACCTATATAAAAAGCTAAAACCTTTAAATCCCCAAAACAATGAAATAAACGCAAACTCAATAACGAAAACAGATCAATAACTAAATAAGTAATTTCAAATTCAACAGTATTCTATTTTATTCATAACCCCCCCCCCTGAACCTCGTATAAATTACCCAAATACGCTATAAGTATCTTCCATCACCCTTAACCTCCGGATAGTCCATTCGGATGCAAACGAACAATAACTGTTCCTTTGTACTGATAAACCCGTATTTTGTTTTATCAAGTTACCACGCATATTTCCACCACTCGAATTAACAGTCTCTTGGTGTAAACTGCACATATCAATACACCAATTATGTATAAAGGAATGGACAGGTCCAATAGAATGAATTATAAATTGAGTTATATTATATAGAAACCTGTTTGAAATGATCTCCCGTCATTACGCAGTTAATATATCAATAAATTTAGACAGCGTCAATAGAATAGACAATTAAAGAAAATAAGACTGCTGTGGGAATCGAACCCGTTTCAACTTAGCGATTCTCTTAATATTGTGCTAAACAGCTGTCGGTAATGCAATGGCCCAAATAACTGCTTCAACCCAAATTCTCATATAATTCATTCTGTCAGACCAAATATGTCTGTTCCTTGCGTTGAAAGAGACGAATGGACTGAGAATAAACGAGATGAAAATTCGGGTTGGAAGCAGTTATTTGGGCCTTTACATTACTGGCGGCTGTTTAGCTTAGTGGTAAGAGCATTGCCACGTTGAAGCCACTACTATCTATCTATCTATCTATATATATATATATATATATATATATATATATATATGTAAAGAAAAAAAATGTCTCTACTATTATCATATATATATATATGATAATAGTAGAGACATTTTTCATATCTAATAACATATTTCCGGCAAAGGTGTTAGCTAGTAGCAAATCGAACACTGGTTAACACCGATGTCGGACAAAATATGTTCTTTGATAAAACTGTCTCTACTCTTATCACATTTTGTCGGACATAAACTGTACAATCTAATATATATATATATATATATATATATATATATATATATATATATATATATATATATATATATATATATGCGTAAATAGACGAAGGTAGTAAGATAGAGGTAAACCTATACCTTCATTAAACATTTAAAGGCATGTAACAGGTTTTTATACCAATGTGTATTCATAGCAAGGTGTCATCAGATACGATGTTAAACGCGAAAGGAAGCTCGAAGCGGAAGAAGGAAAGAATGAATAAGAAGAGAAAGAGCCTACAAACAAAGAAAAAAAAGTACGAAAAATATGTCTGATTAGTCACACAAAAGAGACCACCTAGTAACCAACGTTTTTTTGGTAGCACGCCGTGTTGGGGGATGATCAATAAATAAAATTGGAAGAAAAGGGCGATCAATGAATGAATCACCTCTTTCACCATTTTGTTGGACTGTGATCACCAAGAAAGTCGAAATTATAAAAAAAACAAAACTAGCATGAACGATGTCGAAGACAAACTAAGGCATAAACATAGCATACATTTACATTGTAAATTGAACACTTACTAAAATTATGTTTGAGAAGACAAAGAACAGAAAGTATTTGTTGACTTAATAATGAGTGAATGTTTGGAAATTCAGCCCTCTATCTCCGTTGGTGTGACCTGTACGAACAACATCTACATATATAGCCAGTCAGTCAGTCTGTCGGTCAGTCAGCCAGACCAGCTTGAAAACTGAAGAAAATCAATGCTGACTGTTTTTGGTGACAGTTTTTGGTTTCTACTAAAATTGATACTGGAAGGGAAAACGAAAAAAGAAGAAAAAGAATCGGTAAATATAGAAGACGGAATTCGGGAACCGAATCTCTAGCAATTCGTTGCAGAGTAGTCATTTTTAATGGCTTCATATCCGGTCGGGTTATTCAAACCAACTTCGTGTTCGTCTGTTTTTGTATTCAATAAAATTGAAGAAGATGAGGCGCTCCAGTCATGCATAAGCCTTCTGTGAGTTATTTTATCTGTGGACAGAATGGAGGCTTTTCCCCTAGTCAGCTAAACAGCATGAACACTTTCCCAGGGCAGTGGCTGCCAATAGAGAATTAAATCAGCCTTTAGAGACGGTTGTTGGATATAGGCCTCTCCAAAGGTCTTTGTGAGTTATGGGGGTTGAGAGGCTCACCCTCCTAGTTGGTAGATAAATTCATAAATCCATTATAACGAAGTGAACACAAACTGAGTGGTAGTTTGAGCTGGGATCGCTGATACGATTCTCAAAACTATTAACCGCATGGTCACTTGCACTACATCCATAAAAAGGTTCACTCAACCGGGACAAAATTGAAAGTGCGGGGAGAACAGTCAGTATCAAACTCATTACGGGAGTTATGGTGTTCAAGTCTTCCCAAAGACCTGCCAACCTGCGATGTACGAAAATCTTGATATCATTGCAAAAACATATGAAGATTTCATCCAAAACCTGGTGATTTTTTTAGGCGATGCTAAAGAATAAGTAAAAACACTTTTAATTCTTCCATAAATGTCAATTCTTCAATCAAAATAGCAAAGAACAATATCTTTGCCGTAGTTGACTGATGCATGCCTGGCCTTTTTTATAGGGTCATCATCCGGTTACTATTTGTGGCACAGGATCTCAAGTTGGTTAAATCTTGTAGGTCAGTCTATTACCATGCAATGCATTCAAACTACGTGTAGGAAATAAGTCACAATATTACGATAAAGTTATGTAAATGTAAATGTAGTAATGTTTTAATCAACACACACACACACACACACACACACACACACACACACACACACACATATATATATAATACATATGGTACAGATCAGGTTAGCAACATAGCATAATGTAAAGCAGCGTCTGATATGTGATGAGTGCATAGAGTGCTCGATACATTCAACTTTATACTTCGAAAGTCAAGTTGTTTTAGAGTAGAGCTGGAAATAAATAATAGGATGTGGATTCGCTACACAAACAAGTTTATGTTTCAGTCCTCTCTGGGCCTCATCAGGCGGATGATTGTCTGTGTTTTTAGATTTTAGTTTGGGGAATTTGGTGAGAATCTTGTGGGTGTTGCTGTGAGTGGGAGGAGTTATTCTTTTTGTTTTATTGATTTTAATTGTGTGAATATTTTTGTTGGTGGTTGTAAGTTTACTCTACAAAAACACAGCCTAATGATGAAAAGAGAATTATTTTACGCAACAAATATTCATTTTTCAACATAATCTCCTTCCGTGTCAATGCGTTTATATCAGCCACGAACTTCAAAAACATAGATTGAACATTATTCAGGTAAAATTCAATGCCAAAATTTAGCTAATAATTATGTGCCAGGCTACGGAGTCATTGATTTACATCCGTATATAACTCTTACATTTCGGTAATCGTTTATCATTGGCATGGCAAGAATAAAAATTCAACTCGTACGAACTAATTTGAAGTGAGGCTTCGTGCATTCGGAAGTAATTTTCCTTGTCTCTTGTTTGCCATCTTGATGTATTTCATCGGCCCGAGTGTCACCGGAAACACGTGACTCTGAGAACGCATGTCATCTTCTCAACATCGAAATCCAACATTTGGGGATCAACAGATGAGAGTGGCGATCAACAGGTCAGGGACAGCGATCCTTGTGAGGAGGAGAGCAAACTAGGACACCTAATACTCTCAGAGAGAGAAAGTAATCAAGGAGAGAGAGAGAGGGGGGGACGACATGTTTGGGAGAGAAACCTTCAAAGACTCTTACGCAGGAAGATATCCATGCAGAACTTGTTGAACAAGGCGAAGGTATTTGCATTAAGGAAGTTATAGGAATCTCTTGTTTTTCCGAGGAAGTTGAAGAACTAAGCAATTAAAAACGAATATGCATGGGATTGTACGGACAAGTGTGCACACACACACACACGCTCATGCACACACAGAGGCACATGGACATGCAAACATGGCCTCCGTTTTAGTCTCTATAGACGATTGAACAGTACTGGGTTATCCCCTCCTCGGTGCATCCCTGGGCAAAGCGTATGGAGACCCTGTCGGCAGAATACCCACTCCAGGCCTTGCTGATGTAGTCCAATTGGAAGCAGCCAGCGCTATATTTTGCATCAGCCTGGCTGTGGGAGCTGCCGGAAGGTCAAACCACTCTAAGGGGCCCCACTCCCTGGTTTGGAAACAGAGCTGTCTTCCTCAAAGCCTGGTTGCCTTCCCTAGACACGACAGCCCATTTTACCCTGTTACTTTACGCATACCAAGGGGAGGAAGAGATGGTTTCGTGCCTTACCTGGAAGCATTAGTGCGAAGTTAACATGAACAGCTCGGACCAGAGTTTGAACTCGGGTCACCGATCCCATTGTTTGTTGGGTTAACGCAAGCTTATGTGCCATGTCATTCCCGGATGAAGGGGATCACAGCT
Source organism: Thysanoteuthis rhombus (assembly GCA_963457665.1). NCBI lineage: Eukaryota > Metazoa > Mollusca > Cephalopoda > Oegopsida > Thysanoteuthidae > Thysanoteuthis > Thysanoteuthis major. Next base: position 11,309,386 of record OY735222.1, on the reverse strand, counting down.
CTCCACAGCTTCCTCTCTTACGTCACTCTTAGTAATTCTTGCCCCTTTACGACCCTTCTTTATCTTTCTGGTATTTATTCGGTCATTTATTTGCTCAAACGTGTCAAATAGGTTACTCACTGCCTACCTCTGCCTTTCTTACCTTCAATGTAACCTGTGTGCATTCAGTTCGTTGTACTGCTTATAGTTTTCTGGAACTTTTGACTACAGTTCATTAGCAAATATAATATTCTACTTGTGGGTCACAAGTTTGTTGAGGAATGAGTTCAGCTGGGTTTGAAGGACCGTTTCAATGAGAAATACAGACGGAGACATTGGGAAACGATAAGGACTCGCCATTACAGCTTTAAACGTCCGTCGTTGGACATAGACCTTCCCCACGATTCGCTTCAATTCTCTATCATGGGCGTCGCAGAGCCAGTATTTTCTGAATTTGTCTAGTTTATCTCTCCATCTCGTGTTCTGTCGTCCTCGGTTTCTCATGTGATCTGTGGGGATCCACGTTGTGAGTCGTGATGTCCATCGTTTGTCTGCCATTCTTGCAACATAGCCTGTCCATTGCCATTTTAGTTTTTAATAGTTTCTATGATATCTCGGGCTCCCGTTTTCTTCCTTATGTATTGTGCTGTTTTGTGATCTTTCCATGTAAGGTTGAGCAAGATTCTCTCATGCGCATGTTATATGCTTCTCAGTTTGTAGGTCTGTCTGTTCGGTTAGGGTTCCATTCTATTTATAACATTCCTGCCGTTTTCCAATCGAAAACATCTTCAACAGAGTAAAAAAATCATCTAAAAACATCCATAATCCGTAGAATCTAGATATCAATAATAAACTATACCCTGCCAAGATAAGTCCGAAAATTCAGTCAAAAAAGCTTTTTCTTCGCAAAAAATTCTTTTAGAAGGGGCATTGGAAAGTGTTGCTAGTTTTCGAGTCTGTAGACAAACGGTATGGCCAGGAGCGCTGGAACACAGAAACAAGCACACAAACGCATATAAAAAAAGGAGGAACACTTTCTTTTGCTGTCTTTGATGTCTACGTTGGTTTAGCTGTGGTTATGCTTTCTTCAATGCTAAACTCGACTAGGGTAGTAGTTACCAATTCATATTGCAGTAATAGGCCTTCCTTTAGTTGAAGTATCTTTTTGAGTGACTAATGGCCTCGGGTGTAACTATAGTAATTTTAGATTTTTGACTCAAAGGTTAGTACGTACATTGAAAATCAGATTTGTTTTTGATTTTGTTTTTCAGTTTTTTTAAAATTGTTTGGGTTTTGGGAATTCATGCTTTATATAGGCGATTCCACGGTTTTGTAACCGTCTTCCAAATGTCTTCAAATTCCTGTTACTTCTTGGATCTGAAACTTTCTGGCGTGGCCTTTTGTTGTGATAAAGGATGAAGGAGTGAACATCTTCTTGTTAAGGCATTTACAACAGGAGCAGTTCCGATCAATGTTATTGCTCATGATCTTATAACATTACAATTAATTTGTTTTTCAGCAGAAACTGCGTGAGACTAAGTAATGTACATGAGATGTTAGTAGAGTCGAAAGGTTGACTGAAAGTTCAGTTGTATTTATTGGTAAATGTGTTGTAGAGACGAGATTAGACTAGACTATGAATTGCAAAAAACTACATACTACTATCACACTGATACGGCTTATATACGGGTCAAAGAGTGACGCCTAAATGTTATGAACACAAAGAAGGTGCGACATATCAACTGCTACAATTTATACACGGTACACACACACGCGTGCACAAACACACATGCGCGCTCACACACACACACACACACACACACACACATATATATATATATATATATATATATATATACACGCAGTATATATAGTACAAATCAGGCTAGCAGTATAACATAATATAATAATATATCAATAATATAAAGCCACTTTTGAAATGTATTGGCTTTATTTCATAGAGTGCTCGATACATACAACATTTTACTCCTGAAGTTAAGTTGTTTTAGAGTAGAGCTGGAAATAAATAGTAGAATATGGATTCGCTACACAAACTTGTTCATGTTTTCTGCCCTCTTTGGGCCTCATCAGGCGAATGATGAGGCCCAAAGAAGGCAGAAACATGAGCTAGTTTGTGTAGCGAATCCACATTCTACTGTATATGTATGTATGTGTGTGTGTGTATGTGTGCAATTTTGTAATGTATATTGCTACAATCTGATATTTGTTTCATTGATCATTTCAACTTCTCAAGCGATTGTATGGATCACTCTGTATAAATTACACACACACACACACACACACACACATATATATATATATATATATATATATATATATATATATATATTAGAAAGTTTTACTACTTCGAACACTAAACTAAAAAAAACTTTTTCAAAAATTTCCCAGTAATTGTCAATGCAACTTATGTTATTTTGGTCACTGTTTTTCCCCCGTTTTACATACACTTTGTTATTATGTTACATTGTATGAATTTCCTTTGTTGGGATCATCAGTTGTTTACCATGTAACCGTTTCAGGGATTTTAAAAGTAAGACAGTTATATCAACATGGCACCCCAGCAGTGCTAATCAAACACCAACCCTATTTCAGCAATGTTTTAATATATAGCTCATGTCATACACGTAATTTATTATTTCATATAGCGTATTATCATAATGTATTGTATCCAGATATCATTTAATACCACACATTGTTTTATTTTTTGAAACAGGGCTTATTAACGTACATTACCCTAAAAACATTGCTTGTTCTTAATTTTGATTGGGAAATATTTTGATCTTTCCAATCAAGTCTAAATAAACTCTGTCCACTGTTTGTTTCTCTTGGGATGTTTGAACAGCCTGTTTCTTTTCCGAGACGATATACATTCCCACGATTTTTGCTTTCTCAAAATTCAGCATAATTCTGTGAAAACAATTTTCTTAGTCAACACAGATTGTCGGTGTCAAAGTACAGGATTATACATCAATCTGACAGAATCATCACAAGGGGGTCTTCCTGTTGATGATATTAAATTCTACTGAATTCCACTGGTTAACTCGGAATCAATCTAGGTTCAAATCCCAGTAGTATCCCATACCGTCTATTTTGTTCCGTAAAGTTTATCTAGTGACTCGTATCATGGACAGTGTGATTTTTGTCGAGCTCTGTCTCAAGTTTGAATTGACTTTGTTTCTCTCTCGTGATAAGAATAATCCTCATCTAATTTAGGGCACTAAAATATTCACTGTTCTTCAATCCAGTCACGTCAAACCAAAACCAAAAGATAAAATCATTTCCCTACCGTGATTTCTCGGCGGCTATCTTACTAAGTGAGCCATGCTGACTAAACCTTTATATTAACGAATTTATGTATTATACGTATTAAACAAAAATTGCAGTAATCATCTTCAGTTAGAACAGAAGTACGCGTAGTTTAACCCTGTTACAGCCAGACTGGTTTTCTTTGTTTCCTGTCTCTGTAACAGTGAACACTTCCCTTTATAAGTTACATTATTACTGGAAAAAACTATCTCCGAACAATGGACTCTTCTTCTGAAACAAGTGAAATAGAAATTAAAGTATTTCCGTTTCACAGGTATTAACTAGTTTTAAAAACAAATATTATGAACAGTGTGACTAATTCTTTTTTTATCTTTATTTCCTTGTCTGTAAGTTGCCCTGGGGCGCGCAAATACCATGCTCCAATCTAAGGTAAAAGGCCAGGAAGCGACATTTTGAGCCTAGATAGTCTGATCCTCGGCAGTAGACGGTTAAGGAATCACAATGAAAGAAGTGACTAGACTTTTACGTAGAAAGAAAAAAAGAAAGAAAAACTGATATAGGCATATGCAGAGAGAGAGAGAGAGAGAGAGAAAGAGAGAGAGAGAGAGAGAAAGAGAGAGAGAGAGAGAGAGAGAAAGACAGAGAGAGAGATGCGCAGAATCAAAAATAGAACAAAAGACAGAGTGAGAGAGTAAGATGAAAAAAAGAGGGAGAAAAGATATATATATATATATATATATATATATGTATATATATATATATATATATATATATATATAGAGAGAGAGAGAGAGAGAGAGAGAGAGAAAGAGAGAGAGATCAGTAGAAAGAGCGGTGGAAAATAGAGAAAAAGATGATAAACAAAAGAGAAGACAGACGGGAAGTGAAGGAAAGAAAAATACAAACGGGGCTGCTGGGTTAGCAATTTGCTGTCTTTAGCCCCAGGGAAAAGACAAAAGCGCCTGGAAAGGAGGTAACTCCTTCACATTACCAGACAACTTCATATCCTCAGGCCACAGATAGCATTTCGGTTCTCTTTACAACCACAAATAAATAAATAATTAACCCGGTAAGCACTCAGAGAGTGCACACCTCTGCCAACACCATTGTCACTAAAAGGAGGTGAACTGGAAAGATGTACAGGATGTTTACAAAGTAACAAATAAAAGATAGTCACAAAAATATTAAACTCTCCATCACAGTCAATAATTGGACAACCGTGGCGTCAATGTAAAAAAAATCTATCAAATAATAAATGTCAGAATTAATTCTATTTATGACATCAGTAGCGTTTCACATCGGAAAACATTTATAATAGAGTTAAAAAAGAAAACTCAACTAAAATGTCTGCCTTCAGGGGAATCTATATGTTATCAATAAACCGGGGGAAAATGGTCAAGAAAGCTCTTTTTCCAAATATCTAAAAAGGAATTTTTTAAAAGAGGTTTAGTGGAGTACTTATGCCTATTTTCAAGTCTGTAGACAAAACTGTTGCTAGGATCACTCCAACAAACAAACAGACAAACAAACAAACACATGCACATATAAAAAGGATATAACCTTTTGCCATCTTTGATGGCTACGGTAGTTCAACAAGAACTGAAAGTTCGATGAGACGTTCAATATGGAGTTTAAACGCCATTATTGCCAGATCAAGTGGCCCTGAGTGGAATATAATTTCAAGTAAGAAACATATTATCCAGCCACCTTTCCATCAAGTTTCAGGTAAATCTGACTCAAAAGAGCTGAGAAAATCAATTTCAAAGTATAAGGTTCAAACGCCGCTATGCTAGGATCGCGTGACTCTGAGCAGAAGATCTTTTCAGGTAAGAAGCGTCTTATCAGAAAAATACCTTTCCATCAAATTTTAGGTAAATCTGACTTGAAACAGTTGAGAAAAACGATTTAAAAACATAAAGGTTAAACGCCGTAATTGACATATCACGTGACCAAGAGTGGAAGATTCTTCTAAGTAGGAAGCATCTTATCTATTGATACCTTTCTATCCGGTTTCATGGAAATCCGACAGAAAACACCTGAGAAACAGTTTGGGAACATACGTACCAACTAACCGGCAGACTTGGCCTCTTATAGAGAGGCAACATCCCCCCCCCCCCCAAACTAATATAGGGACACTCGCGATGCAGAGTTTTGTATAAAAACTTCAGGATTCTATATCATTCTATATATTATTATTCTACACATATATATATCAATTACTTCAAGGTTCTATATCAAAAACTGTGTCCGGTAGTGCAGACTCTAGATTAAAAAGAGTTCGGAAAACAACACAAAAATTCTATGAAGAATTGTTAAAAATGTCCTCAAGATGCAAGCAAACTGTTTTAGATATCTTGTACTCATGGTTTCTCAAAATTCTAGTACCCAAAATTCTTGGGAATATGTAGGGTACTCAAAAGTCTAGGGCAAATCAAGATTTTAGAAGGTACTCCCGTCATCCGAAATTCCCCGAACCCGACTTCAGAAAATGTCCAGTGCACTATTCTTGCAGATATGCGAGATTCAGATCGAATTGCGTGTCCGGTAGCTCGCTTACAAGATGTTTAGAAAGTGAAAGGGAAAAATTCCATCATGCACATATAGATAAGCACATCGAGAGTCTGTAAGATGCAGTCATGAACTTTGAGAGTTTCTCTACAAAACTATTCACTGTGAGTATAAATATCTTAAATAGTTTTGTTTTAATACATCTGTCTGGCTTTTTCCCTTGTAAATATTCTTTATAAAATAACGTAAGGGAACGGAATGTACGAATTTGCGACCAATTTAAAAAAAAAATGCTTTTTTATGACTAATGAAAATATCTCCCAGTCGAGAAAAATCTACCCCCAGATTCGATCGATTCTTCCTTGATTAATTGCCCACCCTCCCACAAAAATTTCTTTGAAATTACATGAGAACTTTGGGAGGTATTGCGTGGACAAACACTAATGTGTGAATAGATATATCTCTCGCGAAAGAGTTAAATGAGAAAATGCTTACAACTACCAAGAATAAGGGACTCATTAAAATCGGATTCACCCAGGATATTCTCTGCCTCTCCCTCGCTCTCTACATCTCTCTCTGTCTGTCTCTCTCTCTATATATATGTATATGGAGAGAGAGAGAGAGAGAGAGAGAGAGAGAGAGAGAGAGATAGAGATAGAGATAGAGAGAGAGAGAGAGAGAAAGAGACTGAGTCAGACGGACACAGAGGCAGATATGTCTGTCAGTCTCTGTGTGTGTCTCTCTTTATCCCTCTCTCTCTCTCTATATATATATATATCCAGAGAGAGATAGACAGAGAAGCATACATCTATATATATATATATATATATATATATATATATATATATATATGTGTGTGTATATATATATATTGAGAGAGAGAGTCCAGTCCAGAGAGAGAGAGAGAGAGAGAGAGGGGGGGAGTACGCTTATTAAGTGCCCATCGAGACATTTTTAAATAGTTGTGAAAATCGCTATTAAAAGCTTGGCGCACTTTCTCCCGCGACCCCCATGATAGGGAGACCTGGCGAGTCTTCCGGATGGTCTACGTCGAACGACGGATACTAAAAGGATGATGATGATGTTGATGATGCTGATGGTCGGTTTATATTCGGACCTTAGGCATGTATTGGGTGTCGGTGTCCACATTGGCTGAAATATGATTAGTCTTATTAAATTTATGGGAGACTAGACTTGAAATGAGCGTTCAACCGAGACTGTCAACTGGAAGCAGGGGAAGAGGAAATGACACGTCTATGGAAGCCTGAAAGGGAAGTAAACTAATTGGATTGAATAAGTGGTTTTGCTTGTAAATTCAACGATGTATATATTTACTGGCCAGCGTCCAGACGTGTACACAAACATGCATACGCTCACGATCTAGCAGGTACATGTATGTATGTATGTATGTATGTATGTATGTATGAATGTGAATATACACGTATACATATGTATAAAGAGTTACCAATATTCCCCATTTCTACTTACGTATTATATACAAGTGTGTGTGTGCGTGAGTGGGTGTGTATGTGTGTGTGTGTGTGTATGTTGGAGCAAGTCTCTAACACGTTTTTCAGAAAGTTTTCAATCCACATAAATTCATAGCAGCAGTATTAAAATAATTCAACATATTTTCTGTGGGGATTTTTGTTGTTGTTGTTGTTGATATTTTGATCACTGACCAGACAAAGGACGAAGGTGATGGATCTGGAAGAATGCATTGCACGTAGAAGAACCTCCCATCCTAGCTCCATCGTCGTCCGCGGCGTCGCATTTGCAACAGGATGAAAGACGCTGTCTTGCAGCAAAATCACTGGTCAGTATTCTTGCTCTGCAAGGGTGCTGAAATCCGTCGGCTCACAAAACAGTTCTCAAAGTGTATCAGTTATCATGATTGATTAAAATTTTGAGGCACTTGCCTGTTCCTCGTTTCTATAATCTTCTTACTTCACTAGTATTAGAATGAACTTGCAAACTACCTTACCAAAGTAGCTGATAAATACATTGATAGATAGACAAAAGAAAACGACAGAGATGGATGAATAGACAGACATGAACAGAATGAAATAGATTGATAGATATAAAGAAATATGTTGATAGATACTTGTCAAGTTTCTCCACATATTCCTCACCCTCTCTCTTTATATATTTATACATGACACATTTATTAATCATTATGATATATATATATATATATATATATATATATATATATATATATATATATATATATTGCTTGGTTGTTATTTGAGTATCACCTGCTGCTGCTGGCTGTTGCACCAGAAACGGAGCTGAACTCAACACCTCGTTGGTGAGTCGCCTGTAGCCGAGGGGTGCCGCAGCAAGGAAGTAGTAAACAAGTTCCAAACCTGGCCCACAGAAGTCACGATTTTCCGGGAAGAAAAACGGTGAAAGCAGAGGAAACAAGAAAGCACTCGGAGAGCGCTTGCCTCTGCCAACACCGTCCACCAGCTGAAAACTGAATGAAAATGAAATATATATTTCACTGGAGAAACTGCGATTTACTTCCCTTGAAATTCAAATTCACCATTTTCATCATCTGTCCGTTTTCGTACAGACTAATAAAAATATCACAATGAAGGAAAAATAATCTCGGATTTGCCCCTATATTGAATCACTTCTCCCTTAGCCCAGGCTCAACCTTTCAACCAAATTTCATTGAATCCTTGAGAACTTTTGGAAATAGAGTGTGTACATTCAGACAAAAGACAGACGGATAAAGGAACAGACATACAGACATGAATTACTACACACACACACACACACACATATATATATATATATATATATATATATATATATATATATATATATATATATATATTCCAATTTTGTTGGCAGCAGAATGAAGGGGATATCTAGAAAAAAGGAAAAAAGATGAGGAGAAGAAATGATACAAGAAAATATGTGTATATATGTATGTCTATATGTGTGTGTGTATGCGTGTGGGCGAGAGCGAAGGAGAGAGAGAGAGAGTTATTGCTTATAAGTATTTGATTAAAACAGAAATTTCGGTTGTATTGCTTTGTTTTGAACTAAAAACAGGAACTTCACGTAAAAGCCATATTTATTGCAGCCAGTACGACAAGGCATGCATTTACGTATGTTTTGTGGTTCCAAATAGTAAATTTCTCGAAAATGTGTCTAATAGCACTTAATTGTTAACTCAATCAAATCAAAAATTCTTCCTATGATGCTAAAGTCTTGTTCAGGATCGATCAAGGAGATAGAAAAGTCTAACAAATATTTTTTTTTGAAGAGTTTCCAAACTAGTTAGTTAAATAGCTCCAAGCTAGACCATTACACATTTTCAAACGAATGTAATCTTCGTCAATAAAACAGTTTGTACCAGTCCAAATACTTCCGGTATGTATATGTCAGTTATTTGGTTTATATATGTGTGTGTTATATTGATGTGAGATAGTTATTTGGTTCAGATACTTATGAAATAAATATATATCAATAAAATTCAATAAAAATGGATTACGGTAATAACAAATATAAGTGAAGTAACTAAGAACTAATTAACAAAAGTGAAACTAGAAAATTCTGAGCAATCATTCTACTTGAAAATCGAATTTGTGAAACAATTTTCTGGTAGTAACCATTGGTATAACAATTATACCAGCTTTGTCTTTATAAAAATTTCAAGTCCTCATCAGTAAAATCAACTCTCAACTCACGATGTGTAACCACCTTCCAAAACTCACTCCCTCCTCTGTCACAGATAATTGATAGAATATTGAATATACTTGAACTTTAAACAGAATTCGAAGATATCTCCCAAGAACCATGTGCTATTGCCTATCACAGACCCCGAAATATTGAAGATACGGTAAGCAGTAACACCGTAATAAATACCAGTGTCTCATGCAATAATACCATCCCTAAAACCTTTGAAATCTTCCAACCCAATAACAAAAAAAAAAAAAGAAGTTTTAACTACCCTAATACACTGACACTTGCACTAACTCTACCACTAATACAACTTTCTACATCATCCATAATTCCCACGACAGGAGTGAAAATATCATCAATCTCTTTAAATTTACAAATTACAATATATAGATGAATCGGACTGGCAATTCAATATTCCACCTTATAGATTACCCAATCAGTCCGATCTAATCGCAGTAAAACAGCACTTCCGTGTCCCTGGCCACAATTTCAGCCCAGATGCTATATTTACTATCATCGAAAATATGAGAAATAATACGCTTCACGACTAAAACACTGGAACTCTATGAGAATATGTAGATTGATAAATTAATAAGCACTTTCCCCTAACGGTCAGAACACTGAAATTATCAACTCTGACCACACCGGATTCGAAACCCATAATCCTCTTACTCCTGATTACTGTATGCTTAACAACTCACAATCTATATACCTCCACCTAATACTATACTTCTAGTTTTACCTATACATATACTTCTACGATCAAATTCCCTCCGTAACACCACAACACCATAATACACCTCAATATACATATTCTCTCATTTTCCATAATAGCCCTACGTAGACAATTAGGTCTCCCCCGCCCACATATACTCAATGTTACGAACTTATCTTATCCTATCCATACCTAACTATATATATATATATATATATATATATATCGATGATTGGGAATACCATACATGGTCACCTAGACCCCGACCAACTGATACCTATGTATGGTTCGTTTTACTTTAAATATCCAGAGCTATCTGATTCTTCAAAACATCTATAATGGTTATTATCTATAAAGGTTACTTAATATCCCAAGTAATACTCGATCGTACATAATGATCGCTTCTATTTATAACCTGAATCACCTCAATTCTTACTATAGACAATCCTGACCACATAGCCCTCTTCCGTAAATCATCATCATCATCATCATCATCATCATCATCATCATCATCAGTCATTTATCATTCGTCGCAGAGCCAGTACTTTCTGAATTTGTCTAGTTCATCTCTCCATCTTGTGTTCTGTCGGCCTCGGTTTCGCATGTGATCTCTGCAGATTCATGTTGTGAGTCGTGATGTCCATCAGTTGTCTATCATTCTTGCAACATGGCCTACCCATTGCCATTTGAGTTTTCTAGTAGATTCCATGATGTTTTGGACGCCCGTTTTCTCCCTGATATACTGTGCTGTCTTGTGATCTCTCCATGTGAAGTTGATAATGATTCTCTCATGTGCACGTTGTATGATTTTCAGTTTGCAGGTCTGTCTCTTGGTTAGGTTCCATGCTTAAATACTTTTAGGCAATTTTCGATATTTCACCCCCACGATCATCAGCCCATCACCTTGCACACGGATGTACTATCAATACACATAGTTCTACTCTACGTTTGATATACATCTACTAATACCTATTAGTAATTTTCACCCCATTCTTCATTCTTTCTGATAATGTTACACTCCACAAACTCCCTCATCCCAATCTGCTCGTGCACCCTGTAGTCTCATATTTACCTATATCCAAACCACTGTATTCTCTATAAATATGCTATATTTACGTTGACTGAAGTTTACTTAATAGAATAATAGTCCACGCATTACCCATCAAATATTCCCGCATCGTATAACATTGTTTTCTATTTGTATATGCGTGTATGAATGCAGGAGAGTGTCCAGTTATGTGTATTAACATGTATTCATATATGCATATGTATTCATGTACACTATATTCGTATGTATAAGTATGTGCATGTGTATGTGTGTGGGCGTATGTATATTGTTATTCATGCGTGCATACGCATATGGATAATTAAGCATATAAACATACGTATTAAGGAATGGACATATTTGGTCCGACAGACTGGATTATAAATTGTGTTAGATTACGCATAAAACTTATTTGAAATTATCTCCTGCCATTACACGGTCAATATATCACTCATTTAAAACAACATAAATAGAATAAACAATTAATGAAAATGGGGCTGCAGCAGGAATCTAACGTGCAACCGATAGGGTAGCCGCTTCAACGTAGCGACGCTCTCACCATTGAGTTGAGCAGCCGTCGGTAATGCAAAGATCCAAATAACTGCTTCCAACCGTGGCAGGTCCAATTCCTACGGCGACCCCATTTTCTTTAATTGTTTATTTCATTTACGTTGTTTTAATTGGGTGATATATTAACATCTATATCTTACTTTTCAGAGCCAAACATTTGGTGTTAAATATGTTTTCAATGGAAATCTGGCTTTTTAACCACTGGAAGGTACTCACATGCTACTGAAGATGGAGGATGGAGACCCTTCCTGAAACATTTATTGTATACTAATTGATCAATTAACTGATAGAGTCCCCATGTACTTTTTCCCCTTAGTTTGTCTCATTCCTAGAAGTTCATATATATATATATATATATATATATATATATATATATATATATATATATATATATATAATGTGTACTTTAGAGAGTGAGACAGACTCGGGATTGAAGTGTTTGGTGGTAAGGTTTATTAATCCTTATATGTCAATAGTCCATACATGTTTCGGGATTCTTCCCATCATCAGTGGTGTGTGCTGGGTGAGTTTGTATTAAAATGTATCATGTGAATATATATATATATATATATATAAATATATATATATATATATATATATATATATATATATACACTGATTATATAAAAAGTACTGTTCATATTTTATCAGACAGAATGGATTATGAATTGCGTTATGTAATAACATAGAAACTTATTTGAAATGATCTTCCGTCATTATACGATTGATATATCGCTTATATTAGTTACTCATAGAAAGGTAGATAGAATTCTCAATCTGTTGTTTTGTAAATCTGAGATGAAATGATTTCGCCGTTATGAACAATTTCATCTGCTTTTTGTTCATTTATAACAAAGTTAGAGGACGTATATGTGTTTATTTATGCATGTCTGTCAAAACAATATCTCGAAAAGTTCTGAATAAATTTTATAAACATTTTATAGAAGGGTGAGTTATGGGCTATGGAAGTATTGGTTAAATTCTGGGACGAATCCATGAATAGTTTGATTTTCATTAAGATATATCTTTCCAACATTTTCCATATATTTATATACTCACTCAAGTATGCCCACACTATACCTCATGGAGCTCTCAAAGATTTTCATTGATATTTTGTGGAAATGGTCGGCAATGAGCCAAGGGAGGGTCGAGATAAATTTTGAGGCGAATCCGGGAATTCCGTTCTTGATTGTGTTAGATCTTTCATACTTAATGAAGAGGTAAACAATAATTCAAAACATGGAAATCGGAAAACAATTAGCCCACCTTCATTGTAGCTACATATGAACTAATTTCCATTCAGTTTTTTAGTGTATGAATGAGCACAAAGGTGGACTGTCCCTCGTTGCAATATGAAGGTGATGATTAGGAAAACAAAACAAAACAAAAAAACAAAACAAAACCGGGGCAGTTCGATATCGAAATCGCTGGAATACGAGTGAATATAAATTATATACTCATTATTTTCATTTCTTTTCGCCAAAACGACTTCAGAATTAGGTGTTCGTTGCGACGAATGTTAGTTCAGAAAATAATGACGAGAAAAAAAATGGCAGTTTAATAGGAACATGTGTCGAGCGCCTTTCGTTCCCCTTCCAGCTGCTTCTTTCGGGCCATTACCGATAGCAGAGCTATTTTCCCACCAATTGGTGAATTGAGGAAGCCGAAGCTTCTACGATGCTTTGAGATCAGTCACTCAACGCTACTGCAAATAAGATAGTTGCCCTGAGGTGGAGACTTCTTGTTTAATGTATGTGCTGACACTTTTAAACGTACACTCTTAGGCTAAAAAATGAGCTCAGCCTTTTTAATCACTTTTTTGCAATTACTATTTCATTTCAACAATTGTTGATTATACATTCTACAATGCCACACAACAGTGCATGCAATGTTTGATCTCAGAGGGCGTTTTAGTTTTGGAAGGCTTTACCCTTGTTCCCCAACCCCGAAAACTGGGCCGTTTTGGCAAGCTTTCTGATAGTTGTTTACAATGCCCTACATCAATACTGTTCCATTCATCTCTGATTGCTTTGCATAGCAGGTCAGTCTTCCAAAATTTTTCCCCAACTAGTTTCGCCTTGACATAAGCCTATATGTTTTGAACTACCCGAAAAGTGCTGCATAATTTTTTCTGAATAAGCAAACATACATTTCCAGTCTAAAACATACAGGTATTATGTCTGTTCCGCCTCCGCCACGGATTAGCAAATCTAGTGGTTTTATCAATAGATTTTCTAAGATCTGAGTCTGTTTAGTGACAAATTTAAGGAAAAGGGAACGATGAGTAGGTTTATTAGTAAACCGATTAAAAAGTTTCGTGCATCGACTACTGAAATATTTTTACCCAATTAACTTTCAACTTTACGGTTGGTGTGCCGCGTAAATGAAATATATTTCTTAGTGTGCCCACTTGGAATAAAGTTCAAGAACCATTTGTATATAGAGTGTGCACTTTCAAGTGCATATCAATAGATGGGAACATTGGGCGTATAGTGTGCAGGGAGACCTTGAATAATGCAGTTTTTATTCGTACAGGTTTTGATGTAGTAAGATTAAGGTTTTGCAGTGAGAATCAATATAACTAGTATGTAAGGTCGAAAAAACCCCAAACAGCATTAAGTTACAATACGACCTTAAACGGTGTAGTTTTGAACAGTACGTTAAATTTTGGAAAGGATAAACCGTACTAATCAAGGTATTCCTGTATTCTTTCTCCTTTTTTTTTGCCTACCACAAATTACTTGAAGACGAGTTGATCAGCAATTCCAATATATTTAAAAAAATCAACCATTCTTACGGAGGAATATTTATTGTTCTTTAATGTTTTTTTTTAAATCTCTGGTTGGTATTTATTAAACAAAAACTGATTTATTTGACCAGTAATGGAACTTAAGCTCCGGATATTATTTTGGTCTCCTTAGCAATCATACACCTTTTTTGTTTTGCTACAGACGATTGAGCTGTCAGTATAATCGGTAATAAGATACTTGGGCTATGAATGCATGGCAACATTAAGATACATCTCGCCATTACAGTCAATAATTGAACAACCGTAGCGTCAAAATTTGAAGTCATGTAAAAAATATTCTATCGAATGGTCGGAAAGAATTCTATTTAAAACATCACCGGCGTTTGCCACTCGAATACATCTGAAATAAAGTTAGAACAAATCCAGAAACATACATTCTGGACAATCTAGACGTTATCAATAATCCCGTCTTAAATAAGGCCTCAAAAGAAGGTCTAAGAAGATTTTTTTTTTTCAGAAAAGGTCCGATGGAGTATTGATGCCAATTCTCAAGTCTGTTGGAAAAACGGTATGGACAAGAGTGATTGAACACACATACACATGTAAACATGCAAAATTAGAAAAAAAAATAGAACTTTCGCCATCTTGGGCACTTTGAAGTCAAGAGTTGACTTATGGCGAATACATCATTTGAATTTAAGACATTTGAATTCAAGACATTTGAATTTAAGACAAGAATAAGAGAAAGAGAGAGATAGAAAGAGAGGGGAGAGAGAGAGAGGGGGGAAAAGAAAGAGTGATGCCATGACGTCACGTATCAATTAACGTTTGCAAGTTCTCGGTATCATCTCTTTGTAAACACAACCTTCCTGTTATGAAAAATATTATTGTTATATAATAACTGGTTTGTAAACATCATATCTATTTTTCTTTTTGGTGAAAATTACCATCTTACTACAGATGTCATTAAAAGAGTTAATATAATATCAAGACCATTAAACAAAGGAAAAAAAACACATCAGAATTCAAAAAAGGCAGTTGATATTCGTGATTTTGAGCTATTTGTCCGACCGACATAGGATAGAACATTCTCCATCTTTGATAACTACGGTTGTTCAATATCAAGAAAAAAATTTGCTGAAACTGTCAGTAGAAAGAATGGCGTCGGAAGAAGAGAAAATAATATAAAAAAAATAACATAGAAATCAAACGTAAAATAAAAGAAAGTATTTTCTTATCAAATATTTTTTTGTTGTAATCGAGACACTGGACGATATGACTGACATATCATGTATTATTTTTCTCTAAGTATGATAAATATAATAATGCTTGTATTTTTTCTATCGCTGCTTCAATTTTAATATTTTCTTTCCCATGTGACTTCTTTCCTTTATATTTAGTAGTTTCTATTTCTTTCTGAAGAGATAGGGAAATGATTTGAAACAAAAAACAACCAACTGACTGACAAACACGTATTGTCAACTACACAAGCCGTAAAAAAAAAGCTATTGTTTAAAGAAAACCTGTCATTTTTGTCGCCATTGCAACTACAATTGTTGCCATTGTCCTTACTCATTATTTTCACACAATTTTTCTTTGTGGTTAGTTTCATATTTGCTTTTACCGGCCTTCGTCTTCAGTTATCTTCACAAACATTACCGGTTACTTCGTTTAGTCCAGATTTCTTCCTGGTTTGTCCGACATCTTCTTTTCTAAAAACAAATTTCCGACATGTTTATGTCAGTTCATTCCATTTCTAGTCACTTCCAGCCAGAGGGTTCAGGAGAGGAGGGAAGATGGGCCTTTGGCTTGTGTTATTAAGCGTAGTACAGGGATCGGTATCCTCTTAGGAATATCAATGAGATTACCAAGTGAGGTACTTTACGTGATCACTAGCTACTTACAGTAACTAGTATAGCAATACACCAGTATCACCCATTTAAATATTGACCAGGCTCGACGTTGCTTAACTTCGGTGATCTTTCAAGATCCAGTGTATCCAACGCAATTTGGCCGTATCTCTAGTGTCAGCTGTGGAGGTGCCAGCGGCCGATTCGTCAGCAGCACAGAAAATGGAATCGGTGAGCAGAGTTCTGCAATATATGGGTACAATAGCAGGTAAAGTGAGTGACGTCGCTTCGGGTGCTAGGTCAATTGGCACATCTTGCAAAACGTTGAAGTACTCCGAAGTCAAGCCGAGACCGAGGAGCGTGGAGAAGCCTTGTAATATGTGATGCCTGGGCAGGGGCGGCTAATGTCGTAGATAGCGTAAGGGGATAATTTATTGTCGAAGGGCTAGAGTTGATTTTATCATGACAAATTCGTCATTGGAGTTAAAGACATTTAAAACATGAACAAGAGAGAGACAGAGAGAGGGAGAGAGAGGGAGAGAGGGGGGAAAAGACTGAGAGGGAGAAAAGAGAGAGAGAGAGTAATGCAATGACGTCATGTCGTATCAACTTACGTTGGCGTGTTCTTGGTATTATTTTTGTAAACATTACATTTCTGTTATGAAAAATATTTTCGTTATATAATAACTTGTATTTACATTATACTTATTTTTCTTTTTGGTGAAAATTACCATCTTACGGCGGATGTCATTAAAGGAGTCAATATAATAACAGAACCATTAAACAAAAGCATATTAGAATTTTAAAAAGGCAGTAGATATTCGATATTCATGATTTTGAGCCATTTGTCCGACCGACATTATTTATAATCACGAGCTAATTTCATTCTTCGCTAGTATTTCTGTGGCTTAGTGTTCTAGGGCGAGCTGATAAACATTTGTAGATCTTGGGATCGAACCCGACTGAAGACGATTTTTTTCTTGCTCTCGGGGTCAGTAGCAGATCAACCAATAAGCTGATTAGACCTTTCATTCCTCCCTTCCTTGCGTTCGAGGATAGTGGTGCGTTAACCATCAGGCTGAGTAGGCTTTTACTCGATTCCTCTTGACAAACTCCTACTTTTGTGTTTTGACTTCATTTTTATATGTAACAACAATGACAAGATAAATAACCAGTGAAGCCATGCACGAATAACAGTGACGTACGCAAACACTAATGAATTCATTCCCACTCCTAGAGCCTAACACGACTCAACTTGTTTTTGTTAAATTTTGCACATTGCATTTACAGAAAGTATTATTTAAGGATTTGAAGTGAGACGTATAGTTTTGGAATGATATTGTATGGAAAAAATAAATTGTTTTGTTTACTTTCTAGATTTTGATGATGTAAGGGAATTTGACCCTAGCTCAGCCAAGCTAGTATCATTCTTACAACAATTTTAGTCAGCTCTCATTATTATTGGCATCAGTTTTCGCAGCAAATGAATCCCTTCACCGCACTCTTTTTATCTTGGGAATTTCATAATTTTGTCTCTCTTGGCATTTCTCCTCTTCCTTCTTAAGCATCTTCCACCTTATTCTTGTCTTTTTTGACTGCTTCTTCCTCTTTATAGGCGACAACCTTTTCTTTGACGTCGTATTTTCATTCTTGCCATTGAACAACAGATTTATCCTCTTCTCAAACAACTGATAATCATGTGAGCCTTTTTGTCTATTAAAGACAAGCCTTGTTATCGAATAAACCAAATGCGTTTTAAACTATGCCGTTTTTTTTTTAAAAATCTATTCATTAGTGCTGACTTTGGTTAATGATTGATGTATATTAATCTTCATATCATCGAGAAACAGAGCGAGTCACCAAAGACTTCTTGAAATAGAAAAATTGATCAAATCTTTATAACATTCCACAAAGGAGATTTTATCAATGATGTTGTAAGAGATTTACGGATGTGAAGGGTTGGATACAAAGAAGGAAAATATAGATTGAGAATACAAAAGCAAAAAGAAAATCTTCAATATAGAGAGTCCAGTTCGCCCTGCTGTTCTACCTATAGCTGGGTGAGTGGGGAGGTGGATTCATGCCTTTATCAAGGGCATTAGTGTTGAGTGAACGCTAACAGTTCCACCGATTCACTCATCTCGGTGATTCCGTTGTCTGCAAGGCTTAAGACTACAACAATGTTCCTCTACTTATTCACCAACATCTCTTTTTTTTTCTTCTTGTTCTCCGTAAAGAATTTCTTTTTGATCTTTTTTCTTGTCTTCTTCTTCTTCTTCTTCTTCTTCTTCTTCTTCTTCTTCATTTTTCTTTCTTGTCCTTTTTTTCTTCTTTTCTTGATCTTGTTTTACCCTTTTTCTTGCCTTTCCCCTCCTTTTTTCCTCTTCTCGATCTTCTCTTTGTCCTTTTTTCCCCTGTCTTTCCTCTCTCTCTCTTTTTTTCTTCTCGATCTTTTCTTCTTGTCCTTTCTTTCTTGTCTCTCTTCTTCTTAATCTCGGTCTTCTTCTTCTTGCATCTTGATCTTTTTTCCATGTCTTTTTCCTTCTTCTTTTTTATTTCCATCTTCTTTTTGATCTTTTTTCTATTTTCTTCTTCTTCTTCTTCTTCTTCTTCTTCTTCTTCTTCTTCTTCTTCTTCTTCTTCTTCTCCTCCTTCTTCTTCTTCTTCTTCTTCTTCTTCTTCTTCTTCTTCTTCTTCTTCTTCTTCTTCTTCTTCTTCTTCTTCTTCTTCCCAAATCAATTTTCCTTTATAAAACATCAAACCTCCTGGCACTTAGAAGCAGTCTGTGTAGAAACTTCGAGATGCATCTAAACCGAAGCGTAATACCCATGAGCGACAATTTCAAAATGACGGATCATATTTCCGGCAACACAACTCATGAAGTAACTGACGGACTTTCTCTTTGCTTAGTAAACACTTAAATCTGAGTGATATCCACCATCTTTCTTTTGCTTATTTATCGTTTCGTATGTTGCATATATTTCTGTCTTGGGTCAAATGTTTTATAGGTTTGCTAAAAGAAAATAAATTGGTTCATAACAGTCATGAATGTACAGACCTTGGAGTCACGCCTATAGGCAGCTGTTGGAAAATGGAATCTCCAAATCTAAGACCACCACCTGTATTTAAAGAAAATGGACATTATTGTGGAAAGGTATATATTTCTCTTCAACATCTTACTGAGCGATACAATGCATTGTCCAATGGGATGGGTTTAAATGTTTGATTTGAATTCGCGCTTACCACCAGTTCCTGTAGTTCAGTGGTATTATAATTTGGGCTTCAACCGAACTACCATTCGGCATGAAAGGCCGTGAGTTTGATTCCCACCGAGAATTTATCCTTTATTCCGATTCATGCAGTTAATTTATTTACTCACTACCGAGGGTAAACCAGTCTGAGTATAGTTGTGATAAAAAGCAACAAAAATTGAGACCAAAGTAAATAGTAGCAAAAAATTAATAATGATAATGATGAAAACATCACTTGATATAAAGAAGACCTCCTTTCATCTGGGTAGAAAATGGAACGAAACTGAAGTGACCTCTCAAAGGGTGCAAGCCTGGGTGAAGCTTATAGAGATTCTGAGGTGCCTGGTAGACAGAATCCACTCTCAGCCTGGCTGTCAAACTTAACATCAAGACCCCTCAAGTGGGTGCACTTCCTATTTTGGAATCAGAGTTGTCCGTCTCATAGACTGGTTGCCAAAAAACGGCTAGAGAGTCCATTCTGTCCTGGTATCTGCCCATAACGAAGTTTTGGGAGGAAGAGATGGATCAATGCCTTTCTGGAGTTTGAATTTCGCCGAATCCATTTTCTGCGCCGTTAACAATTAGTCCATCTTCATCTGTAACTAATGAGGAGAACCATCCTATCTAGAAAATCAGCATTTGAAATCCTTGCCTGTACCTGGGCCCAACACTCGATGTCTTGCATCGATAGGAAATAAGTTACAATTTCAACTAGTCTGGAAATTATCAACCAAACCGTTTAGACAGGTGCAAAGCCACTCATTATGTCTACAACTATCTGCGAGATTCGTTTGCTAAGAACGGCTACACGGCAGGTATTTCTACATATATTTGTTTTATATAGGCATGTCTGTATATAGTTATTTATTAAGTATAGCTTAGTCTGGTAATAAGCACAGATAATGGGGCACTAAATGGTGATCTTTCTCACTACAATATTAGGATTTATAATTTGGTACAAAGTTACAGGAACCCAGCGAGGACTTATCTCGCTACACTATCAGTATCAAGCATAATCTGATGAAAATCTATAAGCAAGTAACGCTCATTTGTGAATAATCACACTGCATTCAATAAACGAGACTACTCGGGGAATGAAAAGTCGGCAAAGTGATAGGTCAGCCAATCAACGCGCGGGAAAGTCAACGTCGGGAATCTGGGAGTCGGTAAAGTGAACCAGACCCGTTGTACAGGGGGCACAGGATTGAAATGAGTTACAGAACATTTAATCTTTCCTGTGAAACGTGTGCAACACAAATATCCCCCAAAATAATTAAAATGAACTAAAGTAAATTTAAAATCAACTGTATTGAAAATTGGTCTCAGATTGAGTGCACAAGGTGTGCAAAAGTACAGCTAACCTTCTTTTTTCTTATTATGTTATTTTTTGGATAAGATTAGAATAAGCACCATTGTAACAGTACATAGCATAGGAATAGTGAGCACTTACTGTATAACTACAGTGGTGCAGTACACAAATTTGGGACATCGAAGCAGAAAAATACGTTTGACTGCCAAATCGAGTACCTATGTTTTGCTAGAGGTGACAATTCTATACCTCTTTTGCACCACTAAATCTCTCAACCGAAACAGGCAAGAAGAAATACAGTTATAGATTAGTTTTGAAAGTGTTAAACTTGCACGACAAAGCATCAGCCAGGGATCGAACTTCCTTCACTAGTAGAATTGATCTACAAGGCCAACTTGCTAACCATCTAGCCACGATAGGGGCCCTGATTTATTAGTCTTCTCCATCCCTTTGCAGAATACGTTCAGATCCAATTTGAACGCCATAAATAATTCTCCTATAGTTATCTCCCCTTTCTTTCCTCCTGCTTCAGCCAATTGATGTCATCTTCAGTCGAACGCCCGGATCTCTAGTCTGCGTTAACGGCTGACAGTAATTTGCTATGAATTATTGACAGGCTAGATTTACGACCAGACAGGTCCTCGGTCGCCCAAATAGTTGCAGACTTTTAGCGAAAAAAAAAAGACCCAACCCTTTTGTTTAGGAAAGCAACTCCAAGAGACGTCCAACTTGTTCTCAGGGATGAATGAGCTCGATCAATGCCCCCCACCCCCCAAAAAAACCTGCATCTATCTACTCTTTGAATCATTGTGGAAGCATTTCATGGACGTCTGAGTAATCATACAATAGTGTATGTTCACGCATGTGCATTGAAGTCCTCTCTAGTTGGCTGCCAAGTTGAATTAAGGCCTCAAAAGTATATTTCGAGATTCGGATATACCTCACGTTTACACACGCTCCCCCCTCTGTGTGTGTGTCTCTCTCTCACACACACACATGCATATATTTATCATTAACAATAAGTAGCTTCTTTTTCTGGAAAAAATAAATGAACATAAGTAGGAATATACAACTGAAATGGAAGGAAATGATACAGAGGGAGAAAAAGGGGAGAGTTATCTATCATTGAGGATCTCTCTAAAGGAGTGAATATCAAAACAAAAAAAAATGCAGAAAGGTCAAGAGGAAATATAAATTAACACCAGAAAAGACCTATCTCCAGCTCGATAAATATTTTAACAGATGATACAAGTCGAAACCTAAAGGGTAAGACGATTTAAGAAAATAATTAAATTTTGCAGCCAAAACCTAGTGTTTAATACAGACACCTAGAAAGTCTACGGAGAGATGGGTCAGATGAGATTAAAGGGCCACCTTCAATAGTTGATGTAGAGATTCTAGGAAAACATTTAGAGCAACAGTTAAACGTTCAACGCAAATGCAGAGTGGCTTAGGTGATATAATGAAAGAAAGGAAAGTAAGACCTTACAGGAGTGGAACAATGTAGCAGTGAAATAAGTCCATTATGCACTGAAGAAGGCATACAAATAGAAATCGCCAAGAATGGACAAAATCCCAAATTTCTGGCTAAACACATCCACCTGCTCACGTAAACCTAACAAAAATCGCTGTCCAACGCCATGAACGCCTAACATGACACACCAGCAGAGTTAAGCAGTGGCACCACGTACCTCCGACCCAAAAGCTGTGAAAAAAATGTATTCCAACCTTGAAAATAACACTATCATCTCCCAAGAACAGAAAAACTGCAAAAAAGTTCTTATCGGTGTAAAGACCAACTTCTAATTAATAAAATGATACTCAAGAACTGTCGAGCCAAACGTCGTAATCTGAATACAGCCTGGATAGCTTGCTAAAGGGCTCTTCATAGTGTACCACATACTTCGATACTAAAAGCTCTAAAAATGTATGAAATTGCACCAGTAATAATTGATTTCCTCAAGCATAGCATGACACTACGAACACCAGACTTGTCCTCAGCTACAAAAGGTACCTCTAAATCCAGGAATATAGCCATTACTTGTGGAGTTTTCCATAGGGATTCTCTTTCCCCGATCTTTTCTGTTTAGCCCTCATCCCTCTTTCAAGTAGACACTTATGGGTATAAAACCAGGAATAAGAGAATAAACCACCTATCCTTCATGGATGATATTGAACTCTATGCACAGGACGACTCTAAGCTAAGAGGGCTGCTGAAAACTCTCAAGAGTGATGATATAGGAATTGGATTTGGCCTCAATAAATGCAAAAGCAATTTTCAGGCGAAGAAAACTGGCTAGAACAAAGGATATCCTCTTAGATCTTGACACAATCATTCAATAACTTGAACAGGAAAATACCTATAAATACCTCAGAATTATTGGAGGCAACAGAACCCAACACATATTCATGGAAGAAAGAACAAAAAAGGAGTACAACAGAAGGGTTTGATCTATCCTCAAAACTGAGCTAAACTCTAAAAAACTGCTTCCACGCCATTAACACCATGGTGATATCTGTTGTACATTAAGGATAGAAAGGGAAAGTAATAATTAATAGAAATAATTATTCCATCGATCAAAAATTATCTGTAAAAGATTTTGAAAAAATTGTCAAAACAGAAAGACCTGGAAATCGAGATCACAAAAATGTGGCAACTCTAGACTGAAACAATACCAGTTGTTATAAAAGCCTATTTGGGGGGGGGGGGAAGGGGTGTCAACAAATATGTAGGTAGAAAACCAGGAAACCCAAGCATCTATGATACAGATAATCGTCCTCATATGCCCCACCCATATCTTTCGCAAAGCACTGTCCATGTAAATATTTTGTCCATTATACAACTATGTACTGTTTCTTGTGTAGCCTTACGTATTGACCCACCTTTTGTATCTATGAAAAAAATGCCAGTGTCCACTGAGTCATCGTTGCCTGTCCTAAGTTTCGAACCAAAACTCAGTGTGCAATTAATACTACTAAAGATGAAAAGGAATAATAATAATAAAAATAAAAATAAAAATAATAATAATAATAATAATAATAATAGCAAGAGAGTTAAGGAAGATGTGGAACATGAAAACCAGGGTAGTACCGGTCATAGTGGGCGCACTAGGAACTGTCCACAAAACGCTGAGGGTGAGACTGGAGGAGATCGGGATTAGGGGAAGGATAGAGACCGTACAGACCACAGCACTACTGAGAACTGCACGGATACTGAGGAAAGTGCTAGAGATATAAGTACTGCAACGAATTGTAGCTCTGTCATGATATGCGAAAGAGAGAGGAGACGTTAGCTGAAGACCTGAGGAGACTTATTGTCACTCAGCCTTCAGCGATAACCACTGGGCAACCGGTGTGAAACTGTAAATCGCAGAATTACTGCGACCTATGAGTACTAGGAGAGGATGGCTGGAGTCTTGAGGAGACTTTCTGTCACTCAAACTCCAGCGGTTACCACCAGGCAACTGGTGTGAGATTCAAAATAATAATAATAATAATAATAATAATAATAATAACAAACGACTACCAACGTGCAACAGAATGCACCCTCGTAGAGCCAAACTACTGACGTGCTACAAAATGCCCTACCCTAAGGCTGACATTGATCGTCCCTGTTTGCCAAGAAGTAATGATGGTAGGCGAATGGTGAACATGTAGGCACAAAAAAAAGCTGCAATCAGTAGTAAAAGAGAGTGAGGAGTTCGCAAAAAAACTAGTTGGAAAAAAAACTTGAACAGTGGAGAGCACTCAAAGAACATAGGTGTGAAAAAGACGAAAGAACATACAAAGGAGCAGGGTCATAAACAGCTCCAAGTGAAATGGTGAGAGAAATCTTTGCATGGAAAATACTCCCTCCGAAGCATACACGCTGAGGTAGACCAGAAAAACATCCATCAGTGACTCGGGGGCAGCAGATAGGAAGCAGAAACAGAGGGATACATATTGGCTGTTCAGAACCAATGCTTACCAACTCGAAACTTCTTGAAAAACGGTGCCAACCCAAAGTACTGTTTTTATTATACTATTATTTCTACGTGGAGGTCACCTCCATGTAGAAATGATAGATCACCTGACTGCTCTGATTTAACACTAGCTGAATACAAGTCTAGACATGACAGAGTTCGTCAATATCTACTTTGGAGAGTCTGCAAGCTTCACGGAATATCAACAGAAAACAACTGGTATGAACACCAATCAGACCTAGTAACTGAAGAAATAAATACTAACAGGACCATCAAAGCAAAGACACAGTAGTCAAGGATCACCAAAAAGGAACTTGCCTGTTGATTAATATGAGTGAGTATTCTGGAATATAACAGTAAAGGAACCTGTGAAACTAGGCAAGTACAAGGACCTTGACATTGAGACCCAGAAAATATGGCGCTTGAAAACACAAACAGGCCCCGTTATCGTCAGAGCCTTCGGGATGATCAAGTGAAGCACTGAAAAACATCTCTTCAAAATCCCCAGGGACCCTTCTCTCTCTCTGGTATCCAGAAGATAGTGCTTACAGACACTCTCTGTATATAGAGAAGAGCACTATCATCTGCTGTGCACTAAAAAACAAAAAGAAAAAAGAATACTGCAACACTCGCTAAAAAAAAAGAACTGCAAAATACAGAAAACAAAAAATAAAACAAAAACAAAAAAAGAGTAATTTACGCACCGAGGATACAATAATTATTTTGATACATAATTTTATGATAAATAATGAATTAGACATGAGTTGGAAAGAGTTATGAATAGTTATTATAAGTTGAAATGATTCGGTGATAGGAAATTTTTTTACTTTTTCACAGAGTGAAATGTAAGTGGTGTGAACTTTGAAATTTGAAACAGGAAGCAAATGCTATGTTTCATTGACGCTAGAAGAACAGATACCACACTTAGATCTTGATCGAAAGGCACCAATAAGGTGGACAGAGAAACTACTATAATGCCAATTTCGTTATGGTCCATGTGTTTATTTAACTTCGTTCGGTAAATAAGAAGAGAGACCCATGTACTTGCTGCATTTATCGGACTTCGTTCGGTTGATCCGAAGTCATTTCCGTAGGATCCACGAGTTCGTTAAACCTAAAATTTGCTATATCGAAGTTCTTGACAGCGAGGGTTTACTATATATATATATATATATATATATATATATATATATATATATATATGTGTGTGTGTGTGTGTATATATATATATAAAGGGCGTATAACTGGTAAAAGTTGACATTTCATGCCTCACTTACTCATCAGCAATCGAAAATCCACAGGTAACAACACATTACAAGCCGATTACTGCTGAGTGAAAGAGGCACGAAATGTTAACTTTCACCGGGTATATGTCTTTGTAATTCTTATTATTTCATATATCAATAGTTTTATTCACTGTGTTAAATATTGAGCACCGTGATTAAACATCTACAACTGATAAATCTGTTTTTCTTCATTTTCTCTTTATATTCTAACAAATTTAAAATTTATATATCATGAACTTTATATAAACACATATATAATTTCACAATATTTAAAGCTCTCCTTAAACTTAACTGGAAGTTGAATGTATCGAGCACTTCATGAAATAAAGCCACCTCACATCAGACATTGAATAACAGATTTGTACTTTGGTATATGCATATAATGATGGTAACAAAAATTCATTATTAGATTCGATACATGTATTTCATGGGGAAACCAGTCATCAGGAATAATGAAATTTAGTTTTCTTGAGCCAACGTAATTATTCTATTTGAATTTAAAAATTAAATGTGTCCAATTAAATTACAATAACACTTTCTATATATATGAAATACATGTCTTAAATCCAATTATCAAGTTAGGACAAAAGAAGGTTGGAATGATGTACAATTTTCCCCTCCCCTAGTCTTATTTTGCATGTGTGTTTTTCTCTGTTTTTCATGTGTGTTACGGTTTATTTATTCTACGTGTGTGATGCAGTTTTCTTCTCGTGTGTTGCAAATCTGTGTTTTTTTGCAAATGCTGCAGTTTTTTTTCTTGTACACAGCAGATGATAGTGCTCTTCTCTATATACAAGCAGTGCCTGTAAGCACTATCTTCTGAATATCAGAGAGAAAGAAGGTTCCCTGGGGATTTGGGCAAGATGTTTTTCAGTGCTTTACTTAATAATCCCGAGGGTTCTGACGATAACGGGGATAGTTTGTGTTTTCAAGTGCCACATTTTCTGCATCTCGATTTCAAGATCCTTGCACTTGCTTAGTTTCACAAGTTCCTTTACTGTTATATTCCAGAAGACACACTCATATCAATCAACAGGCAAGTTCCTTGATGGTGGTCCTTGATTACATTACGTCATCGAATATA
Organism: Thysanoteuthis rhombus; assembly: GCA_963457665.1. Taxonomy (NCBI): domain Eukaryota; kingdom Metazoa; phylum Mollusca; class Cephalopoda; order Oegopsida; family Thysanoteuthidae; genus Thysanoteuthis; species Thysanoteuthis major. Next base: position 11,282,091 of record OY735222.1, on the reverse strand, counting down.
CAACGAGGGGAATTGAACTACCTTCGGATTTACCGGACGACGTTTGTTAAATGCCACAACCAACTAACTTGCTTATTTACTGAAGAAGGAACAAACATCGGCTATAACGGACTTTCGGCTTTAACGTCAACCCACATCTCTCAATTTGTGCGTTATCGCAATGGTTTACAGTATATCGTCATCATCCCCTGCAGGGATAAGGATTTTCCTATCTCCTTCTATAATGACCGTGATTGCGCTGACCTCTACCATTTCTTTTCGGCAAATTTTTCTATCTAATCTCTCCATCTGGAATCTGGTCATTTCCAACTGTGTTTTCTGCTCCACACACATATATATATATATATATATATATATATATATATATATATATAGTGGGGAAGAGAGAGAAAGGAAGTGACTGATGGAGAGAGAGAAGATGAGGAGAAAGAGAGAGGGAGAATGTGGAGGCGAGTTTTTGGTAAGGAGAGTAAGGAGGGTGAGAGGTAATACTCTTTTTTTCATATCTGAAAACTGCAGGGACCGTTATCTTCATTATCGATATAGTTTGCGAGAATCGGAGCGACTGCCAAGGGATGATTCCCAACGTGAAATAGTTCCGGAGGGAAGGTCGAAATTATAATACATAAATCATTAGAAAATCCTGGGATACGTAAAACGAAAAAAAAAACCCAATTGCACGCGCTGTGCGAAATAATACATTCTATTACCAAATAACTTATTTGTTTCACACAGAGTAAGAAAATTAGCTCAAATGGGAAAGGAAATAACCCCTTGTCTATTAACTCCCGGGGATTCGACCGAACCTGACCTTTCATGATTAAGCATAAGAATTTCCCAGTATGTCTGTCTCTCTTTTTCTCTTCTCTATGGGTCAATCAATTTAATTATCTAGAAATGATTTTGTTTTAGTCGATTGATATTAATCTGAATTTGCCTGACAGTATCTATCGATCTATCCGTTAGTCTCTCTGTCTATCTATCTGACACAGTCTATTCTCACCAATCATATCACTACACACACACACACACACACATATATATATATATATATATATATATATATATATATATATATATATATATATATATATATGCCGGTGTGTGTGTGTATTGTGAAAAGTTGACAACATGAAAAAGGAAAAGGACTCATACCCAACATTTCACTCTTTATTGCACTAAATAGACTGAAGTTTTTTTTTCATTTTCCATATTGTCAACTCTTTCACAACGTACTGTCGGATCTACATCTTTCCTCCACATATGTACATAAATAAGTACGCAGCCTAATGATGAAAAATGCATTTATTTTACACAATCAATATTCATTTTTTGGCATAACACCTTCACTTGTCAATGTTCTTCGTTGAGTAGTGAATACTAATCACGTAGATCGATTATCATACAGTGATCATTTGAGATCAAAATTCAACTCATAACTAGATGTCAGGCTGCAGAATTATTGATTCCGCCCTCGCATGTATGTATATGGACTCATACACACACACGCACTGGAAATGCACGATTCCGTGCAAAGACATCAACAAGATATACATCAGAGAGACGTCAAGACATCTGAAGAATAGAGTGTATGAACCCTCTACATGCATTGATTTCGAATCACCTAAAAACAACCCATTGCAACACGAACATACAAAGAGTTGGCTAAGACCCAAAAGAACATATAAGAAATGGTATAATCACACACATGCCACCCTTTTGGGAAAACAAGAAGAAAAGGCTCACCTACCATCAACCAAAAAGACTGAAGCAACACACGATACTTCCATCCCATCCGTCTACTAAATGGTAGGCACCACCTCTCCCTTCAAATAAAAAACTCGAACAGCAAAACAAAACTTTCCTAAAAAGTGACCATTTCCATCCTAATCCCTTCTCTTCAATACCCTTTCTTATCTCAGACAAGCCTGATACTCACAGACTCAGATTCAAATATCCCTTGATCCTCCCTCTTACAGATCCTTCTTATTTATATCCATGATGTATCCATTTCTAAATAATACAATTGTCAGCATCGTGTAACAAATAAAGCAGATATGGACAGTGTCTGAACAAAAATTTAGAACGTTACGTTGAAGCAGCTACTCATCGGTCGCTTGTTCAATTTCCTGCTGCAGCCCTATTTTCTTCGATTGTTTATTTTATTTACGCTGCCTAGACCGAATCATACATACAGCGTGTAATAACAGTAGGTCATTTCAAGAAGAGTTTGAAAGATCATTCGCCTGAAGAGGCCCAAACGGGACAGAAACAGAATTGTGTCTGTGTAGCAAATCTACCGAAAAAATTCCCAGCTCTACTACAAACCAACTTAACACTTATAGTTTGAAGCTGATTGTATTGAGCACTTTATGAAATAAATCCATCACATATCAGACACTGCTTTATATTATATCATATTATGATATATTTAAAACCTGATTTGTACTAAATGTACTATATATATATATATATATATATATATAATTAGATAATTGCCCGTTAAATAGGGAAAGTGAGTATCTCAAGGGTTAAATCTATATTTTCCTGATAGTGATGATTTTGTAAAAAATTAATCAGTAAAAGTAGTTGAAGATGCTTATCGTAAACATAGGTTTTTAACATGCACATATGGTTTTTACGATGTGTGTGTATGTGTGTATGCATATGTGTGTGTATATGTGCATGTGTACGCATATGGTTGTGTTTGCGCATGCGTTTGTGTGTGTGCATGTCGGTGCGCATCTGTGCGACAATAAGCAACTGGCTTCTTTAGGTACATGTGATATCTTAGCGTACCGATAAAGTTACTCGCATACCAACCTATGACTACCCACCCAACCTACCCATCATATCTGAAATACTCGATTGGAATTGAAGAATTCCGAAGAATCTTGGTTTTGGGAAGAGCGACAATTCTTCCCAGGCGAGTCGGAAATGTTTGCCGTGAATCGATAATAATTAGCAACAAATAAATTCTTCCGAAAGAAAGCAGGAATTCCTTCTTCGCGAGTCATGACTTCCGAAAGCAAATATTCAGCTTGTTACAAATGAAATGTCATGTTTTTACATAATAAACAATAATGCAAAAAATTTGGAATTACTTGCCATCACAGTCAATGATTTAACCGCCGTAGCGTCGAAATTTGAACTCTATTGCATTTAAGAATAAATATGGTCCGAATAAATTCTATTTATATCACTGGCATTTTTTTTTAGACTGGAAAACATCCAAAATAGAGTAAAAAAATATCAAGAACCATCTAGATTCTGGAGAATGTTATTAATAAAACCATCAAAATAGCTCCCCAAAAGGTCAAAAAGGCTTTTTCATTCCAAATAGAAATTGAAAAAAATAAGTTTTAGAAGAGGGTCAGTGGGGTACTGATGCCAATTTTCAAGTCCGTAGACTAATGGCCAGGAGTACTGGAACACTCAAACAGACATAAATACACAAATACGTGCACGTATTAAAAAATGATAGAATCCATTGCCATCTTTGATGGCTATGATGGTTCACCTAATGCAAATCCATTTTCTTATAGATCCCATGTAAATAAACTTATAAATCGTTATCACCTCTACCAACCAAATTGAAGCTGCATATGTATTCGACCGAGTCTGTCTTCTGTCTCCCTCTCTGTCTGCACAATATCTGCCAAAGTTCTCAATAAATTTCAATGAGATTTCGTGAAAGGATGGACGATGGGATAAGAAAAGCTTCCCAGTTATTTAACAGCAATGGTGTCTTTTATGGGGTCTTAACTGAAATGGTGTCTTTTATGAGCAGTGAGCAGCGATGGTGTCTTTTATGGAGTCTAAACTTCAATGGTGTTTTTTATAAGCTCTAAACAGCGTTGGTGTCTTTTGTGGAGTCTAAACTTCAATGGTGTCTTCTATAAGCTGTAAGCAGCAACGGTGTCTTTTATGGAGTTTAAACTTCAATGGTGTCTTTTATAAGCACTAAACGGCGTTGGTGTCTTTTATCCAGTCGGTTGATTACCTACTACAGATGATAAACAAATAAATAAATATATATCGGTGAACGGAAGTGAAAAAACAAAACAAAACAAAACAGAAAAAACCGTTCATGGTCAGGTATTTACTTGCGTGTATACACTGTGTATTAGACGGCTCTCATGGCCAAGTCATTCTCTACACATTATTTCAATAAAAAATGTTTGGTTAATCCTGGATTTTATTGTAAAAAAAACAATTAAAAGAATTTCTATTTGGTTTCAGTTTGAATTCTTTCCAGATAAAGGATTATCATTATGCATAAGTGTTTTTGGACTGTTGTTCTCATCTCAATTCATCTTATCAACATATCTTTTTGGACATTGTATCCTACAGCCTTCTTCAGATAGATGTTGTAAATAAGGATATCCCGGGAAGCTGATACAGGAAATTGTCGCTGTCTAATTTTTGGGTGGGAGCTGTTGTTAGACTAGAAAAATGTTGTCGACCGTAAATAAATTCTCTGATGCTTTCATAAAAATTCGACTTATAAAACGATCTGATTGACTTATTTCATTGTTGTAAACATAGGTGGAATATGGACGCATCGTTGGACTAACTTTTTTCACATAAGAAAGAGTAATACTAAAATGTAGTTGTGCTTTTTTTTATAGATCCAAAGATATAATTCGTTATTTTTGGATATTTTTGAGCCCTCAACAGGAATGGAATCTATCCGAGAAGAGAGACTAATTTTCAAGTGGGATTTCGATAAGCTTAGATAATCGTGATGTGAAATCTTGCAGTGTCCTCCATTCTCTCTCGTCATTTTTCCGACAGATTATCAACCTTTCAAACATTTTAAGCTTCATATCCGAAAGAAAATGTTCGATATTAATAAAGCCACGAGTCGTGTTCACAGAATTTATAAGGATTAAACATGAATGATTTTTTGAAGGTGACATTATCCTCGGGGGATCGTTGAAAAAAGTATTGCTTAAAACGGGTTATATTATGATCGGATATTTACCCTTTTTTGCTATTTACATCAACCTCCAGCTTCCTATTTAAATACACAAACGACATTTCATGTATAATGATCCAGAAGTTGTGTGTTGAGCTGGTATCATCTTGTCTTACTCTTTTCTGGAGCTGAAAGGGGTTCGAGTCTTTATGTAGCCTGATAAAGGAGCTGCTGTGATTGTGTATGTTTCAGTACTTCGCTCCAACTAATGATAGATGAAATAAAGAAAGAGAGCAAGAAAGTCGGCCTACACATGAGCTTCAGCAAGACGAAGATCATGTGCAACAACAACACTGAGATCAAAATCGAAGACACAGAACTGGAGGAAGTAGATCACTACATCTACCTAGGACAACGAATCTCCATGAGACCCTCAAAAGAAGAAGAAATCAAGCGAAGAATCACGCTAGGATGGCAAGCCTTTGGCAGAGCAAGCTCAACCTTCAAAAATAAGAAGATCCCATTAATCCTTAAAAGAAGGGTGCATAACCAATGCATCCTCCCAATAGTCTCTTATGGAGCTGGAACATGGAACCTAACCAAGAGACAGACCTACAAACTGAGACGAATGCAACGTGCACATGGAAAAATTATGCTGGGACTCACATAGAGTGACCACAAGACAGCACAGTACACCCGGGAAAAGACAAGAGTGAGGGACATCATAGAATCCATTAAAAATCTCAAATGGCGGTGGGCTGGCCATTTTGTACGAATGGTAGACAACCGATGGACATCGCAACTCACGACATGGATCCCCTGAGATCACATGCAGAACCGAGGCCAGCAGAATATTAGATGGAGAGACGAGCTAGACAAATTCAGAAAGTACTGGCTCCGTGACGCCCATGATAGAGAATTGAGGCGAATCCTGGGGAAGGTCTCTTTCCAACGACAGATGTTGAAAGACCGATGATGATGATTTGCGTATTGCATCAAGAACTCATATTCGAATGCAAAACCCGAGGAGCCAAAGTGCCAGAAGTCCAGAACTCTTGAGTCAGGTGCAGAAAAATGTAAGCTTATGACTTTCAATAGAGACAATTTAATGAAATAACGTTTTTATACATCAGATCATCTCTCCCTGATCAAACGAAATAAATAATAGCAATACTAAAAGCACAAATTTAAGGAAAAGGGTGCGTCTATCTAGCGTACACCTAATCACTCAATACTGACATATATAAGCATATCTTGCGGAGTAAATCCTCTGATGGATACTTGAACACACACATGTGCACACTCTAATATCTATTTGTTTGTATCTGGACATATAAGTGAGAGGTGACATATCCTCCGGTTGCGTCTGTTCGTCTATCACTCGATGAGAACACCTAAACATTAACACAACCAAGATTTTATAAGAATACTCAATGGAATTGGGAGCAGGTTTTAAAAGTTGAAAGTTCTGGAAAAAAAAGGAAAGGGTTTTAGAGGGAGGGCTCTATCTGCAAAGTAAATATAATGCTAAAATGGAACATCTATTTCCATTCGATGCACATGTATACGTTCAGGGTATGGGGACATGTACCACACCAAACCATAAAATCTAGATCATCTGGAGGAACACAAGTTAGGGCCAACGTACCGCCGGACTTCCTGCCAAGATCTATCGAGGCCATTGCGAAACACTGACAAAAATTAGGGCTTTTGTTGAATTTTCACACAATGAGCAACTGCTATTATTGTATGGTTCGAAATAAAGCTAGTTTGACTTCAGCTGACTGATAAATGATTAAGTTATTACCAATTTCAAAAAAGTGTTTTATTTTACCAACCCTGTTCATTTTGAATGTCTCTATATGATTCTCCAAGGGTCAAAAGTGAAGGCAAACTTTCCCAGCCTTTTGGGGGTCAAAAGTGAAGAGAAGCTTTCTCAGCCTTTTGGAGCTCAGAAGTGAAAAGAGACTAACTCCTTTCAAGGGGTCAATAAATGAAAGGAAGTTTTTCCTCCCTTTAAAACATGTGAAGTGAACAGAGATTTTTACCCCTCCTCAAAGGGGCCGAAATTAAAGGGAAGCTTTTACACCTTTAATGGATCAAAAGTGCATGGAACTTTTTTATAGGTCTTAAAGCTTCAGTCCTATTTTTGATATCTGGCATAGACAGGTATTCCAGCTAGTTTATATATATGTGTGTGTGCGTGTGTGTATATATGTGTGTGAGAGCGTGTGCATGTGCATGTGTGCTCCTGTGCATGCGTGCGCGCGTGCACGAACAGAGTGATTTACTTTTCAACAAGTAATCAAATTTTTCAGAGCAATCTTCTAATTATTCTGTCAAGAATTCCATCTGTTCCATTTATTTTTCTCTTTTTCAGAAAAATGAGCAAGACAAAGGAAAATGCGAGACAAAGGAAAATGCAAGCAAATAAATTCGAACGTAAATGCTTTTCATTCTTTTATTCCTTAATTCTCGTTAAAACAAAACGAAACAGATCAAAGACAAAAAAAAAAAAAAGAAACGAAAGAAATGGAGACAAAAAAATAACATACAAAAAAATAAATGATAATTTCCCGCCATTTTCCCCATTCCTTGCATTATTCCCGCCATATTCTAATTATTGGAAAAGTTCCACAATTCGGATCGTTAAACGCCGCCATTTTATGCAAATGTAAAATCTATGACACACTGGTATGTTGTTCTTGGATTCCTCTTTGCAATGTGACATCGTCCCCAGGGCCGGGTTTCTTCTGCTTTTATTTTATTTTTTTTTTCAAGACACAATCTTTAAAAAAATTGATTTTGATTTCTTCTCAAGCTCATCTTGATTTTTAGTTGTTTTCATACAATTTTTCAATTCCGGTTCTCATTTCTACGGCAACAAATGTACAGTACGATCGGAAGTAAAGAGTCAGCCTCAGGTGAGAATCGAACTCGCTCCCTCATTATCCTAACCATTCAGCTACAGAAATTCATAGTTTTGCAACCAGTACCATGTTTTTGTCGCTTACGTATGTGACCTAGCAGTCTTGACGAAATATTTTTTTAATTATAATTCACTCTAATTCAGTTTTTGGTTTCATGGTTGGGGCTCTTCCAAGTCCAATTTCAATTGGTTTTCTTTTTGAAGAATGTGTTCATAATTTTGAAGTTGTTTGCCGTTGCAAAATTTACCAGATCTTCACCTCTCTCGTTCCGTCTTATGTTTCCGAATTTTCCGACGCAGCTTTCATTTCCTTGTCCTACTTGTGCGTTGAAATCTCTCATGATGACATTGAAGTATCTTTTGGTATCTTGTAGTAGGGAGTTCAAGTCATCATAGAAGTTGTTTATTTCTCCATTAGTTGATTGCGAAGTGGGAACATAGACTTGGATGACATTTAGCTTGTACCTCTTTGAGAGTTGTATGGTGACACTAGCCATGCAGTCTGAGATAGCTTTGAAGCCTACCACGTTGTCTTTGAGGTCTTTATTGATGAGAAAGCCTACTCCACTCTGTTTCACCTTCTCTCTTCCGTAATTGTAGAGAAGATGTTTGCTTTTCAATTCTATTAGTTCTTCTCCTGGTCTTCTCATTTCGTTAAAACCTATGATGCCCCATTTGATGTCTTTGATTTCGTTCTCTAGATGGGTCAGGTGAGTCTCTTGGGAATGTCCTGACGTAGTAGGTGCTGATGTATAGTATTGTCCTCTTGTTGAAGGTTTTTGGGTTTTGTTTGGATTTAAGAGTTCTGTTTGGGTTTTGTTTTTGGTATTGTTGAGATGGTCGCTGTTGGGACGCATACTCCCACCCAAGGCAAGAGATGCAGCTGGGCCTTTCGGGACCGTTGGCCCAGTACGAACGGGCGTTAACCAGGCATAATCAATAAATATATTGAATTACAATACTTCACCCAAAAATAAGAAAAAATAATAATAATCAAAAGAGAGACAATATGCTTTGATGTATTTACATACCATTTTTTCAGGTGCTATAGACAAATAATGTCTTCTTATTAATTTTTCAATGAGTTCAAATCATCATAGGGGAATGTCAATCTCACACATCAGTTTAAACCCTAAATTTTAGTGAGGATTGTTCTTGTTCTTTTTATGATAAGAAAATAAAGTCAACTCCGGTTTTGGAGTTTGAGAGAAATCAAAACGTCTTCTTTTGTCTATGGTCTCTTATATAAATTTGCATTAATAGTTTGCCTTACATGCAGAGGGTACTGGGTTCAATTCCCGGTAAGAGTGAAGAGTGTGGAAAATTCCTCATTACGACAAATTTTTCCTGTGCACTAAACAACTAATTGAGTACACCCTAAACTGTGTGATCAGGGTGGATGGACCCCTATGAAGGATTTGCTCCCAGCTAAGGGGTTTGTCATAAAAACTTGTAAACATAAAGCCTTTCCTTCGACCAAACTTGTGATTTGCGATGATCACCAAGTTATGACGACGTTATATTTAGTGTGAACTTTTTTCGAATCCACACTCTATTTTTACGCGATGTAAATATGACAATCGTCCTAAGCAGCGTAAATAAATAAAAATAAAGAAATGGTTGAACGTTTGCTCGACCTCTTCAGCAGCCCATTTCTTTATTGTGTATCTATTTACGCTGCGTTGGCCGATCGACTTATCTTCAACGTATTGAAACAGCTTGTCGGTTAAAAAAGAGTTCCCACTAAAAACTGTCTTTATAATTATTTTGTTGGATTAAATATCATCTTTCCGATAATATATATACATATATATATATATATATATATGTGTGTGTGTGTGTGTGTGTGTGTGTGTATGTGCTTGTGTGTATGTGAGTGTGTGTAACTATTGGGTTCTTGGCTTTGTTTATGGATTTATTCGAATGTGTATAACCTAAATGTGCAAAACATTATGACATGTCACAGCTTGTGGTATGCTCATATTCAGCTGTGACTCGAAATCACCAACCACTGATAAGACTCCGGGCGGCCGTGACACACGAGCAAATAGACGGGTGACAAATTGCAGATAACTCTGATTAAGTTGACTGAAGAATGCATCACGAAACACAGTACATTTATCTCTTTTTGCATGGGGCTGTGTAGCAGTAGGCAAATCAGAGAGCCCATACTAACCAATATCCATTGTCGAATGCATTTTCGATGGAATATTTTTTTTCCAACTCCGATCTGGTGTTGACTCAGTTTACTTACTGTAACAGGAAAATTCCTCCACATTTGAATTCACGGCCAACTCATTGTCAGCAGACTGTCTTACTAGCTGAGCAAAATTCAAAAGTCTTCGATAATAATTAGTATTTACCACACTGACATGCACAAGCTTATTTCCTTCTGATGAATAAGTACATTTTCTGTAAAGAAAAATATTTTCAAAGCTTTTATTCATTATATATACAAATACAAACGTTGCTATAATCATCTTCAATTGGAATAAAAGATGGAGTGAGATTTGACCCTGCAGCAACAAGTCTTACCTGTCTTACTTCCTGTTAGAAATGGAACCTCTTAGAATCTCGGCCTCCATCCCACTGCCTGGACTGCTGAGCCAAGAGCCCTGGAACACATCCGATGGTCCTCGTTCGTTTTGATTGGCACAAAGGCAAAACTTTGACTCCGCCCATCCACTGCAATCAGTGGACGCAACAGGTTTCTCGACACCCTCTTCTGGCTAAAAGCTTCACTGCAAACAGCCCCGCCCCTGTTTCTCTCTCAATCATTCGTCGAAATTGTCAAATAAGAATTTATTTCTATTTCCAATTTGTGTCGGGTGACTAAGTTAATCAATCTCTTTTCCACACCGCCATTACTTTCTGAGGCGCATGCAATATAGTCAAGCCGAGATTAATCCATTTGCAAGCGAAGAATACTTGGTCTTGTTTTTGTTGTCCTTTGTCTTCATGATTTTTTTTCTTATTATAATGATAACAATTAATAATTTTCTCTTGTTATCTCTAAATATTCATTAATATTCTTTGAATCACTGATTTATTATTATTATTTTTATCATCATTATTATTATTATGATGATGATGATGATTTCGTTATTCAAGCTACTGATTCGTTAAACTCAAGGTTGAATTACAACAAGTCTCCCCAATACACCGGTACTCTACTCATTCTTGTTCTCCTTCTTCTTCTTGCTCTCCTTCTTGTGCTTGTTCTTCTTGCCATCATTATTATTATTATTATTATTATTATTATTATTATTATTATTATTATTATTATTATTATTATTATTATTATTTACAATCTCACACCAGTTGCCTGGTGGTTACTGCTGGAGTTTGAGTGATAGCAAGTCTCCTCAAGTCTTCAGCCCTTCTCTCTTAGTTCTCATAGGCCAGAGTGATACTGCGGTTTACAGTTTCACACCGGTCGCCCAATGGTCATTGCTGAAGGCTGAGTGACAGTAAGTCTCCTCAGGTCTTCAGCCAACATCTCTTCTCTCATTTGCCTATCATGCCAGTGCTGTGGTTCACATTCCCGCTTTCATTTCCCAACCTTTGTTAGGTCACTGTTAATAATTAGTGTTGCAGTCTTTATATTTCTTGCACTTTCCTCAGTATGCACGCAGCTCCTAGCATTGCTGTGGCCTGTACAGTCTCAATCCTTCCCTCTATCCCGATCTCCTCCAGTCTTGCCTTCAGTGTCTTTGGGACACTTCCTAGTGCACCAACTATTGTGCAATTTCACACCAGTTGCCTGGTGGTTGAGTGACGGCAAGTCTCCTCAAGTCTCCGGCCCTCCTCTCCACATTCTCATAGATCACAGCAATACTATGGTTTATAGTTTCACACCAGTTGCCTGGTGGTCACTGTTAAATGCTGAGTGACAATAAGTCTCCTCGGGTCTTCAGCAGACATTTCTCTCCCTTGCCTGCCATACCAGTGCTGTGGTTCATATTTCCGCTTCATTTTCCTTTCTCTGTTAGGCCACTGCTAACATTTAGTGTTTTAGTCTTTATATTTCTAGCACTTTCTTCTGTATCCGTACAGTTCTTTGCAGTGCTGTGGTCTACACAGTCTCAATCCTTCCCTTTATCTCCTCCAGTGTCACCCTCGGTGTCTTTGGGACAGTTCCTAGTGTGCCCACTATTATTGGCACTACTCTGGCTTTCATGTTCCACATCTTCAGTTCTCTCACTTGATCCTGGTATTTTTCCAGATTTTCACTCTCCTTCCTCTTTACCCTATGGTCTGCAGGTACAGCCACGTATACTATTTGGCAGGTCTTCCTCTTCTTGTCTACCATTACCAAGTCCAGTCTTCTTGCGAGGATGAGGTGGTCAGTTTGGATGTCAAAGTCCCAAAGTAATTTGTGGTTGCCGTTCTCCAGTGCTGCCTCTGGTTTGTACTGATACCACTTTTCCACATGGTTGAATCCCATTCGTTTATTCAGTTCCCAGTGTATCATCGATGCTACTCTATTAAGGTAATTACAAATTATATCGATACCCAAGACCAGGTTGATTAAATTTATGCTTACATTTGATATCTCCGTGATTGTTTGGGAGTTAGGGAGCTCCAAAGGCCAGACCTGGCCACATTGAAACTAATAGAAATCCTCTCTGAGGTAACTCGTTCATTGTAAGCTTATGCAATGCTCTTCCATAGGAAAAGAGAACTCTGGTGGATGGGGAATATATGCTAAATAAATGTATCGCTTATATTCAACCTTACTGACCGTCCAGTTACGTGGCACGGAGGTGGGTTATCGGCGTCTTGGTCTGTAGCGAAGGTTTCAATCCTACCTCGTTGTACAGGATAGGATAATGGATAGTCTATAACCACACTGAAGATTTGTAATTGTGGATGACACAATAATCGACGCTTAATAGTTGAATGATCTCTCGTTATTACACGGTAAATGTATCATCTTGACAGCATGAATAGAATAACCAATGAAAGAAAATAGGGCTGCTACAGGAATCGAACCTGCAATCTATAAGGTAACCGATCCAACGTAGCGTTGCTCTTACCACTGAGCTGAACAGTCGCCAGTAATACAAAGACCAAAATAATTACTTTAGTTCCAAGTCCTCATTTTGTTTATTCATTGTCTTTATCTGCTGTATCTGTCTCGTATCACAGTCAATTATATCATTATGAAATGGATAGATCATCCGACAGAAATAATTATAAATAAGTTGTATAACTTTGAAACTCTGTTTGAGACAAAATCCCGTTACAACATGGAGAATGTACATTTTGATTCCGAGAGCGTTTTCGATTTCCCTTTTCTCTATTTTTAGTCTATTTACACTATATATATATATATATATATATATATATATATATATATATATATATATATAACTTACATCATGAAGTCCAAGGGTACTCACTGATTGCCTTTGACTTTACTTTTGGGGGAAATAAGTTGAAACATGTGATTAAACTAGAATATCATTAGGGGAATATTACATCCATGGAATGACAAAATTTACGTCCAAATTGCGATAGACACACCGTTTCTCATGCGATCTCTGAAGTTGAGCACATCGATCCTGGTAATTATCTAGATGGGGGACCGTCTTGGAATACCAGGTGCCGTAAGCAGTGAAAGGGTGAACCCTGACATCTGGAGGGAGGGACCATGTCAATTGATGGAGAGATGCTGTATCTCATCGTCATTTGGCACATTTGAGAGTTAGGGATCGAACTTGAGCACAACGCTTCCTCGACACAAAGTGCTCAGGCATAGTAGCTTAAGCAGATAAGATTGTCTACCAAGACGAAGAGAGGGAAATATACACATGCACACTGTATCTATGTGCACGTGCGCGCACATATTCACACACACACACACACACACACACGCGCATATGTGTGTATATACTAGCTGAACCCCGTCGTATCTGGTAATTTCCAACCAGTATGCGTATGTAGATATATACATTGAAGGGAGAATAAGGTTCAGTATAGTCGGTTTGTAAATAGAACATCCTGTCAGAAACCCTCAATTTTCTTTCTCAAAACACCTTTTACTTGAAAACATTGCCCTAGGCACATTGCATGTCATATTTACTTGAGTTGCACCAATGTTCAAGAGTGCGTACGTGGGAAAACACAGTAACCAACTGTACCAGTTGTTTTTTTTTTCATTATAGATAATGCGTGTGAGTCTGTATGCGTATGCATGTGTACGTGTGGGAAGATGGGTGTAAAAACAGTTCTGGTTACCAAGTTAATCTTGCTCGTTACTAGAATCTCTTGACAGAATATGATTACTGATGCTCGTTAATGGCAATTTGATTCGGAAGAGGGAGTTCTGACTTCGAGCCAAACGCAACTTTTCTCCAACTGGTCAATTTGTTTTCCCGAAATTAGCGAGAAAATCTATCAAATTTACTGTCTTGTCCGGGAATGGCCCAAACAGTATGTTATGATGGGTAATGAATAGCTTGCAATGGTCTGAAGTAATGTTCTATCTAACTCTCCAGTAGCCAGTAGGTGCAAAAATCTGATGTTGTGCAATTCGTTTTTCCAGTAACAAAAATATGAGATTACTGGATGTTCGTGCAAATGTGAGTGTGAAATTGTTTCAAGATTATTTTGGCATAGCCAATCTCACATTGCAAATTAAAGTAAATTGGCATGTTTTAACATAGTACAAGTATGAGTGCATTAATGACGATTTCATTCTGCACTTTGAACTACCTTGTTCGGTTAACTGTTTCATCAAATAAAGCAATAATGAGTATTTATTATGTGGTGCAATGTTGGGATACGTTATTAGCCATTACATCCATCAAATCACGAATTATTATTATTAATATTAATATTATCATTAGTATCATTGTCATTATTATTATTTTGTTGTTGTTGTTATTGCAGCTGTTTACTCTAAATTCAGGTTATCATAGTCATTAGCCGGGTCTCAGCCAGGCCGGCAACCTTGCAAAAACTAGGAATGGCTTTTACATATATAGACGATTCAACAATTGCAAACACATACTTATATATATTCATAAAACGATATATGCTAAGTGTAGTACATACATTCACATAGATATAAAGTTTCAAATGATGTGTGAAGTGAAGGTAATTTTAGTTATTTTCTGTCTTTCAAATATATTATGCTTTCCAGGTGCTTTGTCGACGAATTCACACTTTTTAAAAGTAATCAAAAGGTTCCTACAACTGTGGGTACTAATTTGGTCCTGAGTTGCCTCAATCTATTGATTTCTATTTCAAGGTCTTTGCAATTTGCAAATTTTTCGAATTCTTTGAGAGCAATGTTTCCATCAGCTGAGACAGTCATATCCATCAGGTGACAGGTTTTTTTCCCTGTAAAGTCTTTTATTATAATGTCTGGCCTGTTTGCATTTATTGATCTATCTATCCATCTCTCTCTCTCTCTCTCTCTCTCCACACGCACACACACACTCACACTCACACACACACACATATATATATATAGTGAGGTATCATAATAAAGTTGTATCTTTTGCTTCTGCGACTGGTTCGGGCCGATGCTCGTACTAGTTCTTAGCGTACGGCGAGATGTAGTGTTTGCAGATGATCCAGTGTATATACTAGCCGATTCTATTGCATCTCATCTTGTATTCATTTGCTGCAACATGGATCTATTATGTGGTCAGTTGTTTCGATTTTATTTTCACATCGTCTACATTTAGGGTCAGCGCCGTTTCTTAGTACATTAGCCTAGTCGTTTCGTGTTTTCTCAGTCTTTGATCCTGGACTACCAGTACGAAACCCCGTTTCATCCTTCAATCCTGAGCATGGTAAACTCTGACGGGTTTTCATTCTGATCTACATCAGCTCCTTTGGTGCAGAGTGGGTATTGGCTGTGGAGTGGCCTCTCTTGCCAGTGTAACATTTCCATTCCCATGTGGCTTTGTTTTTTTACTCTCTTGATTGCTTAAGTTGGTGAGTCAGCCTCTAGTTGATTCAGTTTATCCTCAAAGTTGATTTCTTTTGTATTTAATTGCCTTTTTTATGATTTATTGCTGTTATTTTGCTACTCTCGAGTTCTTTAACTAGTTCTATCATCCAGTTGTGGATGTAGTTTTTCAAGTCCAATGGTGGTTATCATATATGGAAGTTCTAGTTGATTTAAGCCCTTACTTGGGAGGTAGTATATATCAACATCTGCTTAAGGGTGATGCATTTGAATCACTGTTTTGTAATTTTTGCTTCTGTTCGTTGGATGTCCGATAAATTCCAGTTGATGGTATTGAAATTATGTATATACCCTGATATGTATAGATTTCTTCTTCTTCTTCTTCTGCTTCTTCTTCTTCCTTCTTCTTTTTCTTCTTCTTCTCTCTTCTTCTTCTTCTTTCTTCTTCTTCTTTCTTCTTCTTCTTCTTTTTCTTCTTCTTTCTTCTTCTTCTTCTTCTTCTTTCTTCTTCTTCTTTCTTCTTCTTCTTTCTTCTTCTTCTTCTTCTTCTTCTTCTTCTTCTTCTTCTCTTTCTATAGAAAAATGGGGTCAATGTAAGAGGCTTCACAAGAAATAGTACCTAGTTGTATAAAAGACAAGATATTTACACAGTCAGTGCTTTGCAAAGGATATAGGGTGATACCTGTGGGGACAATTTTCTATATCATAGATACTTTGGTGTCTTGGTATCGTATCTCAGTATTTGTGGACACCCATTTTATGACCCAAAGGTCTCCTATAATAACAGGTATTTTTTCAGTTATTATTATTATTATTATTATTATTATTATTATTATTATTATTATTATTATCATTATTATTATTATTATTCATGTGCTTTCGTTGCAAAACGTGTATGCACGTACGGACACGCGCTCAGCTAAAAGGGAACTATAGCTTGGAGTCTTTTGTGGAGAGCCAGAAGTTTAGGAGCCAAATCTAAACTTGGTGGGGGGCTGCTGATTCGACGTTTTGCCAAAAATCCTGCTCGGAACAAGGAATATTGGTAGGCACGGTCATTGTGGATGCAACAGTCACGCAGTGCTAAAGCTCACTCAATGCTATCTCACTGCCGAATGAGTAACCCAACGGGAGAGTGAGTGTATACGCATACACAGTAAAGTCCCCTTTCATTGCTTCCCAAGTTGCATCAAAACACATCCAGTTCTGGAGATATTCAAAATGACTCAGTACTTTTTAGACTGATCTCGTATACATAACTATAATTTTCTTACATCAGTATATACATTCACACATAAACAGCTCGGCTAATTCGACTATTCCCACGTAGAAAAGGCATTGCGTAGACGAAACCTATAAAACAGAAATTACCTGTTCGACTCGGGCTTCACGTTGTGTTAAATTTAAAAGCTAATGATATTATGGAAGAAGAAAGTGAGAAAATTTCACAGACGACATTTTCTAGCTAGAACATCAGAGAATCAGTAATGGTCTTCAGCGGGAGATTCTTCGACAGACGGTGTTATGGCGAAGAGTGTATGGAATTTGCAAATTTAATTTTCATTTACCAACTCTCATTCTTTCTTTCTTTCACCTTCCACACATTTACTGTTCCTCCCTTACTTTCTATCTTTCAACTTTTCCTTGTCTTTCTTTGTTTTTTTTCTTTCTTTCTTTGTTTTTGTCACCTTTCTCACTTTTACTCTTCCTTCATTCTTTCCGTCAATTATTTCAATTTCCTTTCTTTCTTCCTCTGTTTCATTTCCTCTTTCTTTTATCTTCCACAAATTTACACCCTTTTCTTTCCTCTCTTCATTTTCCCCTTCTTTCCATTCTTTCAATTTTTCCCTTCTCTTTTTCTTTCTTTCTTTCTTTCTTTCTTTCTTTCTTTCTTTCTATCTTTCTTTCTTTCTTTCTTTCTTGTTCCCCTTCTTCCCCCTTCATTCAACTTCTTGTTTTCTTCCTCTCTTTCTTTCTTCCTTCCTTTATTCCCACGTGAGATATTTTCTTTCCCTCCTTCGTCCCTTTTTACTTTCTTGCTTTTTCTTTCCTTTTCTTCCTTTGTTTCTTTCATACATTTATCTTTCTCTCGTTTCTTTCTCCCCCGTCCTCCCTCCCTTTTATTCGCTCACACTTTTCTTCCCTCCTTTTTTCCTTCTCTCTTTCTTTCTCTTTTTTTTTCATACATTCATCCTTCTAATGTTCCGTCGTTCTTCCCTTTTCCCGTCCTCCCTCTCTTTTATTCACCAACACTTTCTCTTTCTTTCTCTCTTTCTTTCTCTCTTTCTTTCTCTCTTTCTTTCTTTCTTTCTTTTTTTCTCTTTTTTGTTCCCTCTCATTTCATTATTTACTCTTTGCTTATGAAAAAATGATTTCTCTCCTTTTTCTTCGCGATTTTTTTCCTTGTTTCATTCCCACCATTCCAACCATTCATTCAACTGACATTTATTTCCTTCAGTTGCCTTTCTCTTGATCTTCAGATCCACTTTCAACTGTGCACACTCATTCTACCACGCATTTCAAGTATCCTTATGCTAAGAAAAGCTATAACATCCTTCCTTCCTTCTTTCCAGT
This sequence comes from Thysanoteuthis rhombus, assembly GCA_963457665.1. NCBI lineage: Eukaryota > Metazoa > Mollusca > Cephalopoda > Oegopsida > Thysanoteuthidae > Thysanoteuthis > Thysanoteuthis major. The sequence goes on along the minus strand of OY735222.1, from coordinate 11,263,740 downwards.
TTTCTTCAAATCCTTCTCTTTCTTCTTCCTTACTTCCCTCTGCACTTATTTTCTTCTTTACTGTCTTTTTTTTTTACCTTCTCGTTGTTACTTCTTCTCTCCTTTTTGCCTTTCTCTCCTACCTATCTCGTTTTTCTTGTTCCTCTATTTCTCGTTTTTCTTTCTCCTTCATTTCTTGTTTTTCCTTAACCACACCCTTCCTTCTTTTCTTCTTTACACCCTCCTTTCAATATTTCCTCTCTTTCCTTTCCTTTCCTTCCCTCCCACTAATTTCCCCAACATTTATCTTTCCTATTGTCTTTCATAACTCCCTTCCTTCTTATCACACCCATCTTCTAACTGTTCTCCATTCTTCTTTTCGTTCCGTTTCCGCCATTGCATATTTTCAGTGAACGCCACTGACCGAAACGAAATGAACAACAACCACCACTAATTTACAACCGGTCATAATTTTCGCCGCCTCGATTTTTGTCATCTTCAAACACCCAAGACCACATTAAACAACTCTTCTTTCTGTACAAAGACAATATGAACTTATAAACCAACTCAAAAATACTGACTCAGCCATACAAAACCAATCAGGCGCCCCTCCATAACTCTTCTTCATAGACACATGTCAGTTTTTAAGTGCAGTCAAAAAACGTCGTAAAAAGATAAGGCGTCAGATGCATGAATAATGTTGCATTTTGTCGTTGCCTCCGATTTGCAGGTTGTGGAATCAGGACTGCCTTCTAGTTGTGGCCACTGATGAATGGGAAGGCTAAAGTGATAGACCAGAGACACAGATCAGATCACGAATTTTCTTATTTTTCACACCAGGATCGTTTCTTGTTTAAAAAAAATGAAGGGTCTCTCTTGATCAACTCAAAGAATAAACAAGATATATTTCCCATACATCGCGTTAACCTTGTCACTCCCGGGGAGGAATGACGGGTTATATCCACAGTTTCACAAAGTTTATCTTTCACTCACCCTTTTTCCCAGCTGTACCTGTGCTCCCAGAAGTTACCTTCTAAAGACTCTACACAGTCTGATCCAGCCGCTAAATAGCGTTTAAGGACAACAACGTGGTGTCTCTTTAGTTCCAAAACTGCTTATTCCCCACTAGTAGTGCAGTGATGTCTATATCAAAATTTTGAGAGTCTTTGGATTATTGAGATTTAAATGGTAGGAAAAAAAAACTTCTATGACTCGAAAGCACCTTGACAGCACATACCTTTGCGATAACGATTGCCAGGGGAAGATATTTTTTTGCTCATGGATCAGTCCCATAATTCAACAATAGTTCCGTACCAAATTGCCAACCTTCCACAAAATTTCATTGAAATACATTTCGCAGATATCGTGTGCCCAGACAGAAAGACAGACGCGACCAAATACACACACACACACACACACACACACACACACACACACACACACACATACATATATATATATATATATATATATATATATATATATATATATATATATATATATATATATATATAATTAGTTGGGCAGGTAATAATTGATTTGAATAAAAAATATAATAATTTCAATTGTGTATTTGAAACAGCAATATCCGTCTATGGAAGTTTTTCCTGTATTTACTTAGCCTAACTGGTGCATTACCACAACAGCGAAACTCTTAACTATCTATCTATCTTAGGATCGAACTAACTAGTCATCTATCTATCTATCTATCTCTCTCTCTCTCTCTCTCTCTCTCTCTCTCTCTCTCTCTCTCTATATATATATATATATATATATATATATATATATATATATATATATATATATATATATATATATATGTGTGTATATATGCAAGTTCTTCAGGTATTTACTAAGCCCAACAGGCACATAACCACCAGAGTTCGAATTCACTTATCCATCTCGGCAATTTATTCAAGTATTTACAAAGAATGGGGCTCCTACTTAGAATTAAATTCGCTTTACAATCTAACAGAGGATCGAACTCATTATTTATCTATCTATCTATCTATCTATCTATCTATCTATCTATCTATCTATCTATTTCAGTCTGTTCATATCTATCTTTTGTTCATATTGATATATTCCTCTCCGTTCGTGCATTAGTCCGTCGAGCATATACATACATACATACATACATACATACATACATACATACATACATACATACATACATACATACATACTTACACGGGTGCTCGTGTACGTGCCTATTTTTTCTGTTCGTCCTCTTTTGTCCACGTATGCAAATATTATTGTACTATTTGCGAAAAAAAGGGGCACGATTCCCTAGCAGAAGCGAATAGTTCCTGCACAAGCATGAGGAGGGGAAAAGTACACATGCGTGAAGAGTTACGCATGAGAGACATACTCTGTGTTTGAGACAAAGGGCGAAGGAGACCAGAAGCCCCACTCTATCAAAGAGAGAACAAGCAAAAACATAAAAGAGAAAATAAAAAAGACACCAAAGCCGCCATGTTTTCTCACAGGTTCCTCTTTCTAAGTTCATTAATTTTGCAAACGCTCGTACTCAAAGCCTCGTTTTCAATTGATCAGTTTTCAACAGAAACGTTTCTGAAGACGAGTTTGGCCACTTTTCCTACGCGTTCTGTGGCTTCATTTTTATTTATTTAATCATTCATCTTGTTCATTTATCTCCCTTAGATATTTTTTGTACATATTTTACGTACATCACATTTCATTTTTTTTGTACGTTCTTCTCTCTTAGATATTTTAACAGATTAGTGTTTTTTTTTCATGGGTTTATAGAGTTTTTGTTGTATTTCTTTTCTTATTTCGAAACAAAAACAAAAGCCTATTCATTTTTACATCTTCCTTCGTTTTCATTTTTCTCTTGTAATGTACAGGTATATATTGAGATATAAAGTCTTAAGTGTATGTGTGTTCATATTTATTCATATTTCTTTTTATATTTATTTATTCATGTATTTATTTTATCAATCTTAGATTAGGTGTTTTTATAGGTTCATGGCGTTTTTGTTGAATGTCTTCCTTCATTTTAAATAAAAGCCTTATCTTTTTCTACATCTTCCTTGGCTTTTTTTGTTTTATATGTTTATATGTATGTATATCTAGATATCGAGGCATCTTGTTTTAATGCATGCATGTGTGTGTAAGTGTGCACCTATGCCTGTGTATGTGTCAGTGCCAACAAAGATATACATTAAGCCGAATAAGATGAAAAAAAAAGCATTATAAAGAAACCATTTCGAAACGAAGAAATAAAACAATAAGTGAAAGATATTTTCCTATGTTTTTTTCTTATTTACAATTCCATAAAAAGTGGAAAGATACAACAAATATTGTTCTTACGTACAGACACTCACATGCCTGCACACACATCACTAAATGGAAATATGTTGAGCCAAATACGGAAAAAAATACTTGGAAGGATAAATGAAATTGTTCACTGGATAGAAATGACCAGCATCTTCTGGTAGCATACTGTGTGGGGGGCGATCAATTAAAATTTAGAAAAAGGGTTGATCAATGAATGAATTACATCTCTCATCTTTTGTTGAACACCAAAAAGTCTGAATTTTCGAAAAAAAAAAAAAAAAAAGCATGGACTCAGTCAGAGGCAAACATGGGGCCAGTTCAACATAAACTTACATGGCAAATTGAGCCTCCCACCAAGAGCCTATTCAGGGGTGGAGGATTTTCTATACATGATAATGAGTGAATATTCGATTTTTCAGCCCTAAAGCTCTATTAGTGCGGCCTGTACGCGTGACACCTACCTACCTACCTACCTACATACATACATACATACATACATACATACATAATCACCAAGACCAATTTGAAAATGGGAGGAACCTATGTTGACACTTTTAGCAACAGTTATGGATGACAGTTTTCAATATTTGTAAGTAAACGAGAATTCCAAATCTTGAGACAAATATAATAAGTCAGTTTCCAAAATCGATTAATAATAAATAAGAAATGAATTGATTACCAAAATATTGGAGTAAGCATAGGTATAAATCTATACATGTATGTTCCACAATATACATACATATATATATATATATATATCTTATAATAACTAACATGGCCATAAAAGTTAAAAAGGGAGGTATATGAACGGGTATGATAACACGGCTCTGTGTGTGTGTGTGTTTGTGTGTGTGTGTGTGTGTGTGTGTGTGTGTGTGTTTCAAGGCATTTTTTTCATCAGTTGTTATAGTGATTCATTTTTCTTACATAGAGCGAAAAAGATAGAGATTTACAGTTTTTTCCATTGTGACTGATCAGTTTCACGCAGTCATTGCAATCAACGGACTGTTCTCATATATATATATATTAGTTGCATAAAATGAATAATACAAATACATATACATATACATATATATATATATATATATATATATATATATATATATATATATATATATATATATATATATATATATCAATGCTTATATATATCTCTGTATGTATTCACATCCATCTATCTATCTTTATATGTATATAGTCTAGACTGTTTTACAGCTTAATACAATCTAAAAGAATTTTTGTTTCACTCAGAATTAGATACGTGCGAATTATTTTTGTAGGGATCATCAGTTGTTTACCTTGTAACCGTTTCGGGGATTTATAAAACAAAATAGGTATATTAACATGGCTCCCAATTGTGTTGATCAAACACCCCCTTTATTCATTTCCTCGACCATGTAATAATATTTGTAATTTGTTATTTTATACAAGGTATTACCATAATGTATTGTATATTGATGTCATTTTATACTACACGTTTATATTTTTGAATCAAAGGACTTACTCACGTAGGTTACCCCAAAAAGATATTCAGCGATGAGAGATCGATAAGTATAACAACGAACGTGACTCGTTGTGTTCGTGTCACATCCGTGTGTGTGTTCACCAGTGTGAATATTAAATCTATTTTGTCGGATTTAATCTCGGATAGCATGGAAACCAACTTATCATAGCATCATTAAGAATACTAGTTAATCGGTAGAAATTGTTCGAGTCGAATTTCTACCAATACATTCAACCTGAGAATTCGACAAAACATTTCAAAATCGCTAACTTTAGACAAAATTATCCACGTCTCTCACCATCTCACTTCCATTAGAATCTTAAAAGTCATCTAACTTAATTACATTTTTATACATTGTCAAGCCAGAACCAAATAGCATTCTAGAAGATACTAACACCATATGGATTCTGTCATCAGTATACATCTTCAGTCTTCCATACCACCCAACTACCTATCAGTCAGATAAATGGATCAGAGCCAAATGTTTTCCCTTATCCCTGGTTTTAGCTGATTCAATGATCTTTCACACCGACAGGAACCAAATCCATCTCTTTTGTTTTCCTAACTTCCGTGAACATGATAGTTATATCATCCGATTCTTTAAATACACTCCTTAATTCTTTTATTTTCCTATACCCTCGTTGACTTGTATAAGCGCGGTATATATAACTAAACACTGGCTGGTTTTACTTTTTTCTCATACATCTGAAATATCTTTTAATTAATGAATGATAATACAATCCTCCGATTGACGATGAATACTGTGAATATTGTTGATTTACAAGTAAAAATTTTCCCTCGTGACAACGTTGAAGAAAGGCAAAAAATAATCAACTTGTAACAAAAAAGAAAAAAATTATCAAAATAAAAACGTCCTTTCAATTCCCAGGATATCATAGAATTCAAACTAAGAATTTTTTTTTCCTCAATAAAATAACAACTTCAGTTTTCAATTCTGTTTTGATTGATACAAAAATTCCCAGCTTAATCTTATGTTCAATTTTAGAGAAATCTTAGATGTGAAGTTCACTCAGCTCTTGAAGACTTGTGCAATCTACAGCTAGGGAAATGGGTTTCACTCGAACTTATAGAAATAATCACTATCATCAGTCTTTCAACGTCCGTCGTTGGACATACACTGCCCTCAGGATCCACCAGACCTCTCTATCATGAGCGTCACGGAGCAAATACTTTCTGAACCAGTCTAGTTCGTCTCTCTATCTTGTATTCTACCAGTCTCAGTTGCGCATATGATCTCTGGGGATCCATCCAGGTCGTGAATCGTGATGTCCATCGGTTGCCAGCCCATTGCCATTTGAGTTTTCTAATGAATTCTATGTCAGTCTCAGCGGGAGTAACTTAGCACCTAGGAGAGGAATTTCCTATGGAGATAAATTTTAACCCCGGGAGAGAATCGGGAAAGAATTTCAGTCTGGTGAGAAACGTATAATTGAAAGTATAATATCGAAAAAAATGACAATTCAAAATGGGTCAGAATTGGAAACCTGAGGTTGCAAGGGGAGGAATGCAACCCAGGACTCTGTGGTCCGTTGATGTGTTGCTTGGATAAACTTTGTAAATCCTACTGCAGTGAGTCTCAAATGGGAGGCACTTGGCTCCCAGGGGAGAAAATCGGGGAAACTTGGCATCACAAGACGAGGAATGCGATTGGTTTATCCACTCATCTTTCTATTCCTGCGAGGATAACATATTTCTTGACGATGAAAAATGGGTTAATTAGAGAATCCAAGACAAAAAAAATCGTGGCTGAATGTAGCACAGCTTTCAATATGGACCGGATCTGTCGGGGGAAAACGTTCTTCGCTATGTTTAACGTGATTCGAAGGGAATTCTTTATCACTAGAAGCTTGAACGTAAACTGAAAGGTACTGTAAAACAGCACATAGAGCTATTGGTTCATTTGAACGACGTCTTTTCAGATAGGCAAACACTTTCTTTCCTGAGCGAAGAATTTATCCGATGGATTTTGCTGCTGACCGTTGTTGTGTTTCAAATGCAAAGCAGCGAACGATAACTAGGTTGGGATTCTTCTGATGGTCACTTATGGGGCAGAAACATGGAATATATCTGAAGGACAGACCCCAAAACTGAGGAGCATGCAACGGGCGCATGAGAGAATCATGTTCAACAATACATGGAGAGATTACTAGACAACACAGTATATCAGAGAGAAAACGGGTGTCTGAGACATCATAGAATCTATTAGAAAACTAAAATGGCAATGTTTGGGCCATATTTCAAGAATGGAAGACAACCGATGGACATCACGACGACAACATGGATCCCCAGAGATCACATGCGAAACTGAGGCCGACAGAATACAAGATGGTGTGATGAACTAGACAAATTCAGAAAATACTGGCTCTGCGACGCCCACGATAGAAAATTGTGGCAGATCCTGGGGAAGGTCTATGTCCAACGACAGACGTTAAAAGATTGATGATGATGATGATGATGATGATGATATAGTTCTTCTACGAGTTGTGTATTTTAGAGACTACCGCTTGTTTCACTCAATGCAATAATTTGTTTTGTCAGCAATTGACACAATTTCGGATTTTACTCGAACCAATATAATGAGAACAGGAATCTTTCTTGATACACAATTTACCTGAAAGATGGCGTAGATATCTAAGGAAAATCCTTCAACGGGTAGATAATACCGGTTTGTTTGTATCTATCTATCTATTTATCTTCTTTTATGGTCAACGATTGCAAAAATGTGAAATATTCTAAAATTTACTCGAATTCGTGAAGCGTTTTTCAAAAGTTAAGCCAAAAGTTGGCTCGAAGTTGTATAAATCCAGATAAATGATGGCTGAATAATGATGCTATGAATTCATATGAATAAAACATCTTCTAATCAAATGCTAAAAACGTAATCTCAAGAGCGGATGGAAGACGGAAAACGTATCCTGATTGCGTGGGAAGATTACTCTCAACCTCAATCACGCTGATTGGTCGCAAAGTTATACCAATACTGTGCAAAAGATTCACAAGATATCCACAATGGCAGGATACTTTCCTGACATACCTCGCATCGTTATTTGCTAATCAATATGTTATTAATAAATGAAGTTAATTAATTTCTGTCTGAATTTCTGAGATGAAGAATCATCATTATTATGAAGTGATTTATTTGTACTAGTCAGTCCATTTGTACTTGTCGGTCTTCTTTCGATGCCTGCCGTATTCGAGAGCCTTTTTGGAATTTCAGCTCTACACTTTCATATCAGTCTCAGAACAAGCTAACAACGGTCTTAGGTTGATGCAAATAAACTTATTAATAGATGTAACTGCCATTCGTGTTTGGTAATCATTTATCGATGAGCCACAGACAGGTATTTTGTACATATCCTCACACACATACACACATACACACACACACACACACACACACACACACACACATATATATATATATATGTATATATATATAGGTATATATATATATGTATATATATGTATATATATATATATATATATATATATATATATATATATATATATATATATATATATATATATATATATACACAAATGTGAAAAGACAGGCACGCATACATGCATACATATACACACAACCACATACACATGCACACATGAGCACATGCGAGCACATCCAGAGAAACTCAAGTCACACTTCCATAAACATACACACACACTTACACACACTCATTCACGCACATACATAGACAAAAATGATGACTCATACTCATGTACACACACACTCACACATAAATATCTGAATATCAAAGAAAATTCTCTTAAATTCATTTATTCATTTTTTTATTATTTGAGATTACATTTAGATACAACTATGATCATATCATATATATATATATATATAAATGTAAAGTGACATGACGTTTTTATATGTATATACATGAGCATATATATATATGTATACATATATATATATATATACGTATATATATATATATGTATATATATAAATATATATATATATACATATTTATATATATATATATATATATATATATATATTTATATATTTATGCCACATACACATATATTCATACACACGTATATATACATATATATAAATATATAAACGATATGTCACTTTATAGATATAAATGTGTCTCTTTATATATAAATATATATATATATATATATATATATATATATATATGACTTCTGCAATTCTGTATTCTGTGGCTGTTGAGTCGGAAGAGTTGGAATCTCTTTTGACAGTTTTCTCGGTGTTAAAAGAAAAAAATCTTTGACAGTGAACAGAATTTTTTCAACCAAAATGAAATTTCCACCTTAATCATGCATCTATATATACTTATGTCAATATATATTTTATTCCCGTCAATCACAACAGTTGCGTGTAAGTATGTATTCGAGAATATAGATATTGACACATGCTGTCCGTAACAGTGATAGTTGCTTCCTGGAAAGTATTTAATCTTAAACTCCTCGTCCATGGAAATGATGGCTGTTACATGGAAAGATTTTTTTTTTTTTCATCAATTCAGTAATACAAAGTAATCGATATAGTATAGTTTTGATAGAACGGAAAGGAATCTCGTTTTAATGTTACTTTGTTAAATGCGTTCGAAATGTTTTACGTCACTGTGACTTGCATCGTCAAGAAACTTTCTTGAAAAATTTCATTCGATAAAAATTCTCCAATTGGCAACTCCCTAAAAATTTACCTGAAAAATACAATATTCAAAATTAAAACATGCATTAATTCAAGTTATGGAAATGTAAAAAAAAAACTTGAGAAAAAATTACCAACTTATAGGTACTCAGTAAATATTTACCAGGCAGTATATATCTATCTATATATATTTTCTTCTAAATTCTAAATATTTCAGCTTATGAGTCCCAAAATAGCCTTAATAATATATTTTCTATGCCACATGATCTAATAAAATTCTTTGGGACAAAAAATCAATTTGTTCTTGCGAGTTTGTATTTACAATTGACCTAACCAGTAAATTGTTGCAAATAAATATTTCATAATTTCTATAACTTTGAGAAGGGTCATGAACACACCAACTTCTACCCGGGAAACCTAACCCCTTCTCTCCATTTTTGTTGTTTGCCAATTTTTCCAAGGCACTATTCGTGTGTAAAATGTGATAATCGTACGAAAAATACTCATGTCTCTCATTTTTCTTCTGTTGTTGACTACTGGAGGGAAAGAGACCGATAGGAGAGACACTCTTTCCTTTGAATATTACATTTTACATCTGAAAGAGGTCGTGGAATGAAGAGGTCGTGGCCGAAACGTTGTGCCAAGAACAAAGATGGAATAGAAAAATTAGGAATTTCTTTTCATCATCATCATCATCATCATCATCTGTCGTTGAACCTCCTTAAAGAGTCGCCAGACCTCTCTATAATGGGCGTCACGGGGCCAATATTTTTTGAACTTGTCTAGTTCGTCTCTCCTTGTATTCTGCCAGCCTCAGTTACACATATGATCTTTTGGGATCCATTTTGTGAGTCATGATGTCCATCAGTTGTCTGCCATTCTTGCAATATGACCAACCCATTCCTATTTGGGTTTTCTAATGATTTTATCGTGTCTCGAACTCCCGTTTTCCCGCTGGTATATTGTGCTGTCTTGTGATCCCTCCATGTGGGGTTCAGCATGATTCTTTTATGTGCACGGTGTATTTTTCTCAATTTGCGACTCAGTCTTTTCGTTAGGTTCCATGTTTCGGCTCGATAGGTGACTATACTTTTGGTTGAATACTTTTCCTTTTAAGACTGCTGTTTTTCTTTGTTCTTGAAGGTCGAGCTTGTTCTGTCTGAGGCTTGTCATCCTAGAGTGATTCATTGCTTGACTCCTTCTTCATTTGAGCATTTCCTGGATATTCGTTGTTCAAAACAGATGTAGTAATCTTCTTTCTCAAGTTCTACATTTTCAATTTCAATCGTTTTGCGTTTATTTCCGACGTGTTCGTTGCACATGACCTTTGTTTTGCTGAAATCCATTTGGAGCCAGACTCCCTTGCTTTATTCATTCGGTTCATTAACAATTCGTTGGAGGTCGTGGAAAAAAGATATTGGCCGACTGTTCTGATTGCTTTGTTTTCCCAATCTAAGTTTCTGAAGATCATCTTGAAGCCGGCTGTGAAGAGAATGGGTGAGCTGCTCTCACTTCGTCATACCCCTTTTGAAGCTGAAAGGGTTCCAAACCTTCATGTAGCCCAGTAAAAGAGCAGCTGAGACTGAATATATGTCGCTATATAATATAATGGCGACTTCTATTAGGCTGTTGTTGAATCCATTGATGTTAGTGTTGTTTTTTTTCTGGCTCAGTAAGAATTTTATATCTGTGTTTCACTTCAAAAACTTGAAGGAACGATTGAGGTACGTTTAATGGTTGCTGTTTGATTTGGAACATTTTCGGCGTTCTTCGCTGGTGTTAATTTGCATTTTACATCTTACCATTCTGCCATTACTCCATACGTTGACTTGATTTAGGACTTGAATGTCTTTGACGGTGTCACTTTTGTCTGCTAGGGTATGGTCTATTCCTTTTTATTGATTTCGTGGTTGGGGCTCTTCCAAGTCAATTATTTAATGGGTTTCTTCTGGAAGAGGTTGTTAATGATTTTGAAACAGTTTGCAGTTGTGAAGTTCACAAGATCTTCACCTCTCTTGTTCCGTGCTTTATATTCCAACTCGCTGACGCAACGTTTTTTTGCTTGTTCTACCGGTATGTTGAAGTCTCCCATGATGACATTGGAGTATTTTCAGGTATCTTGGAGTTGGGAGTTCAAGTCATCATAGAAAAAGAGAGAGAGAGAGAGAAAGAGAGAGAGAGAGAGAGAGAGATGGAGAGAGAGAGAGTACGCTTCTTACAGTAGAGTTTAAAATAAAATGACAAGTAGAACTCGAGAGCTACACTAATCGGAGCTGAACTGGGACCTTTTTGGTTGATGGCAGACCATTTTAACATTGATAGTTTTGAAACTAGTATACTATTTTACTATTCGCTAAAAAAAATCCAAGCCGTACGACACCCTCTTTGTATCGTTGTAGTTGTCCTTCCTCTGATTTATCCCTTGGGACACTACAGCCGTGATCTATTTTATGGCCAACTCTGACGGGCGGACGGGGGTAGACACTAGCGTTAAGAACAAAAACAATCCTCACTAAATATGGGAGAGTAAATACTTCCCTGTTCGTTTCGTCACATATATTGAACTAATACATAAAATTGACGTTTCCCCATCATGATTTAAAATCACGGTGAAGTGGTCGGTTGGCAATTCTCTTACCGACTGGATGAAAGTCTTGACAATCTACAAAAAGCTATGTTTATATATATTTGTATTGAATATTATATCTACAATATAAAAGTGGTACATCTTCAGCCAGAATGAAAGTGGAGTTTAACCCTGCAGCGTCTAGGCTTGTTTAAAAGGTAAGTTCATGTGAAAGCTACTCATCAAATTGACCAACGTATTCAAGCAGGTGAAAATCATTTTCTGTGTTTTATTTGGATATTTTGAGTACGTTAGCTATCTTATATTTCTATTCGAAATCGTCAACCAAAACTGTCAAAATAGGTTTCTCCAGTTTTTAAGTTGGTCTAGCTGGCTTGCTAAATTCACTGCCTAAATAGGTTTTTTGTGAGAAGTTCAATTTGCGAAGCAAGTTTTATTCCCTTAGTATGAGTCCGGCAGCATTTGCACTTGTTTTTTTTTTTAATTTAAAATTTTTTTCCTTTTTAGCGATCACTGCCCAGCAAAAGGTGGAGGAAGTATTCTATTCATCGATAAGCCATTTTACAATTTTTTGATTGATCACTCTAACACGGCATGCAACCAAAAGACGTTGGTCACATGACAGCTTCCATTGAGTGACTAACCAGACCTGTTTTATTTTGCGTTTAAATCGCGTTTACACTTAAAAAATAAAATAAAATAAAATAAAACAGCATGATACGCCAAAAATGTTGCTTATTTTCTAAAACTAAATTCTCCTAATGGTCATCTAATAATACAAAAGAAGTTTTTAGCCATCTCAACAAAGAAATGCACGCTGATATGATAGTTGACATAATTCAATCAAAGGAATCTTTTTGGAGAAGTTCATTAAAATCAAATGCTCCTAATCTGATGACATAACAGAGTGAACCTTCTGGTCAAACCAATATAATTAAGATGCATGCATGTGAGCATGAATTCACATTTTGCAACCAGTGCACAAAGGAAATTAATGTGTACATAAAAGGTCAGTAGCCTAAAATAACGTAGCCATTATCAATTATAAGTATGATTATAAAAATATATTATAACGATACTGGCTTCTACAGCATCAAACTCTACCCGAATTTATATTCCGAGTGAATATAATTACTGCAACATATATATATATATATATATATATATATATATATATATATATATATATATATATATATATATATGATTTTATGTTGTTGTGAAAATGTAATTGTTTATCAAAATGAGATGTATGTCTGTCTGATAGATTTCCTTTAGTATCTAAGACTCGTCAGTTTAGCTCAGTCAGTAAGTTCAACGGCGGGTTTTACCGAGTGGGATGGGGGAGCAAAAGAATATATTTCGTGGGGTAGGAAGGGCAAAAGGGTATATTCAAGATCTATATCAACAGCAACTCTCATCAGCGAGTAATAATACCATATTCTTACATGGATACATTAAGTCGGGGTTGAATGGAAGAATTGTAAAGCGCTATCATTCTTTATTGATTGTAAGGTTCCAAATGCCAACCTCTTGCACTTTAAGAGAGAATGCTAGATCCAGACGGACGCCAATGTAGTTAACTGTTTCTGCTAACTAGTTATACATTTGGAATGTGTGTCATTGTTATTAATCTATTTCGACACAGCATCAAATGAATATAAAAAAAATACTTATCGGTGTTTTATTCAATGGAACAATAAACGGGACAAAGTAGTTCAAAGTGTAGAATAAAATCTTGACTAAATGCGTTACTTCGTAGAATGCAATCATACTTGTATCGTATAAAAAAAATGACAGTACAGTTTTATTAACTATGAGAGACAGGCTGTGCTAGAATCATCGTGGAACAATTTCAAGTTTATATTTGTACAAGGATTCAGTGCGCATATATGTTTTTTTACAGAAAAAAAAATTGCACATCTTGAAACTTTTGCGCACGCTGATTACTAAAAATTTGTGGAAAGATTGCATGCAACACCTTTTTAATAATCACTTTTAACTCAAATCATTCTTCTTTTTCTTTCCTTTTTCCAGTTCTCGTTCCGGGTTTTTCATGAGCATTTCAGCCTCAGTTCTTATTTTCTTACATCCATTTTTATTTTTATACCAACCTATTAGGTTCGTCGTAATTTAGGCGCCATTTGCCACAGCTGAGACCTTGATGGCTGCAGGCAAAATGGCCAAAGGTTTTCCCCCCCTAAACCAATTGACAACCACGTGTATCTTATTGGTTGGGAATGTAATTGGTTGCCTGATTTATGATCGGGTCATGCAAAATGCTCAAGAGTCAGGGGAAAGAAATTGACCTTTCAACCCTGACATTTGAATTTATTTTCTTTCCTTTACTTTTCATTGGTTGGAGCTGTAGATGGTTAAAAAAAAAATTATCATTTTCACTTTCTTTCTCTATTTCTGTTTGGCCAAGTAATGAAGACACACGCACAATGCACACACACACATGCACATGCTCATACACAGAAACACTCGCATGTATATAAAATGAGGGATAAAGTGAAAGTGAAAGTGAAAGTGAGATGAATAGCGCTGCAGAGAGGTATACTGACTCATGGTCTCAGCGTGCAATTTATTAATCTCTCTCTCTCTCTCTCTCTCTCTCTCTCTCTCTCTCTCTCTATCCATCTATCTATCTATGTATCTTTCTATCTATCTATCTCAGTTTGTTCACATCTATTTATCTATTTATCAATCTATCTTTCTCAGTCTGTTAATATCTATCTATAATAAAAATGAATGTTATGAAAAATGTCACTCGTGGCACCAAATTTCAATATAATAAGTTCAGCATGAAATAAATGTAACAATCGCTCAACCTCTGTGGGCTAATATTCTTCTTCATATAGCAGTAAGACTGATGGAATACAACTCGGGTATCTTCACTTTTGGTCAATGAGTTTTTCATGTTGTTCTGAGAGAGTCACAGGTTATGCCAGGGATGAAATTTCTTTAGCTAAACAAAGAAAGTTTCCCTGCCCCTATTTGACTGCCCAGTAGTATCGAAGGAAAATCCGACCTCACCTGCTTCTGTTTGCCAGTTCATCCTTGTGGCTGGCTGGTCGACATTTTTTAAATTGATTTCTATATGTAAATGCAGGTAATCATAAGTATGCATAAATCAAACAGTCTGATTATATGGTCTACCCTCATTCGACGACGCATTGCATTAACGTTTGCAACCTGAATCTGAGGTCAAATCATGCCGTTGAATAGATTACACGATCTATCTATCCATCTCAATTTGTTCATTTCTACGAATTCACCTGTCTATTGATTATTATAAAATTATTTACAGGGAGAATCTTACTTTGATACAAAGCTGCACTAATGGGTGTAAGGAAAGAACGTACTCCACTCGCAAATCGGTCTGTGAGAGTTGGCCGATATTTTCATGCAAGACAATTCTGTGCCTACTGTTCAGTTCATAGACAATTTAACGCCTGGCTAATTCAGCACAAGACAAATAAAAGCAAGGGAAATTTGTACCAAAAATTCAGCGCATTGGACAATACAGTGAGAGACAATTCAGCGCAAGGACAGTTCCATCTCGATGATTCGGTGCACGAACGATTCAGTGTAAGGGCAATCTGAGCTGACAATTCAACGTGAGGGACAACAATAAATTATGGACTTAAAATAATCTATTGAGATACAAAAATTAAGATAATTTTTGAGTTGAATTATTTTGAGAAATTAATTTACTCCTGTGATTCTGTTTGATAACGAATACTTTGTAGTCACTCCAGTTTATCAGGTGGATTCACATTGTTTTTAATTGAATTCCTTAATGCAAAATGAGTTTCTAAAGGATAACAAAATCCATTTAATAAGATATTCTATTCCCTCTTTCTCTGACAGAATAAACTTTATAGAGCTAATTCATTTAGTTTTGATCATTATTAAAAGGGTTGATGCAACATAATTGACAAAGATATTTGCAACTTGGAAGGGGAACACACTGTCCTAGAAATGCCCAGTGCAACTAATGCTATGTGAGAGAGAGAGAGAGAGAGAGAGAGAGAGAGAGAGAGAGAGAGAGACGCATGCACACACACACACACACACACACACATATATATATACGTTAAATATTTGTCGACACTAAATCGTTTTTACTCCGAACTATTGTGGGCAACATTGTTTGCACTTTATTGTCCTGTGCATGAACACACATATATGCGCCGAATAGTCGTTGCTGGATTGTCTTTGCAGAGAATTGTCATGCATCGACTTGTTGGCGCTGAACAATCTTGTTCAGAACAGTTGGGTCATAGTCAGTGAGATGAACTTGCAAATCATCCTGCTATGGTATACACCCTTCGTAGTTGGATTATTTGAGAGCCAATAATCTAGATTGCTAAGAATACTGGATAATGATCATTACGACGTTCCGTATAAAAAAAAATCAACTTTTTCGGAAGTAGTCAAAGCTTGAAAATGCAGTCGACGTCACTCACAGAAGATTAACTTTTAAAACAATATCCTGACGATGGCTGTCAGTACTGCGGAAAGCACTTGACAGTTATGCCTAAATCTTGACAATTTTTGTGTTCACTTCCGAGTAAATCATTTGCGTAAGTAAGAAACGATGTTAGAATATTCTAGAATTTCACAGAGCTTTTTTTTCACTGGAGCCAAAATTTTTTGTCAGCACAAGAATCCTAAACTCTCCTGTTGAGGAGGAGCAAAAAGTAAATGGTTTTCTAAAAAGACAAAAACAAAACAAAACAAAACAAAAATCACTGGAGATTTTCCCATAAAAACAGGAATTCAATATGAAATATAATAGCCTTGTACATTACTTAACCATACTTGTCAAACGTATGGGACCAAGCGGAAATTTATGTCACAAAACTTGCAACACTTACACAGTTACTATGATTATACATACTAGCTGGACCCATGAAAATCCCACAAATGTTGGCAACTAAGATCATCCATCTTCTCATGAAATCGTTCTTCCCTTGTTCAATGCCAGTATCCTTCCCCCGAATCCTTTCAAATCTTCGTTGCCAATCCATGATTTTATCTTGATGTTATACAAACATGGATTACTTTTTTATGCGAAGATTTTCCAATTTCCAATAGTAAAAAACAACATTTTCATAAAAAATATCCTGGTCTGCTTAACTAAATATTAACCAAGATATTCTACAAACTTGTGATACCATGACGTAAAAAAAAGGAACAAATAGTCTCCATCGTCTGCTTTATACAAATTTCTGCATTTAAAAATTCTTTCTCTCGTGATTGGTCAATTCTTTTGGATTAATCAACCAATCGGAGCGCGTCGGACAGATATCGTCAGAGAGAAAATTATAGCTTGTATAATAATCCAATTCTCAGCCTAAACGTTGTAGTATGTTTCTTTGAATTACTTTATCCCAGACTTCAAAAATGAATGCTTAAATCTATCGGTGAATATGTATGAGTGTCTCCGGTGTCGTCGTCGTCGTCGTCGTCGTCGTCGTCGTCGTCGTCGTCGTCATCATCATCATCATCAATCTTTCAACGTCCGTCGTTTGACATAGACTTTCCCCTGGATTCGCCATACTTCTCTATCATGAGCGTCGCGGAGCCTGTAATTTCTGAATTTGTCTAGCTCGTCCCTCCATCTAATATTCTGCCGGCCTCAGCTGCACATGTGATATCCAGGGATCCATGTTGTCAGTTGCGATGTCCATCGGCTGTCTGCCATTCTTGCAACTTGGCCAACCCATTGCCATTTGAGATTTCAAATGGATTCTGTGATATCCCTGACTCTTGTCTTTTTCTGGATGTACTTCGTTGTCTTGTCTCTTCATGTGAAGATGAGCATAATTCTTTCACTTGCATGGTTCTCAATTTGCGGATCTGTCTCTTGGTTGGGTTCCATGTTTCAGCTCCATAAGCGACTATTGGGAGGATACATTGGTGTGTCTGTCTATAAACAGCACAAACCAGAAAAAAGGAGCTTTTTGAAGCCAAGTGTGAAGTTACAATTATGAATTCATATCCGAGTAAATATTATCTGGAATCAATTTTCGATTTTTTTTTTCTTTTTGCCTTCGAGGTGTTCAGCCGTCTACGTCCTTGCTTATCGGTGAATTGGGAGTGACTTGAAAACAAAAATCAAACAATCTTTTTTTCCGTGTCGAGACAAATGTTGCTCGTGGCGCAAGGAAGGCAATATTAAGATAGATTGAAACATCAGAACATGATAACCCTGAATAGAAGGGTGAAATTTAGACTTGAGAAAGCAATTACCTCCATTGACTGCTTGCTTTTCTTCAAATGGAAAATATATACAGAAGTATTGATAGGGGCCAGCCTGGTATGTGAGATACACTGATATGTATACGCTTGGGCATGTGTAAGTGAGCATCCTCCTTTACATTAAGTCTGAGCCTTTTTTAATAGCTAGCTTTATCTATCTATCTATCGATCTATCTATCTATCTATCTATCTATCTATCTACTAACCCTTGCTTAGAGTAATACTGAGCCACGATAGTAGGGAGCAGAGTAATGATTGAATTTACCAGCAATATATACATGAGATGTACGACATGAGCTATTTATCGAAATCATTGCTGAAAGCGAGATGGTGTTTGATCAACATTACTGGGGTGTCATATCAATATAACTGTTTTGTTCTCAAATCCCCGAAACGGTTATATGGCAAACAACTGATGATTCCCCAAAGAGAAAATTTACACATTGTACCATGATAACAAAGTATACGTAAAACAGGGGAAAACATCGACGGAAATTACGCAAATTGCATTGACAGATATTGGGAAATAAGTGACTAAAGTGACACAAAATAAATTTTGAAAAATGTTTTTTATGTATTTACTCTTCAAAGCCGTAAATCTTTTCAGATTACACACACAGACACACACACATACACACACACATATATATATATATATATGTGTATAAATATTCTACAAAACTTTAATATATATATGTATAAATTATTCTACAAAACTTTACAGTTTTCCTGATTATATACATACATATATTATCTAGAAAACTTTACAGCTTTCAACACAAAATATCAAAATACTTTTTCAAAGATTTCATCGCGTCATTTCAGTCACTTATTTCCCAATATCTGTCAATGCAATTCATTTGATTTTTGTCAGTGTTTCCCCCCTGTTTTACACATACTTTGTTATTAATGAACAATGTGTGAATTTTCTTTTGTTGGGATCATCAGTTGTTTACCATGTAACGTTTTCGGGGATTTTAAAAACAAAACTGTTATGTTGACATGGTACCCAGCAGAGATGATCAAAAACCACCCCCCTTTCTCACTGTATAGCTTACGTCATACATGTAGTTTGTCATTTCATTTAGGGTACGATGTGTGGAAATTCACACATTGTACCATAAAAACAAATTATATGTGAAACAGAAAAAAACAGCATAAGAAATTACATAAATTATATGAACAAATATTTGGAAATCAATGACTGAAGAGACACAGGAAATCTTTTAGAAAAGTTTTCCTTCTAATGTGTTTAGTGAATAAAGCCGTACGCTTTTCTAGACTATATATAAACATGATTATAAATTGCATTATATTCATTATATTGAAACTCTTATTTGAGATGATCTCCCGTAACTACACGTTTCACGTATCATTTGGCCTAGACTACGTAAATAGAATAAACAACTAACGAAAACGATGCTACTGCAGGAATCAAACATGCAACAGGTTGGGTAACTGCTTAAACGTTGCATCGCTCTTACCATTGAGCTAAACAGCTGCCGGTATGCAAAGGCCCAAATAACTGTTTTCACTCCAAATTTTAATTTCGTTTATTCTTGATCTTCATCTGCTCTACAATTATGTTATTAAGATACGGATAGATGATCCGACAAATGATTACAAATTGCATTATATTGTTATAAGGCTCTTATTTGAAATGACCTTTCGTCCGAACAGCGAAGAACGTATCAGTTAATTAAAACAATTCAAGAAAATGAGGCTGTCACTGGAATCGCACCTGCTTGTTTAATCTATTCATATTGTCTTGGCCAAGTGATACATCATCCATGTTATAAGGGAAGATCATTTGAAATAAGAGTCCCATCATAATATAACACAATTTCTAATCATTCTGTTGGATTCTTTATCCATTTCTTAATAACGTATATATATACAGCAAAAACCAGATACTACAACTCCACAACTTATAATATATATATTTGTATATATATATATATATATATATATATATATATATATATATATATATATATATATATATATATATATATATATGCACGCTATCATACAAAGTTAGATATATAAATACACATTAGTACGATATATATATATATATATATATATATATATATATATATATATATATATACTAACATAATACCCGTCAAAAAACGGTATTATCAGTATCAAATAATGAATGTCAGAAATTATTCTTTGCTCCCAGTACAATGTGACCCAGTACAATCTGTCACATGTTCCTAGGTTAAGAGATGGGCAACTACTCGACGATGGATAATTTGATTTAATCTCTATCTCACACTCAGTCTGTCTGTCTCCCTTTTTCTCTTTATATGGACAGTTTTTTTTTGCAGTCTCCTATCGTTTTACTGCGTTTTGAAGTATAAATTTTTGTTCGGTTACTGTAGAGAATCTCCCTCTGGCGTCAGGTATTCCACTTGCAATAACAGGAAATAACAACTGTGAAATTGAAATTTTAACAAGGTTAGAAAGCTATCTTTCGAAAAGGATGTCATGTGGAAAGAAAATGAAAACAAATTCCAACTTTCTTGCGAATCAAAATAATTAATTCAGATTCAAATATTTTTTAAAATTTAAAATTGGCACTGCAGTTCATTTATATCTCGTCTGCATGGCGAATAATGTGCGTACAATATCATCACTGATTTGCAATTACCGTAAATTCTCGTATATAAGTCGATCGCGAGCATAAAACGATACGTAACCATGGAAATATATCGAGTGAGAGAACGGATGTAATCGCTCGCTAGTTAGTATACATTGTGTCTATCGATGTGGTATTCATGTGGGCAAAAACATCGGCTTTTTGACTGACCAGGGTTCAAGTCGAACTGTTGATTTTTGTCCTATATTGAAGAATATACCGTATTTTTTCGGCACGATTGTTAGTTGGTTGTAACGTAAGTTATGTTTGTTCTTTTGTACCAATAATATTTGACCAATATAATTGAAAGTCTATCCTTATTTAGCTGCTAATATAAAAAAAAACTAAGAGAAAAATTCAATGTTAGCCAGATGATTGTTGAAATTTGAAAAAGCTGGAAAAGATCTGAATGGTTGGAGAATCGATCTCAAATGATCAGTCCGTAGCAAATTGCCAGCAACGTGCCGATTACTGTGAGTCATTGTATTGTAAGCATATTTTTTTCTGACTGATTTATTACTGGGGATGAGAAATGGATCCATTACTACAAAGTTGAACGCCGCTGTCAATGGCTCGGTCATTATGATTGACCTGTGCCCCAGCTGCGAAACAACCATTATCTGAAGATCTTGTTGGGTGTTTGCAAGGGCAAGTGAGGAATCATCCATTACGAACTATTACAGCCAAACTGTTGAAGCTGAAGTTTATTGCTATCACCTCATCGTTTGGAATCAGCTTTAGGAAGAAAACGCTTATCCATACTGAGCAGAAATCGGCCATTCTTTATCACGATGGTACACGTTCCCCTACTGCTCAAATGACCAAAGATCTTATAAAGACATTTAGCTAGGAAAAATGATTCATCCACCATACTCTCCTAACCTAGCTACAACTGACCATGATTTATTTTGTAATTTGCAAAATAATTTTAACGCAGAGAGTCTCACTTCAAGAGGAGAGGCTCGAAATTAATTAGTTCTTTATTTCAGGTCAAAATCGAAGAAATTTTACAAATCTGGTATCAAAAAACTTTTTGATAGACAGAATAAAGTAATCAAAAGCGGAGACCAATGCATTAATGATTAGGTTTATTTTTAATCAACACCATATTTGTGTATCCAAATAAATTGAAAATTCGGACATAATTACCGTTATGGCGTAAATATAATCGACGCTCTTTGTAAAAAAGACTGGATTAAAAGAAAAGTTGAAAATTTGTGACGTCTTTACATATATATGTACATCATCAGCAGTCTTATCGTCCATCGCTGAACATTGACCTTCCCCAGGATTCACTGCACTAATCTATCATAGAGCCAATACATCCTGAACTTGTCTAATTCGTCTCTCCATCTTGTATTCTATCAGCCTCGGTTTCGAATGTGATCTCTGGGGATCCATGTTGTGAGTCATGATGTCTTCCGGGAGTCTGCCACTCCGACATCATGACTAACCCATTGCCATTTGAGTTTTCGAATCAATTCTATGATGTCCCGGACTCCTGTTTTTTCCCTAATATATTTTGCTGTCTCTCCATGATTCACTTATGTGCACGTTGCATACTTCTCGGTTTGAGGGTCTGTTTCTTGGTCAGTTTCTATGTTTCTGGTCCATAAGTGACTATTGGGAGAATGTGTTGGTTATTTACTCTTCCGTTTAGGTCTAATGGGATCTTCTTGTTTCTGAAGATTAAGCTTGCTTTGCCGAAGACTTTCCATCCTTATTATGGTTTTTCCCTTGATTTCTTCCCTTTTGGGGGTGGTGGTGGATTCATGGAGATCTGTTGTCTTAGGTAGATACAGTGATCTACTTTTCCAGTTTTGCGTTTTTGATTCTGATCATGGTGTGTCCATTCCCAACGTGATTGTTGCACACGGCCTTTGTTTTGCTGAAGTTCATGCAAAGTCGACTTTCTTGCATTCTTCATTCAGTTCATCTAGCAATAGTCGGAGGTCGTGAAGGTTTTCAAAATGAACGATGCTGTCTGAAAATCTGAGGTTGTTTTGGTATTCACCGTCTCTTCTGATTCTTTTATTTTCCCAATCTAGGTTTCGGAAGATCATCTCGAGGCAGGCAGTAAAGAGTTTGGTTGAGCTGGTATCACCTTGTCTTACCCGCTTTTGGAGGTGAAAGTGGCTTATGGATTCGACAGTTTATGTCTGATAGTATGTGATAATTGTAGAGACATCTTAATAGGACAAAACACGTTTCCTAATGAAATATCTCTCCATGTATCATATCCTTACCTTTCCACAGATGCATACACACACACACACACACACACATATATATGTATTTAAGAGATGGACATATTTGGTCCGACAAAATGAATTGTATTATATAAAAACTTATCTGAAATGATTTCCCGTTGTTACACGGTTAATGTATCATTAAACTGATAAGACAAATGCCGAATAAGCGCTTTTAACCCAAATTATAATCTCGTTTATCCTCGGTCTTTCTTGTCTCTTTCAGTGCGACAGTATGTCGTCAAGAAATGGATATTCAGCCTTTGCATTATCGGTGGACTGTTTAGACCAATGGTTTGTGCATTGCTACGTTGAAGCAGGTTCAATTCCTACAGTAGCCCCATTTTCTTTGATTGTCTATTCTATTTACGTCGTCTAAATTGAATGACGGGAAATTATTTCAGATAAGTTTCTATATGATGTAATGCTATTTATATATATGTATAATTTTGTGTGATACTTCTACAGAGAGCATTGATAATATGATCTTGGACAAAAGTGCTGATCTCTGTGGAAATAATCCCGTCATTTTTATGGGCTCATTACTACCACTACTACTACTATCATTACTACTACTACTGATGATAAAAAACCAACAAAATGCTTAATGGAAGAAAATCCCTGACAATTTTCTTAGACGAAATGATAAAATACCCAACATAAGCAGGCGAAGATATTGTTCTCGGAAGAGACAAACTGATGCATGCAATAGAGAAGATATTAACACTGCGATCGGCAAAGCAGGTTGAACGAAGAAGAAG
Source organism: Thysanoteuthis rhombus (assembly GCA_963457665.1). Lineage (NCBI taxonomy): Eukaryota > Metazoa > Mollusca > Cephalopoda > Oegopsida > Thysanoteuthidae > Thysanoteuthis > Thysanoteuthis major. The sequence goes on along the minus strand of OY735222.1, from coordinate 11,239,786 downwards.
AAAAAAACAACTTGTTTATTTGAAGGAAGACATGGGGAAAAGGGCGGGAACTAGGACGATGATAATAATAAGAAGAACAAGATGGGTGGACAAGCGGCCAGAACCGATTGGGAAAAAAATCTGATGAAAAAAATGAAGAGAAATCGGTAAAACAAACCATTGGTTTGCTGAAATGGCAAATGAAACGATCTAAAAAAAAGAAGAGAGAATGAGGCTGAGGAAGTAAAAAGGTTTCATTCAAAAAACAGCCGGGGTTTGATGGAAAACCTACTGCGGGAAAGACGAAAAGAACCATGATGACGAAAAAAAAGAGGGTGGAGGAGAAAGAGATAAAATTCTATGAGCTACCCGGGCTTGCTGTCAGGAGGAAGAGTCACAATAACAAGTACGGAACAATTACTGAACACATAACTTTACCAACGCCATTGTCACTAGAAACTGAATGTAAATCTGTTCATACATAGCTACAATACAGGAGAGGTAAAAGTTCCTGGATACGTCAGAGTGATAGTTAGTGAGTCAGCCTTACTGACCATTACTACTGTGAAGTGAATTCGAAGCTCACTGAGTACCCTGCACTTGCTGAATTATACGAGAGCGTCGTACTGACGTACTTTCGAAAGTGAGAATAAGATTGAAAGTGAGTTTGATTTCAGTCAACAATGAGATTGAGTGAAATAGGACGCATTTTATTCGGCAGGCATTTTGATGAACTTTAATGAAATTAACTTGCAGCATGGAGCAGCCAATATAACACTTAGTTCAAAAAATGATATCTGCGTATTTATTGAAAAACTTGACGTTTTCCGCCATCTTCTTCTAAAGTGTGAATTTTATCAGTTTCCGGAATTGCGATCAATTAAAGATGACGTAACTGCAGAGGAGCTTGAAGGATGATGTCAGTGCTGGGTAGTTTGAAAGGTGGTTTAACTTCAGAGAAGTTTGAAAGATGATGTGACTGTCAGCAGGGTGGGGTGTTAAAGTTGATGTAACTGCTGGAGATGTTGTGGGTTCATTAGTCACCTAAATGAACTTAAAATGCATAACTTTCCGTATCCTCATATCTAGATGAATCAAACTTTATTGCTGTGAATCGTTTGGTCATCAAACAGAGAAAATGGCGGAAAATCACTGAAAGAAGAAGGCACCTTCGCTTGTTCCTAACAAAAATCGAACCAGATATCTAGCCTTAACTTTCCCCAGCGTTAAGTTTAAGAATATCATTGATTCAATATACGTTATTATTTTATGCAGGCTGTGTAACTCTTAATTTGATTTTTTTAAAATTTTAGATTTTGAATTTTCGTGGTCAGTACGATGATTTTACTCATGGAAAATTTACAGGAATGAATGCTTTGCATGAAAAGGATCAAGAGCTCTGATCTGCGTTGAGTAAGACGGGGAAAATGTGTTTAGGCACCTATGGAACTGAAACATGGAACCTAACGAAGAGACTGACCCGCAAACTGTGAACCATGCAACGTTCATATGATAGAACCACGCTCAACATCACATGACAGCACAATATATCAGGGGAAAACAGGAGTCCGAGAGACATCATAGAATCCATTAAAAAAACTCAAATGGCAATGGGCAGGCCATGTTGCAAGGATGCAAGACAACCGATGGACATCACAACTCACAACATGGATCGCAAAAGATCACATATGTGACCGGCAATATAAGATGGAGAGATGAAATAGACGAATTCAGAAAGTATTGGGTCCACAACGCCCATGATACATAGGTCTTGCAAATCTTAGGGAAGGTCTATGTCCAATGATGAACGCTAAAAGGCTGCTGCTGATGTTTGTATTAATATAAAATATATTTTCTCAGCTTCTGAATGTTCCCAAAGACTTATGAACGACGTTCTGTAATTGACTGATGGCACAAGCAATAGAGAGCTATATAAAATTCGAATATATTTTCTACATTTCCGTAAAAATTTCAAAGATATCGCTGTGAACATTTGCATCAGCCTGATAAATACTTTGGGAAACAACGTGAAATGTAATTTTCACGTGTGTCCACACATGTATATGAGACAATTATCGAAAATCTAACGATACTTTAAGACTCCAGAGAGAAATTATTGATAAAAATTATACACTTACTATAATTTGAACTTACTGATTGTTTTCAACATCTAGATTTAAAGGTGAACCATCTTTACTTCCTTTTACTTACTGTATCAGCTACTACTACCACAATTAGTTATGCTACTACTAAAATCTGTTTGAATTCAGAAATCCAGATATGGATGTAAGGATGATGGATGTATCATACACCTTATGGTTCTTGTTCTTATCATCAAGACTACTGTAGTGTTTCGTGTACAATGCAAAAAATTCAATACAAAATCAGAGTTAAAATAGTGGGCTAGGGTCATACGTGAGTATTTAAACGTGATAACATATTTTACAGATTTCTAAGTTATAAGAAGAGGGGTCGCATTATGTTTATGATGGCATTGTATTCGAGTAAACACGGTACATAATTCAATTCATTTTAATGCTTGCGGTCTTCTTTTTGTGTATGTTTCTGATATTTGATTATCTTTTATCTCTTATGGACGATCGGCGTTTAGCAAAACAAATATTCTGATTGCAAAGCACTACGACACGTGCTCCTGAATTAATTTTTGCGATTTAGAAAAAAAAATTGCCGGATAAAATTTATTAGAAGGAAAGGTTAAGAAAAAAGGTTTCAAAATGTCGGTAGGACAAAAACATTAAGACAAATATGGAAAACGAATTGACTCAACAAAACGGATTCTGGAAGGTGAAACAAAAAATGGAGTTTTTCTCCGCTATCCGAAGGTAGAAGGTAGAGCGTCCTTATGATACATTTCGTGAGCAGACGTGGCGTAAAAAGAAGAAGCTATTTAAATTAATTACTGCTGGATTTTTTTTTAGCGTTTCCCGATCCCCCCATAAGAACAGAACAAAAATCAAACGAACAACAACCCTGGCGTGATATATTCGTTACGATTAACATTACTGCTATGATTGCAGAAAAGTATGATTTTGATTTTGAAAGGTAACGTAGATTAGCTGGATGTTTCGAGTGCCTACAAAAAACTGCATGGAAGGAAAATGTGTGAAGCCAAGCAGTCAAGCATAAAGTCATATTTCCTCGTACATCAGACGACAAACCTCAACATTCGACAACAATCAGAAAGCAGACATAGAAAGAAGAGAAAGAATAAATTTCAAATGCGAGCTCACAAAGCAAATAATAATAATAATAATAATAATAATAATAATAATAATAGAAATTAATTATTGCTGCATAACAATCTTTTATTCTAGTGAGGAAGCTTTATCAAATAATTGTGCATTCTATGATAAAAGCATATGATTTGATGCAATATTAGGTGAGGGCATTCTGGAAAAATCGGAGATTGAGCCATCATGAAATTTCAATATGTCACCCATGGCAGCCATTTCAAAATCGCTGCTGTCAGATCAATTTTCCTATCAGCGATGGATATGATATGATATTGAACGCATGATTTGTTGAATTTGGTTCCATGCATACTTCATGGAAATTACAATTTAGATAATACAGTCAAGTTGTTGAAAATTCAAGATGGCCGCTATGATTATTAGGAAAATTGTAATTGCGATAAAGTTGCTTTGATTATTCTGATATGGTATCAAATCATACATTTTGTAATCCAGAATTCGAATTTGTAACTTACCCAGGATCTTCACAACTCAGAATGACTATCATGTGTGAAGTCAAATGCTGTTATCCACACTAGAACTACCTTCACTGTGTATCTGAGGATATTGAAATTTCATGATGGCTCAGTATTCAATTTTTGTGAAATGTTTTTAGCTACGACTCTACCAAATTAGATGCCTTTATTACACAATAAACGATTGGCTTGAAATTCTAGGCTAAGCGGCTTCACTACTCTCTTTTCTTAATCTCATTTGTTGCTACTGTTTGGTAATTATCTGCAACGTACGGTCATTATCTGAAGAAGAAGAAATTCGAAATTAGAATGACAGAAAAGAGACAAAAAGGTGTATGAAATTTAATTGAAAGAAAACGAAAATAAAAGACGGGAAAGAAGCAACGAAATGGTACAAAAATCGATTATAAAAGAGAAAAAACCCCAAAGAAAATGAAAGAAATATGAAGGAAATTGAAGGAAAAAAACAAGAAAGTTCAGACACAGAAAGAATGCATCCAAAAATAGGTGTAAAAAGAGATATACTGGAGATGAATGGAGATGGGGGAATACACGATGTACCAACTGCTAACGGGACATGGATTGTTTCCGGTTGGTACAAATAAGTTAATAGGCACAATTTTCTTCACCTGGAAAAAAACTAGCTCAATTTCTTCGTATGGATGGCGAGAAAAAAAGTTGCAACTCTGTCGTTGAATTACATACCTGACAAGGACTGAAAAAAAGGATCGGCTGAAACGTTATGTTGACAACATCAAATATTGGAAGTAAACATTCGTTTTCCGAACAGAAGCTGGAAGGTTGATGACACTTCTCAATGTTAAGGCCAAAGTTGAACGGAGATTGTTGAGTGAGAGGGCGAAAAGGAAATCGGTAAAAAAGAGGAATAAATGTTAGAGAGAGAGAGAGAGAGAGAGAGAGAGAGAGAGAGAGAGAGAGAGAGAGCCGATTGAAGTAGTCGGTAACAGCATGGATTATGGAATTGGCAACCCAGTTTCTAACTCCAGTCAAGGCTGTTTATTTTCACGTAGCACTAATGCCATTGGGAAAGAGATGGATCCATCCCTTTGCTTGGGAAGCCTACCAGTCTAGGAAAAGAATTTCTCTGAATTCAGAATCAGGGAGTGGAGCCTAATTTTGATGCCTAATTTGACGTCCTTCCGGTTGCACAAACCTGATGCCGGACGTATCACTCTGCATTTCTCTGAACTACACCAGCAAGGCTGAGAAGTGGATTCTGATGACTTGGTATTCCAGGATCTCTTTACGCTTCGCCTAGGCATGCACCCAGGACATAGAAGCTACTGAAAGAGAGAAATACATATTAGTAAAACAGAGAGAGGGGGAGAGGGAAGTGGATGCAGGATAGGAGGGAAGGGTAAATTCTTGAGAAATGCTGAATTAAGAATCGTTCCCGAAAATCCATAAATAAAACTTGTTTCTTATTTGGAGTCCAACAAGCAGACCGGAAGGGACAAAGAAAATCACTCATTGGGGTAAAGACGGAGAGGGCAATGAGGAAACTTCGTAAAACAGATTTGTCCACGCTTTTATGTGTGGATCGGACGCTAGGCGACGAAACAGAATATTTCTTTTTTTATTTTTTATCTTCAGTTTGCTAAAACAAACAAAAAACGTTTGGCAATGATAAGAATTCAGGTGAATTTGACGCATTCATTCGGATTTTTTTAATTTCATTCTTGTTGGTTTTCTGCAATTCCGAGAATTTTTGTCGCTTATATTTCTCCTTAAAACCTGACAACCAACACTGTCAACAAAACTGTCAACATAGGTTTCTTCAGTTTTCAAGATGGTCTGTCTGACGGGTTGGGTATGTATGCGTGGATCACGCGCACAGGTCCCATCAACTGAACAAGAGTGCTGAGAATTAATAGGTTTACTCCTTATTATGTCTACAAAGATGCGATTGTCCATAGTTTTCTCGAGAATCCTCTCCAACGGATTTCAAATGGGGTGGGTAGGTGTTCAATTTGCAATGTGAGTTTATGCTAAATTGATCCCCGAGTTTGTGTTCGGTAGCAGCCAGGCTCGTTTTTTTTCTTCTGAAAATCCAGACACTTTAGTGGTCTCTACCCAACAAAAGGCAAGAAACTTAGTCATTGATCATCCATTTTTACAATTTTTAATTGATCACCCCCAACACGGCATGTTGCCCAAAGGATGTTGGTCACATGACAGTTTCTATTAAGTGACTTTAAGGCTTGTTTTCTTCTTCGGTTATTCAAGTTGCGTCATCGTTGTTTTTTTGTTTTTTTACTTGTTTTTGTTCTTCAACTACTACTACTACTACTACTACTACTGCATTCTGGTTTTCTTTTTTTCCTTCAGTATTGAACAACTTTTTCCTTTTCTCTAGATTTCTCTCATTTTTCAGCAATTCTTTCCTTTTTTGTGTTTTTTTTCCTATTTTCTTCATTTCTTTCTTTCTATCTTTCCTTTCTTTGATTTTTAAAAAAAATCTCCTTTAGTTATTTTGTATTAGATTTCTTCGCCCCTCATTTTTGTTATATTTTTCTTTCTTTTGTATTAGTTCCCTGTCTTTCTGTCTCTTGTCTTAATTTTCTTTCTTTTTTCTTTCTTTTGTATTAGTTTTCTTTCTTTCTTTTATATCAATTTTCTCTCTTTCTTTCTTTCTTTTTTTCTTTCTTTCTTTTCTATTGGCTTTCTTTCTTTCTTTTGTATCAATTTTCTCTCTTTTTTCTTTTGTATTATTTTTCTTTCTTTCTTTTTTATTTGCTTTCTTTCTTTCTTTCTCTCTTTTGTATTAACTTTCTTTCTGTCTTTCTTTAGCATTAGCTTTCTTTCCATCCTTCTTTCTTTCTTTTATTTCAGCATTCTTTTTTTCTGTTGTTTTTTCTTTCTTGCTCTCTTACTTTCTTTTTTATTATCATTCCTTGGCTTTCCTTCCTTCCTTCCTTCCTTCCTTCCTTCCTTCCTTCTTTCTTTCCTCCCTCCCCTCCTTTTTCAGACTTTCTTTGTTTCTCTTCGCTCTCCTCTTCAGTCGTCTTATTTCCGTCACTCTTCTTCCCTAATATCCTCCTTCATTTCCGGGAACTTATTCTTAGATTTTTCTCCTTATTTTTCTAAACGTATTTTTTTCTCTTCATTCAATATTGATTTCTTTTTTTCTTTTTCCTTTCATCAAACATTCTCATTTCGTCCCTCTTATTTCTTCTAAAACTGCCAACAACTCCATCGATTTTACAATCTATCACGAAGAAAGTAACCAAAGCTCCGACCCAGGTCATTCTCTCCGAAAACGATAATCACAAACCGAGCAAATCGTAAAAAGAAAAAAGAAAAAGTAAAAACAATTGATTAAATAAAAAGAATTCAAACAGTGACACAATATTATAAGAATCTAGGAAACCAAAAACCAAAAACAAAAAACAATGGATGAATTAATTTCGTGAAAGTCACTAATAGATTTTCTCAACACGACATTCCAGATTATCTTTTTTTGTATTGCCGTTAAAGACACCGGGTCCGGGTCTCTAATTCTCACGAAAAGTTACCTTTATCCGGACAAAAGGTCATACGTGTAGTGATCGCATTGAAAACAGTTTAAAGCTATGCAAACCTCGGAGTCACTGCTTTAATTCAACCTGAAGTTATTTTCAAAGAGTTTCTTTTTTCTTGGTCGATTGAACTCCTTGTTGTTCCTGTTGTTAACTCGACGTTTCGGTCGATCCATTCTACAGCCTTCTTCGGGTGCACTATCCATCATTGATAGCAACGATTTTAACGTTGGATTCGGGTGATATCTTTTGCTTTCTTGTTGGGCCTAGATTTCCATACCGTGTCCCTGTCCAGTTGCGGAAGCCACCTCGGACTGGACTTCGCACTTGTCTGACGTACATTCAGTCGACATGTTATTGTGCTGCTTCTTATATTTTTCTCGGTTTCTGACGGACTTCTTCCCAGGGAGGATAGCACTCCACGTCTCCTCTCTCCAGAAATGGTCAGCCATCCCAAACTTCCCTATTTCTATTTCTACGGATCGGTCAAAACACCGTATTGAAAAACAACAGTAAAAAGATCAGTCGCTAGAACTAATCTCTGAATGTTAATGACACTTCTCAAAACTAAAGACAATAACAGGAAATTAGTTACACCAAGTGTCCTCCATACTCGAAAGTAGATCTTTCCCCATCAAACCATTCGTAAGCCCAAATGGCGAAAGGCGGAGAACTTAGTTCTTCGCGTGTCTAACGACATATGAAGCAATAAATGTCTCTATTTCCAGAACTATCCAATTGGGCCCTTTGATTGTTTGTTTTTATGGGAGCTAGCCCAATGCCCAAGATGAACCAGCTCACATACCTCGAGGGCTCCAACTGCCCAGCAATTCATCCAAAGCTGGGGGTGGGGGGGAGAAGAAAAGTGAACTCAAATCGTATCAGCCGGAGTTTGAACAAGGTCCGGCCATTCCATTCAACGCATCGTCAACCATCATCTGTTTATCGTCTAAAGGGAGGAAACAGTTATCATTGACAGAGAAATTCGAGCGTTCCCAGAACCCCAAGATAACCTTGCGTGAAATTGACAGTGTTGCAACAATAACAGATGAGCCTGACTTTCATTTAAAAAAATGTATTATTTTTCTTACGCTATTGATGTCACCCACAGCGAGAAAGGGCACGTAGTCACCTAGCTCCCACTGCCAGAGGCATGTTCAATTTCGTGTAAGGTGGGGGGGGGGCGAACGATACAGATCTTCAATCCTAATCATACAGCTTAGTGTGTACTCAATGAGAAAAAATATCCTATGAAGTTTTCCATGCTCTTCGCTCGTACTGGGAATCAAACTCAGAACCTCCCTTTCTCCAAATTGAAGGCTTTGGGGCAGGTTTGCAGAATATTTTGAGTGCATCAAAAGAACTCTATGATAGACAAATATGATAAGCCAACGAGAAAGTATCTTTCGGTAAGTTGGGTAGGGAAATTAGTAAAATTTCAAGACACATTTCGGAGAGAAACTAGCGTGCCTAACGCCGGGAAATAGGGTATTACGTACGTACGAATCTATCTATCTATCTATCTATCTATCTATCTCTCTCTCTCTCTCTCTCTCTCTCTCTCTCTCTCTATATATATATATATATATATATATATATATATATATTGATCCTCTTATATATCTACATTGGTCTGCTCATATCTATCTCAGGCTTTCTCATCTCATCTCCAATTTTTATCTATCTCAGTTTGTTCACATCTATATATTCCTATGGTTCATCCTGCTCAAATCTATTTTTATGACTGAATCAAGACGAAAGATCGATGCCAAAGAATTCTATATTAGACAAATGCCTTTCGGTAACAAATAAATATCCGGTATCTTCATCTCTCATGTACGCAATAACACCGCATGTTTGCCAATGTGTTCTTGAACATTCCTCAGTTGTTGTATTTAATACATTTTGGCAAAGGTATTATTTGGCTTCCATCATATATAAGTCTTATCCAGTAGTCATTAGATGTCACTGTACACATTAATTATACCGGTATCTATATATTTGTTGTACTTAACACTTTTGTGATCTATCACTGTTCATCATCTCATGTATCTACCTGGGTCTCCTCAGATCTGTCTCTTGGGTTTCCTGGTCCCATTCCAACCAATCTCAGTTCTACATCTATATCTACGTCTATATGGACCTCAGCTTGATCTTATTTTTCCGGTTTATTACAGAATCAAGTCGGGGGATCAATCTCGGACAATTTGATATCAGACAAATTTTAGTTGGCGATTGAATGAACACATTATTACCAGTGATTTCTTCTCTGCAGTATTTAACAGAAAATATTGGCGAATGTTTTCTTTGGTCTTCATCGATTGTAAGTTATTGTATTCGACAAAACATTTCAGCCGAGGTGATATTTGGGCTTCCTCGGGTGTAGGCGTTTTTCAGTGGCCGTTTAATGTCACCGTACACATTTTTCAGACAAGTAAATTTATGTTGTATTTATATAACACGTGTTTTATCAATCAATCAATCAATCAATCTATTTATCTATCTATTAGAAACCGTCAACCAAAACTGTCGACTTGAATTTGCCCAGTTTTGAAGTTGATTTAGCTGGCTGGCTATGTATGTATCGTGTGTGCGGGCCGCACCAATGTAGTTAGGGGTTGGAAATTTGAATATTTATTCCGTATCAAGTCAAGAAAAAAACGTTTTTCGTTTTTTGAAAAGATACCATCGAAATATTTTTTTAGATAGAGGTTCACTTTGCAATGTGAACTTTTACCAAGTTGGCCTCTTGGCTTATCCCCGGTTGTATACACACTCGTCTTTTGGGAAATAGGACTTTTTTTTTTAGTGATCACCACCCAAGAAAAAGGCTAAAGAAGTAACTTATTCATTGATCACCCGTCCCCAATCTTTTGATTGATCACCTCCAACACGTGTGTACAGACTGCATCAATACTGACAAAAAACATTGGTCTAGTGGAGCCTTTCACTGAGAGGCTGACCAGATCTATCTATCTATCTATCTATCTATCTATCTATCGCAGTTTATTTAATACTGTATCATTGTCCAATGTTTTCTGCTACAATCTGCTCATACCTGTATAAGCTTTCCTAAACCCTCACTATTCTGATCCATCAATCAATCTATCTATCTATCTATCTATCTATCTATCTATCTATCTCTCAGTTTGTTCATATCTATCTATCTATCTATCTATCTATCTATCTCAGTTGACTTATTACTGTATCATTATCCTATGTTATCTACCATATTCTGCTCATACCTGTATCAGGCTTCCTAAATTCTCTCTATTTTGATCTATCTTTCTATCTATCTATCTATCTATCTATGTACAAGAAGTTGAGGCCTGTTCATATCAATTCTGGCAGAATCAAGTCAGGAAATCGGTATCAAATACTTCTATATCAGACAAATGCCAATCTGCAATAAAATGAGGTAAAATTCGGCATAAATCTTCTTCGTTCGGGAACAACTGCTCGACCTGCGCCATTGGTAGACATTTTAGTATCTAATGAATGGTTTGGCGACTTTAACACTGACAGTGATTGGTGGAAATCCTTTAGAATCATCCAATCGACGACAGTTTTACGTCACGCTTGGGACTATAACTATTGCCGCGTAAATTTTAGTAGCATATCGGACTTCATTCCCGGTTCAAAAAGGCCGTTTCTCTCAAAAGCAAAATTTGTATGTTTACTCACGCACACATACAGATACCGAAAGAAGAGTATCAACATATAACTGTTTATGATTGTCATATCTATCTATCTATCTATCTATCCGTCTGTTCATATCTATCTATCTATCTATCCGTCTGTTCATATCTATCTATCTATCTATCTATCTATCCGTCTGTTCATATCTATCTATCTATCTATCTATCTATCTATCTATCTATCAGTCTGTTCATATCTATCTATCTATCCGTCTGTTCATATCTATCTATCTATCTATCTATCTATCTATCTATCTATCTATCTATCAGTCTGTTCATATCTATCTATCTATCCGTCTGTTCATATCTATCTATCTATCTATCTATCTATCTATCAGTCTGTTCATATCTATCTATCTATCCGTCTGTTCATATCTATCTATCTATCTATCTATCAGCCTGTTCATATCTATCTATCTATCCGTCTGTTCATATCTATCTATCTATCTATCAGTCTGTTCATATCTATCTATCTATCTATCTATCTATCTATCTATCTATCAGTCTGTTCATATCTATCTATCTATCTATCTATCTATCTATCTATCTATCTATCAGTCTGTTCATATCTATCTATCTATCTATCTATCTATCTATCTATCTATCTATCTATCTATCTATCTATCTATCAGTCTGTTCATATCTATCTATCTATCTATCTATCTATCTATCTATCTATCTATCTATCTATCTATCTATCTATCTATCTATCGAACGAGAGAATCGCGATATTATAGCGCCATCAGGTGCTTGTGACGTTAAAACAGGTGGAATTTGTACAAAGTATAATAATAACGAGAAATCAAAAAGTACAGACAAAAATTTTACAACCCATTCACCGTCTAAGGCTCAAATTTACTTTACATGGTATTATTCTAAGGGTTTACTAAATCTAGTTTTTGAAATAATACACTGAAATGTACATGAACTATTGTTGCAAACTAATCTCAGATAATAGTCTTACGGGAATATAAAAACAGACGTGCCGTTGGGCTGCATGGGTCATCAAATAATGCCGCAAGAACAAGTATCATTACAACGAGAGTTTACTCAATCGATCTGTCTATCTATGCCATTTGTTTCATCGGTGTCTATCTATCTATCTATCTATCTATCTATCTATCTAATTTGACCTGTTCGTATAAAAGCGTGGGTCATTAAATAATGCCGTAAAAACGAGTATCATTACAACGAGAGTTTACTCAATCTATCTGTCTATCTATACCATTTGTTTCATCGGTGTTTATCTATCTATCCATCTATCTATCTATCTATCTATCTATCTGTCTATCAAATTTGACCTGTTCGTATAAAAGCGTGGGTCATTAAATAATGCCGCAAGAACGAGTATCATTACAACAAAAGTTTATTCAATCTATCTGTCTATCTATGCCATTTGTTTCATCAGTGTTCATTAATCTCTCTATCTATCTATCAATCTATCTGTCTATCTAATTTGACCTGTTTGTATAAAAGCGTAGGTCATTAAATGATGCCGCAAGAACGAGTATCATTACAACGAGAGTTTATTCAATCTATCTGTCTACCAATGCAATCCGTTTCATCAGTGTTCATTAATCTCTCTATCTCTGTATCTATCTAATTTGACCTGTTCATGTAAAATCGATGATGATAAAATCGTCCACATAGCAACTCACGCATGCCATTGTCATCGTCTTTTGAAAATCTACAAATCGGTAAAAATCTTTGCTTACATTTCCAAATATTGACGCCTTTGCGTCGCAGTTTTGTGTTGTGAAGCTTTTTTTTTCATCTCTTCACACAGCTGACTACACATTGATCAAAGATGATAAGGGTTTCGTTGCATTCGTAATACAATATCTCGAAAATGAAAAAAAAAAGATGAAATTCGCGGAATGTTATGATCCTGATCCCTAGGAGAACGGAAATGTAAAGAGACATAATATACGACGAAAAAAAAAATGCCAAGATAAATATTGGATTGCTAAACGTGTCATAAAGGAAAACGGCAAGTTGATTCGGAAGAAAGAATACAATAATAGACATGACTTAGTTGGGGAGGGGGGCTGATCCACTGGGAACTGTGCAAACGACCGGGATTTGAACATCTAAACGAATTTTACATGCGTTAACCAGAATCTTGCCGACATTTTTTTCTCTTCAGAGAAAGTCACAAATTACGACTGGTGTAAAACTAATGGCAGCAATAAATGTATCCAGTGTGTTCCTATCTAAATTTAGATGTTACGCTCTCAGTAATAACGTAAGAGGGAGGTGGTAGATAGTATAATAAGAGGATAGGAAGGGAGAGGGCTGAAAATGTTAGGTAATCGAATGAGAGGGCAGGAGAGGTAGATAGAAAAAGGTGGTTAGAAAAGGGTTGAGGATGGAGAGAAGGAAAAGGAAGTTAGATCAGGCTGGGAGATTTTCGCATCTGAAGTCAATCAATGTGGACGATGAAGATTAGAAGGAATAACGGTTAAAACGAGAAGCTTCAGGCGAAGGGGGAGAGAAGAGTAGAGACATGAGATAATGGTTAATTTTAGTAAAACAACTCCCATGGAATTTCCACAGGTTCGGCTACTAGTAATAGCTCCTCATGGTAATTGTGCAAACAATTGGGATTCGACCAAGTAAACAAATGATAATTGCACAAACCAGAAGCTGTACAAGAAAATAAAAAGAAATAAGATAATCTATGATTGAGATCGAACTGGGTTTGATTGTTGTCATCAAGGAAGATATGCCCTGTCAGTAGATCACATGGTGGAGAACTAAAACATACCTGGACCTTGCCCGAGAGCCAAGAGAAATGAAGAATATGAAGGTAAGGACCGTGTCTATAATACTTGGAGAACTCCGAACCGTGCCGGAATATTCCTCATCAGTTTTTTAAAGTTCGTCGTTCGACATAGACTTTCCCTGGGATTCCCCACACGTCTCTGTTATGGCGTCAAGGAGCCAGTATTTTCTGAATTTGTCTAGTTCATCTCTCCATCTTGTTTTTTGTTGGCCTCGGTTTCACATATGGTCTCTGGGGATCCATACTGTGAGTCATGATGTCCATCGGTTATCTTTCATTCTCGCAACATGACTAACCCATTGCCATTTGAGTTTTCTAATAGATTCTATATCTCGGATCCCCGTTTTCTCCCTTGCATATTGTGCTGTCTTGTGATCTCTCCATGTGAGGTTGAGTATGATTCTCTCATGCGCACGCTGCATGCTCCTGAGTTTGCGGGTCTGTCTCTTGGTTAGGTTCCATGTTCCAGCTTCATAAGTGACAATCGGAAGAATGCATTAGTTGTATAATTTTCTTTTGAGGATTAACGGGATCGTCTTGTTTTTGAAGATTGAGCTTGCTCTGTCACCTGAGGGCAGGATTTGGAAGAATAGATATGATACCGAGAGGTATTAAGTATTTGAGCAGACTTCCTGTTAATCAATCTCCAGCGACAATCACTATCTCTCTCTCTCTCTCTACATATATACATATATATATGTATATATATATATATATATATATATATATATATATATATATATATATATATATATATATATATATATATGTGCGTGTAAATACTGTTCATGTAGGATGAATGATGATAATAATGGTTAAATAACAAGTTATGCAAGTCATCATCATTCAAAAATGCACAAATCAGAAAATTTTTTGCCGATGTTGTCAAACATTGACGCCTTCATGCAGCGGTTTTGCGTAATGGAATGTTTTTTAATCTCACCTAACACCGCTGACTGCACGATGATCCTTGCTGATAAGAATTTCGTTGCATTTACGATAAAGGATTCCGAAAAGAATTTCACAGAACTTTTCGATCTATCACAAAGAATAGCAAAAAGACTGGCTGCTGCACGGTCAATCTCCACTCCAACCCTTATTCTGACTGCAGTTTTTGTATCGTAAATGTAACAAAAAATTACACACACACACACACACACACACACACATATATATATATATATATATATATATATATATATATATATATATATATATATACAAAATATTCAAGTATTTGTAATACAAGTTTGTACATACTTGTATAATTAATTTTCGTCCTTATCAATCAGAAAGACAGCTCCCTGGCAATTGGTCCTATGCTCATACCACATTAGGGGAAGGTGAATTTCCCATTTTGGTGGAGATTGTTCTTGTTGTTCTTGTTAAGGTAGGAAGACAAAGTCGACTCCATACTTTGTACTGGAGCTCGATAAAAATCTGCGTAAATAAAATGCAACGTGTATCCGTATAATTTTGCGTGGGTGTAACATTTTTCTACGTCACCAGAAGAGTCCGCTATAGAGAGATGTGCAAATTACCTCAACTGTAGTGGACTTTTCTGATGACGTATTGGAAGTAAGATTTTATCTTTTCTTGAACGTGTATTGAAATGCCATAATTAATCAATGATTAATTGGATGATATTTAAAAACGGCATACATGTATCCACTCACACACAGGCACACATACATATTATTTTCAATCGTTATACATATATGTCTTTGTTTAGTACATCTTATTTTTATCAAAGAGTGTGATAGCAGGTGTACATTTCACCTGTTGTCCCTGGATTTCGTCAGAGCTTTGAAAGTAAAAGTTGGTTTTCCTAACCGACTTTTCCACAACATTCTATATATATACACACACACACACACACACACACACACATATATATATATATATATATATATATATATATATATATATATATACACATACACATATATATATATATGTGTGTGTGTGTGTATGTGTAGATTAAAATGATGATTGGAAAGTGAAGTAAGAACTCAAGAGATCGGTGTTACATGGGCATATTTCAATGCATTTGGACGGAGGCCAGCTATCTCTATCAGAGAAAAATATTTGCAGCAGTTCAGAGAAAATTTGCTGTTTCCATGTTATTCCCATTCTCTTCTTCGGCATCAAACATGTAAACAACAAAATTATTTTGCGAATCGGTGCAAAAATGTTTCTGGAAAATATGGTTGCCCCCGTCGAAATGCATCAAAACACGCCCAGGGAATAATAAAAAAGAATTCGAGACATAACACCTATCTTTTGAGTTTTTCTCTTCACTTTCACTTCACATCCACAATGCAAACATATTTATATGTTTTTGTGTAGCAATCCCTGTACTTCATCATATTTTAAGCTCTACTCTAGCTCAACCTAATGTTTAATGTTGAATGTATTGAGCATGTATCAAATAAACTCATTATATATCGGATATTGTATTATATCATATGATATCATATTGTATTTCTGATTTGTCTTGTTTATATATATATATATATATATATATATATATACATATATATATATATATACATACATACATATATATATGTATATATGTGTGTGTGTGTGTGTGTGTGTGTGTGTGTATGTGTGTAATATTAAGATTGGTCGGTTTATATATTTATTGCTTCCAATATAATAATTCCAAAAATAATCAACAAAAAACGATGACAGTTGGTAATTTGCCGATCTCTTTAGATTGGACTATTTCATTAAAAAAAAATTTACCTAATTTTACCTTTAGTTAAACAATCAATATCTTCAAAAAGGTAAGAAAACAACATCAGCAAGACAGAAATAAAGAATGGACATATCAACCAGGCTCATGCAGTAAACTATTCTAGTAAAACACACTGGAAATAAAACTTTAATGCTATGTTATATTTGATTGAAAGAATTACTTAGTTCAATAAATTTTACCTTAGTTTTGTTCAATATTCAAGCGGTATTGAGTGTGAGTAAGCAACATACTGTCCTTGATATTCCACAAAAACAATACCATTGCAAAATTATATAAATATTACCATAATTTCTTTTATGACATCTCCCAGAATAATTAGAAACAATATGAGCCGGAGACATTAGGGAGTGACTTCAAAAATGCTGATAGAAGACGTCAACAAGGCCGGAGGTGAGAAAAAAAGGCATTTCACCCAGCTTGATAAAACAGACTCTTCTGTTGACGCAACAAAGTGGATTGATGGAAAAAAACTCCATAATTAATTAATTTCATCTTGGCTCAGTTTATTATACAAGAAGTATTTAGTATAAGCGAGAGAATGCTGAGCTACATGATATTTTTGATGTTCATAAGCACAATACCGCTACAGAATTACATAAACATTATCGCCCTTTTCTGATGTCATGGGTAATGTAGATTACGTTGGGAATTCGAGTTTTACGACGCGTGACAAGAAAAATAAAATTACCTCAATTCCCTTTAAAGAACTAAGAACAATATTGAACCGGGGACATTAGGGACTCGAACGAAGGCAGGTAAACGACGTCAACAAGTCAAGGAAGAAAGGAAAAAAGTGTGACGTGAAAGAAAAAGAAAAGAAATAGAAAAATAAAATAGATGATGAGGAAGTAATGGAAACGTAATGTTATGTCGAAACAGAGATGACGTAGAGGAAAATAAGTTTGTTAAAAATGGTAACGGGGTTGGTTTGGGGATCGGGGCTGGGAGTTGTTGAAGGGATAAGGGTGGGGGTAGGGGAATTCAGGGAGAGAAATTAGGGATCAGGGTGTGTGGGGGATGTGGATAGGTAGGGGGAGTTGACATTTTAACTTCCAGCGTCGGATTCCT
This sequence comes from Thysanoteuthis rhombus, assembly GCA_963457665.1. NCBI lineage: Eukaryota > Metazoa > Mollusca > Cephalopoda > Oegopsida > Thysanoteuthidae > Thysanoteuthis > Thysanoteuthis major. The sequence continues at coordinate 11,222,226 of OY735222.1, read as the reverse complement.
CGTTTGAGTGACTCATCGATGCTAAATGTCGTCGTCATCGTCATCGTTGCAACTTAGTCGCCGGTTCTTCGTCATTTCTGCAATGCCGGCACCAGTTTCTTCCGCATTGCTCCCCCTTCCCCCATCCCCCTCTCTCTCTCATTAGATCCCCGCCTTTCTTAGCGTTTCTCCTGTTCTGCAGGTAGCTCCAGATTCACCCCCCTCCACGCCCAAGACCCCACCCAACGACATTCTCCCACCTGCAGCTCTGTGGAATTTGTTGCTTTCTTTTATTTCTATTTCTGTAAGTCGCCTTTGACTTCCCATTTCCTTTGACAAAACAGGTGCCCTTCCATATGACAAATTATCTATCTATCTATCTATCTATCTATCTATGTCTTTTCATATCTCTCTCTCTATCTATCTATCCATCTATCTATGTGTTTTCATCTCGCTCACTTTTATCTATGTATGTATGAATCCATCTATCTATGCCTTTTTATCTCTCTCTCTCTCTTTTCTATCAATCGATCTATCTATCTATCTGTGCCTTTTCATCTCTCTCTTTTTTACTATCTATCTATCTATCTATCTATCTATCTATCTATTTATCTATCTCAGTCTCGTCTGTTCAGATCTATCAATCTATCTATGTTCAGATCTATCTATTTATATATTTATCTCTGTTCTCATCTATCTACCTTAGTCGTCTGTTCAGATCTATCTATCTTTAACAACCTATCCCAGTCGAGTCTGTTCATATTTCTCTCTCTGTCTCTCTCTGTCTGTCTGTCTGTCTGTCTGTCTGTCTCTCTCTCTCTCTCTATATATATATATCAATTTGTTTAGATCTATTTATCCATCTATCTCTCACTTTGTTCTGATCTATGTATCTATCTCTGACTTTGTTCAGATCTATATATCCGTCTCACTTTGTTCAAATCTATCTATCTATTCTTAAAGTACATAAAAGCATCACACATTAAGACAGACAACTGCTATTGCTGAACGAGGCTAAACTTATATTATAAGCTTCCCCTGTGTCTCTTTATTACCCACACACCATGCCCTTATCCCTTAATATATATGGAAGTCACATGCAAGCATTAATTTGCATCAAATCTCAAATAGAATTAATTTTATTGACAAAAGGCTCTGCTCACATTCCTGTGTCACATTTGCTCTTTACTGTAATTAAGATTATCAGAATTTTATTAATCTTTGCTTCGAATTTAGCGGCCATATTTGTCTTAATTCTCCCTTCGTTTACTCCATACTTCATTTCTCTTTCCTTCATTTTCCAACTCTGTCTTCTTCTTCTTCTTCTTCTTCTTCGTCTTCTTCTTCTTCTCCTCCTCCTCCCCCTCTTCCTCCCTGCTATCACTTTCCTTTCCATTATTTCTTCGTTTCTTCCTTTTTTTTCTGATTGTTCAATATGGTCTCTCGCACTCTTTCATTTCTCCATTTTCTATCATTTTTCCTTCCAGTGTTCTATTTTATGTTGTGTCTTTCTTTCTGTCTTAATTTCTTTCTTTTTCATTCTTTGTCGTATCTATTCATCTCTCTTCTTTCCTGCGTGGTTCTTTCTCCTTTTCATGCCTACTTTTCGTTCTTATAGTTCGTTTTTCTTTCTCATATCAATCTTTTTGATTTTCTCTTTTCCTCTACATCAGTTTCTTCTTCTTCTAATATAATTTTTCCCTATTTTCATCAGAAATTCATTGATCTTCCCCTCGAATTCACCTTCGATATCTACTTTAATTCTTCGTTTCCTTGTTCCATATTTTTGTTTGCTCTTCTTCATTTTTTTTCATATCAAATTGTCTTCTTTCTTTCTTTCTTTCTCTCTCCCTTCCTTCTTCTCATATCTCTTTTTGCTAATATTCCTCTCTCCTTATAATCTGTTCTTTCTTTCTTTCTTTCTTTCTTTCTTTCTTTCTTTCTTTCTTTCTTTCTTTCTTCTCGTGTCTATTTTTGTTTATTTTTCCTTCTCATCATGAACTTTTCTTTCTTTCTTGCCCCCAACCTCTGGATCTTAAACCTGGATGTAGGTAAAGAAGATGACACACCCATTAAGCCATCTTTCTACTGATTGAATGTATGCTGTAGAAATGCTCAGTTAATAGTTCATTTAAAAAAAAGGTTTTTCGTTCCGAAACAGAAACATACCTGTTGTGTTTGTGCGTGTTCTGTTTTCTGTCCTGCTAAAGCAAACCTTTATGATACTGCTATTGCTACTGTTGCTGTTGTGTATTTGTATTTAAAACAGAAGTAAATCGTTTAACGAACCGGTATAATAAAGGAAAATATAAATGAAAAACAATCAAAGAGATAGTGATAAAATTTTATCTGACGTCTGTATTGTTGAAATGTAATAAAAATTCGAAACATGTCTGGCTGGTCACCCAATGTAAACTGTCACGTGACAAACGTCTATTAGCCATATGCCATGCGTGTGTGGGGGTGATCAATTGAAAAATTGGAAAGGGTTGACTAATGAATAAGTTACATCTTTCGTTTTCTGTTGGGCTGTGATCACTGCAAGGTCTGGATTTGAGAAAAAAAAGACTACAAAAAACCAAAAAAAAAACGAAAACAAAACACAAAAAACGAAGAAGTTACCGGACACAAAGTAAGGGATTAATTTTGCATAAAATTGAAATGCAAATTGAACCTTCCACTGAAAACCTTTTTCGGAGTGAGAGGTGAAAAATGTTTTCTTTTTGGCATAATGGGGTGCAAATGTTTAAAATTTCAGCCCTCTAGCTCCATCGTTGTAGCCTGTGCGCATGACATATGTATAGCCAGTCAACCAGACAGAGCAACCTGAAAACTGAAGAAACATATGTTGTCGGTTTTGTTGACACTTTTGGTGGACAGTCTCTTATAAATTACTAATTCCAATGGTGATCAACATTCAAAAAACAAAAGAAGTATTAACTTGATATTTGCAGGTCAATTCCATCCAAATAAATAAATGAATACATTTATACAAAAAAATGTATTTGTATAATTCTTCCATTCATAACAAAGACATCCTGTCATTTCTGACGAATACTGTGCCTAGAAGGAGAGTAACATTTTTGATTATCGCCTACACATCGACCTCGTCTGACCAGAAACGTAAGTCCCAAATGACGTGTTATATTTATTGAAGTCTTGACAGGAGCCGATTTCAAAGAGACCATTTTGAAAAGCTGTCACCATATATCTAGATGCAGATTAATTCACGAATCGACACGTGTTGCAACTAGTCTTAATTAAGCAGTCACCCTCGATGCCCGTCTTGAATGCGTTGAAGAGGGATCGAACTTGAATAGAATAATCTTAATTCGTTCAGTGGTTTGTTTGCATTTATTCGTTTTTTCTTCTTGTTGTTGCTTCGTTTTTTTTCTTTCATCTTTTATCAGCTTTTTTTTTCTAATCTTTTATTTCCTTTGACTTATTTGTGATTTCCTTCCTCGTTCAATGATCCGGTCATTCTTATTCTATGCATATCCTCTCATTCTATTACTTTAATCCTTTCTTTGCAGACATGTTTTTTCTTTCCTTCTTTTTTTTCTTCCTTTATGTCTTTCTATCTGACTCTCTTTCTTATCAACTTTTTTTCTTATTACCTGCTGGCTTTTTTAAAATTCTTTCTTTATTCACTTATTTATTTATTTATTTCACCCTTTCTTTCTTTTTTCGCTTATTTATTTCTTCCTTTCACCCTTTCTTTTTTTATTCACTTATTTATTTATTTCTTCCTAAACATGCCTTCTTTCCTTCTTTTTTTTCTTCCTTTCAGTCTGTCTCTCTATCTCATTAACTTTTTTTCATTTCTTCTTTTTTTTCTTTCTTTCTTTCTTTCTTTCTTTCTTTCTTTCTAGACATGTCTTCTTTCCTTCTTTTTTTAATTTTTTTTCCTTCTGAGTCTTTACCTTACTTCCGTTCTTTTCTGTTCCATATCAACTGCAACATTAAAAAGAAGCACTTTTGCACGCCTACCATGGATAGCAAGCTAGTATCACAGAGAATTACTACTGTCTAGCGAGTTCGATCCTCATCGGGCATCTCACAAATATGGCCTTGTGACTGACTAGGATAAGGTGAGAAAACACTTAACAAGCGCTCCATCGTGAGGTAATGTTCAACGAAATAGTCTGGCAGATCAGTACAACTGGAGTGAGTTCGATTTCCAGACTTGGTGTCTCTCACTTGTGGCATTTTGCCAGACTACATTAAGCTTAGTAAATACCTATAAGACAAATTTTATGGAACATAGGGATTATTGTCAAAACCTATTTTTATTGAGCGATATTATCTCTGAAGTATTGTGTATTACATTTGGAAATTAAATTCCACAACCATACTGTTATAATGCAAAGCTATAAACTGCTCTTAAACACGTTATTTTCAACACATAAATTGATTTCCAATATTTTTATATAATTATATGGACGCAGTAGCCAGGATAAGCAGTTTTACAACTTAGCTTCGGAATAATGAATCACAAATCGAAATATTGTACTTACATAAATTGAAATTGAATGACCATAGCTATCTCGGATGGCAAACGGTTTTATCCTGTTTTTTTTTAAACATGTGTGTGTGTATTTGTTCATTTGTCTGCTTGTTTTAGTTTGCTCCAGTGCTCTTGGCCATACTGTTTTGTCTACAGTCTTGAAGACTGGCATCAGTACTCCATTAGACACCAAAAATAATTTTTCAATTTTTGGAAAAAAAATTTCTTTGGACCTTTTCGGAGCCTTATTTTAACAGGTTTATTAACTTTTTTGTTTGTTCCAGTGCACTTAACCATACTGTTTTCTACAGACTATGATAGAGAATTGTGGCGAATCCTGGGGAAGGTCTATGTCCAACGACGGACGTTAAAAGACTGATAATGATGTCCACAGACAGACGTTAAAAGGCTTCTGCATCTAGTGGTGGTGGTGCTGCTGCTGATGATAATATGAAAGGCATGAGATGCGAGTTCAAAGTGACATCTCCGTTCCGAATTCCGCAGCTTCGTTCATCGCTCGAAGAATGGATAGGTTAAAAAATTCGTCGTGAGAAAAAAACAAACAAACAAAAAATAATACAAAAAGCAAAACAAAAAGCGAATGGAAATGTGATGTAAAAAAATGATCCAAGTAAATGACAAAAATATAGACGTCTTAAAAAAGAAGGAATGTTGAAAGAAAAACGGAAGGAAACTGTTAAGGAAAATTTAGAGAGAAGGAAAAAAAAAACGAATTGAGTTTTAGTTGAAGATCGACGAAATGGAATGTAAAAAGTTTTATTGAAATGAAAATCACACAAGAATCCCAAAAATGATACCTCGACTTTTAGACGATAAGTTTAGGAGTTTTTTTCTAATTTTTTTTTATCATATCAACAATTTTTCTCTTGATTTGTGCTGTTTTTTTTTTCAGTCTTTTCTTTTTCTTTGATTTTAAAGGTATTGTTTATTTTTTTTTTCATTTGTTTCACTTCCTTTAATTGTTTAGCTTTTCTATCTTTCTTCGCTTTTCTTTCTTCGTGTTCTTTTCTTTCTTTCTTTGCTTTTCTTGCTTTTTTTTCTTTCTTTATTTTGGTTCATTTATTTATTTTTCCTCTCTTTTCTTTTCACTATTTTCTTTGCACATTTTTCTTTTAACCTTTTTTCCTTTCCTTTGTTGTTTATTGAACAACCGTAGACACCTAAGGTGGCCGAGGTGCATGTGTTTGTGTGTTCCAGCGCGCTTAGCCATACCGTTTTGCTTGCAGACTTGAAAATTAGCATCAGTACTCCACTTGGCTCGTAAAAATTTCTTATTTTCCATTTGGAGAAAAAAGCTTTTAAAATCATTTGGAAGCCTCATTTTGACAGGTGTGTTGATAACGTCTAGATTCTGGAGAACCCAGATAATTCTGGATGTTTTCTTAAAAACTCTTTTTTAGATGCTTCTCAGCGGAAAACGCCAGTGATGTCATAAAGAAGATTTATTCTGACCATATTTTTTCTTTGTTTTTTTCCCCACATGACTTCACATTTTAACACTACGGTTGTTCTTCTCTATGTAATTTCTTCTTTTACTTTTTTTTCTAATAATAATCGTTTTTATAACCTTTTTCTTTGTATCTATTTGATATTAACAAAACCCACGACAATGGTTTCTTGGTCCCCTGCTAAGGGACTCTCTTCAGCACCACAAATACTTATCCCAGCATCACTTTTACACTTTGAAACAGTCTGCTTTCGGGATCGAACCTAGCTACCTCGTCACGTTCTCCAACATCTTGTCCTCAGTCTGGAATCTTTTGGGAGAGGAAAACTATAAGTCGGAAAAGAGCGCTCCATCTGGACTTGTGGAAACTGTCAGGCCTGAGTGATGCAATGTTTTGCCCCCCGCTAAAAAAAAAACTCATTTTGAGACGCAAAGAATGGGTAAACTCTGTCATTGTGAATGCACCACTCACACGGTACAAGTACACAGTCTCACTCAATGGCGTCTCATCACCGGATGAGTAACCCTACAGGAGAGTTGCTGTTCCTGCATGTGCAGTAAGACTCCCATCTGATTGCTTGTCGAGGACGCACAACCTATTCTTGAGATATTCAAAATGGCCGAATACTTTTTCGAAAAGACCTCGTATGCCTTCTTGTTCTTGTTCTTGTTCTTGTTCTTGTTCTTCTTGTTCTTCTTCTTGTTCTTGTTGTTGTTGTTGTTGTTGTTGTTGTTCTTCTTCTTCTTCTTCTTCTTCTTCACCATTCTCATCTTTCTCGCACACCCAACCGACCTCATTCTAAGGTCTAAATCCATCTCATCCAATCTTCCCACCCATTGCTATTGGCAAAATTTTGAACTCAAACACCAAATTCATTCAAGAGAATTCACCTACTTTCCGAGAGCATCAAATGAAATGAAATTTGGAGAAGAAAAAAAAACATGATTCTTTTTTTCCTATTCCTAATACCGTTAAAAAAACTACTGATTTTTTTCAGAAATTTTTCAGTCTGATTTTTTTTTAATTTCTTCGTCGTCGGCCGAGAACAATTGTAAAAGAAACGAATTTGGACTCTTTGCATTCAAATCGGCACGTCTCTGTTGAATGGCGAAATGCATTTCAAATACTTTCTTTTTTTTTGCGGGGGGGGGGGATTCTCCTATGTAGAGCTACTGCTTTTTTGCTTTCCTTTCCTTCTTTCTCAGCAAATCACTCTGTCTTTCTTTCTTTCTAAATTCTCCTTACCTGCTTTGCTTTCCCTTTTTCTTTGGTTTCTCAGCTTCACCTACTTTTTTCCTTTCTTCTTTCCTTCCTTTTTTCTTTCTCTCTAGATAATCTTCATCACTTCCGTTTCCCCTTCCACTCTCTCTCTCAGTTAATCTTTCTTTCCGTCTTTTTCTTCCTTTTTTTCCTTCTTTCTATCGGCAATTTCTGTTTTCCGTCGTTTCTTCTTCCTTCTTTCCTTTTTCTCTTTTCTCTATATTACTTATCACACACACACACACACACACACACGCGCACACACTCACACGCACACACACACACACACGCAAAAACAGACAAACAGACAGACAGACAGACAGACAGACACACACACACACACACACACACATATATATATATATATATATATATATATATATATATATATATATATATATATGAAAATACAGAAAAGAAAAGAATTGTACTCATCAGCCTCCAGTCTTTAATTTTCCAACTTGTTAGCTTTCTTCACACCACCGTGTCGGATCTATATTCATTTTTTCTAACAAACACACACACACACACACACACACACACACACACACACCATGCACACCATGCACATACACATACACACGAACATACGCATATATATATATATATATATATATATATTTATATATCATGCACTTTTCTGCACTTTTAATTTTCTCTTTCCCCTCAACATTATCAATACTCAATAACCACTCCCTTCCTGAATATCTTCTCATTCAATTTTCCCATTCCCTTCTCTTCCTGTTCAAACTCTACCGCCCTTGACCCACAAGCATTTTGAATAGAGAGAAAAATTTACTGCACAAAGAAAAAAAAATGATTGCGTGACTAACTTACCAAACACTGACACGATTACCCTTGTTTTTCATCAAATCCTCGGCTCAACAAACACGCAAATCATTTGAACGAAGCTTTTGACAGTTTTATGAACGTTTTCAGTGCTTTTTCCGAAGATCTTCCTCGTTATAATTCCTAGGTCACAATTTCTAAATACGAAGATCTCGGCTCAACAAACATGCAAATTATTTGAACGAGTCTTCTGACTCTTTCATTAACATTTTCAGGGCTTTCTCCGGAGATCATCGTAGACAGAGTTCATTCGTGCGTTGCAACTGTTAAGAACGAATATTTTTGTTCTTTCTAGCAGTACTTCACTTCCTATATTTCCCTGGAGTAACTATATGTAACCATGTGGCATTATTTTCCATTACATCCGAGATTTCAAGGAAACGGCTAGTACAATAAAATATTATTGTAAAAAATGAGTAGCATTGAAAGTGTTGATACAGTAAAGTCGTTATAACGACACTAGTTCCAACGGCACTATCTAATCACACGCGCATTCCAACGGCACATTTGTTTTTACTTCCTCATAAGCAGTAACGGCACATGAAGATTTCAATGCATTTCAATTTTAACTATTAAAAAAAGGTAATCCTCGAAATGATGCTGCCTCATCTAACGTGGGGGACAATACTGTGAAAGAGTGATAAAAAGTCAATTTTCTAATACTTTTTAGTTTTTTACTACTAATTCACTGTATAAAATCCACCCGTAATAACGACATTCTTAAACTGGTAACCTGAAGCGAAAATAATTTACATCAATAATGTGTGTTCACAAGTATTGTATCTCCATGCATACTTTACTTAGTAAGCTTAGTCTACTTTGGCATAAAACAAAAATGTAAGGAATACTGCTTAGAAGATTATTTTGCGTCAGTCTTTCAAGTAGGCAAGGCTGGCCTGCCTTAGAAACAGTCATACAAAACCTTGTCTTTTAAAAGAACTAGATATTTTACTAAGATTACGGCACGTCCAAATGTGAGCAATGCGGTGGTAAGATTGAGTTGCGTCAGCCTTTCAAGTAAGGAAAATTTGCCTGCCTTAAATCCATCACGCAACATCCTGGCTTTTAACAAAACCCGATGTTTATTTTTACTAAACTTACGACCCAGGCCCAAGTGTGTGGAATATGGATAGGAAGATTGGGTTGCGCCAGTCAAAGTGAAGAGGGCTGACTTACCATGAAAATTAGCATTTCACATTGACTTGACGTTTTACTAAGTTTGGTTTGTACAGCACAATACAGAATGTTGAGAATAAGAGTCGGAAGATTGTGTTGTGTATGCCTTGTATATGGGAAGGGCCTGAAGGCTTTGAAAATCAGCATACGAAATCCAGACTCTTATCTAGATTTGTTTTTAAAATGGATTGATCTTCAAAAAATCAAAGTTTGACTTGTCGAATGTAAAAGAAGAACTCACCTGTCCGAAAGAAATGCAGTGATACTCATACAAAATCTATCTATCTATCCAGATTTACAACACAGAAAAACTCGCTTAGCTTTTTGCTTCACTTTTGTGGAAGTCACACATCTAAGCGACTAACATAACTGACTCCGTGCAAATGATATTCAATGTTTGATTTCGATATTTCGAGTGTTGGCAATCTCCGTACAATGTTGAACCTCAACTCAAATCGTGGGGCACAGGGAGAAGACTCCAGCATGAGACCTTGCAATCCACATTCGAGCTTTCACAGTATCGTCTTCATAATCTCCACATGTTTAGATGCCTCTGAGAAAAAAGACACTTTTCAGTTGGTCAGTCGGTCGGTCAGTCCTTAATACGTTAGATATCAATTTTCTCAGTCGTATCATGTTGGATATGAAACTTCCTACTTCCCTCCTCATCCTGTTGCTACAATTATTAAAAAATGAAACAGAAAACACTGATTGTTATATTTGCTAATTAATGGCATTGCTAAAAAGTCCCTTGCTAATGAATTAGTCACTAATTGTAAGTTTGTAGTAATTGAAGCTACCAAATAGACAGATATGGATGTAACGACGGTGGATGTATCATTGAACTGATGGTTCTTGTTTTTACCCACGTTTTAGTCGCATTTTTACATTTTTTGAAAAATAAAAGAATATTGTTCATAAAATGATGATTATTTTTTTTCCATTTTCGTTTATGCTGAAAATAAATGTATTTTTTTTTTACCTGAACTGAATGAACATGTTGGCCAACCCACATATTGGGTTGGTCTGAAACTTACTTGGCCATTATATTATTTTAACAACTTGGATTTGCATTTGATTTCTTCAAGTCTAATTCATTCGTTATTTTTTAAATCAATTTTTAATTTTTAATTAATCAATGTATTTATTTTGCAGTTGAAGGGAAATTATGGCACTTCAAAAAAGTGTGGCTGCTGAAAGTTGTCTCTTATCTCGAAAAAGTGTTAATAATCAAAAAGATTCAAAAATGATTTTCACGAACTATTACACCCAGTCGTCAAACAATATTTTTGAATATTTGGTTTGACTCCATTCAACTTTTACACTTAATTTAGTTGGAAAATAACATAATGAATTCTTTATACAGTTATTATGTAAGCAATATCTCTGCACTCATCTTTAAACGAAATTGTAAAGATTATTTGTTACATTATCAGTAGATGAAGAGTTTCTCCTTGACCCTGTTCCTCAATTCTGGTTAGAGTGTTAATTAAGTTTTTTACTTTTATTGGTACATTTTTTTCCAATTCAGTGGGTTGTTCTTTGAAACTTTTCGTTTATTAATACTTTTTTGGATGAGACTTTGTACAATAAAATAGCTTTTTACTTAAATCTGATAATTTCAGTTACCTTTTTCAAGTATATGCAGCAATCATTGAATCAAATGAGTTCGTTTCTACTTGTAATATTTTGGGTCAGAAAATGTATGTTTGGAATGTGAGTTTTTTCCCCCTTGAATAAAGACATTTCTTCTTCTTTTAAAATGACCAACTTATGCACACACACACACACACACACACACACACACACACATATATATATATATATATATATATATATATATATATATATATATATATATATATATATATATATATATATATATATATATATATATATACATATATAAAATGCTTGTATATATATTCACAACTGAAACACTGGTTCTCTGGATATGTTCATCTGAAATCTTGTCACTATGCTATGGTTCTGATCTCTCAAACATTTGGCCTTGTGTCATACTAAGCTAACTTTTCAACATCCGTTGTTGGACATAAGCCTTCCCCAAGATCTGTAATTGTGCAAGACACGGAAGGTGGTGATAAACCTTAGCCTATTCCGCTGACTCATAACGTGTTGAGGTTAGGAGAGATAGATCCATACCTTTCCAAAGGGTATTAGAGCCAAGTGAAGGCAAGCTGTTTCAACTGGAGTTTGAACACGGCTCGCCGATCCTATTTCCGATGATGGTAACTGCTCGACCCCTCGCACCTCCCAATATGCATAAGTAATACATTTCCCACTGCCTGACTGAACTAATAATCACATGATATTCTCCAGAAAAGGTCTCCGCTATTTTCTTCCCAAGGAACAATACGATTGCTCGTTATTATCTCAAATGTCCTTTTATCGTTTAACCTGATTGAGCCGAACGTCAAAATTAATAACCGACGACAATTGAAACCTTTGAACTTGTAATAAGAAGCGACATTTTGAAATATGACAGAAACAAAATCACGCCTAGAAGATAAATAAGGAGAGCGAAGGATAGATTACAGAAATGTTTTAAAGGTCGAATAATAAGTTGGGATTGCGCCCAAATTCGCTGGCCTAGGCCTAAAAGGATTCTCAGGTCCCAAGATTTGGAAAGGTCGTCATAATTGCAAATTTGACAGCTTTTAAAAGTTCATAGCCAACAACAACGTTAAAGACTGGAATAACAACAACAACAACAACAACAATAATAATAATAATAATAATAATAATAATAATAATAATAATAATAATAATAATAATAATAATAATAATAATAATAATAATAATAATAGTAATAAAAAAAATGCAAATATTTTGACTGTTATATGTACTATTTCTTGTGTAGACTCCTGTATTGATATCCCCCCTTTTAAAAAATAAATAACGCGAATAACGTGAAAAGAAATGCCTGTGCTTACTGAATCATAACATGATTTCCTGTTCTAAATCTCAAGCCGAAACTCGGTGCACAATGAATACTAATAATATGCCAGTGTCGGCAAAGTCATAATATAGTTTCTTGCTTTACATTTCGAGCCGAAACTCAGTTTGCAATGTATACTAATAGACACCGAAAGAAAAAAAAATGAAATAATAATGAAATACTGAAAATAACTCCCCTGCGCATTTCAATCGAAATTTCATATCCATTTGAATGTATGCACAACACCTATCATACATCACTAAATGTATATATAGAAGTATGCTTATAAAAGTTTTGTATCTTCTGCATATGTAAAATCTCTTCCCCGCCTTTTTCCGAGGTCTCAAAACTTACATAATAAGGTTGCCAGCCTTAGGTCTCTGGTTGAGACCTGGCTGGTGACTCTAATAAACTAAAATTAAACAAAAAAAAAACAAAACAAAAAACAAATGACCACAGCAACAAAAGTTTACCCCGCTATCCAAAAGTAGGGCGTTGGTAAATCAAAATGGCGTGAGGCTGAGGGGCAATTACCATTAATTTGTATGGGGAAAATTTGTGTGCGTTCCCAGACCATCCACACCATGAAAAGAAAGAACAGTATGTCGACCTGAATCCTTTGATATTGAGGTGATCAGAAGTACAGGAGACTGGGGTGTAGTGGGGGAGGGGAGAACAATAAGGTCTGCATCCCCTCTGAAACGGCTCGTTGTAATGGTATCGTTGGACGCCTTCTTATTTTTAAACGAAAACTGGAGAAAAGCGAATTTTCAAAAAGCCAGGTATACCTATATTGATAATAAAGATTATGTGAATATATCCTTGATTAAAGCAGAAAGGGTATTAAGCAGTGATCTACCTCTTTGTTAAATTAGCTGAGTGTTTCACACAAATCCAAGCCAACCAAGATCGTTGTTGCAATGTTACATTTTAGTTGGAGGATACATGGCGTTGAGGGTAGGTTATTGTGACGTTGTAGTTGAGTATTCTTCTGAACCAGAACAGTTTGCACATCTCAGATGTTGCCGCAAAGCTATGATAACGTTGCAAAGTACTGTAGCTTAAAATATCGTACACGCTAGGAAAAAAACCCATCAAAATACTATTTTTCTTCTTCACCTAACTACGTCTATAGGAAGGTATAACATTTCATTACACGTTCCTTTAAAATAAAATAATGATGAAATACAGAAAATAGCTCCCCTGCACACTTCATTTGAAATTTCATGTTCATTTGAATGTATGCACAACTCCTATCATATATCATTATATGTATATATAGAAGTATGCTTATAAAAGTGTTGTATCTTTTGCATATGTGAAATCTCTTCCCTACCTTTTACCAAGAGGTCAAGAAATACAAAATAAGTTCGCCAGTCTTAGGCCCCTAGCTGAGAACCGGCTGGTGACTGTAATAAACTGAAAGCAAAACAAAAAAAAAACGCATTTTCAGCAATGTCGTTGAGAATTTATAAAGAGATGCTTATGCAATCAGAAATACAGAAACGTTTATGTAAACGTTGTGGTAACATCTATTTTTGTCTAGCTGAGCATATCAAGGGGCATCCAATACAGATTAAGTAACGGTAAGTCTCCCCAGAAATTCTGAGAAAAAAAGTGCTTGAGTATTGATGATACTTGCTGTCACTTGATTTCCTGTGAAAAACGCTAGATACTAGCGTGTTGAAACCTCAGTGATGGGGAATTATCAAACGAGAACATGATAGTGTTGAGCAAAAGCAATGATCTACCAGGCTCTGATATCAGTTCCACAAGCCTGAACACCGAGAGATAAAACTCCTAGGATTATTTTAAATGCTTATATAGGTTTCCCTAATTAGATCTGAGCAAACTGCAACAACATAGCTTACTTCTCTTGTACACCTCTCTCTCTCTCCATATATATATATATATATATATATATATATATATATATATATATATATATATATATATATATATATATACATATAAGATGAGTGAGAAGTAAGGAAAAGCCACACTGGTTGAAGATTATCTGATATTTAATTACTTGGATAATTAGGAAAAAACATTATGTGTTCATAGTTGTATTTCTCAGCTCACAGAAAGGATCACTCAGGTCAGTTTTTGATGAAATTATCAAAAGATGTTATAATTTCTCTATTGATAACCTGATACGCCATTCTTTTATGAGTAAGGCGAAAATGACTGGGTTACTTGGTTAACAAAATGATTTTGCTGTAAAGTTACATAAATTTCTTGTAACGTTACATTAACGTTATATATATATGTATTATATATATATATATATATATATATATATATATATATATATATATATATATATAGCCAAACAAACTTTCCTGAGAAGTGAGCATTTTCATCCTGGCCCCTCCCCTCCCCTCACTGCCCCCTCTCATCTAAGATAAGCCTGACACTCACGGACACAATTACCAACATCCTCTGACCCCTCCTCTCACAAAACCTTCTTATTTTAAGAACAATCTTGGAAACCGTCAAAATGCATCGAACATGCCCACGTGATGATAAGAAAAAATTCAGGGATGTAACACCTGTTTTTCTCTTGAATTTTTTCTATTTACCTTCCATTTGTCATTTTCATCGACATTCTGTTGGATCACCTCACATCCGTACAACACACACACACACACACACACACACACACACACACACACACACACACACACACACACACACACACACACAATCACACACTCGGGTATATATAGAGAGAGTCTAGAAATCTTTACAGCTTCAAACACTAAATATGTGGAAAAAATTATTTTCCAAAAATCTATTCCAGACAATTGTTTCCCAATATCTGTAAATTTAATTTATATAATTGTTCGAGTTATTTTCATGGTTCTAAGAGAATTGGATATTATGGTTCTATGTGTGAACTGTTCTTGTTGGAATCATCAGTTGTTTACCATGTAACCATTTCAGAAATTTGAAAAAAACAAACAGTTATATATATATATATATATATATATATATATATATATATATATATATATATATATATATATACATACATATATATATATATACACATATATATATATATATATATATATATATATATATATATATATATATATATTCTTATGGTCTTTTTCGGTACTTTATCATTGGACATTACTCTTGCCTTTTTGTTTTTCATATCTTGACTTTCACTATTCAGATTACTTTAGATCCTCAGCAGTTTCTGATTAATGCAATATCAACACAGCACCTTGAATTGTTCAAATATTCTCCGTCTATGTTAACTCACACGTTTTCCGAATAATAAAGTTCCGGAAAAATAACTATAAGTGACGCTGGAGCCTTAGATGAAGTTAAAGAATACATTTACTTAGGTCTGGCAATAAAGCTAAAAAACAAAACAAAACAAAACAAAATATGGAAATAAAATATGACGGCGCATAAAGATTGGTTTGAAAGCATTTGGTATGAATAGAGACATACTGAAAAGCAGATTGTCAATACGCTTGAAACGTAAAGAATACAATCAATGCATAATACCAGCTATCACGTACGGATTCCTAATCTGGACATTTACAAAACCATTCGAAAAGAAACCTAGACTAGAAAAGAGGACAATGGAAAGAGCAATGTTAGGAATAACTCTTAACGGGAGAAGATCAACAGGGATCCGAGGGAGAACCAGGATTAAAGTTTTTGTCAAACAGTCGGCTGCTGCTGATATATATATATATATATATAATGTGAATTTTTTGAGTGTTGAGTTATCTGTGCATAAGGTATCCGATATCGGGGATAGAACATATGTAAATAGGAGTGCATAGGAAATTCAGATCTTCGTGGTGATTGTACCAGTGGAATGATACTCAGTCATCGACAAGAGCTGAATTTTCAATGTACACATCCACACACATCCACACACACACCCACACACATAAACATATATCATAGTGACCTCCCATGGATTTTCATTTTTCATTTCCACCTTTGCTTCCAAAGCAAAACATTTAATGATAAATTTGTTCTCAACGAAAACTCAACCTTTCAACCAATAATAGGTATATACCTGTTACTTAACACGTGAACCCTTTCTGCAACATGTATACCATACTAATGAATTAAAATGTAAATTAATCAATCAACTAATACAGTCTCTATACATTTTTACTCTTTCACTGAGTCTCATTTCCAATATTTGATTTGCATATATATATATATATATTGTGTCATCCACAGACAGCTGTTTCGATCTCTTGTGTGGCTATAGACTTTAAACCATCCAGTACTGTGAGGCAGAATTGAAACCCTCACATCGGACCCGGAGGCCGATATCCTACCTCTGGACTACGGTACCGTATGGTCATTAAGGCTGAATTTAAGCGGTATATTCATCAACGCTGAAACTCCTCATCCACCAGAATGCTCTATTCCTATGGAAGAGCATTGCATATACTTACAATGGATGAGTTACCTTACTTAAAGAGTGCTCATAATATATATATATATATATATATATATATATATATATATATATATATATATATATATATATATATATATTGTTATTTGGGGCAGGGTTGTTGATTTATCTATGAATGAAGGGTGTTCGATATCAGAGACAGAAAATATGTAAAAATTCAGTGCTTCATGGTGACTGAAGTTCGTGCAAGTGCAATCATCTGCTAACGATCGCACTTGCATGACACACACACACGCGCGAGCGCGCGCGCCCACACACACACGCCCACACACACACACACGCACACAATATATATATATATATATATATATATATATATATATATATATATTGCAGTTATCACAGATTTACTGAAGAAAATAACTAGCTAGTTCATAGAATAGAAGAATAGAACCGTCTCTTACATCTGCAGGAGATTTAGTCTTTTGTTCATAAAGAATTCTACGAAGTTCCACCTGTATCTCCTGCTTAAAAATGAAACATACACGGTTCTTTCTCTATTCACTGTGATAGAAACTCATAATTTTCGGAATTATGATGAAATCATCGGCATTATTTTTCTATCAGCTGTTGGGTGTCTTTCCTCATGACTGTCAAAATGAAGAAGTTATTTCAAAATGGAGACAGGCACAGACAATATTCACAATTCAATATCATAAATCTCTGCGTTGTTTTTGGTTATCAGTACAGAGTTTGATTTCCCCCGAAATAAATAATCTATGAAATTTGCTTCCGTTACAAATAAGCATCCCTGTTTCAGTTGCCCTGATGAAAAAATATTATCTGTTGAAGTTAAATCAAATTCCGGAATGACATCCGTAAAATATGAGGTGTGTGCAAAATTTCCTGGCGCTCTTTTTAAAAAAACTAGGAACTTAATTCACAGTCAAAAATTGCCCTTTTCGCCAGGAAATTTTGAACACGCAATATAAATTCTTTTTTTATATTGGAAGAATGGGATCATTGTCACGAAAAGTTTTTTCAGTAACTTCCTTTGCTGAGTGGTTTATGCAATAAGGTTCAAATAGCTTTAATCCTAAAATTTGGACTCGACGTGAAGAGATCGTTCTTTCTCCATCTCTGTCTGTCTCTCTGTCTCTCTCTCTCTTTAAAAAGTAAAATTTATTTCATATATTGTCCACTGTTCCAACGATAAAACTTGGTTGCTGCTCCAATTCTCCAGTTAAAACGCACGGCCTTCCTCGATTCAACATTTGCAATATTCGCAAAAACGCTTTCTAGGCAGATTTCCGTACGTCCACACCAGAGAGATGATTAATGCAAGACAGTTTGAAAGATTTAAACCCCAAATCTTGTTTCATGACTTTTATGTCCTTGGTCTACGGAATACTCAAACCTTGGGAATATTGTAGAGGAAATTTGAATATCAATTCAAAACCTCCGCAAAAGTCTTTGCAAGCAGCTTCCTCGTACATCCATACCAGAGAGCTGGTTAATGCAACAAGGTTTTAAATGGTTTTAGACACAAATATTCTTTCGTAACTTTTATGACTTCAGACGGCGGAATACTTAAACTTGAATAATATTGTTGAGGCAGTGTTGGACATGATACTTTCACTGAATCGACATAATGTTGCTGTGCGGTCGGAACATCTTATGTCGAGAACACTCCCAGTTAAAAAAAAGCAAGACCAGACGTTTAGTGCAATCCAGTATCGAACTCACTCTGTACTTACAATATTCTGTAAAAGATTTGTTCCCTAACCATGAGTGTATGGTATGCAACCTGTTTCAAGTAATACGCCGTACTATATTGCATATCTTGTTGTATATCAGCTTTTATTTCATCGTGTATAGATTTGAGTTCACAAGTGAAGGTACATACGACTTTCTGGTGTTTGGGGTGGTGCTGATTGGCCTAACCAATTGTGGACACAGGGCAAAGTCAGAAATTGATCCTTGCGACCCATTGCCTGCAACTTAGAGAGGAGGTGGGCGCTGTCGGATCATCTTTCCTATCGTAATATGTGGACCAATAAAGCTCATAAAGAAATGGTGATGTTATGATGATTGTGGCATGAAGGTTTTTTTTTTTTAGAACAAATGCAACGATATGGTGAAAGGAGCAATAAAAAATGCTTGGGTCAATGAATGTAAGTAATTAAATCAAAGACAGGATGGTAATGATCCCCCTCCCCTTGTTCAGCCTTGAGTCGCTTTTTAGTCGGACTCTACCACAACGTCACAAGTTCATTTTGAGTTCATACCTTAACAAGACTAAAATTGAGACAAAAACGGGGAACGTAAACCGATATGCAGAACCAACATTTCCCTACTGTGATATAAAATCACGACCCCAGGGCTGTCTTACTGGCTGAGAGAAGTTGACAAGACTTAGATATTAACGAAAATTTGGCACACATATACACACAGGCTTATTTCCTTCTAATAGATAAATACATTCATACAGAGAAAACATTTCTTTATTTATTATATATACAATAGAGAAGTTGCAGTTATAATAGTTGGGATAGAAGTTGGAGTGGAGTTTCACCCAGCAGCAGCCAGGCTTGTTTCGTATGTATTTATAGAAAATAAATATCATGAATGTTATGAAAAGCCCAGTATGATACCCCGACGATCTTCTAGGTTATGGGAGAAAAGAAAGAAACGTTGTATTATTTTTTTTATTCTCTGCTCGTTTTGGCTTAACGGAATTTTAAATGGATGACGGATGAGCAGACGATAGGTGTTGGAACGACACCAAACAGGAAAGTGAGAAAGTATTGTTATGAACGAATATCTTTGCATAAAATAAAATAATTTGCATAGAATGAAATATATATTTATTTTGTTTGCCAGAACATGGAATAGATATGGGGGTGGAAATACGTATTTTTCGGCATTTATCTTTCGAGTGTTCTTATATATTTGTTAAGACTAATATAACATTCTCTATTCTTTAAAGGAAAGATTTTCTTTAAAATCCTAAAAGAAGAAAACATATATTAAAAATCTTCGAAAATGAGCAGAGAAAATCGGTTTATTTTTTATTTTGTTGATTCCGAGTTATCTTTTCAAGATTTATTTTGAAAGGAATTTAAAAAAGAATTGTACTGTGTTCTATTCCGCTTTGAGATTTCATGTAAAATTAGCCATTATCTTTGAATCGTTCCAGAAGTTTCCTCTCGCTTGAAATTTATGGCTTCGCTGTCCTTTTTGTATTTATCATTTTGAAAAAAATCTTTCCAAAAATCTTTTTCGTTTTTTTTTCTTCTCATTCATCTTCTTGTTCCAGACGTTTTCTTTCATACCATTTTTTCGAATTTGCATATCCTCCTTCATCTCCTTCTTTTAGTTCTTCCTTTCACTCCTCCAATCACATCATTCTTCTTTTTCATTTCAAACCTCTTTCCTTTTCTTTCCTACCTTCTATCCTTCTTTTTCTTTATTCTAATCCTTCTTCTACTCATCCATTTTTTCTGGTTCTTCTTCATTGCACCAATCCTTTTATTTTTCTCTTTCACTCTAATCATTCTTCTTTTCATCACTACAATCACCCAACTCCTTCTTTTCTTTTTTCTTAATCAATTCAAACTTCATTCGTGTCTTTTCTAGCCTCTATTCCATCATTCTTCCCTCTTCTTTTTCCTCTTTCCATTAATTTTTTTCTCTCTCTTTCACTCACACTATTCCTATTTTTCACGTTAAATCTTTCTTCTCTTCCTTCCAATCCATTTTCATTCTTTCTCTCCTTCATTTTAATCCTCCCAATATTCGATTTTCCACGCTCTCTCGTTTTTCTCTTTCTCCTCGTTTGTCTCTCAATCATCAACTTCACCACGAGTAGTTTTCCCGCCAGTCGGGAAAATCCAGACGACACAACGTTAAAAACAGCAGTACGTATGCTAATTTCTGGGCGCCTTTGATATTCCATATTCTTGAATGTATTATTTGCTTCTAGCTATAACAAATTATGCACTTCTGTTAATTGCCACTTCTAGCAGACATTTTTCTTTAAAGAAAAATTTCGTTTCTCGAAAAATCTTACAGGGTAGTTCCATAAAACAGTTGCCGGCAAGCGAATAGCCCGGCATCATGATGAAGTTTACTATATCCTACAAACAACGGTCCTCTAACATTAAAAGACTTTTTCAGACGAATGAACTCCTTGCTCGTGTTACTAACAAGACGCTTCAGTTGATCTATCCAATGACCATCTACAGGTATACTATCAGCATGTGATGGTGGTTAACAAAAATATCTTTCTCTCTATGGTAGCAACGCTTATAACGTAGGAATCGGGTATTTTCCTCTCCTTTCCTTGTTAGGCCTGGAGTTCTATACATTGTCCCTGTTGAGTTGCAGTGGCCACATCGAGTTGAACTCCGCCCTTGTCTTACTAATACACTCTGCCGACATGTTGATGTGTGCTGCTTCTTTGATTTTTCTGCTTCAAACAGTGTTCCCCGTAAAGAGGAAACATTCTGTTTATCGCATTCGGATAGTACACCCGAAAAAGGCCGTAGAATCGATCGACCAGATCACGAAGGAGTTCAATCGTCCAAAAGCTCTTTGAATTTTATTAACCTTTTCTAAAACTATGAAAAATATCAAATCACTGTAGCTCCACAAATGTTCCGCCCGCCCGACCCACCAGCCAAGTGAATCACAGATTCTTTTCACTCAGTCTGTGTCTGTTTGTCACCAGGCGTTCCTGGTCACACGTTGGAGGCTACAACATCGAAAATCTTCTCGAGCACGTCACTTGCACCATTTAAAAACTTTGTTTTCTCCAAAAAAAATGCTCTTTGGGTCTCTATAGTCATTTTCGACTAATGGCTAGATCTTGCCCTGGTATTTTTCAAAAGATAATTCTAGATAAAAGATCCATTTTTTGAGATAACTAATAATGAGTAATTTTTTTGATAATTAGTTGCAGTACACGCGCAGGCGAAGGGGATTCATTCATACAAGGTGCAGATATCCGTCAGCTGAATTTTATTATTTGACCTTACAGAAATAATTGGAGATACCGGTATTCAAGTGGTTTGCAGCACAGAAAATGAAATTGGCGTGCCGAGTTCAAATTCCGGCCGAGACTATCTGCGTTCACTTTGCACTAATGCCCTTTTGAAAGGCACGAATCCTGTGAAATAGCAAGGCAAGGTGGGCTTTTCAAACGGGTTACTCTGAATGTAAACCGGAAAAGTCCGACGTTTCGTCCTGCGTCGTGAGAGATGGGCAACGTGTTTCCGAGAGCTACAATCAAATGCTGGAAACACATTGCTATCACGTCACGTGAACTCATGTAAGTTCGTGAGATCTCACGACCATGAAAATCGGCCAAAGGATTAACACTTGTGTCACGTCACTTGACGGGATTTTACATGTGGTCACCAAATGTCACATGTCTAGATTAGATATAATACAACCTCGTGTTATCAACCATCTTGCGAATGGGTGTTCGAACAAAAGACATGGAGTCACATGAGTACACTAGCAAGGATTCGTGATATCACGTGACTTGCAACCCGACCAACAGTTCAAATAAGCGTTAACCCGGTCTGTACACTACAAAACGCTCGTGTTGACGAGTGATAGCAAGGTGTTCCCGCCTTTACAGGTCTTAGGAGAAGCTCCATTTGGGAATATATTATAATAAATGCTCAAATGAAATAAACCTGTGACACTCTCAATGGCACATGCAGATGGTTGATGAATAATATATGAAATAACACCGGTTTCAGCTAGGTTTTTATTCTAGTCTGATTAATACCTTGATAAGTGCGTCATTTTGTCGTCCTGTTGCAGTGCAGTGGGACCTAATGCGGAACAGGCTGCCAAGATAAGGTCGCCATACATCCATATTTTCCGGGGCATGTTCTCCATTCAGGTTTCGAAATTTTCATCCGGTAGGAATTCATTTAATTCTGAAAAATTCTGGAATTTCAGCTTCCATTATTTTCTGCAAATAAAAAATTTCATGACGAGAGAGAGACAAGCAGAAGCTGAAATAGAGAGAGAAGGCCGGTAGGGTGACTGTATAAGATATAGTAGTTTTAGAGCTAGCATGTACAGCTTTTTCTTGTTCTTCGTCCAGGCGCATTTTTTTCAGATTGATATAACATTCATAGAGAAACGTTTCTTATTGCTTTTTACGGGATAGCATCTGTTTCTCTAGTCATACAAGACGTTTTAGCCATTTTCAACCATATTTTAATAACTGTCGCTATATTAAAGACAGTGACCAGGAATATCCCTTTTTTTTTTTTCAAATAATGGTAACCTGTAACATTCTTGCTTTTGAATTACAGTGACCAACGGTGTCCACATTTTTAAATGACGGTGATCGGGACCGTCCTCTTTTTTTTTTTTTTTTGAAAGACGGTAAATGAGGTCGTCCTCATTTATGAATGTAGCGACCAGGGACTTGCTTTTTTTTTTTGAACGACATTGATCTGCAGCGTCCTCTTTTTTGAATGGCAATGACCAAGACTGTTCTATTCGTAGAATTATAATGAGTAAGAGCATTCTTTTTTAGAACGACGCTGAACGGGATTGTCCTCTTTTCAACTGATATTGTCCGAGAGCATCCTTTTCTTTGGATGAACTAACCAGAAACGACGGGGGCGTCCTCATTTTTTGAATGTCGTTGATCTGAGACGCCCTTTCTTTAAATGACATTGACCAAGAACGTCCTCATTTTTTAAAATGTTCAAATACGGTAACTCTATCCCAAGATGCATCCTTCTTTTGAATCCTGATGTTTTTGACGATGCTGATTGATTCTTGGACAAAACTCCTGATGACATCACTGACACGAGAAGTTAAACGGATAATTTGCTTGCTAACAAGATCTCACCAAAGATTAACAAAAGGGAATGGCTGCTGAAAACTGACGGGATTGTCCGTCGCAGACAGAATAATCCGACCACACGTCAAAGGAGATGCGATTATCCTTGCCCCCAGGGACAACCGTTTAATGCCTGTAATAAAATCAGAAACGTTCTGTCTCCTGTTCACTCTTTCGCCCTCTCTCCCTATCACTAGTCATCCTCTCTCTCTTTTCCATTCCTCAGTGTGACCCTGATGCGATCTCCTCTTCGCCCCTCCCCAAATGCAGGTGGATTTCTTCATCTATCAAATGACTCTTCGATGACACAAAAAAAACCTGCAATCAGAGGTTGACGGTTAACGTTTCAAAGAGAGTGTAATCTATGATAAAAGCTTTTGTCAACCGATATAAAAATGCCTCTCCACATGCAACGGCCACGCCGCACTTATCAACTCACAGTGAATGCCACTTGGAGCAATTGCCATTTTTGTATGAACAAATACTTGGTACGGCTTAAACTTTATTTGTATTGGCGATGCTGGGAGACAATCACCCATATGCACACACACATACATACAAATAGACACACAAAATCTCTCTCTCATACACAAACATATTCTCGCTTTCACAATCAGAGAGGTTGACTACTTATGTATATATATATATATATATATATATATATATATATATATAGATATATATATATATAGATATATAGATAGAGAAAGAGAGAAGGGGGATTTATACATAAAAAGACAAATACGCATATAAAATGTTTTAGGTATACTGATATGTATATGAAAAGGACGATTGGAAGATGAAGTGAAAAACTCAAGAAATAGATGTTACATCTCAAAATATGCATTTCGATGCATTTTAACGGGGTCAGCCATCCTTTTCATTTTCCTCTTCCGCATCAAAATGTAAACAGCTAATTTCTTTCTGTGAAATCACCGAAAATATTTTTCTCTTGAAAAGATGGCTTGCCCCCGTTGAAATGCGTCCAACTACGCCCATGGAATAATAATGAAAAAAATTTGAGATGTAACACCTATCCCCTGAGTTTTTCTCTTCACTTTCCAATTGTCATTTTCATTTACATTCTGTCCAATCATTTCACATTCATAAATACGAGTATATATATATATATATATATATATATATATATATATATATATATATATATATATATGCTGATGAATTGCGTTATATCATATAGGAACTTATTTTAAATGATCTCCCGTTGTTACACGGTGAATGTATCATTTGGCCCAGACAATGTGAATAGAATAAACAATAAAAAAAATAGGGGCTGTGGTAGGTATCCAACCTGCTATCGGTAAGATAGCCTCTTCAACGTAGCGTTGCTCACACCATTGAGCTAAGCAGCCACCCGTAAAGCAAAGGTCAAAATAACTGTTTTGACTCCAAATTCTCATTTTGCTTATTCACGGTCTATATCTGCTCTATTTGTTCCTTTTAATGCGGACACACACACACACACACACACACACACACGTTCATATATATCTATATATAGTTGTTTGTAATCGTGTTCATGTGCACGCCTAACAGTGGTAGAAAAATGGGGGAAATATGTAAATAAACTAGATTTTAGCTGCTGTGCCAACAGGAACCAGCCATTTATTATCTTTTATCAGAAGAAGTACTGTAAAACAGCGATTTTCAAACTGCAGGGGTCGCGTAAAGAACGTTGAAATTTGCAGAAATATTAAAAATAATGATGTAATTGGAGTTTTTTTTTTCTTATCACTATAATAATATTTACTCCGAATGGTTCTTATTGTGAAATGACTCGGTGGTATTCAATAACTTTATGAATACAGATTTCGTTTCTGTTTTATTTCAGAAATTTTATTTAAAAATAATATTCTTCCCTAATAAGCAGTAAACACTATAAATAATATTTTGCAATTTATTTTTTCCTTCACTCAGTGTTGAAAAAAACAATGGGTACTAATATAATTAGTCTCTTAGTTGAAATTCCACTGTCACTGAACATAGCCCCCCCCCCGAATTAGTTTCCATGTTGAGTTGCAGTGAGATTTCGACTAAAATACTAATTATATTGTTGCTTTTTTTTTTATTATACCGAGTGAGCGGTCGCGAGAACATGTGTTTCATCCATCTGCAAATTTGAAAAAAAAATCTGTAAACATTTAGTACTAATAATAACAACTATTTACCTCCATCTTAATTTTCTTTAGTTGAATATAGGTTATGATTTCTGTTACCGGTAAAAGCAAAAAGCATACTGGATTTTTTGTGCTTTCAATCAATAACACTTCTTTTATCTTTTGATGAGTAACAGTTAGGAATTTGGGCGGGGGGGGGGGGGGTCGGTGGTTGCTATTTATGAGGTAACTCTAATGCTGAGCCGGAGATTTCCCTTCTGTCCATGGTAACACCGTCCTTAATCATTTTGAAAAAAATACGGAAATATATCTGAACATCATTAAAAAAACAAACTATATATATATATATATATATATATATATATATATATATATATATATATATATATATATATATATATACGGTATGCTACCAAAACGTTCAAAGAACTTGAGGCACAAAATGGCTTCGCTAAAAAGAAAGAAAACGCTTTTTGTGATCACTTTGGGACAGGGATCTTTTAGACAACAACAAGCGGTCGATAACATTTTTCATGATTATAATATGAAGCATCCTCTGCATGCATGTATGCATGCACACACACACACGTGTGTATATATATATATATATATATATATATATATATATATATATATATATATATATATATATATATATGTATATATATATATATATATATATATATATATATATATATATGCCTGTGTATAAAAATTGGTGCCTATAAACATTCAAAAGTTCACGTCATGTAGACCGACTTTTTAGAAAAAATCCGACGAAAACTTGGTGAAAACGTTTTTTTTTTCCCGCAAAGAAAAATTTAATGATGAAAGATTTTTTTTTTCAAATGAATAAAGAATTAACAGCTAAATTACCTCGTATTTTCATCACGAATATTCTCTTTTTACGTATTGAAAACATAAAATGGAGATTTGACTGCATGAACTGGAACCGTCAAATACGAAAAAGAAATTAAAAAAACCTTCTGAAACAAAAATGATATAACGAATAAAAAGTAGAAGAAAAGAAAAAGATTCAATCGTCAGGCTACTTTGCCTGGAATGCCGGGAAAATGCACGCATTGCAGTGGATTTAGCAACAAACTAATTTGCTTCTTTTGAATACGATTGTTTTTTCTATGGAATCATTTTTTTCTTAATTAAAAATATCATCCGATTTACCGGCAAGTCAATTCGGCTTTTACCGCAGTCGATCTCACCCTTCCCCGTTCGTTCCGTCTTTTTTGTTTTTCGATTCCAATTTTTGTAATTCCAGCATAATACCGCCGTCGGCCTCCTTTTCGATTCTGTTGCATTTCGACTTTATTTGATTTGTTCAGCTTTGACTTGATTTTT
Organism: Thysanoteuthis rhombus; assembly: GCA_963457665.1. Classification (NCBI taxonomy): domain Eukaryota; kingdom Metazoa; phylum Mollusca; class Cephalopoda; order Oegopsida; family Thysanoteuthidae; genus Thysanoteuthis; species Thysanoteuthis major. The sequence continues at coordinate 11,195,248 of OY735222.1, read as the reverse complement.
TTTTCTTAATCCCTCGTTAGATTTGGCATAACAAAAATTTTAAAAGAAGCAATCACTGTTTAATTTCTAAATATAAAGAAAAGGTAGTTTTTTTTATAAAGCGGGATTGAAGGTGCGTTCCGTTTTAACGCGAATTTATCTTTGTGAACGATTTGTGTATATTTTAAGGTCATTCCTTGAAGGACGTCGTCGTTCCTGCTTTTAATTAAAGCCGTTCCCATTTGTATATGAAAAAGAATGTACAAATAAATAAAAGATTCCTTTTAAAGAAAGCTTACAGCGACAAATAAATTCAACTTTACTTAAAGGAAAAATTTGTTCTTCGTTGGCTTAATTTACGGATTGAAACTTTAAATCGTTTGTACTTATCCACTCACACATTGCTTAAAAATTTCCTCACATTTTCAAGGAATTTGTTTGAAATATAAAATCTATAGGGGAAAAAAAAGAGCATTTCAAATCATCAAAATTATTGCTTTTCGAGATCGATAAAACGTGAGCTATTGAAGGAAGATATGTTTTAATGGTATTATATTGATGCAAAACTTGTTATTTGCTTGGTTTGGCTCAAAGCCACAAACATGGAGAGCCAAGTGAGAATCGAGCCCACTACTGTAGTAATCTGCGAGACCTCTTTGTTAGCCATTACACCATTGCAAGGCAACCAAAATTGATCCAAAAGTTAAAAGAATTTTTTGATACTTGCCATGACGGATAATTCTTTTTTTTCTTTTTTTCCTTTCACTTTTTAGAGACCGTCAACCAAAACTGTCTGCAAAACTGTCAACATCGGTTTCTTCAGTTTTGTAGTTGGTCCGCTGGCTGGCTAGTTGTCAGGCTATGTATAACATACAGACCGCACAAATGGAGCTAGGAGGCTAGAAACATTTACTCCTCGTCATATTCATAATAACCCCTAAATACGATTTCAGTTCAATTTGCAATGTCAGTTTTTTTTTTTGCAAAATCAGTCTCTTACTATGCGTAACACTTGTTTTTTTGTTTTTTGTCTTTTTTGAAAATTCTGACTTTCTGGTGATCACTGCCTAACAAAAGGCTAGAGGAGTAATTCATCCATTAATCATCGCTTTTTCCATTTTTTTAGTTGATCACACCAACACAGCATGCTCTTGGAAGTTGTTGGTCACATGACGGTCTCTATTGTTTGTTTACCCTGACCTGTTTTGACTAATATGTGTCACAAAACAACGGATATCGCTATCAACCTGTCTCATATATTCCAATGCGATGATAAAAAAGAAACAATTGTTGACTCAGTTTTGTCCAGGTGGCTGCGATTTATAACTAGATTCTTTTCAAAGGAAGATTTCAGCATCGAATAGATTTAATTTTACCTGAAGGAAAAAACTGCTGTTCTCTGGCTTAATTTATGAATTCAAACTCGAAAGAGATTCTCTAAATCTCTTGCATTCACTCACTCAGGTTTCTGATTCTTTTCCAAGAGATTTCACTCGAATTATCATATATAAAAGGAGAAAAAAATAGGCCGACCACAGTCGGAGGTGACCCAAAGGTTCCTCTTTCGTTCGTTACTATCATTTCGGATAGAGGAGGAAGCAACTCCAATCTGAGTTGAAGAGATCAAGCGAAAAATCACCCAAGGATGGCAAGCTTTCGGCAGAGCAAGCTCAACCTTCAAAAATAAGTCGATCCCAATAATCTTAAAAAGAAGAGTATACAACCAATGCATCCTCCCAATAGTCACTTATGGAGCTGAAACATGGAACCTAACCAAGACTATCTCCAACTGAGAAGCATGCAACATGCGCACAAGAGAATCATGCTCAACCTCACATGGAGAAATCACAAAACAGCAGAGTATATCAGGAAGAAAACGGAAGTCAGACACACCATAGAATCTATTAGAAAACTTAAATGGCAATGGACAGGCCATGTTGCAAGAATGACAGACAACCGATGGACATCACAACTTACAACATGGATCCCCAGAGGTCACATGCGAAACTGAGGCCGACAGAATACAAGATGGAGAGATGAATTGGACAAATTTAGAAAATACTTGCTCCACGACGCCCATGATAGAGAAATGTGGTGAATCTTGGGGAAGGTGTATGTCCAACAACGGACTTTAAAAGACTGATGATGATGATGATGATGATGATGATGAATCACACAGCTTAGAGTGTACTCAGTTAGCTGCTGGGTGCACAGGGAAATTTGTCCAAATGATGAGTTTCCAACATTCTTCGCGCGTACCTAGGATCGAACCTGGATCCATCAGCGTGTGAGCTTTTAATTGCCATGATTATCGATTTGTTGAGATCACACAAAAATATGAAAGACTGAAAGAAGATAATATTCTTGTCTATTTTCATTATGATTTCTTTCTCGAAAATGCAGACCGAACTGATTGAAGAAATCAAGATTGTTCGTCTCCAACATGAACCCCAATAAAAACTAATGCCGCGTGTAACAAATACGTCGCCACTCCACGAATGAGTATCTTGGAGTGGTGGAGGGTCTTGTATATTTAAATGACCCGGAGAGTAATGCTGGCGGGAATTCAATTCCTAGTATGTCCAATCAGGCCAGACAGGTCAAAGTAAAGGAATTCGACCAAACCTTACCCCCCAAAACAAACTATAAACCCAAATACTTGGACCCCTCTTTTCATTCTCTATTCATTTTGTCCCGACTTCATCTTTAGTGCTATTTTTTTTAGTTACCTCCCCTTTATACCTCTTCCCAATAGCCCTCTGCGCTTTCCTATAAGTTGGTTCTTTATTAACCAAACTTTTGTGAAAAACAAACTATATTCCAAAATTTACTTTTGTGAAAAAAATAACATACGAAAAAACCTTCTAAAAATACAAACTCCTTAATTCACAATTGATTTCGCCATTAGATAATCCAGCAAGGGTTGATATGCCGTTAAATCAACCAACAAACCAACCAATCAATTAATACGTCGCAGATCAAGACACAACGCCTAAGATTGAATACATAAAGCTGGAGAAAATAAATCACTCAGTCTACCCGGGACAACGATTCTTCGTAGAATCCTCGAAAGAAGGAATCAAGTGAGGAACACTCTAGGCTGACAAGCCTTCGACAGAGCACGCCCGATTTTCAAGAACAAAAAAATCCCATCTATCTTATAAAGGCGGGTCAGCAAGCAGGAATGGATTTTGACAGTTGGGGGGAGGGACACGTCAGGTTCAGTTGGCCCTTCATACTCAGAAATTAAAATACACGGCAAATTATAAAATTTCCAAACCAAAGTTCGTTTATAACGTGTAATTGGAACTGACAAGTGATACATACATGAAAATGTTAAATGTGTTATGCATTTTCAGTGAATACTTGAATACATGGAAATAAATGATAGCAAAACTTCAAGGAGATTTTTAGGTAAGACAAATTTATTTTTGTAACCCAAACTCCAATTACTGTAGACCCGAATTACATGCCGTTTATTTTATTGATTTATTTAAAGACAGTGGAGACGTTATGAAATTAATTCCAGAACTTATTTCAAGCAATAATTATTCATTTATTCCTCATTAAAGACACCAATTTAAAAGAGAAATATATTTTTGTATAGTTGGGGGCAATTGCCCCTTTCCATCTCTTATAGATTGGGACTTGACTAATACATTGGTTTTCTGAATTAGAAACGAGCAAAAGAAAGGTGATTGCTATGTTGAGGCTGACGTTTCTGCTTTTAAGGAAAGGTATTCCCACGTGTATACAAAAGATACAATTGAACAAAAATGCTTTTTAAAGAAAGATTATGCTAAGTAAACTATTCTACTTTACTTAAAGGAAATATTTGTCCTTCCAAAGCTTAATTTATGGATTGGTGCTTCAAAGAGATTTCCCCTACCCGCTACACTCATTCACATGGACGTTGCTTTCAAATTGTCTGACGTTTGTAGGGATTTTGCATAAAGTATATTATATCTAAAAGGAAAATGTAAAATATTTTACGATCGTCAAAATTGTCAATTTCTTGAGATCACACTGAAATATGAAAGACAGAAAGAAAATAATCATTATTATTAATTTTTCGATAACTATTCATCTTCATCTTTATTTAAATTTCACAACTTGACTCATGTCGTCGATCTACGACAGTGAGTAAAGACTGTGAGTCAGAAACAAAGAAAGAGTACAGTCCCTACCCTGCCCTATTTTACCTTTAATGATTAATTATAAGACCAGATCTTCTGGTAGTGAATGAAGGAAAAAAAAAAAAAAAAACAAAAGATTTCGCTACCCCAACGGACCACAAAGTGAAGGTAAAAGTGAGTGAAAAGACCTTGTCAGAGAGCTGAAGAAGTTATGGAACGTGAGGGTAGCCGTAGTGTCAGTAGTGGTCGGAGCACTAGGAACAGTCTCCAAGAACCTATAAAAAAGGCTGGTGGAACTGAAAAACCGAAACTATCCGAAAGACAGCACTTTTAAAGTCGGCCAGAATTCCGAGGAGAGTCCTGGAATATTGATGAGACTTGCTGTCACTCGATCTCCAGGGAAAACCGCCGGTGGATGCTGGTGTGAAAACTCTTCTTCTACTATTACTAATAATAATGAGGATGATGATGATTCAACAACAACAACAACAACAACAACAACAACAACAACAACAACGTTGAACATCATTTTCTACAGCACAGTCTCTGCCCTTCCCTCTATTTATTCGAAACATTTTTTTTTCCCCTCACGTACCGGCAGCTACCAACCGCAAAATCCTAGATTCCTATTCGTCGACAAATGCACGACACGTGGGGGGGGGGGGGGAGACCAACGTCCGCAAGATCTCTGTCTAAAAATCCCAGCCATGATAATGGCGGTCGTGTGAAAACATTAGTCACAGCGTAAAACGTAAATGGTGATGGCGACATCTTGCTTGCAGTGCAAACACTGGAAGAAATAAGGCCTTAATTTTCGGATTCCAAAATTTCAAAAAATACAAAATAGAAGTATGAAAGAAGAAACACGTGAAAAAAAAACAAAAAAAACAACAAACAAAACTATATGAGTAAACAGGTCTGGTTGGTCATTCGATAGAAACCGTCGTGCAACAAACGTTTTTTTTTGGGGGGGGGGGGGGGGCTGTATGTTGTGTAAGGGGGGATCAATCAAAAAATTGGAAGAGGCGGTGATCAATGAATAAGTCGCTTATCTCAAGCTTTTTTCTGGCAATGATCAATGAAAATACCCCCCCCCCCAGAAGAAAAGAATGAATGCTGCTGGCCATAATCTAAGAAACTGATTTAGCATAAACTTACATTGTAAATAAAATCTGCTATAAAAAATATTTGAGGGATTTTCAGAAAACAATAAGAAACGTTTTTTCTTGACATAATGAGGAGCAAATGATTGAAATTTCAGCCCTCTAGTTCCACTGGTGCGGCCTGCATGCGTGAGCCAGCCAGCCAAATTGACAGACCTACTCAAAAACTGAAGAAACTTATATAGACAGTGTCTAACAAATGCATTGTGCCCTCACGTTGGGTATGACCAGTACCGTCCCCGTCCAACCTCACTGATTTCTTTGCTTCAGGAGTTTCTTCGACGTTTGCGATATGTGAAATTGATTTAGAGACAACAAGCGCCCAGAATGATATCACTCACTTCACCAAATATTTTATCCAATTCGGGGGAGGGGGGGGGGGAGATTCATATATTTTCCAAGGGCATCAGTACGAATGGTCACGGTCAGTGTTTGAACTCGTCTCGCCGATCCCATTCTCTGAGCTGCTGATACATTACTGCCATTGCTCGTTAATCACAGCGTAAAACGTAAATGGTGATGGCGACTCGCTTGTAATGTAAACATACGAAGCAGTACAGGCTTAATTTTCGGATTCAAAATTTAAAAAAAACTGTAAAGAAAAATAAAACAAAAAAAAGATCTGCTTAGTCACTCGATACAATCCATCACGTGATCGATGTCTCTTGGCAGCATGTCTTTTTGGGCGGTGACCAATTAAGAAATTGGAAAAAAGGGATGATCAAAAAAACCGAGATCTTCAGAAAACAAAAAACAAAAAGCTTTTTTTTTTCTAGATATGATAAGGAGTAAATGTTTAATTGTTCATCCCTCCAGTTCTTTTGAGCGCAATACATGAATAGCCAGCCAAATCAACTTAAAAACTGAAGAAATCAATGTTGACGGTTTTAGTTTGCAGTTTCTGAAAAGTAAATGAAAAACAAAACAACAAAAAAAAAAACGATTCTCCATTGTGGCGTGCATCAAGTTTTAAAAAAAATTATCATTTATCTTTATTTTGTATTTCTTATTTAAAAAAGAATTTTCCTTTTGTGCCAATTCACCAGGGACAATACTTTATGGCAAATGGATCCCAAATTCAAGAAGTTCAACTTTGTTCATCTCTTTCTTTTGCCTCTCCATAATTGAAGGCCATTAGGGGTTTGTTTAAGCAGGAAGACATGATTTACGGTTCTTATAATTAATGATATTTTCGTATATGGGACAGCATCGGGTAACATATATATATATATATATATATATATATATATATATATATATATATATATATATATATAGAGAGAGAGAGAGAGAGAGAGAGATGGATAGATAGATATATAACAAGAAAGATACACGGAGAAATAAACACTTGAAGCACACGTAGATAGAGAGATATAAAAATAAATTTGATCAGAATGAGATAGATAGACAGAAGAACGAATCGGTCAATAGAAACAAGAAGGAATTCAATTGTTGAATGTTAATACAACTAGTGTACGTAAAACCAGCGAGCGATCAGGGGAAAGGTTTTAGTTTTTGATTTGGTAATTTGCTAACAGTAAAGCCAATCGTAAAGCTGTTCTACATTGATAGGCTTCCCAAGGAGAAGGGAGTGCTAGCTTGAGTTTCGCCTTGAGCTTTTTTACTTTTTGTCTGATCCGCGATATTTACTGATGGTTGTAGACTGAATGTCTGGGTAGCTGCGATGAAGAGCAACTAAAATCAAGATGGAATGAATATTACTGAAAATCAATTATGGTCGACGATGGTTCATCTAATAAAAAATCGGAATAATATTAGAACGTAAGGTAAAGCGTCCGTGTTTAAAGAGTCAAAACCCATTGGAATATAAGCAGACAGTGACGAGGACCCAGTTTCCTCTGCATGCACCAGATTAGTGATCCTTGCTAGTTTCAAGTCTGGTTGAGACCAGGACTTCATTTTTACAAGTTATTTTATGACCGAACCTCTGACAGGATGCAAGTCAATCGAAGAGAAACTTCCGCCCTCATCATACAACTTGTATTTGAGTGTACTCAATTAGCTGCTAAAGGCACAAAAGAAATCTGCCCCTAAGAAGAGTTTTCCTTCGCTCATACAAGGGATCGAACCCAGGACCTTCTGCTTGTGAGTATTGGTACTACCAAGCATTTTCATCATTCAAACATTTCAGAATAGTGAAAAGATCATTCGATCAGATTCTGGACATTATTTATGAGATGACCTGATAGAGAAAGGCAAAAAATGCTATCAAACGGTTATTGTTATCAAATTCATTGTTATTCAAAATGAATCAAAAAGCATATCAATGTAATTATGTTTGTTTTATAACGTCAAGTTGTTTATAAAAATGAATTCGATTCGCCATCGCAGTCAATAATTGAACGACCATAGCGTGAAAATTCATGTAAAAAAAGTCATGTAAAATGAAATTCCATCAGAGAATGAATATGGTCAAAATAAATTCTATCAATGACTTCAGTGGCTTTTTCCAATGGAAAACATCTAAAATAGAGTAAAGATACATATAGAGAATCTAGATATTATTAATAAGCCCGTCAATATGATGCCTCCAAAAGGTCAAAAAAAGCTTTATTTCCCAAAATCAAAAAAGAACATTATCAGAAAGGGGTCTTGTGGAGTACTGATGCGAATTTTCAAGTCTGTAGACAAGATGGTATGGCCAAGAGCGCCGGAACTCTTGAACAAAGACAAGCACATAAAAAAGGATAGAATCCTTCGCCATCTGTGATGTCTACGGTTGTTCAATAACCTAACAATTTACAACAATGAATTTAAATTGTATCAATTTTATATCCTTTTCTTAGTGAGATAAGCCGGTTATTGTAATCTGAAAACCCCAAAGTGATCACAATAAGAGGTTTCCTCTGTATATGCCTTCAAAGCGTGTAGGTGTATATATATATTCATGAGTGATTGCGCGTACCTTTCAGAAAACGTGTCGATCTGTATTCGTAAGCCTGACTATTTCCGACCAATTTATTTTTAAACTGATTATTCCACAAGGCTCTGCTCAACTTCGTTGATTTTTTTCCCCGAGACATGATTTATCGAAATCCCCGACTCTCAATCCGTTATCCAAATATTTGCTGATTCTTAGAAAGCCGACAGACTTCTTGGCCTGATATTTCCCCTGCAAGAAAACCTTTCCAAATCCGAACAAGGTATTTTCGGACCGGATAAAATGGAAGAGAGGTGATGTTTGATATCGGATGCGTACGTTTAAGGCTAAATGTTTCCAGAACAATGGTTCTCAATCTTTATTGCAAGACGGCACACTTGGAAATACAATTCGTTAATGAAGCACATCAACTGTAAAAATAAAAAACGAAGTCAAGAAAAACTCAGCATTTGCATTAGGATGCTGGTATACGTACTAACACTTGACTAAAAAGATTAAGATCTCATAAAATATTGAAGGGGGAACTGTAAATCAATATGATATAATGCAATATCCGATGCGTGATGGGTTTATTTAAGAAATTGCTCGATATATTCAATATTAAATATCAATTTAAGTTAGAGTAGAGCTTAAAATATAATGAAATAAAAGATTAACCACACAAACACGTTTAAGTTTCTGTCCAGTTTGGGCTTCTCCAGGCGAATTCGGTGAGATTCGCCTGAAGAAGCGATTCTCTTATTTCATCACACACACACACACACACACACATACACACACACACATATATATATATATATATATATATATATATATATATATATATATATATATATATATATATATATATATATATGATGGACCAAAAGATAAATAACGGACTGAGATAGATAGACACGTTCAAGGCTCGAACTACACGTTTGAATGTTCGGAAAAAAAATCTCTAAATTGAAAAAAAGTCAAATTCCCTAGAAGAATTCATACGACACATAGGGTAGATATTTCTCCCAAGAAAGATAAAATGTTCAGGGGTATGGGATTATGGAAATGTCCGTCTGAAAGATAGCAAAATGTAGTTGGACAAAACAGTGAATGTGTTTTTCAATAAAGCTAATGTCTAATATTAAAAAAATTGTTCAGAAACTCAAAATAGAAAAAAATGCAATTCTTTTTTGATAAAAATGATTAAAAAAGAGTTCTGGGGGGATGGAATTATGAAGTTGGCTGAATGATAGCAGACGATTGTGAAAAAGTGCTAAGTATGTTGTTCAATAAAGTTAAATGTCGATAATAAAAAAACGCTGTTTTTTTTACATTTCAAATCTTTAAACTGACTGATCTTTTTAGCTACCGAATATTTTTCGAGTAAATTAACACTGACAGATTGTGGCATCCTCTATTCATATAATGTGCAATCTGATTTTCTTGGCTCTCTGTCCGTAACCATGGATTCTTCTGCAGAAAAGTTACAAGTGTGCTGCTGAACACATCTTCTACCTACCATTCTGAACAATGGACTACTCCGTTGAAACAAGTTTTTTTTTCAATTTTCTTTTCTAAAAAAGATCATCTGACAGAATTTACATATAGATAGCCCCCCACATTCCGAAAATTTGCTTTACGTCATTTTTTCCTCTTTCATGTGAAAGGAAAAAAGCAAAAATAACTTGCAGGCTTTGGTCTGTAGGAAGCCATTATAGATGCAGCGCAACACCCTTTCCCTTGCTCTCCTTACACCCCAGTTTCATGTATTTCCAACCAGTATAACCATTGCTGACTCAGCCTGACCTACCATACTCACCATTTTTTTTTCATCCGTCAATATATGCGTTCTGCAACAAAAACAGAAATAAAATTCTTTGCAAAACACACCATTAGAGTTTTGGAAGTTTTTTTCACGTTTGAATCTTGACTGACGAAGATATACAATATATAAAAGACTTTCAGTTTTGTTATGTCATATTTAAAAAAAAAATCCAAACAGTCTTGCTTTTCTTCTTTCTTTTGAAATATTAACAAGCAAGGCATTATCGATCATTTCACAGTATGAAAAACTGGAAAGTAGACTTGACAGCTACAGGAGAAAATTTAGCAGAGGTAAGTATGAAAAGGAGGATTTTCCTGATTGGTGACAGGAATGGAGCTCGGAATGAAAAAAAATGCGCTCTAATGGTAATGCACAAAGGAAGGCTCACAGCAGCAGAAGGAATCGAATTATTAGACAACAGAAAAATCGAATCATTGACCACACAGGACCGATACAAATATCGAATGTGAAGCGATAAAACGGGAAAATAAGTAAAGAATGCCTTCGGAAGATAAGTAAAATGAATAGCAGAAATCTGATAAAAGGAATGAACACATGGGCAGTTTCAGTAGTGAGATACACAGGTCCCTTCCTTGGACAGACAAAAGAAGAACTCCAATCAATGGGCCAGTGAACGAGCTTATGACGATGCACAAGGCTTTATACTCAATAGATGACACAGATAAGCGGTTTGTAAAGAGGAAATAATATGGTAGAGGACTCGTCAGCTTAGAAAACTGTGTCCAAAAAGCCAAAACAGGATGTGAAAGCAAATTAAGACATTGTAAAAAGTGTCCGACGCATTGCAACAAACAACAAAAAGTAGCAAACGAAGGAGCAGCAAAAGAATTCAAAAGACAAAAACAAGATGTTGACAGGGTAGCAACAGTGATACACTACGAACTGTGCAAACGAATGGGATTCCACTTTGTAGACAAGCAGTATCAGCACAAACCAGAGACAGCCTACGAGAAGAGAAGCCACAAATTACTCTGTAACTTGGACAATTAAACTGACCACATCATCCAAACAAGAAGACCAAACCTGGTAATTGTGGACAATCAATGCAGTTCACAGAGTAATTACGAAAGAGATTGAAAAGCTAGGGGAATACCAAGACCTGGAAGGAGACCTGGAGAAGGTGTGGAACACGAAAGTCGGGGTAGTGCCAATAATAGTAGGCGCACTCAAAACCGTACCAAATGAACTGAAAACAAGATTGGAGGAACTGAGGAATGATTGAGACTATACAGACCACAGCATTACTGGAGACTGCACGAATACTGAGGAGAGTACTGGAAATATGAGATTTACGACTTCCATTCTTAACAATGGCCTAAAAGCCAAGAAAAGGGCTAGGTGGAGACGATACAAACCACAGCACTGCTATGATGCGTGAGGACTATAGGAGAGGAGACCTGAGGAGACCTTCAAGGATAACCACCGGGCAACTGTTGTGAAAATGTAAACCACATCATTGCTGTGGACTATGAGACTATAAATAGGAGGGCTTGAGACTTGAGAAGACTTGTTGTCACTCAATTCCCAGTGGGGACTGCCAAGTATCTGGTGTGAAAATGCAAAAAAAAAAAAAAAAATGATAGCAATAATAATTGAAATAGATAAGTAAACATGGATATTTTATTGGGTTGAAACAGTTATTTTTGCCTTTGCATTACCGGCGGCTGTTTGGCTCAATGTCAAGAGCAATGCTATGTTGAAGCGGCTACCCTATCGGTGGCACGTTCAATTCTTACTGCAGCCCATTGTTTATTCGATTTACGTTGTCAAGGTCAATGAGTCATTAACCGTGTAGCAACGGGAGAGCGTTTCAAAAAACAGTTTTTATATGATATAATCCGATTTAAAGTCTTTTTACCGGATCATATATATCCATTTCTTGACACACACACACATACACACACACACACACACACACACATATATATATATATATATATATATATATATATATATATATAGAGAGAGAGAGAGAGAGAGAGAGAGAGTGAGATAGATGGATAGATAGATAGAGGGAGAGACAGAGAGAGAGAAAGATAGATACGGTTGTTTATCTGTCGGTGGTCAGACTGGTTATTTTTCTAGCAAAGTAACGTGAACACTGCATTGGTCTCTGAATCCCCACTCTTGCTTCTGCCCACCCCCAGCTCTCCCACCCGTACCTCCCACCAAATACGGCTTTCGGACACGTGACCTGAAACCCCTCTCGTACGACCGATGCGAGGCCCGAAACTACGCTTAATTGAAATGGTAATGTAATTTAATGGCAAATCTCTTGTCAGCTTAATTTACTAGAAAACAAGAGAGAAATTAAAATAAACATGGCAATCTCTAATCCTTGGAACCAGTTAGCGAAGGAAGAAGAAGAAGAAGAAGAAGAAGAAGAAGAAGAAGAAGAAGAAGAAGAAGAAGAAGAAGAAGTCCTCGTCGTCGTAGTAGTAGTAGAAGAAAAAGAAGAAGAAGAAAAAGAAAAGGGTTAATGATAATGAGAGTTTGAATAAAAACAAAGGAAAAGACGAAGGCAACAATTTATGTTATAGAAATCTGTGAAGTACCGAGAGTTGTTACCCACCTCCCTTCGTTTCTCTCTCTCTCTCGCTCTTTCTACACACACGCATATATATATCTTACAAAAAAACATAATTAATCATGACTATGTACATACGCACGCACACACTTTCTCTCCCCCCATATATATATATATATATATACATACATATATATATATATATATATATATATATATATATATATATATATATATATATATATATATATATATATATATATATATATATATATATATATATATGCGTGCGTGCGTATATATCCTTGATCAATCATATTTTTTTCAAAATTCTATCTCTACCAAGTACCAGGAGCATCCAATAAGCATGTTGATTTGTATCTATCGAATCTGTCTTGTGGAATTCTTCCCGACCTTCCCACAGGGTGCATCAATTTCTACGCGACTACAGCAAAATATTTTTGCCTGTACAAAACCAAACAAAACGTCTGATAAGATTTTGAAATTGATTGCAAATAAACAAATAGATAAATAAAAAAGTTATTACTTAGGATTTAGTCAAGGTCAAATTGGTCAGATAATTCCTGGTGGGTCTGAAGATAAACTTCTAATCCAGCAAACAATGCTGAATCTGAAGATCCCACCGCCGTCTCACCCAATATGTCCGCTACTGCGACCATATCGATCAATTTCAAAAGTAGATTTGTCATCGGAGCCGTGTCATAGATTAAGAAATTGACAACGGACTGGTTAAACCACTGCTTTATTGTAGGCACCCTAGCGTTCCGTTGCTACTTTTCCGGGGGCGAGGAGGGCAAAAATATATTTTCGAGGGCGGGGGTGTGCAAAATGATATATTTTTTGGCGCAGGGGTGAGATAATGTGTTCGGGATATGTATTAATCCCGTAACTAGTAGAGAATATGATCTTTTTACTTGGTTACATTAAGTTGGAATCAAATAGAAGAATTGTATAGAATCATTATCTTTATTCAAACTAGGTAAGAAGGGTGGATCTGAAGGGGGGTCAAACACTCAGTGTGCCCCCACCCTCATTAGACACCCGTATGTCCCACTCCGAAGACTTCATGGATATCATCTCTTCCTCATTTTCTCTCACTTTACGCCGTCTGCTTGGAAGTATTCAGCCATTTAATATTGACTCAAAATACTTACTCAGGGTTATGACGCCTTAGTTCACTTCAAAATACTCTCCTTGGAACTTTACACACTTATCCAAGCATGATCAATGAATACATCACATTTTGTTTGGCAGTGATCACTAAATATGTCTAATTTCTAAAAAAATGGCAAGTGTGAAGATTGCCGGAGACAAACTAAGAGACCAATTCAACATATACTCATTGCCGTCTGAATAATCCCATGGGAGAGTGTCTATGGACAGATGCATAGTAAAGTAGCTTTTGGTCGGTTGCCTAGTTACATCGAGGCTTTGCAACCGGTTCTCGAGATATTTAGAATGGCCAGAGACTTTCCGGAGAGACTCAGTGTACCTCAGTAAATATCTACATGAGGACTGCTATGTACCAATTTATCTATCTTCGCTTCATTGAGGGGAAGCCATTAACCTCAGTATACGGTTCACGTATCTTTGCAAAATCATTCTTCTCTCTCGTCAAAGGATGTTTCTCTCAATCCCTTCTAAAGCCTTTTCTGTTTTCTCTTCCATATAAACAAGAAAAGCAGTCAATTTTATGGACATTATGTGTCGTTAAAATTCGCACCGTTATCTGTAATTTATTTCAAAGTTAAATTTGGGCTTTGCGAAAATCGGAGATTTGAATAGAAGGAGTTTGGCAGAAAAGCAATCAGACGCCGTCAAATCATATGACATATATACATACTAAGATACATAGTAAAATACACACCCATACACACACACACACACACACACAAATATATATATATATATATATATATATATATATATATATATATGCATTCGCAAATGTTTGTTTAAAAAAGATAAAAACGATATTTTTACATTCTAACACACGCACACACACATGGACACACACGCACACACATACGTACACACACACACGCGTGCACATACATACACATATACATGTTTGATCGGAAATGGCATATTAGGAAGTTCTTTAAAATTATTTTCAGTTAACATTTTTTATTTACATAAAAGAGAACATGTGAGAGGATCCAATGGATGTAAATATTATATTGCATATCATCGTCATCATTACGAGCCTCTTAATCTTTATTCCCCCATATTCAGCTGACCTCTCTATCAAGGGTGTCGCGGAGCCAGTACTTTCTCAACTTGTTTAGTTCATCACACCATCTCATATTTTGTCAGCCAAAGTTACGTATGTGATCTCAAGGGATCCACGTTGTGAGTAATGATGTCCTGCGATGTCTGAAATTCTTGCAACATGGCCAGTCCATTGCCATTTGAGTTTTCTATTTGATTCTATTCTATGGCTCAATCTTGTCTTGTGATCCCTCCATGTGATGCTGAGTATGATTCTCTCTTGTGCATGTTGCATAGTTTCCAGTTTGAGGGCCAATCTTTTGGTTAGGCTCCATATTTCAGCTCCATAGGTGACTATCGTGAGAATGCATCGGTTGTATACCTATCTTTTTAGGAAAACGAACAGAAGCCATTTTTGACACAACGTTGCATTTTAAGTGCCAAACTATTAGGTAACTACTGTAAAGGTACGAAAATAAGTGTCGGGAAAGACTGATATTAATTCTATTATCACACAGCTTGGAATGGGTTGTACAATACTTGAAACAATTAAACTCCTCCGTAGGGACGGATGAACAGTGAAGTGATACGTTGAAGATCCTGCATCACGCCAAACATCAGATATTGGCAAGTGCAAGGTAATAACTCAGCGGGAAGTTGATCGAGGTAACGTGTCCAAATTATCCTGATGCCGAGTTCTCGGCCATTTTGCAAAATGTTTAAAGCCTAGCATTTGACCGCTTTTGAAGCCCATACACAAAGTGGAACGTCTCGAAGGGGCTAGCAAGTATTTGAAGATTGACTTCGATGCTGACTGTTGAACTACCCTTGATGGACCAGAGATAGAGTGCGAACTGCATCGTAAAAAGAGAGAATCGTCCTGTGAGACTAAGCATCTGTAGAGAGGCACAGTCATTGTTTTCGGTTGGAATTGTTGGAGACGAGTTGGTTGGATCTTGACTTGTATCAGATGCAATAAAAATGATTTCTCTTACTTATTTCGAATTTTTCCAAATCCAGCCTTGGTTTATGAACAAATCTTTCGGGTATATCTATGAACTTTTGAGATGAAGTATTATTATTATTTCTATCATTATTCGGACTCTCCTCATCTTGGTTGTTTTTCATACAACGTTTTGGCCGTTGTATTTTACGGCCTTCATCAGGTATCATCTGGTAGGTTTGGGGTAGTAACAAACCGAACCATTTATTTAATCGACGGGAGTATATTGACTGCACTCCCCTTCTTAGCATTAGTAGTATTATTATTGTCTCACACTGGGATTGAACCTAGAACCATCAGATTACTTTCGGGCTACGTTGGAAACTTATCTTCGTGCAAAACAACGGCCGTACAGTAAACTATCCAACTAAAGCAAGATTCGGAAATGGTAGATTGATGGACTGACCAACATTTTCTCTCAATTCCAATCTAATTGAAACTCTTTGGAGCCTCCTCAAGAGGTATGTGTATGAAAATGGGCGTCAGTTTGCTACCAAATAGGACTTATGGCAAAATATTCAACGCAGAAGCTATTACAGTAAAAGAAATATGAAATTTAACAAAATTGATAGTTGATCAACAGAGATCTGATTCGTGGGGAAGGATTTTAGATTTCAAAGTAAATGATTTGTATGAGAGTTTTTGCTTTCAATATTTCATGCTGTAAATTTATAGGATTCAGTATTTCATGTATATAAGTTTTTATAGCTTGTTTAAACTTTCTTAATTGAAATGGTGTGAGTGTATTACTGTATTTTCTACCCGTGCCTAATAATTTGGCACGATGAAAATTGAGAAATTGAAAAAAAAAGTCCTCATTGTTCGCCACGTTAACATTTAAGTTCAATCATAGCAGGCGCTGTATATTAATGTGTGAATATTTGTGGAAAATTTATCAAAATTCTCCTTTTGTAGCAGAATTAGATGGATAGATAGCCGGACGGAGTTGTCCGTCGATCGCAATAAAAGTATGAATCTGATCAAAAATCGTAAATTTTTATCTATCCTTTACGCTTTATATTGAAATATGGAAGACTATCACCTACATGAAGCAACACCTAAAAACAATATATATTCATGTATACGTGTGTGTGTGTGTGTGTGTGTGTGTCCATGCGTTTGATACTTGTAGTGACATTATATTAGGAAACATATTTCGTCCGGCACCAGAATCGAACAGCCAACCACGTAAATGAATAAAGGCACTTATTATCTTTGTACATATATGCGATCAGCTGTTGGATTTGGTATTCGGTTGAATCCGGTGCCGGACGAAATATATTTTCAAATATAAGGACTGTACAAGTATCACATTCTGTTAGGCATAGACTGTTCAATCTAATGATATACATACATGTATACATGTATATAATTTAAATAGAGTTATCTGCAGTCAGCTGTCTCGTTGTATTACAACTCTTCAGTGTGGCTTTAGACTATCGATTATAAGGTAGAATCGAAACATTCGCTTCAGACCCAGAGGCTGGCATTTTACCCCTGCTCTACGCAGAACTGGAGGATCAGTAAGACTGAAATTAAGCGATATATTTACTTACGCATAATTCCTCATCCACCAGATAGCTCTATACCAGAGTTGGAAGAGCTTTGCTATATAATCAATAATGAACGAGTTATCTTACTTGAAGAGTGCTCAACCTTGAATAAGAGAGTGTGCTTGCGTGTTTGTCTCTGTCTGTGTATATACTATACGTAAGTGTGTGAATTAGGTGACAGTAAAGAAGTAATACAAATCGTAGGTAAATTATATATACATACAGTGATTTTACACTCATATATATATATATATATATATATATATATATATGTGTGTGTGTGTGTGTGTGTGTATGAAAGTGTGTATGAAATCAGCAAGCAGAGCATCAGTTCGTAGGGGAATTCATCACGATTCACAAGGAATCTGCTTACCACCAGCACCAGCACCAATTACCACCCACTTTACCAGGGCGATCACGACAGTCATTATCATTGTCGGCCATCTTGATTGTCCTGAACATTAGCCCCGCCATTACAACTTCCTTCCACGACCATCGACTCGCGGGTTTCGGGAATAATCAGGGAATGGGGTGGGATGAATAGATAAGAATCGGAAAACAAAAAAGATACTAAATGAAACTAGGATAGATGAGTAGATAAAATAGAAATTTGAAATTGGGAAAATCTAATAAAAAAAATAAATAAATTCTTTTTCGCCCTCGTGTGTCGAAGCTGAACTTGTCTCAAATCCATCCGTCTTTGTCGCATAATACATACATTTATTCACTTTGTACAAACGTACAAAAGTATATATATATATATATTGATATATACGTACGAGTTTATACAATGGTGAGTGTGTACATGAAACCCATCAATCTTCGTGTCACACATAATTTGGGGAAGGCTTATGTCCAACTGCAGATTTTAAAGGCTGATTATGATGATGAAGTATGTATATAAATGTACACAAGCACACGCCGGTGCACATGCACATGCATGCACACAAATGGAGGATATATATACATACATACATATATATATATATATATATATATATATATAGTAGAATGTGGATTCGTTATACAAACTAGCTCACGTTTCTACCCACTCTGGGCCTCATTAGGCGAATGATAATCAATGTTTTCTGATTTTAGTTATGGGGACTTTGGTGATAATGTTGTGAGTGTGGTAGTGAATGTTAGGGGTTATTCATTTTGTCAAGGGGTGTAAACTGGATCTGGGGGTCATCTCTGAAAGGTGCTTAGTAGTTTTCTGGGAGATTGTTCTTATCTTGACCTTAGTATTTTGGCATTGGGTTTTATTGCCCCTATTGATATCTTCTGTGACTCTAGTGGATAGTATTATTCTAAATTTTTAATACATAATTTGTTTGGGCTTGTTTGAGGGTAGAAAATGGTGATAGGAAGTTTTAGGGGTGATGGACATGGGAGGGAATTGTCTACTTTACTTTTTTTTATTTATTAGTATGTGTGTTGCTGTTATTTTACATTCAATAATAGGAATTTAGAACAATGCCTGCTATGAGATAAATCCATCACATATCAGAAGTTTCTTTATATTATTAATATATCATTATATTATGCTATACTGCTAGCCTGATCTGTACCATATGTATTATATATCTATATCTATATATATATATATATATATATATATATACACACACACACACACACAAATATATATATATATATATATATATATATATATATATATATATATAGAGAGAGAGAGAGAGAGAGAGAGAGAGAGAGAGGGAGAGAGAGAGGGGGGTATGTATATAAGTATGCATATGAGGTGGTATCGAAAAGTTCTTGGACTCTACGTGCTGTGATCGTACTGTTCTACTGAAATGGGCCCGGTTAGCCCTTACTGTTACCCATTCTACTGAGTCAGACTGCCAATAGGCTTCGTTCTATCTACTTGTGCTGTCGTATTACGCGAGGTTTTGCTGTCGTATTACGCGAGAACATCTTTGTAATGAAATTTGACGTGAAGCTCGGCAAATCTGATACCAAGACTCTCGGAAGACTACGTCAGGCCGAACATATGTTTTTGAGCAGCTCATTCGTTTCAAGTCCGGTAGAGTGGGGGGTGATATATAATTCACCAATTTATCGGTCTGTCTGTCATCGTAATAACTGAAAGACAGTTAGAGCTAGGTTACCAATGTTTCTGTGATTACTAATGGAACTGCAGAGCAAGCTTTAGCATACTAATTACTTTTATTTGCACTAGCGGTCGAAGAGTCCATCGATCAAGAATGTTTTCATAAAGAACGACAATAATCAAATTTAGTAAAGAAATGAATGAATGAATGAATTGCCTGGCTTCAGGAGCAAACATTGTCGGAATAGTTATGTTGAAAATAACACTAATGAGACAAAATCTATCACTAATAAAGATGAAAAATCTATCGACACTAAGCGTTGAAATGAAAAGCAACAATGATAAGCTGGATTAGAATGAGTAAAACAATTATAATATTGAAAGTGTTTCATAAAAAAAACATTGAGAAGATTGAAAAACCTGCAATAAAAGGATAATAGTGAAAATGCTTCATCGAATATAGAAATAGCAGTTAGATGTATGATTGGAATATCAAGGACATTATCAATGTCTTCTTATTCTTGATAATCCCAACTTTACCTCCTGACAAAGCCGACTGGGTCTCTGTGATTCGACTTTGCACCGGCCCTACTGCTCCATCAGAGGAGGGCTGAACCAATTTTTGTTTTAATGTTCACTCTCCAGAGTACGTTGGGGCGGGGGGCATTTGCAGTGTAATTCCTCCTGGTCCTATGAAACAGATTGACCCTGTCCGTGCACCCCTATCCGATCATTTCTTTTGTGTTGTACCACCCGGAGATGTCAGAGGCGCTACGCATGACACATTCATTTTTCCTAAATTCGGATAGTACTTCTCCAGGACTGGTTGACTCTCATGGATAGAGAGTTTAGTCTGTCCGCTATTTAGCCACATAAGGGGAGGGGGAGAAGAAGAGATTGATTCATGTTTTCCGCAAGGACATTGGTTTGAGGTGAACGTAAACGGCCTCGGTCAGAGTTTTAACACCCTTCACTGATTCCATTGCCTGTGATGCTAACTGTTATGCCACTCGCACATCTAGCAAAATTAGTAAAAAGAGAATGAAAAGATGTCAAATATAAAAAAAGAAATGAGAATTTGGAAAAAGGGGTGGTCAATGAATAAATCACTTATCTCACCTTTTGTTGAGCGGTGATCACTAAAAAAGTCCAAATTCCCCCCAAAACAAAAACAAAACAAGGATGAACGCTGCTGGGTACAAACCAAAAGACCATAGATCAAATAGCATACACTTACCTTGTAAATTGACCTCCCCTTTAAAAACTATGGGGGGGGGGGGTAAAAAAATCCGCAAAAACCGATTGTTTATTTTTTGCGAGAGTAAATGTTTAAATTCCTCTAGCTCCATTGGTACAGCCTGCACGCGCGATACATCGATAGATAGCCAGACAGACAGACTCACTTAAAAGCTGCAGAAACCTATGCTGATAGCTTCTGTGACAGTTTCAGTTGACGGTTTCTACCAATCGAGGAAATGATGGGAAGATTTCTTGAAGAACAGGGACAAAAGAGCGTGCCGAGAAATGTTGCCCTTGCGATCCCCCGAATAGTCTGACATTTACCGGATGTTCATTCTTGGGCCACTAATAACCGTTGACCCTTGACCCTAAAATTTGAATACGTCATAATTTGATGTGCGGTCAAATGTCTTCGGCTTCTGACTTATCAACCGCTTCACTTCATTCCTTCAGCTTTCCATGACCTTTCCAGAAGTTCCTGGCAAAATTTCTCAGGTCTGCCAAGAAACAAAGAATGTCAAACGCTTGAAATCGGTTAATTGGATCCTTTTAGCAGCCATTAATATTTTATAGAGGCACAGGCTGGCGTGACGGTGACTTGCACCGAAAACTGAACCGCCTGAGTTTTTTTGCGTTTACTTTGTTCTTATGCCCTTGGGAAAGCTATGAATCCGTTTCTCTCTCGAACTATGAATCACTAGCTGTTGGTGCCCTTCAGCCGTGTTAGGCAGTCCAACTGAGAGGTGGTTTCTTTGATAAGGAAAGCTAACCATGAGTGAAGCCTATAAGGTAGGATAGTGGTAAACTCTACCTCTTTTCTGGCAACTTCTACAGTCAAAGGAGGCGACTCGTTTTTACGTCACATGGAACCATTGGAAAAAAATCTTGGCAACTGAGATAGTGGGTTCGCCCCTGTGCCACTATGCACCAATTAGAAAATATTTGGACAATCATTCAATAGAAACTATCACTTTTGGTAGCATAATTGAGTGTTGGGGGTGATGAATAAAAAAAATTGAAAAAGGGCTGACCAGTGGATAAGTTACCCTTTTTTTTTTAACTGAAAGTCCTAATTAAAAAAAAATAAAACAAGAATCGAGGCTGCCAGGCACAAACTAAAGAACCAATTTAGCACAAAAATTAGATTGTAAATTGACTCAACTCGTAAAATGTATTCGGAAGGGAATAAAAAAAAGAAAAAAAGGTTTTTGAAGATATAATAAAGAGTAAATGTTTCAATTTTGAGCCCTCTAGCTCTGGTGTGGCCTGCATGCGTGATACATTCATAGTCAGTCAACTAGACAGACAGAATCACTAAAAAACAGGAGAAAAACTTATGCATCCCTAAAATACAGTAACTTAAAGAATGCAATTGATTTGCAAATTAATAATAATCCTTCGGGGTTTGAGTTTGCGCTCACCCCGTATCCATATTTTCATTATCAATTTTTAAATGCTAATTATAAAGTAATTCCCCTTTTTATTTGTGAATGCGTGAAAAATCTGGCTTCATTCTGGTCACATTGGATCGCACCAATTTACTCTGAGAGCGTGACCCAGCGGGTTGCAGGGTTCGTATAGTATCCTTTATACTCAGTTTAAATCATGCTTATCATCGTAAACCTGTTGTATTCTGTGTCGTTGATAACTGTCGTGATTATCTCCTCTTAAATATGCCATGTGTAATTCTTTATATGTAACCATCACTTTTTCTTTTTGTTATTATAAGAAGAATTTGATGACACCAGCGTATCAATATATCCATTATCGCACTGACACGATGCCATGGAAACAGTGCAATAATCCTTCTCGGGTCTCTGAGCTGCACTCGAATTGCTGTGTCTTTTTGGTTCCATAATGTCTTGGAATTTTTTCAAAGAATATTCCATTAGGATAATCTGGTATTTTTTTCGCTAATTCCTGTTCTTTGTATTTGGTTTTTTTCTTGTTTTCTTTCTTTTTCGTTTTTACATCGGTAAGAGTTTTTGGTGCTGATTTTTGGATTGTGTTTTGAATTTAGTGTGTGCTAATAACAGCAGGAAGTGGAGGGTTCTTCCTTTCTTTTTTTTTCTTTCTTGTTATCTTTTTTTCGGTATCCTCCTTCTATTCTTCTTTTTCTTTCTTCTTTTTTTTTGTCCTACCTTTCGTTGTCTCCTTTCTTTTTTTTTGTACCTTTCCTTTTTTTTTCTTTTTTTTTCTTTCTTTCTGTTTTCTTCTCCTTTTTTCTGTGGAATCTTTCTTTCTTTATCATTACACTTCTTGCTTTTATCATATTCTTGTTTTCTGTTGGAATAATTTTGATTACCTTCTGTCTCGTCTTTTATTTATCATTCTTACATTTATAGATTCATGCAAGACTTCTGATGGTTGTCGCAGAAGACTGATTGGCAGCATGCCATCTCAAATTTCTAGAATTTTCCTCAATATCATTGCTGACCACAGCATCACTGTGGTCCGGGGATATTCAATTCTTCTTTGAACTTCTAATTTATTCAATATTGATTCTGTTGTCTTTGACATTTTGGCTACTATGGGCACGACACGACTGTCCTTTTCTCAATCCTGTGGCAGAATCCTTGGACTTTACCAATTTTTGCACATCTTCACGTCAGGGTCTGCTGGCTCAGCCACATCTACAACATAACAGGTCTCGTTTACGACTATCTCTTACTTTCACTTTCACTTTCTCTCTCTCTCTCTCTCTTAGTCTCTGTCTGTCCCTCCTCTCCTGCTCCCACTCTGTGTGTGTCTCTCTATCTCCTTGTCTCTGTCTCTGTCTCTCTCTGTCTCTCTCTGTTTCTCTCTCTCTTCGTTTGAGGATGTTTGCCGAAATGCCTAACCCATTTTACTTCCCGGAAATGAGTAGATTCGCGCCTTCGATCAACAGTTTTATGATTTTATTGCATTAATGCAAAAGTTGAAACCTCGTTGTGTTTTATGAGCCGTTAAGAACACTGTATAGGTAGCGGTGTTGCTGCAAGGTGGGCGGGGACACAGAGAGTGAGAGGGACACACATGTTTTGCTGGGAACGGTGTTGCTGGATAGGAATGGACGTGACAGGATAAGGACGTGAGACTGGCGTGTCGTTTTGAAGTGAATTGTTCTTTCAAGTCATGAGTAGAAGAAAGTACATGAATATATCGTTACTCAGAGTTTGCTACGTGCACCGGTTCCGCTTGACGTACCATCGGCTGTCGGTACGCGACTCGTTTTCACATCTTTAATAATTTTCAAAGTACATATTACTACTAGCTGGGGTACCCAGCATTGAGATTTCATGAAATTAAATTGTGGGCGGGGGGCAGGGACATGCCGGGGTCTGTTTTCACAAAGCACGAACAAAGATCCCATAAAAATCGATTAAGAAAGAATGTCATAAATATATGCTGTTGGTAAACTGTGACTTATTGATTTCAAATATATCTTTGTTTTCCCTCTGTAATACATAGTTCTCGTATTTTGAGGGTACCAACATGCATACTTTACTACTTTATGATACAGGTATAACGTTCTTGGCTGAGCCCAGACATCAAATAAAACCTAGAAACAACAGGCGATTTTATTCATGGATCGACTCCAAGGAGCCTAAAGCTGTTTTATTGAGTAATAATTTAAAAAAAAAAATTTAAGTATCCTAATCTTAAGCTCTTTCAAAGTCTCAACTCATCAAATTGTTTTAATATGTGATGATCGCATATGAAGTCTTAAGAGTTTCTATGACGTAATTTCTATTATTATATCATGATAAGGCAAATCAACCAATGAGATCATTCCATTTGAGCGCGGATCAATAGCCATATTATTATATAGTTAAGTAGATGAACTATATAAAACTTATAAAACGTCTAAACGTTGTGGCTTTCTTATATTTCCAACAAATAGGATTTTAGATTCTCTTTAAATGTCGGTTATGTATAAATTCATATACAAATTAAATAATAGATTATTAAAAAATTATAAAATATGTTTATCCGCAAACACATTTGTTTTTATCAAGAATTCGTGATATTTTTCCAATAAAGATTAACATTACAACGAATGTTTAATCGATATCTAACCCATCATAATAATGATAATTTAGCACGACTGATACATTGGAAATAATCAAATAGTTTGAATGACGCTGAAATATGAATTACTTTGATTGAGGTTTTCAATACAATATCTTGATTGCTATTTGGTAAAAATACCTATGTACAAGGAACCCAGGACACGGTGGACCTCGGGGCACAATGCATCACTATGATTTTTTTGCTAGTGCGAGCAGGACGGCCACAACTTCCTCTCTTCGAGCCTGCCAAACATTTTTGTGGGAGACACGCCTGCTTGAGCGTTTTTGCACAGTATTTTAGCTCAGGGATCTAATTTGAAGTCAAAAGTAATATTCGGAGATACTTATACTTTCGATATAGAGCCACAAATATTGAGAATCATCTAATAGTGCTAAATGAAGTGAAATTAAAATTGTGTTAGAATTATTTAGTGTCCAAAGAGTAATCACTGTGGTTGAGCTTTAGAGAAATGTAAGGTTGTGTTTCTCAATGGTATATGGGGCAGATTGAATCGGGGCACAGTGGACGACTTCTTTCAATTATAAATGATCTAGTCGAATCATTTCACGTTGTTGGCTACGAAACTATAACAGCATTTTAATTTTACAATTGCCTAATCCTATGGAGCATGTTTTGTTTTTGTGTTAAATGTTTCCTTTACAGTGTCTCGTTGGGCTGTAACTGAACGCAAGACTATTGAGTGTTGACAACTGAGCGGTGACAACTGAGCAATGACAATAGAGCGTGATGACAATTGAGCGGAAATGACAGAAAAAAGAAAGACGGAAACATGGAAAGAAAGAAAAGGGACACAATGGAAGGTACAAATCAAACAAAATAGACAAAAGAAAAAGAATGAGAGGAGGAGGATGTCAGCGAAAGATAACGAGAGAGAAAGAAAGAAGAAAGAAAAAAATTACCCCCCCCTTTCCGTTGTTATCAGCACACGTAAAATCTATCAAACATCATTTGGCAAAAGTTAGACATACTGGGTAGCCGACTATTGAGGATGCGACTGTTGAGCGGTGACAATTGAGCGTGAGCTCATCTCAACTGTCTCCACGCTCAATTGTCTCTACGTTCAATAGTCGGCTAACCATTGTATTCAAATTTTGCCAATTAATATTAGAGAGACTTTTATGATCACTTTTTGAAACATAGTCCACAATTGTCAAACTCCAGTCCAAATTGGAGTTTTCCTCACGTAACAACAACAAGAACAATCCTCATTATATTCAAGGAAGTAAACTCTCCACCATTTGTCTATCAAGTCATGCGAAACCAAATATATATTCAACGTGATTTTAAAATCACGACCATATGGTTGGAAGGTGACTCTCTCACGAACTGAGCTGAACTGACGAGTCTAATATACCTACGAATTTATTTACTCCATATCCGATACCAAGGTTGCAGTAATCATCTTCGGTCAGAATTGAAGTAAGAGTCGAGTTTTTACCCTGTAGCAGTCAGGCTTGTTCAACAATACTTTCATAAAACGTGCTTTGTTTCACTCTGGGACTTCATTGGATCATTCAATTTTTGGGTGATTCACTGTTCAAAGCTAAAAGTGCTCAAGGGATGATTCACTGTGAACCAGAGCTGGGGTACAGTGAATCGGGAATTGAAGAAAATTAATTGACTGACAGCAGCTAACTTAGACAGATATTACTTCCTCATTTTTACATTATTTATTTCATAGCCAACGGAGTCAGTCTTTCTTAATTACTACCTACATATATATGTAGATAAAATTAGCTTTTACCAATTAATTCCATCTGATCCACAGTGCATTGTCCCCACCTGTATATTTGCATATAAGAATATATATAGTTACATCAATATGTCTGTTGCCAAATAATGAAAAATTGTATGTATCTATGTATGTATGTAGGTCTCTTTCTCTCTCTGTATCTCTCTCAGTCTGTTCATGTATATCTGATTCTGTTCACATCGATCTCAATTTACTCTTATGTATCAATCTGTCTATTAATCTATCAATCTAGCGATCTCAATGTATTCATATCTATCAATCTGTCTATTTATTTATTTATTTATTATTATTATTATTATTATTATTATTATTATTATTATTATTATTATTATTATTATTATTATTATTATTTGGAATCTCACACCAGTTACCTGGTGGTAACCGCTGGAGTTTGAGTGACAGCAAGTCTCCTCAAGTCTCCAGCCCTCCTCTCCTAGTACTCATAGGTCGCAGTAATTCTGCGATTTACAGTTTCACACCGGTTGCCCAGTGGTTATCGCTGAAGGCTGAGTGACAATAAGTCTCCTCAGGTCTTCAGCTAACGTCTCCTCTCTCTTTCGCATATCATGACAGAGCTACGATTCGTTGCAGTCCTTATATCTCTAGCACCTTCCTCAGTATCCGTGCAGTTCCCAGTAGTGCTGTGGTCTGTACGGTCTCTATCCTCCCCCTAATCCCGATCTCCTCCAGTCTCTCCCTCAGCGTTTTGGGGACAGTTCCTAGCGCGCCCACTATGACCGGTACTACCCTGGTTTTCATGTTCCACATTTTCTTTAACTCCCTTGCTAGGTCCTGGTATTTTTCCCTTTTTTCACCCTCCTTCTTTTTTACTCTATGGTCTGCAGGTACAGCAACGTCTACTATTTGGCAGGCCTTCCTTTTTTTGTCTACTATTACTAAGTCCGGCCTTCTTGCCTGGATGAGGTGGTCAGTTTGGATGTCAAAGTCCCACAGTAGTTTGTGGCTGTCACTCTCCAAAACTGCCTCTGGCTTGTGCTGATACCACTTTTCCCCATGGTTGAATCCCATTTGTTTACTTAGTTCCAAGTGTATCATCGTTGCTACTCTATCGTGTCTATGCTTATACTCCTTCTGGGCGAGTTGGCTACATTCACTAGTTATGTGGTTTACTGTCTCATCTCTTTCACCGCACATGCGGCATTTGCTGTTTGTCTGTGTTCTGTCGATTTTTGTTTTTATGTAGTTTGTCCTTATGCTTTTGTTTTGGGCTGCCATGATGAGCGATTCTGTTTCTCTCTTAAGGTTCCCCTTTCGTAACCACGTCCATGATTTCTCGTCTGCTATATCTTTTATCTGTCTTTTAAACTCGCCGTACAATTTTTTCCCTTCCCACTTTTCTTTTTTAGTTTGCTGTACTGTTCCATTGTTTTCTACTTTATTGTTTGTTGCACTATCCCTCGCGCTCTTTATGATTTCTTCACTATTTGTTTGCACATATCTATCTAGGACTACTTTAGCTCTCTGGACACAATCTACTATGCTGATGAGCCCCCTACCACCTTCTTTTCTCTTAACGTATAGTCTATCTGTATCATCCCTAGGGTGTAATGCTTTATGCATCGTCATAAGTTTCCTTGTTCGCCTATCCATTGATTGGAGCTCTTCCTTTGTCCATCCTAGGAATGGTCCTGTATACCTAACTACTGACACAGCCCAGGTGTTCATTCCTTTTATTAGATTTCTGCTATTTAATTTGGTTTCTAATATTTTCCTTATCCTTCTGAGGTATTCTCTCTTAATTTTCTCCTTCATCTCTTCCCGTTTTATCGTGTCACATTCAAGGACACCTAGGTACTTGTATCGGTCTTGTGCAGTCAATGCCCTAATCTTGTTGTTGTCCGGAAGTTCAATTCCCTCAGTCATTGAAAGCCTTCCTTTATGCATCACCATGATTGCGCATTTTTCTATCCCAAACTCCATTCCTATGTCCTCACTATATTCCCTTACTTCGTTGAACAGAGTCTCAAGCTCTCCCCTGTTTTTTGCAAACAATTTAATATCGTCCATGTACATTAAATAGTTGACCTTTCCTTTTGTTTTAGAGAAGTGGTATCCTTTGCTGTTTTTCAGGATTCTGTTAAGCGGTATCATTGTTAGAACAAATAATAGTGGGGACAACGAGTCTCCTTGGAAGATTCCCCTTTTTATCCCTACCTCGGCTAGTTTGTCCTCTGCGGCTGTCAAATCTACTTTCCAGTCTTCCATTGAATTACCAATGAATTTAACCACCGGTTCGCTATTATTATTATTATTATTATTATTATTATTATTATTATTATTATTATTATTATTATTATTATTATTATTATATGAACCAATTGAGATAGATAGATATCAACAGGCTGAAATAGAAAAGATAGATAGATAAATAGATATTAACTCACTCAAATAGACTGACAGATATATAGATATGAACATACTGAGATAGATAGATAGATAGATAGATAGATAGATAGATAGATAGATAAAAATGAACAGATTGAGAAAGGCATGTATGAACCAACTGAGATATCTAGATATTTATGAATAGTTTGAGATAGATGGATAGATAGATATTAACTTACTGAAATAAATAGACAGATTGATAGATATGAATACATTGAAATCATAAAGAGCGCGAGAGATAGTGCAACAAACAATAAAGTAGAAAACAATAGAACAGTACAGCAAGCAAGAAAAGAAAGATGGGAAGGGAAAAAATTGTACGGCGAGTTTAAAAGACAGATAAAAGATATAGCAGACGAGAAATCATGGACGAGGTTACGAAAGGGGAACCTTAAGAGAGAAACAGAATCGCTCATCATGGCAGCCCAAAACAAAAGCATAAGGACAAACTACATAAAAACAAAAATCGACAGAACACAGACAAACAGCAAATGCCGCATGTGCGGTGAAAGAGATGAGACAGTAAACCACATAACTAGTGAATGTAGCCAACTCGCCCAGAAGGAGTATAAGCATAGACATGATAGAGTAGCTTCGATGATACACTGGGAACTAAGCAAACAAATGGGATTCAGCCATGTGGAAAAGTGGTATCAGCACAAGCCAGAGGCAGTTTTGGAGAATGACAACCACAAACTACTGTGGGACTTTGACATCCAAACTGACCACCTCATCCAGGCAAGAAGGCCGGATTTAGTAATAGTAGACAAAAAAAGGAAGGCCTGCCAAATAGTAGACGTTGCTGTACCTGCAAACCATAGAGTAAAAAAGAAGGAGGGTGAAAAAAGGGAAAAATACCAGGACCTAGCAAGAGAGTTAAGGAAAATGTGGAACATGAAAACCAGGGTAGTACCGGTCATAGTGGGCGCGCTAGGAACTGTCCCCAAAACGCTGAGGGAGAGACTGGAGGAGATCGGGATTAGGGGGAGGATAGAGACCGTACAGACCACAGCACTACTGGGAACTGCACGGATACTGAGGAAGGTGCTAGAGATATAAGTACTGCAACGAATTGTAGCTCTGTCATGATATGCGAAAGAGAGAGGAGACGTTAGCTGAAGACCTGAGGAGACTTATTGTCACTCAGCCTTCAGCGATAACCACTGGGCAACCGGTGTGAAACTGTAAATCGCAGAATTACTGCGACCTATGAGTACTAGGAGAGGAGGGCTGGAGACTTGAGGAGACTTGCTGTCACTCAAACTCCAGCGGTTACCACCCAGCAACTGGTGTGAGATTCCAAATAATAATAATAATAATAATAATCTATATATCTCAGGCTGTCTATATTCATCTCTTTTCATATCTATCTATCTATCTATCTATCTATGTAATTATTTATCTGTCTGTCCGTCGTATTCTTGTTTTATAATTGATGTGTGATCTTATGCACACACGTAAGATGAAATATAGTTTCCGTTTACCCCATCCGTCTTCTCCTCACGGGAGAGAATCTATTGGTGGGTTCAGTTGTTGGATTAGCCAACAGCAACCCCCTCGCTGGTCACTTTTTTTCAGCTTATAGCTATTTCATCATTATCTACCCACAAAACACCCATAACGTTGTCGTAATTTTTATAACCCTCGGTACAATAAAAGTAATTAATTTCATATACGTCATATGACAGATACAAATTTCCCCTACAATCCAAATGTTGAGCGTCCCTATGAAAACCTTTCGTAATTGAGACGAACAAAAATCTGCATTCTAGAGATCCGTTTTTTGTTGAGGTAATTTTGATTATGGCGAAGATACAATTACCGATAATTTACCAATCGGGAATATTGTCTTCATTCAGTTTTCCCAGACTTGATAATGGTATATTAGGCTAAGTCGTCAGAAGTTACAGGAGACTGGGGTATAGGTGAGATAGGAAGAGGGTGCACACTGCGTCTATAACATCCTGCTGTAAAACAATGAACGCTATTTTCTTTCGTAAACGCGGAAACATAGCGTGAAGCGAACTTTTGAGCAATTGGAGATACCTGTATTATGCGATCGAGTTGGTTTATATGATAAGAACCACCAAGACATTACAGACATTTTAAGCGGAGAATAATTGCAGAGAGCAGTCAGTGGGCTTGGATATGATAAGACCGTTTATAGGTGGACAAGAAAATCGAAATCTCCATGCAATAGTTAATATCTAGTACTTTATTATTCTTACTGGTTCACCCGTATCGTCAAGAATGATGGCACATGATTGAATTCATGGATATACCAATTGCATTTTATGTACGTGAATAATAGAGATTTACATTGCACTGAGCTTGGAAAATAGCTGTCTACACATATTGCATTTTATAGACGTGAATAATAGAGATTTGCATTTTAGAGATCTGGTTTTTGGTGAGGCCATTGTCGTTATTGTGACAAACGAAAATTAAGTATAGAATAGACTATTTTACTCGTGCTGTCAAAAATGACAGAACATAATGAAATATATGGATATACGCATTGCAGTTTACATAGGTGGATAATAGAGATTTAGCGTTGCAGTGAACTTGGAGAATAGAATCATATCGCTGAATTTTTGAGATGAGGTATTATTATCATTATTTCTGTTAATATTCGGACCATCCTCATCTTGGTTGTTTTTCATACAACGTTTCGGCCGTTGCACTCTACAGCCTTCATCAGATATCTGGTAGGTGAGGGGAAGTAATGAACCGAACCCTTTATTTATCCGACAGGGGTATATTGACCGTACTCCCCTCTTAGCGTTAGTAGTATTGTTATATTGTCTCACACTAGGATTGAACCTAGAACCAACAGATTACTTTGAAGTAATTTGTCTGATGCTGTAACCACTGCGCTATGTGTCCAGATGATAGCTGATGAAGGCCGTAGAGTGCAACGGCCGAAACGTTGTATGAAAAACAACCAAGATGAGGATGGTCCGATTATTAATAGAAAGAATAGAACCACGTTGACCACCAAGAAATTTTCAATGGGTTTTGTTTTTGTTTCATTACTTTCTCTTTTTTTCTATTATTCTTTGAATTCGGCATTTTCAATTAGGAAGTAATGAAATTCTATTCTACTACTTCGATTGCTACTCTTAGCTTGACAGAAGACATCTGCACGTTGCTTACTATCACAAGTGTGGATTATCATTATTGATATCATTGTGTTGTCGTTGGCTTTGATTTCAATTCATGTAAGTCATCGGTCAGGTCTCAACCAGAGACTTAAACCTGGAAACCGTGTAAGTTATTATTGTCTGGGGGCAGGACTTCTACGTATACAAACAATACAACACTCTCCTAAACCTACCTCTACGTATACATAAAGTGAAATTATTATTATTATTATTATTATCATTATTATTATTATTATTATTATTATTATTATTATTATTATTATTATTTCTGTTGAGATTTATATGTTTACTGTATGACGTCGACAGCTCTTCGCTTCCACTGAGAATTAAAACGAGGCTCAAAAACTGGAAAAAAAAACAAAACCAAAAACAAAAAATAAAACATCTTGAAACAAAACAAAATGGCGGCCCTATTCTTACAATATTTACTAAACAGAGTGATGAAATATATAGAATTATTCGTTTTCCGTATCGGAATGCCAAGCTGTCACGGTCAGAAGAGACTTACGAGGCTAAAGGCGCCCGTGTTTATCTAATCTCCATCGTGTTTTTCGGTGGTAGAGTTGTTTGACAAACGATCTGGTTTCCGGTGTCTCTCCATTCACCGGATGCGACGAAAGATGGCTCTATCGCAAGGGTTGATATATTTCATTCTTGAGCGATCAACAATGATTACTGGCAGGAGAAAATTCACTGTTTTGTTTCAAGATATCTCTTCCTTCTTTTTGGACGCTTTCTCCTGACTCTTCTTGTATTATTTATTCAACTAAATTATCTGATCATTTATTAGAATCCGTCAACGAAAACTGTCAACAAGGGTTTCAGTTTACAACTAGCTGGTTCAACTACCTGGCTGGCTGGCTGGCTGGCTATGTATGTATGTATGTATGTATGGATGGATGGATGTATGTATATATGTATGTATGCATGTATGTATATATGTATGTATGCATGTATACATGTATGCATATATGTATGTATGTATCCATGTGTGTATGTATGCATGTATGTATGCATGTATGCATGTATGTATATATGTAAGTATATATGCATACATGTATGTATGTATATATGCATGTATGTATATATGTATGTATGCATGTATGTATGTATGCATATATGTATGTATGTATCCATGTATGTATGTATGCATGTATGTATGCATGTATGCATGTATGTATATATGTATGTATGTATATATGTAAGTACATATGTATGTATGTATGCATGTATGCATGTATGTATGCATGTATGTATATATGTATGTATGCATGTATATATGTAAGTATATATGTATGTATATATGTATATGTGTATGCATGTGGGTATAAATGTATGTATAAATGTATGCATGCATGTGTGTGTATGCATGTATGTATACATGTATGTATGCATGTATGTATGCATAGATGTATCGCTGCACCAATGGAGCTACTTATCAAGTCCAGAAGTTTTTTTTGAACCCCCCTCCGCAATATTTACTCTTCATTATGTTTATTATGTTTATTATAACGACTTATTGTTTCTTTAAAATAACCCTTCGCTATACATTATTTTTTTAGTGTGTGGGGGGTCCTATTCGCTATGTAAATTTATTCTGGATTAATCCTTTAGTTCGTGGCCGTGCTTTTGTTGTTGTTGTTGTTGAAAATTCAGTCTTTTCAGTCATCATCGCCCAAACAAGAAGCGAGAGAAGTGACTCCTTTGTCTATCAAGCTCAGCACGACGTACCGCCAAAAGACATTGATCACGTGACAGTGTCTTTCAAGCGACCTTTTTTCTTCTCCGTATCATTTATTCAACCAATCACTGGACTTATTTTTGGTATTTTTAAAGAACGGTTTTAGAATCGGTATGAAACTGTGAAAATATTACTAATGAGAAAATCATGGGATCTTTTGGAGTCTCTGATTATCAACGAGTGCGTGTGCCGGTGGCCGAGCGGTTAACACCACGGAAAACGGAATCGGCGAATCGAATTCCAATTCCAGCTGAGGTATGTGTTTACTCTGAACTGATACCCCTTGAAAAGGCATGTTCCGTCTCCTCTCCTCCTCCCCTCGACTATGATTATAAAATAGCAGCTAAAGGGAGTGACTCCTCCTAGACTTTTTCACAAATTGCAAACCTGGATATCTTCGGAGTCAAGCCTAGATAGAGAAATTTGTAATATGTTGATTCTGGACATGGATGGTTGAAGCCGTAGTTAACGTAAAGGCACTATTCAATTGATCCATGGATCTGTAAAAGTATTACTGGTTATAAGTTATGGGGTCTCATCGTCTCTGATCAACAACAACGACTTTTTCCGAAAGTTTGTACTTGACCCACTTGGAGTGAACTGTTTTATCTACACATTCGCTTGATGGGTTTGCAAACAAAACTCAACCCCGCGTCACATTCTGCCCCGCAGGGAGGAGGAAGATAACTACCTATTTGACCCCTTGGAGAAGCTGAGTGGCGTGATCACGGTTATCGGCACGAAAGGGGGAAATCTGCTAAACCTAGTTTAATTTCCGGCTGGGATTGTTTTCTATTCATTTAGCACTAATTGGATTGTAAAAGGCATGTATCCACTTCTTGTGCCCTGTCTTGGTGCCAGATATCTTGGCGACATCTAGTTATTGGCGGAGTAGAGAATGGAGAAGAGAGCACTTTAAAAGCACATTTCTATACCTACCTTACCTGCCCACGTGATAGCAGCAAAAAGCTGTTACTCCCATGATCAACCTTGATAGGATTTCTCTCATACACTTTACCAATCATCTTCTTAAACTTTTAGATTTATTTTTCCATTAGATTCATTATTGATTTTCAAGAATCTAGATATTTCTAGATGTTTCTATAAAGCTCTATTTCAGATGTTTTCCAGGGGAAAATGCCACTGATGTCATGAGGAGAGATTCATTCTGACCATATTTATTCTTTGATTGATTTTTTTGCGAATGACTTCAAATTTTGACGCCAGGGTTGTTCAATTATGGACTGTGACGGCGTCTTGTTTTTACTCTTTGTTAAACGAAGCATTATCAAGCATCAGAGATTTTTGTCAAGTATTTCTTTCATGCCACGTTGACTCGCTTTTTCATCATATAGTTCTTAACCGACATAGATATGGCTACGTAGAGGGAACCTGAAAAGAGAAACTGCATTGCTCTAAATACCGACTGAGAACAACTCCGATAGAACCAACAATACCCAAACAGAGATGAACAAGACACAAGCGAACAGCAAATGTAGACTATGGAGAGATGGAGATGAGACAGCCAACCCGATGTTGAGCGAATACAGCAAAATCGCCCAAAAGGAATTCAAGGACTGGTATAACCAGATAGGTAGGGTGTTCCATTGGAAACGACGCAAGCGACTACGTTTTGACCATGCACATCAATAGTTTGTACACAGATTAAATCTGTCTCAGAGAACGACACATAAAATCCTGTGACTTTGGGATTTAAACAGATCGAGGTCGATACATTTGGAATGATAATGAAGAGCCTAGCAAAGAGTTTGGAGTGACCAAGACAGCAGTACAGAAATCAGGTAGAGTATTGAAGAGACTTGCTCTCACTTGATCTCCCGTGGGAGTTGCCAGTCACTATTGGTGTAAAATCTCAAAGAATACAGATAATGTCTTGAAAACATAGAGAGATGGTGTTACTGTACCAACGCCATTGTCAGGAGAAGTAATTGTACATGGATCCGCCCCATTCCCAATTTGATCACTTCTGCCATATTTAATAGAAATTCATTGAGAATTTTGGAAATGTCGTGACCAGTCATGAGTGTGCACATGAATGTATGTAAAAATAGAAAATATTTCTCAATCAAAAAAAAAAAAAAAAATTCCTGGGTCCGCCTCAAAATTCTACCACTTCTTTCGTACCACATGACTCACCCTTTCACAAAAAGTCATTGAGCACTTTTGGAGATATCGTATGGGCAGACAGACAGACAGACAGATGGTCAGAAAGGCAGACAGAGGACAATTCATATACCCCTTCAACTTTGTTGACAGAAGTGAATGATAATGATAGGATACGACCGGAAGTATTGAGAATAATAGCTGTCTCTTGATCCTAGGTGAAAGCTGCTGCATACTACTTCGGGTAAAATCATGCCAAAAGCACCGGTTCTCATTTAATAACTGTAGTTAAGTTGCGTCGAACCTAATCAGTACTTTGGTGGGTGACCACTTCCAAACTTCAGGTATTGCAAACATGTGCAACCTCCATTAAAACCGACGATGGATCAAATTCTACCGAGCGTTACCAGTTAAAAGCTTTTAGTATTAAATTCAACTCTCTTCTTGTTTTTGAAGTGCGAAAAAGCACTAAAACAGCCATTTGGGGGCGTGTTTTTGACCATTTTAAGTATTTTATGGCGAGTTTTGGCAATTTGGAGCGTTTTAGACTACTTTTTTTTCAAAATCAGCGTCTTTAACGCTCTCAGGTAGTTAAACTAGCGCAAAAATATTTTTTGATTCTACCCTGATGGAGATGTTGTTGAATAACTGCAATTAGTGTGAGGCCAGTTATAATGAAGTTTTTGCACTCATTTTGACGTTTCAAATTTTATTTTAGAGAAACATGAAAATGGTACAGAAGCATGTATGGAATATGCAAATATCTTCTTAATTCTATAAGCCTGAAAAAATCTTCGGACATATCCACGGATTTTTCTGGCGATTACAAGGATCATATTGTTTCCCAAATTAATGAAGATCAATATTCGGCTGTAAACTGATATACGAGAATCAATCCCCCCTATTCCCCCTCTCTCTCTTTATTTGTCTTTAGCCCCGCCCCCTCTCTTTCTCTCACACGCACACGTACTGACACAAACAGTCTTACGTACAGAAACACACACTAACAGACAGACACACTGAAACACACTGATACACACATGCGCGTTCAGGGTTTGTTTTGCAGTAAGCCGTCATAACTGTAGCTCCCAGCGCCCCGGCAAATGACGACTCAGCCTCACATATCATCATTGTCATTTTTTGAGGGCTTGTAAACGCTCATAAACTTTCCCATATAAATTAATGGTAATTGCGTCTACCCTTTACACCGATTTGGCTTACGAAAGATCTTTTCTTTTCATAGGATCACTCAACTTAAGATCGCTCTACTTTCGGATAGCAGGTATATATATATATATATATATATATATATATATATATATATATATATATATATATATATATATATATATATAAATGTGCGTGTTTGTAGATTGCACAGTCACAGTTACTTCTTGTGATGATAAAGAAAAAGCCATTCTTTCTCGCGACTACTCAAAGATTTAAGAGAACCAGAGGAAAAAAATGAAAGAAGTAAATCTTCGATCACGTCCAAAGTTTCTGTGCGTCCATCTTTTCCCCCCTATTCTCCGCGCTTAGCACAAAGCCTTTTGTCAGTTTAAGACCCCCCCTCCCTTGAATCCCATCATCCCTAACAATTCCTTCCTGTATCTTATTGATTATCGATTAGCGTCTCCAACCCGTTACCCCCCAATACCAACAGCCAACAACGCCTGTGTCGTCAACGTCTTGAAGGATCTAAAATGTCTCAGCTGTTAGATCGAAATAGAAGATTTTTCTCAGCGTTTTCTTTTCTTTTCCCACGAATGGAATCGAATTAAGGAATCTCTATATTTATGGAAGCCTGCACGCATCTAACTTCTGTTATCGATATAAAGAAGAAAAGAAAAGTAGAAAAAAAACAAAACAATTGTGTTTGTCTGTTCATGACAGAAGCGTCGTCGATAGAAAGAAAAAAAATAGTTTCAAGAATAAATATTACATTTATTGAAAAAGGGAAAAAGTACAAAGGTAAGACAGAAGGCAAATTTAAATATAATCGCCTGGAAGCCTCAATAAAAACCGTTATGTGCTCAATGTCTTTTGGCAGCACGCCGTGTTTAGATGATCAATTAAAAGATTTGAAAAGGAGGTGATCAATAAAAAAGTTATTTCTATCTCCCTTTCTCTCTCACTGTCTCTGTCTTTGTCTCGTTCCATTTGGCCGTTATCACAAAAAATAATCAGAATTTAAAAAAAAAAAGGGAACAAAATGAAACAAAAAAAATGAGCGGGTACAAAGTAAGGGATCTATTTAGTATGAAGCAAATTGATCCCCCACTAAAAACCCATGGAGAGTTCGGAAAGACCAAAAAAATGTTTCTATACATTATAAGGAGAGAGAGTTGAAATTTTCAGCTCTCTAGAACCATTGGTGTGGCCTGTACGCATGATAAATACATGCGTGGCCAGCCAGCCAGCCAGCCAGCCAGCCAGACCAGCTTATAAACTGGAAGAAACCTATGTGAACAATTTTTGGTGACACTTTTGCTTGACGGTTCCTGATGACTCGGAAACTGGTGGCCTAATGTTTATTGAAGCATTTCTACGTTATTGTGCCAACAAAATCTGCGCTACGATGTGACCTTCTGTTGTGTTACAATAACAAACATACACACGAAAACAGAAATTGGATTTTCATAACATAGTTACCATTTTCTAAATCTGTATTGTGGTGCACTGGTTATCAGCACGCAAACCAGAAGCGACGAACCGGGTTCAAATTCTGGCTGAGTTTATCTCTGTTCACCTCCTTCCAATGCCCTGCCTGCATTCTGTATCGAATCCAAACACTTAGAGGACATGTCTCATCACTGGCATGTCATAATGGTTGAGAGAGTGTGAGTGAGCACCTTTGCAAACCACTCTTCGATAATTACTTGACCGACCTATTCTCAAACTTGGCAGTTGCTCACTCTCTCTCTCTCTCTCTTTATATATATATATATATATATATATATATATATATATATATATATATATATATATATATATATATAAATAAAATCCACTTTTCAAAAGTTCACTTTTACAAAAGACTTCCTTTAGTACCTATTTTTGCTACCTGGAAGAAATCCAAGAACGATTTTAGCTTTTACGAAAAAAGAAAAAAAAAGCGAAAAGCAAAATTAACATCCAAGGTTTATTTTGCTGTAAACTGTTCTAGAGGTAGCGAGTACCCAAGCAGTCAGAGTGAAATTGCTAAGATCCTTCCCCGCGAAACTACATTCAGCATCTCAGCATCGAACTGAGTCCATGGCATCTGTGTGTTATCTACTTATTTATTTTGTGTATCTGCAAGCAAGATACATTAGAGAAGGTTAGAGAAAAGCATAAGAAGAGTGTTAAGGGTATCACACTTAGCGTAAAACTGGCTGTAATCAAGCATTTCGATTTACACTAACGAAATAAAGACATAGTGCGCACGTTGTCCTTCACCTGATTCACTATTCGTTGTGCAGGTGAAAACTCCTATTTTGCGCAAGATGTGTTCCGAGAGGAAGGACAGTCAGGGAGCTTTGTCCAATCTGGGAACAATTACAGGTGAAGCTTTTTACTTTGTCCGCTCTTACTTTGAATAGAATCGTCCAAAGTAAGAACGGAAGAAGTAAGAGCTTCACATTTTATATGCAGTCAACGAAGTTACTACTGGTTCTGTTAGTAGCTAATCGGACTCTTTCAGCCGGCATCCAGTAATGGATAAAGTTGAAAGTATTTCGCTCGAGTGGGTAGGTGGATATAAAAAGCGAGATATTCCGTTAAGTTGAGGAGAAGTCAGCAGTCAATCTTTTTATTAAGCTGAAACAGGAAGCAGTGGGTGAATTGTCGTGAAAGAGGAATTGAATGGTGATCATAGGTGGTTTGACCGGTTTCTAAGGCAAGGATAGCTTCGGTTAGCTTCATAGTTTTAAGGTTAATGGAGAGGGTGCTTTGGCTCTGATGCCGATAAATATATACACAGTAAACCTTCAGAATCATGCTCAACCTCAAATGGAGATATCATAAGACAGCAGAGTACATCAGAGTAAAGACAGGAGTCCGAGACACCATGAAAAATGTTAGAAAACTCAAATGGCAAAGGGTTAGATATGTAGTAAGAATGTCAGACAACTGCAGGACATCACGTCTCACAACGTGGATCCCCAGAGATCAGATGCGAGGCTGTGGACGAAAGAAAGTAAGATGGTGTAACGAGCTAAATAAATTCAGAAATACAGGCTCCGCGATGCACATGATAGAGAGGTCTGGCGAATCTTGGAGAAGGTGTATGTCCAACAGACGGTAACAGGCTGATGATGATGATGATGAAGCCTTCGCTGTAATGAACTAATTTGATGGAGAGATGGCCATTTAAGCCGAACGGTCGTTATAACCGATCGTTATCCCTTGTTCGGTAAATAAGAACTAAATTCGGAAGTTTGCTACTTTTAACGTTCAGCAGTTCAGTCGAAGTTTTATTTTTTGACTTTACGTTACGTCGTTCGATAAATAAGAAGTTCGTTATGGTCCAAATTTGTCAGAGTTCGTTCGGTAAATCCGAGGTCAGTTTCCCGTGTTCGTTCAAGCCGAAATCCGTAATATCGAGATACGTTAAAGTGAGTATATTCTGTACTCTGGAAAAAAAACGAATTAAGGGAGTTTTTCCACGGTTTACATAAATACGAACGCAGAAGACAAAACAGAAGAAAAACAAACATCAGAAAATCTCTTTATAATCGATATAGGATTGCATTTCTTTTAATTACATTTCCTTAAATTACATTTCCTTAAATTGCATTTCCTTAAATTTATCATCCAAGTCTTTTAGTCTGACTTGCAAAAGGCTTCTCACATCTGGAAAATGTCAATATTATGCAACTCGTGTTTGACAGCTTCCCCGGTGTGATTTGCATTTGCAAGCTTCCTTTCAGTCATATGGACCCAGAGATTCTCTATGAAATTCAAAACTGGACTCTGACCAGGTTATTACGTGATTTTTATTGTCTCATCCTTTAACAGCTCTTCGATTGTTTTCGCTGTATAGTCAGATACACTATCTTGGTGAAGAATAAGATTCTTTAGTTTCCTTCGAAGAAATAACTTTTAGATGCAGGGAAGCATTCTTTTCCACGAATCTTTCAGGTTCTCTTTAGATTTAGAGATGGATCAAAATGTATACCAGTTACCGAAAATGTACCCCAGAATATGATACCAACTTCAGAGTGCTTTGCAGTTCTTGGCTTGCAGTCCAGACTGAACAGTTCACCAAATCTACGTAGACAACGTTCCGGAGTACCACTCACTTGCAGGGCTGCCGGCAGTTTCTACTGGCGCTCAAATAAACACGGATTCTTAACCCCAATCCCAATTTATTAATAGTTAGCTACTAAATAGTGTTACAAATGTGCGTGACTGATTTTATCACTATTTATCGAAATCTTCATTAATTGAGACCATTTCGTTGTAGATTCTTACCTTTTATGAGTCTTACAGGATTACTTCCGTATGTTACAACTTCCTGTACATCTCTTATTTATTCTTTTTGTGTGTGGGGGGGGGCCTCCATGTTGTTTGTTCTTCCAGAGTAAAAACAAAGTTTGTTTCCAGTTGCTATTCTGCAGATTTAAATAATAAATAGCTGGAGGAACTGAAATACATGGAAAAACTTGGATTCCATTGAATAAATAAAAAAAACATCCCCAAGAAACCCAGCCAGGTATTAAAAAAAAATCCTAAATCTGGGTCTGAAACCCCACTGCTGGCAGCGTTTCTCACTATTTCGAATCTGGACTCATCACTCCCGGAATTCTCTGGAACTAGCCTGGATCACAGCTCCCACACCCGGACAAAACCTTTTGTCTATCTTTAATGTTCTTATTTGACAACA
Source organism: Thysanoteuthis rhombus (assembly GCA_963457665.1). Lineage (NCBI taxonomy): Eukaryota > Metazoa > Mollusca > Cephalopoda > Oegopsida > Thysanoteuthidae > Thysanoteuthis > Thysanoteuthis major. Next base: position 11,153,484 of record OY735222.1, on the reverse strand, counting down.
GAGATTTCGTCGCTGTTCTTTAAAAAAAAAGTATGAAACCAGCTTCTGTCAGTCTTTGTGATTCTTCTAAAAACTAACTTATTTTTAGTTATTTCGAGGCTCCGATAGTTTCCACAGACTTAGGTTCGTGTCATAAAGAACTGCATTTTTAGCTGCCTGTCAATTTTGCTTGCTATGGAATTAAGCCTGCCAGATCGTTTAATTCTCACAATTGAACAAATATATGTTGGAAACGTACACCGAATCTCTTTATAGTAGATTGTCAAACAGGATTGTTTTTCTTTTAGCAAGAGCTTATAAATATCAGCATATGTCATCCCATATGACAAACTGTGAGACCTTGGTGCCTCATTTTGGTATCACACCAGTAAACTGTCTATAGATTCTAAGCAGGCTTCTTCTAAGACTTTATCTTCCTTAAAATAAAACCAACATGCCTATTTTTACTAATTCTTAACAAAATGTGATCGTAAAGTGTTTACTGAGCAATGTACTAAATGTCTTGATTTTGATAGCTGACATTTCCAGCCGAAGATCTTTTGTGTTTTATGCCAATTTACACAGCGGTAGTTCCATGCTTCGAGACCATTATTGAAAACACACATACGTGTTGAATTTCGTATGATACATACTTTTATTTTCCACAGAATTTCTGTTGCTCTTCGGCAGCTTCATTTGAAGAATGAAGAGATTCTGTCAAACGTCATTTCAATGGACGAAAGAAAAACAAAACATTATCTTCATTTTCACCGAAGAAGCTGCCGAAGAACAACAGAAATTCTGAGAAAAATAAAAAGTATGTATCACACAAAATTCAACATGTGTGACTGTTTCAAATCATGGACTTGAAAATCTGAAACTATCAAATTATTGAATATCATTTTATTTAATTTGGCTTAGTATAGCACAAGTTCAAACAAGGTTCAGAAGAATTTTTGCTCCTGTCTTCAAAGCGAAGGGTGTCTTTCTACATGTAGGTCCAAAGGTTTCCAGACATTGGAGGATTTTTCAAAGTGATGGCGGGCATGTAGAAACTACTTTGTCAATAAAGTCGATATTGATCTCCATCCTGCATCTTCGTTTGTGACTATGGTTGAAGTTCTGAGTAAAAGGTGTTTGGAGTCATGACTTGCACTTGACTTGAAGTTAGAGAGAGCTGCACAATGTCGCTGGCCCCACTCTTCCGTCCCTGTCAGCTTATAGTCCAGGGGCAAGACATAGTCATGGCTAGTGTTGCCAACTGTTCTATATTTAATAGGCAATCTTATATTTCAATTCTATATTAACTCGAAATTGGCTAATATTATGATAGCTTTTCCTATGATTATTCCTTTTGACTAGTTTTTACCTTCATTCTAATTTTTAGTTGCTTTTCATCACATTTGGAATCGGACCAAATGATTAAACAGCACATTCGGAAAATAAAGAGCAAGTCGACAGTGAGAATCAACTCACACCCTCAAGCCAAAAGGTCTTTCAACCATTCAGCCATGGGGACTCTATAGGTTAAATGGAGGTTGGTTTAACATCTTATACCCAACTCCGTATAACCGATATTCTACGCTGATGATGTTCACAATAGAGACCTAGTGGTCTTTTAATAAAACGATATTGTTAATTCTTCCAATTTCAAATTTGGCTGAAGTATTGCAACATTAATAATAATTTTGAATCATTTTTACCTTCAACCTAACTTTCATTTGCTTTTTATCACAATTTTGAATCGGACTATAATCCAACGGCTGACTCGTAGGTGTATTGTTGTCTCCCGACTTGGCTTGCTAAAAGAAATTGGCCATACTATAGCTTATCAATATATTATTTTTCAAGTTCTTTTGTATCACGACATACCTCAATCAACGGCTTTTTGTTTTAAAACGGTAACGTTTCAGATATCTTCACCTTATTCCTAATCATTTGAGCGCAATCTTAAAATTCTTCTAAAGACTCAAAAACGAATGATTCATACAGGGCAAAATCTAAAGCATTTTCAAAGCCATTATCTGGATGCCCCCAAACACCGGGGAGCTACGTAGCCCCTGCACCCCCACGTCCTGTATTTCAATTTCCAAAAATTGAATACCCCAGTCGAGACGAATGGAGACAGACTGGAATACAGTAGATGACCTAAGTGTCAATCGTGTCACAGCGTGCTCTTCGCGCACCACAAAACATTGTGGTTTTAATTCAGAATTGTCTGTCTCCTATACTGATTGCCAGCCAAAACTGGAAAGCACAGTCTATCCTGTTATTCACCCATTTTCCAAGCTGTTAACCATTTACGTACCAAGTTTCTGAGGACAATTTCGTTAATTTGATCTCGTTTTGGGGCTACAAAGGGAGAATAGTTCATGATAGAAGTTTGCTATTGAGAAATGAAATGATCGGTATTTATATTCATCTTAGGAAAATATCTTATTTGCATATGATGATGTAATCAAGTGGGGGTCATATTGGATTTGAGAGCTTCTAGCACAACTTTCCCATTTTTTTTTTACTTTGAAATGATAGCAAAAGCATTAATAGAATAACTGCAGTATTTTGCTTCAGATATTACGCCGATGTATGTACCGCACTTATTGGTCATATACACTTTAAATTTCTTATTTTCGTATGAATCATGTACTGATTGAGTGTTTTAAGACGATTGCATCAACCCTAAAAAGAAGAGTATACAACCGATGCATCCTTCCGATAGTCACTTATGGGGCTGAAACATGGAACCCAACCAAGAGACAGATCCACAACTTATGCATGACAGAATCATGCTCAACATCACATGGAGAGATCACAAGACAGCACAGTATATCAGGAAGAAAATGGGAGTCAGGGAGATCATAGAATCTATTAGAAAACTTATATTGCAATGGGACGATCATGCTGTAAGAATGGCAGACAACCAATGGACACCACAACTCACAACTTGAATCACCAGAGATCACATCCGAAACTGAGGCCGGCAGAAAATAAGATGGAGAAATGAACTAAACAAATTAAAAATAATACTGGCTCGGCGACGCCCACGATAGACAAATGTGGCAAATCCTGGGGAAAGTCCATGTCCATCAACGGACGATAAAAGACTGATGATGATGATGATGATTGTCTGTGTGCGTGTGTGTGCAGTCACAGTTAGGTGGCGCCTACAGGGTTAACCTTTAACGCCCCCCGCCTTGTATTCCTTCAATAAAGTTAGTATGTTATAAAAAGATTGAATTTTCGCTCTGTGTGGAAACTGCGTTTTTATGAATATATTAATTCAACTTTTTCACTTGAAATTATAATTGCGCTCGGAAGTGGAAGGGAATGTCAGGAAGAACAAAGTCTGCTGAGACGTGTAGGCGGAAGAAGGCCGGCGACAGGAGGGCGTTGAGGAGACAGGAGAAAAAACGTCAAATTGAATCTGGTCGGTGTAAGGAAGGGTGGGAACATAAGAAAAATTGGAGACAAGTTATGGGACGCAGTGTTGGTAGGGATAGTGAAAGATAGACAGGTATGTGTGAGAGAGAAGGAGAGAGAAAAGGGAGTGAGAAATCGTGAGAAGAGAAAGAAAGAAGAAGGAGGAACATTTTGTAGTATGATTAATGGTTTGTAAATGATGAAAAGACTAATTTGAGTCTGGCATAAGGACTCAGTAGTGGAGCACTTCTGAGTGGGCAAGCAAGAAATGTCAAACGTCGTTCAGCCAAAGCGAAGTTAGATGGAAACCGACTTAGATAGATACAGAGAGAGATTCGTACATTTAGATAGATAGATAGATAGGTAGATAGATAGATAGATAGATATCTACAGAGATAGATAGATAGATAGATAGATAGATAGAGAGAGAGAGAGAGAGAGAGAGAGAGAGGGGGAGAGAGAGAGATGGATAGATAGATAAATATCTAGATACAATCATATTGGGATGGATAGGAACAGAAGAACTGGCTATGATTGATGGATAGATAGATAGATACATTGAATCATATTGGGATGGATAAGCACATAAGAACTGACTGTGATAGATAGATAGATAGATAGATAGATAGATAGGAACCAACCAATTGAGATAGATCAATCGATAAATATATATATGTACTGAGATATATGGATATCGGCCAACCATTAAAAATACCAATAAATGAATATATTCTTGTAGACTTATGAAAATCTTTTTAATAAAATGTTTTTGAACTTGCTGCATCAAAGAAAGACCGGCTTCGAAGTCGGTACAGACCGATTGTTTTAGGTGCGTCGAGGTATGGAAAAAAGACGAACAATAATATGAAAGGGTGGGCATGGCAGGAGGTTGAAATGGAAAAAAGACAAGGAAGAGTGAATGATAATACATAGAGAGGGGAATGGAAAGAGAGAGAGAGAGAGAGGGGGGAGAGAGAGAAAAAACGAGAGAGAGGGAGGGAGTGGGAAAGAGAAAGACGAAGAATTAATAACAGACAAGATAAAGGGGATATAGAGATGGAGGAAGAACGAATAACAGGAGATAGAGAGAGGGGGTTAATGATGAAGAGGGGGAAAGAGATTAAGAAGAACCGATAGAAAGGAAGCAATGAGAGGAAAAGAGAGAGGAAGTAGTGTAGGAAGGATGAGTGTCAGATAGAGAGGAGAAGGCAGAAGGGAGGGAAACGAAATATATATGTGTATGAAGAAAGAGAAAGGAGAAACATTGGAGACCAAAGGAAGAGTTAGAATGGAAGGATATAGAGAGAAAAGAAAAAAGAGAGAGAGAGAGAGGAAGATGAATCAGGGTAGATAACGGGAGGAAGGAAGAGAGAGGGAAAAGCGAGTGGAGAGAGGTAATGAATAAAAGAAAGCATAGGGAAGAAAATAGGCGTGAGGAATACAAAAAGAATAAAGACAGAGAGGAGGGAAGGGAAGAGAGGATAGAGAGAGAAGGAGGATTGGACAAAGTGAGGGACGAGAAAAGAGAGGGAAGAAGGAGAAAAAGAAACATGAGTGAAAGGACTATTAGAGAAGAGAAAATGGGAGTGAAAGAGATTTGAAGACAGGAGAAAAAAAAGGGAAGGCTGGAAGTGGGAATAAGGAGAGTGGAGAGAGAAGAGGGAGACAGAGAGAAATTATAAAAGGGTAGATAGGGTGGAGAAGGGGAGAGAGAAGGAAAATGAATCAGAATAGATCTAGAGAAGGAAAGTTGAAGAAGTGAAAGAAGGGTTGATAACGATAAATTGGGGTGGGGGGAGAACGAGAGAAGCGAGAGAATGGAAAAAAAAGAATAAGGAGATATAGAGTGTAGTGGGGGGAGAAGTGATAGAAAAGAATGAATAAAGACAGAGAGTAGGAGAAAGAAGAGAAGGAAAGAAAGAGAGTAAAATCGGACTGGAATTGTTAAGAAAGCAGGAAAAATTTCAAAAAAAAGAACAGGTCTGGTTGGTCACTCTATAGAGAGCGTCATGCGACCAACGTCTCTCAGCAGTATGTCATGTTGGGGACGATCAATTGAAAACATAAGGAACGGGATGATCAACTTACTTCTCTCGCCTTTTGTTGGGCTGTGATTGCTAAAAAAATGTCTTGATTTAAAAAAAAAACCCAAAAAACAACAAATTAAAAAAACTGGTGTGAATGCAGAAATGAATTGAGGAATCAATTTAGCATAAACTTACATTGCAAATCGAATCCAAAACTAAAAACTTATCTTACGAGGGATTAGGAAAAC